>OX638303.1:19023045-20223045 GCA_951812265.1 Taphrorychus bicolor
CGTATTAAACGGTATAATACAATGTATAATACATTTGTATTATACACTTTCACTTCACTAAGTATATACCGCTTTTGAGGTGCTAAATCGTTTCAAAGAATATTTGTCAACCTACGTCAAACTTATTTCTATCATCTAGGAAAGCAATTCGGTTTTTTTTTTTGCACAAAAGTATCAACACGTGAACTGAACTCCCGATTTACATACGAGTTCAGGTGTGGCAAAATCGACAACTTTCGATCTTAAAATCGAGATTTTAAGCGTTTTCGTACATTGGCTTCAATATTTTTGTTTTTTTTTACGCTAATTAATGCCTAAATTAAACCGGTTATTTATATATATATAAAAGAATACTTATATATAAAAACAAAGATTTCAAAGGTAACTAGATGTCAAAAATAAGAGAATGAGTTATACATCCCACCATTGCCCTTTTCCTAATTAGACATTTCCTTCCATATGGCGCATAATACGTTGCCGCCGCAGGAGACTTCCCGCAATTTGGTATTTGTAGAGTAGTTGTAAAACTTGAAAAGGTGTAGTATATTATAATTATAGGTTTCACTCGCTTTTTTTCTCATTTCTAGTAAGTAGAATGTACCCTTCAAGTATGTTTCTGGTGGGCTACTTGGCTTCTTTAAATAAGTCAACGTCTCTCTTTTTTTATTCAGGTCCCAAAGGCCAGATTGTACAAGTCACCCTCAAAGTCGGGTTCAGCTAAACTGGACTGATACTTGAACCCGCCCATAAGAATCTCATTCCTGTCAAATTAATTTCCCTTGTGACACTTGGTGACAGCAATACTTTTCTTATGGGCGTGTTCAAGTACCAGTCAAGCTTAACTGAACCCGAATTTGAGGTGACTTGCACAATCAAGCCTAAGAGAACTGACAATTGTCTTAACATTTTTATTTTAATCAAACATTTAACTATTTTTTCAAAAGCGTTTTGCACTTTTTTTTTCTGAACGAGTGATAACCTTGCATCACAAGAAGTGTAATATTTATTTGAAATCCCACTTATTCGAGATTTTTCGCACCCAGGGACAACCACAGCGACAATGAAGAATAACAGTCCTTTGAGAAAAACGTGTCCACCTTGCGGCGTGAAACTCAATCACCCGCTAATACGCTAGCTAACCAAATCATCCAGGCAGCACCTCTACCACCACGTGACGATGTGCGGGGGGGGGGGCGCTATATATAAAGCAACAAATTTAGTCGGGGAATGACGTGCCTGTCGGCATGAAACACAGTGTAATTCGTGTCATGTCATAACTTAACAACAAATTTAAGGAAAGCTTCCAAAACTTCCTGGTCCTGGTACTTATAATGAGTCTCAAACTTTTCTCTTTTGCCCGGTTTTATAGCTTTATGATTTGATCTCACATTGGAGCAATGACCTAGTTGATTTGAATATCATGATGGTGATTCTTTGCCCCAGTCTGGGAGGTATATTGGAAGTAGTGTTGTGCAAACCGCACTCCCGATATACTTATGGGTTTATGCGTGGCAATTGGACAACTCTGTACCCCCTTTTTTTTCAAACGTTTAAGCTTAAAGCATTTTTTTTCTGTTTTTAATGTTTCCTGAATAAACCAGCCCCACGAGGCCATAAATGCACATCTGGTTACAACATTTTCGTCAAAGATGCTTGGCATTCCTTTTGTTCGTTTTTGCACAAGCACTTTCTACTATTGCTCTAGTGCGCCGGGGATTTCCGGTCATAAAACAAGGAACCTTTCAACAATAGCCGGCGCTTTCTGAATACTAAAAGTATTTCAGACCTGTACGCGACACAGACAATAGTAAATAAATCGAATTACCCGAGAATTGTTAATTAAAATTAAAATCTTATTTTAGTACTCATCATAGAGATTGCTATTTCGCATCCTTTGAATGTAAATTCGGCCGGTATATGTCTTAAATGACAGCTAGCAAATAAGAGACACAACAAAACGGCGTAACGTGAACCTCACTTGTGATTGGAGTTTGACTTGTCATTTTTCAAAGTTGAATATTTGGCAGTAATCCGTCGCTATTGCGCCAAGAGCTAATGCCGCATTTTTGACATTTCCGCATTTTTGTTCTTTGCGCTCATGCGAACTCACCCTTAACGATCAATTTAAAAAAAAGTTTTAATTACTAATTTAACTACATCATGTGAAATGCCATTTTAAAAAGCATTATTTGCACTGTCCAATTAACGCATTTTCAATCCCCTTTTTTTAACGTATTTTTCCGGAAAAGTTGATTTTCAAAATTTATGATCCATATAGTCCGAAGAGTCCGAATATTGGCTACTCTACTCTACTAGCGAAGGTGGTATCGATTTTTTTGCCGCAATGGGTTTTCAATGTGAACCTTTACGGGGATAGCAAGTACCGTAAGGTCGTACCGAATGTCTTTGTCCCGGGGAATCCAAACCGGGACAAAATTTCCAAAAAAATAGACATAAATAGTGGCCAACCCACAGGGGAGGAATTATATACTAAGATTTTCTTCAACTCACGATCCCTATTGACGGGTGAGACATATCTTGTTAATTAACCCTTGTTCGTTAGAAAAAGTAATTCTTCGGACTATGATCCACATAGTCCGAAGAGCCATATTGAGACTATTAGCGAAGGTGGTATCGATTTTCTTGTCGCAATGGGGTTTTCAATGCGTACTTTTTCGGGGATAGCAAGTACCGTCGGGTCCTGAACCTGAACGCTTCGGAAGAGAAAGTTCGAATTTGAACGCGAGACTAAACAGATCTTGGCTACGCCTGCCGCCTTCTGATTGCCGCGAATTCGTATTTTCCTATTTTTGAATCCCTTTTTGAATAATCATTTGTATTTCTTAATTAACGCCTAAATTTAAACCGGTTATCGGCCTACGAAAAGCTAATCATCGAATGTTTTCAGTTGTGTATACTGTCAACCTATCTCTGCCATTTTGGACACACCTAAATAAGGACATTTCTTTTTGCATATAGCGGATTATTGCCAACGAAGGAGACGTCCGGCAATTTGGTATTTGTAGAGTAGTTGTAGAAGTTGAAACGTATAGTACATTATAGTAATGACTTGTTCACCATAATACAGAGAATTCTCGCGATCTGGCAGTATTTTTTTCTCTTATGCAGTGCGTTGTTTAGAGAATTTTGTTTTTTCCTATTTTTTAGTAAAAAATCGTGTACATGTTAAGCGCGTTTCTGGCGGGCCCCTTGGCTTATTGCAATAAGTCAAGGGGCTTATTGCAAAAATGCAGCTCAAAAAATCAGGTCGAAAAGAAAGGCGCATGCCCCGCTCTCTAATTTTGAGAAATTCTGACGAAACTTGTCATCTTTTTATGATTATTAAGGAAAACAAAAGACAGAAAGTTTCAGTAGGCTCTAAGACCACTATTTTAAAACGTTGATTGACTCGACTCTGCACTTTCAATCAATGGCAAAAGATTGACGCATTGACGCTCGTAGAATATAACTGCGAAAACGAAAAAAAAAGTTTTTAAATTTGTGTTGTAAGTAAACATAATTTAATTATTTTTTTTTTCTAAAGACGTTTTGTCTGAACAAAAAAAACATGCTGGCATCAAGAAGTTTATTTCAAATACCATCTATTAATTATATCCGGCTGGCATTTTTGATACAAAAGTGTTTTTGTATCAAAAATGAAACGCCACAGATTAATTATCGTAATTATTAAAATTAACCCCATTAGAAAAACGATCCTTTCCGAGAGTCGTGTCTCCCTTGCAGCGTGGTAGAGACAAGAGCTTTGACACATGATTATACGTTGGACGTTGGAAAGAAAATCCACGTAGTCAAATCTCAGCAGCCTCGGCGGCGCCGGCAACACCGCAGCATCATTCGCGCTTGCCACCACGCAGTGACCAATCAGCGGGGCGGACCCTAGGGACACTAGGGACAGTATTGAAATGAAACTGACATTGATCAGTCCAGAACAGCTGGTTTTGATAAAGATCCGCCATATTGATTCGTGGGGTAATCATACCATGTAGCCAAATTTACGAATTTTTTCTTGGTTATACGGTAATGGTGAATATATCTCCTTTAAATATAATTTTTCTGTTATTATTCTCATTTTATTAACATTATATTTCCCCTTATATATTTTATAGTTACACATAAATAAATTATACTACAAAAAATAGTAAGAACGGCAATACGACAGCCAGTTAATTAATTAAGAGGAGCAGATTTGTTTTAATATTCCAGGAATTTATTTTGTTTAATTATACTCACCAGTTATTAACACATCCAAGTATTAGATAGATTTCGCTTCTTTTAAAAGCATCAAATCAAACATGAAACATGATAATCATGATCAAGTTTTTAGTTATGTCTGATTTTAATAAGGTTGGTCAATGGTCAGTCATATTGCCATATGTCAAATGGCGTAATTCTGGATTGATCAATCGAGATTATCGTATCGATCTTTTTTTACTAGTATACATTTCCACTATCGAGCTAATTTGCAGACCCCTCTTGTTTTACAGTTTTGGCCCCCCTCTTGTAGTCGTTGAAACCTTTTAACTGGTGACGATATCCGCTGAACAAGACGCCTCGGTGACGTCATGACGTCTGCTCTGCAAACAGAGAGGTCAGTTCAGGTTACGTTACTGACCTCGCTGTTTGCAGATGAGTTTATGAGTTTTTTCTGTTTTTCCTTTTTCTGAATAAACTAGCCCCATGAGGCCCTAAATGCAAATATGGTTGCAATATTTTTAATTTTCGTCGAAAAGCATTTCTTTTGTTAGTTTTGGACGAGCACTTTCACAATTTCTTGGGAAATCCGGCCATAAAACATGAAACCTACAATTGCCCTTCTTTAACCGGCAGAGGCGTCCTTTTAATGGTTTATGGCTCTTGAAAAAATTTCAGACCTGTGCGTGACCCGAACAATAGTTTAGTAATTAAAGCGATTTTGCGAATATCGTTAATTGAAATTAAAATCTTATTCTCTCATCAGATAGAGCTTTTAATTTCTCAGTCTTTGAATGTAAATTCGACCTATTTATGTCTTAATTGACTGGGCGAGGAAATTAACGGTCAATTTAAATAAAAACTTTAATTGTCAATTGAACTATGTCATGTGAGGTATCAGTTCAAAAAGCATTATTTACTCTGTCCAGTGATAACATTTTCAATCTCTTTGTTTCAATGGATTTTCCAAAAAAGTTCATTTTTTAAATTTATGCCCGCACCGTCCGAAGCGCCATAATTATAACGTGGCTACTGGCGAAGATGGAATCGATTTTTTCTGCAGTACCGAGAGAGTGATTTTCGGAAAAAGAAAGACGCGTTTTCAACTCGCGAAAGTTATGACCTAGGGAGACGGTTTTTGAACTCGGTAGAGTTACGATCAAAAACAACTGTCTAACCGGGAAGACGGAAAAGTTCAGAAGTCTTGTACATTTCATCAAAGCAAAATTCATATTTCTTCTTTGTCTCTCATTCGGATTAAATAGATCTTACCTCTAGGTCGAATTAAAGACATGTTGAACGAAAATCGACCTCTATATGACTAGTTTTTACCTTAAATCATTCCATATTTCCTTATTGGGCTAGAAGTCTTGAAAGGAATTATGTCTTAATAACCTATTTTATACTTCTAAATTACTTTGTTTTCTTTCCCCACATTGGGAAAAAGGAAGGCAGTTTGCAGTAATTTGTTCGTATTTAGATGTAGTCAGGGCAAGGTCTTCGAACTGCGACAGGCTCAATTGACGTAATTTCAACTTGATTTGATGCTTGGGCACCCTGCTGCCCTTTTCATGAATAGGCCATTTTCTTGCAGATAACGGATAATTTGCAGACGCAGGAGGCTACCGGCAATTAAGTATTTGTAGAGTAGTTGTAGAAGTTGAAACGTTTAGTATATTATAGTAATCTCAGCGACCTGGCAGAATTCCTTTCTCTTCTACACGCGTCGTTAGTTTAGTTTTTTTGTTGTTGTTTTTTCAATTTTAGTAAGAAATTGTGTACCCGTCAAGCACGTTTCTGGGGACCACTGTGCTTATCGCAAAAAGTTCACGTCCGCCGCTATGTTATTTCAGATTCCTGAGAAGACTGATAAATGTTTTTTTTTAATAATTAATTACAATTCGATTAGCTTTTTTATATAGTTTTGCAGGTTTTGTCTTAAACAATAAAACTTTGCTGCCATCCCCAAAATATTAAATTTTATCGCATTTAAATTAGCATTTATTATTTATATCCGTTTGGCAATACCATGGAAGTGTTCTTTCGCTACAAAGATGAAACGTCACTGAGTAATTATCGGCCTGTTGCCTTTATCATTCGCCAACAAAGGGACAATAAAACAGGTAAATTCTTTCCGAGAGTTGGGTTCCCTTTGCAGCGTGGTAAAAGAGATTTCGTACACTAAGATACGTTCGACTTAGAACATTCACGTAGTGGATTCTCAGCAGACACGGCGGCGACGGCAAAATAGCCTCAACTACAGCCGCCCGGCACGACTTACGTCAAAATATTGTAAAATAGTTGTCACTGTCATTATGTTTATTATTTCTTATTTCCAACCCAATCGAATATCGAACTAGCCCTTATGCTCACCTTTGTCGCGCAGTGTCCCCTCCGCTAATGATATTCCGTAATCCGTTTACTCGGTGGTTGCGTGGGGGCGGCTGTGTTCGCGGCTGCTGCCGTGTTGGCGCCGTGTCTGCGGAGGAGATTCGACTACGTGCATGTTCTAAGTCCAACGTATCTTCTTGCGCCAAATCTCTTTTACCGTTTACTCTTTACGCGCTGCAAGGGGACCTAACTCTTGGAAAGGATCTATTGTCCCTTAGGTCGCTAATTTAAATAATGTAAAACTTTATTGTTTTAGAGATGTCACCAAGGTTTTATTGTTTAAGACAAAAACCTGCAAAAAGCCAAAAAAAATACTAATTGAATAGTAATTAAGGAAGAAATAAAATCAAAAAAGACAATTTTTTAGTTTTCTACAGAAATCTGAAATAAAATAGCGGCGGATGTGAACTTTTCGCGATAAGCTCAGTGGTCCCCAGAAACGTGTTTGACGGGTACACGATTTCTTACTAAATTGGAAAAACTACTACAAAGAAAACTAAACTAACGACGCAGTGTAGAAGAGAACAGAATTCTGCCAGTAACTGGGATCCTCGACATTATGCTGAGCAAAACACTACTATAATATACTAAATGATTCAACTTCTACAACTACTCTACAAATACTTAATTGCCGGTAGACTCCTGCGTCTTCAAAGTATCCGCTAGCTGCAAGAAAATGGCCTATTCAGGAAAAGGGCAGAGGTGGGTATATGGCACTACCGAAAAAACACTCCACGAAACTTTTCGTAGGCGAGCAATAGCCTGTGTGATGTGATCATTGGACAGAAGAAATGATGCTCTTCAAAATGACACTTCACATGACATAGTTTAATGGACAATTAAAGCTTTTTATTGAAATTAAATGTTAATTTCCTGGCTCAGTCAATTAAGACATTAATTGCTCGAATTTACAATCAAGGGATCAGAAATTAAAAGCTCTATCTGCTGAGAGAATAAGATTTTAATTTCACTTAACGATATTCGCAAAATCGCCTTAATTACTAAACTATTGTTTGGGTAACGTACAGGTCTGAAATTCAAGGGCCATAAACCATTAAAAGGGTGCCTTTGCCGGGTAAAGAGGAAGGGCAATTGTAGGGTATCATGTTTTATGGCCGGAATTCCCAAGAAATTGTGAAAGTGCCTGTCCAACACTAACAAAAGAAATGCTCTTGACGAAAATAAAAATTATTGCAAACATATGTGCATTTAGGGCCTCATGGGTCTGGTTTATTTAGAAAACCGAAAAATAGAAAAAAATTCCATAACATTAAAGCTTAAAAGCTTCGAAAAATGACTTACAGGGTTGCCATGGTTCCACACATAAACTCATATGCAAACCGAGAGGTCAGTTTGCATAACACCTAGTTCCATGGTTTAAAAGTCTAAAATTTAACTTCAAAAACATAACGTCATGAGAACCTTAGGCTTAATAGTGGTAGAATTTCGGTCAAAAAAGGGGCCATTTTTAGGGAAATATTGATATTTGTTGCCTCTCTCCATATCTTCTAGGTCATTAATTCCTACACAAATTGACAAATGACCTCTGACAGGTGTTTCACTGTCAAAAGTGTCAAATTTATTAAGTAAAAATATTAAACATAAATTAAACAATATAATTACCGACTTTGTTATTACTCTTTTGGTACAATTTTACCGTATATAATCTTACAGAAAAAACCAATAGAAGGGCAGAATCTTGGGGCACCACCCTTAATAAACAGTACGTACGCACATATCCCATAAACCATGTTTTAGCGACTACAATACCTTCGCACATTTTATTAACCTTACAGATATACCAATTCCATTCACAACCCTGCGTTTTTTCCTTTTCAGGCCACGATGATTATACCAGTTCGCTGTTTCACCTGTGGGAAGGTCATTGGCAACAAATGGGAGGCCTACCTAGGTCTGCTCCAAGCCGAGTACACGGAAGGTGATGCACTCGATGCCCTTGGGCTCAAAAGGTACTGTTGCAGGAGAATGCTTCTTGGACACGTAGACTTGATTGAGAAACTTCTCAATTATGCTCCACTTGAGAAATAAAGTTTTAGTAGTCATAATAATTATCAACATAAGGTAGATGGGTTATCGAAGTTGTAATTGTATTCTCAATTTTTGTGTGCGAGATATTGTGTTTACATGGGTTGTAATAGATCAAAGCTGAGAATACTATTATAACTATGACTAATGAGTTCGATAAGCCTGACGTAAGTTGTGAATGATGTACAGTATAAGTTTTTAAATAAAAAGAAAAGTCAGATGTTCTAGATGGGTGTTTTATACTACATATAATTACCCTATAGATTTCAAGTCTAGAACTGAATCCTCAACCTAAGTGAATTATGTTGTTCTGATAATGAGGTCTAGAGTATACTCTCAAACACTTACTCGGTTTAGGTTCAAATTAACTCAACATGTCCGAGTGTTAACACAACTCCAATCACTTATAATTAAATAGAAAATATTTGATGGAGTCAATCCCACACTTAGTTTTCAGAAATGCTTTTTAGTTCAGTTTTTCTTCAGGTGCCTTTAAGGTTGCTCTAGTACACCTTTTTAGAGTTTTTTTTTCTAAATAATAAATTATGATAAATAAAACCAAAGCAGCTCAAATAGTAAGTAAAAATACTTTATTTGAGATATTAGAAGACCAAATAATAGTAAACAAAAACTCTCTATTTCACATCTAGCAGCCTATAGATCAACCACATAGGTAAGTGTTAAACTTAAAAATATCACAATGCAGTACAAGCACAACAAAATATAGTTTTATGAAAAATTCAGTATCATAAATAAATACACGATTTCTTAAAAACTATATTATTGACAAAATTGTAAACTATCAGAAAAATCCAGCTGATTTGATAGGTGTAATATGAAATCAAATCACCTTCCTTATATTTGGAAGCTTGAGCATGTTCTGATTTATTACAGTTTTGCCAAGGAGCCTTATAATATAATCAAGGACCGGCCTCTAAAGTTAATAAATATAGGGAAAAACCATATCAAACAAAAAATTGCTTATACCTTTTATGTACTTGTATAATGTAACAAAAACAGAAACTCTTTACCAATATCTCTCTATAAGGTAATAAGTGTATTACCTTCCAAATCATGTGACTAGGGGGCGTTTTGGAACAATTTCAGCCATCAACAGCATAATAATAAGTTCATACTCTTTTACTAACATGGTATAAACAATTTCATACAACTTGTGTTAGAAGTTTAAGAGAGTTACTTTTCGATGTGTATCAATAAAAATACCATTTGAAGAAAAATACCTCCAGTTTGTTAATATCAGGCCAGCAATACCATGCGCACTGAATTTCTATCACAAAGCTGCTCTCTATACCGCTTTAGTTCCCAACCTAGTGATGTGAATCTTGATTGGTATTTTATGGGTGTTTTCATAGAGAGCTCAGTTATCCTTATTACCATAAGATACAGCAGCAAAACGGTAATTCTGCCTCGACAAGTTTTGCAGTCAAAGAACGCTTATATCCTAATCCTATACTAAATGTCTGCTTTTCAGGCCAAATTATTGATCCTTCCAGAAGTGTTTCAGAGGTTTTTTAAACCTCAACCTCCTACCTAGTTATTTAATTAATCTCAACAAAAGTCTTTGTACGAGAAAAGAGATTTCTACAAATTAAGCAGAAACTGTTGACGTTTCGACGTTTATTTACGTCGTTCTCAAGGCTATTGACACACATTTACACAACCAGTGTAGTAAATCATGTCACTGGACTTGTAATCATAAGTTCAGGAAGAGGAACAGGGCACATAACGCGACATGAAGGTCATGCAAGAAAGTATTTGCACATGCATCACCAGGACAATTTCTATACTTAAAATGTGGAAATTTCTTTGCGCCTGTTTCTGATAACCACTTGTGTGTACACTGTTGAGCAACACTCCGATAATCTGGCCTTTCAAAAAAAATTGCATTTTTTTTCTTCAAGCTTACATACTTATCATCTATTTCGAAACAACGGCATCATCAGGCAGTTGGTGAACGGACTTAGAGTGAGAAAAACTTGAGGAAAGCCGAAGGCGGTACCGGCGCGGGCGGAGTGATGCCGCCGGCTTCCTGCAAACGCGCTCTAAAATCCGGACATTGGTCAGCTATGCAGGGGTGGCCTAACGACTTCCAGAAGAGGCAGCGGCAATACTTGCACAGGGAGAGCATCTCCGCGTATTGTCGTTCTTCGTTTAAACCGTAGGTCCTAAAAAACGAATGATGTATAGTCTCAAATGTGGGACAACAAAAAACATTTTAGTTGTAATTAGCTGCACATGACATTTCAAATTGAAGATTTGGAATTTGAAACTTGCGTTGGTGGTGGGAACCTATTTCTTGGCCCACAATAAGTCCTGACTTTAATGAAGGTTGTACGAAAAATTAACTTTACTCAGTTGAAATAAAGATTGAAGATCAATTATGGAACAGAATTGTGGAAGCAGCAAACAGGTTTTGAAATATTCCTGATGGTGTGTTTGAAACATAGAGTCAATTGGAATTGCGCCTTCAATAAAAAGAGTGTCTTAAACAATTATTTTTAACTTATTAACCATATCAAGTCTGTTCGGTTTGGAATCCAGAGTTTTCTTGATCGTTTGCACCGTCCTCTCAGCCAGTCCAGCGCAGCGAGGCATACTCTGTGTAGAACGATGATGGACAATATTGAACTGGGAATAAAGTTGTGCAAACTCTCAAGAAATGAATTGAGCATCACTGTCTGAGATGATGGTATTCGGTGTCCCAAAATGTCCAAAGACAGGGCGCAGATACCTGAGCATAACTACAGTCAATGAAAGGGCAGAACCTATCAGCAATGACCAAGAATGTATTTCCTTTTAAAGGTTCTCCGAAATCTAAATGAATAGGCGACCATGGGCCATGGGTTGAGCTCTTTTGACTGGCTTTGCTGCAGAGAGAGCATATTGGAGCAAAGTTCTTCACATGCGGATACCTGGATGGGCTTTGTAAATCACGACACGGAATTATATGACCCTTCATAGTGAACTGGTTAGAGCGTCTATTGTAAGTGTTTCTGGCTTTGTCTTTAGTCTGACTGATTCCACCTTGATCCTGTTGAATAAGTTGCGTATAATCGGAACAAGCTGCGTTTCTTGCCTCAGAAGCTTTCTACCATTAGATGAACCAAACAATTCCTTTGTAATGTCTGTAAGTTTCTAATCAACGTGTCCTAGTGCGATGATGGGCTCGATTTCGAAACCGAGTAAATCCTTTCTGGTATCATCGTCAGCAAATTCATCAGGCACTAAGCACTTCCCTACCAGATGTACCGCCTTGAAACCTGACGATCTGACTCCAACATGGGGCTCCAAAAACTGTATACCTCAAGCTCAACGCCAAAAGCAACACTTAAAAGTCTTGAAGTCTTGCTCAACAAGACTCTATGCGAAACACAGTCAAATGGCTTGGCTAGGTCGCAAAAAACAACCGTCACGACCTCACCCTCACTCAGGCCGATATACAACTCCTCCAGCATGGCAAACCCGATGTCTCCTAGGCATCGGTAATCCTAATTTGTATAAGTTTTTTAATAATTTTCCCAAGTTTTGGCAGCAAGGAGGTGATGTAGTTTGAGGCACAGTCTTGCTGCTGACTTCAAGAAAAGGGAAAATTGGCTATGAGTAGGCTGTTTCTGAGTATTGGCAACACCCTAATTGAAACCTCATTCTATCCCACAGCATTTCTATTTTTTAGGATGCACAGGCCGGAAGTAGAAGGGTTTATTACCAATTCTACAAGAAGAGTCCTTATCCGACTCAAAACTGTGCTAAAATTGTATCTTGGCACTATTCTGTAATCACATCAAACCACCAAAAATCACATTACTGTATTTTCAAACACTGATATTCTCTCTAAGAATTGCGGTGTGGGAACCCCGTTCCCAATATTAATACGCAGGATCACCGTGTCGCTCTTGGAATACCTCATTGTGAAGTCAAATACTCTTCTAAAAGCCTGAGACGGCCGTGCATTATTCCGCAGTGACTTCTTTAGTGTACCATTGCATCACCACAAATTAGAGCTCTGCGCTTGGTCGGAACAACTGGATGAGTGTGGTGTCAATGTTTTCAGTAACATCATTTTTGCCACAATTCCGGCCACCTCGAGTTCTCATCTCACAATCCCTGCCTACCTTCGAATGATTTGGAGCAGTTTCAGCATCTTTATCCTTGGCAATTGCCAGGAGAGTTCTAAGAAGCGTAGCGGTTTCAAGTTCCACTGCCAGAGTGTCGTGAGTATAATTTAGACCTCATCAACCTGAATGTCACATTTACTTTCTGACTAAGTCTTATAGTGTCTCTATTATGATTAGCCTCAGCTGAATTACCAGTAGTAACTTTTAGGAGTCGTATATGGTTTTTAAGGTACTCAGACTTACTTTCTGTATCTAGCATTTCCACCATTTCTTTCATTTGGGTCCATATGGACCTTGTCTTTATCATCAATATGTGCGATCTCTCAAAATTGACCGTTTCACTTTTCTTTTCCAGGAGTTTGCCATTGTTCTTAACATCTTCACCATTTTTGCCTCCTTCAGTTAGTTTCTTGCTGAGTGTAGGGATTTGGTTTTGTTAAGATTCCTGAGCTTGGCAAACGTCTGTTCATCTCTTCGTCGTTTCATTCTCTTTGTGAAAGATTCATAACTTCTCAACTGAAGCTGTAGGTAGGCAACTTGGTTTTTTTGGGAATTCACAGCATATTCAGCATCATCCCTTTTTCCCTCACATTCTTTTGCATTTGAGAACACCATCCTTCCTTTCCAAACAAAGCAGCTGGAGTGATAAACAGCACAATATTGGGCACAGATCAGATGGTTGAATTCTTTCTTTCTTCAGTTTTTAAATTTCTGTACACTTTTACCAGTTGTAGTGGCCTAGTCAAAGACTAAGTGGGTTCCACAAGGTTTTGAATAGCGGAATTACTGGATGGTTGTAAATCTACAACTTAAAATGTTTTCCATACACTTGTGAAATCGTTCCACAGCTGAGAGAGAGAAAGAATCTGTATGGCAGAGCCATACAGATTCTTCGGTTCCATCAGCATATCTCCTTTTCAACAGATAATCTAAGTCATGCGAAATGGACTCAATGTTGGCTCCTCTTGAACTTCAACTTCACTCTAACAGATATGACATTGGGATGACCGTCAGACTCTTGGTCTCCTCTTGTTCTGCACTACCGTGCTTTTCGTTTCTAAAAGTCTGACAGTTGGAGTTTACCACTTGTGGAGGGAAAATTTTCCGGACCTAGTGAATTAAGTGGGTTCCACAAGGTTTTGAATAGCGGAATTAGTGGACGGTTCTCCATCTACAACGTAAAATGTCTTCCATATACTTGTGAAATCGTTCCACCGCTGAGAAAGAGGAAGAATCTGTACCTACAGATTCCTCGGTTCCATTAGCATATCTCTTTTCTAACAGATAATCTAAGTCGTGCGAAATGGACTCAATGTTCTCTCCCCTTGAACCTCAACCATACTCTCCCAGATATGATATTTGGATGACCGTCAGGCTGGGTCCTCTTGGTCTGCACTGGCGTGCTTTTCGTTCCTAAAAGCCTGACAATTGGAGTTTACCACTTGTGGAGGGAAAATTTTCCGGACCTCTTTATGTCCCCAGTTTTCTTTCAATTTTTAGAGCTGGCGGTGGAAGAGGAAAGGCTTGGCAGTACAGGTTAGTCCGTATAGTAGTTAATATGTCTGGAGATTGGGGGAATGGAGTCAGTTTTCTAAATATCGTTGAAATAAGCTTGTGCCGTGGATCGTGACAGCGCATTTTTGACGAACACTTTCTCTTCTTTCGAGGTCCATTTGAATGGAAATAAGATTCTTCAAAGTAAACGTTCCAACAGTCCCTTGACTCGCTGTAGATGTTGCACAAACTTTGCTGCCTCAATTCATGTCGGGTTATGATAAAAACTCCTTGTTGACGGTAGTTCGCAGATACCTACTTGACTTCCTGAGGGTGGAACTTCTGTTGCGAAATTCCCAGTACTGTAAACGTTGTAGAACCTGGAGGAGTTGTTTGTCATGTTCTTGTCGATCGAAAGCGATGATCAAAATAAGCTAGGACTAGACAACGACGCCTTCCACTATAGATAAGCCCGTCTCGATCGTATATTGGAAAGTTGCTGGAGCCGTTTTCAATTCGAAGGCGAAGACGGTTGTACTCAAATCAATCTCGATGCGGGTTGACCGGTTCAACTGTTACTGATTTCCTCCATATTCGGGATTGAATGATCCTCGTTAAAGAATGGCCTGTAGAATAGTGGACGTTGGAAGCACGCAGTCGAACCTTTACCTCAATTGCAACGAGACTCTCCAATTTAACATGGGCCATGGCCAATGCAATATGCAACATGTCTAGCACAATAATGGACAGGAGTTCCACTCACAGAAGGTTACAAGCATCTTCGAGTACGTGCTAACCTATTTTCCGAAGAGTTCTGGGTTGCCGAGAAAATCAGTCGACATCTCCTCTGTAATCTTGACGACGTTCACATTGGTCCACCTGATAATGTCCTTTGAGTGTTGAGCAAGTTAAGGTACGTTTTAATGGCATAGTGAGTGAACGTTTGCAGTCTTTCTCTGCGACCAGTGCTTACCTGTTGAGTTGCATGCAAGGCTTGCCACACTGATTGCTGCTTATCATATATACAGGTCGCAATTCGAAGTTATTTTCTATTCACTTTTAGAAACCAGACCTCACTTTACCTGAGAGTAAGTTTTTGGAATGTGTAAACTCCAGAAGAACCTCCCATCATCCATGACATTTGACGTCACTCTATCTCTGAAGTTCCGCCTTAACCATCTCTATGTTCCAGTTCCTTGAGAAAAGAGTTTGTTCTATAGGTGCATTCTTTAGCGTATAAGCATGCATTTCGTTCGTCTATGGTAAATGCTCAGCATAGTAGATTCCTACAATAAATTTCAACTTGATGGTCTTTCTCAGGGTCTACTTTTTAGCCGTCAGCATCTGCATCAGCGTCAGCAACACTGTGATTGTTGGTTGTAGGTTGTAGGATGAATTTTTCATTCTGTACTGAAGGATGTATTTCTGTGAAGATTCAGAAATTGACTTTCTTCTTCTGTTTTATACGCTCTGATCTTTTTTCCCATAGCGGACTTTTGGCATGTGTCATCCCACCTTGTGTGATATGTCCGGACCTACAAACGGAGTATTTGCGCTGCTCTCCTTGCTATGAAGTTGATTTACTAGTTTCTTTTGTCTCTGTCTATGGGGAGTCCAAGTCCAAGCATATGCGGACGACCTCCTTATCCTTATAAGAAACCACCCATACCAACAAATCTCATGTTGTCATGATGTTGTACAAAGCTGGTGTTTAAAGGAAAACCTAGCAATAAACCCTAGGAAAACAGTCATTGTGTCATTTACCCGAAGGAAGAGGCTGGACTTCTTGAAAGCGCCATCTTTGTTCGGGACGACAATCCCGTTTACCAACGAAGTAAAATTTCTAGGAGTCATCTTGGACAATCACTCACCTGGACCCTATATGTGACTCGTACCGTTAGGAGGGCACAGATCTCCCTTTGGTCGTGCAAGAACCTGTGCGGCACATCATGGGGGATGGAACCCCAACAAACTATGTGACTATACGTGACTGTAGTAAGACCGATAATCACATATGGGCTCATAGTTTGGTATCGGCTCCATCAAAGCTAAACTGTCCTCTCTTCAAAGACAAATATGTCTCTGCATCACGGGGGCAATGAGAACGACGCCCACGGCAGCCATGGAGCGCATGTTCGACCTTCTTAGTGTGTACGGGAGATCGGATGGCATCTGCATAGCAGAGAGCCTGGGTGGAACCACAGTGTTTCAGGCAGAGATACATGCCATTGAATTGTGTGCCCGACACCTATTAGAGGAGGGAGGACACAATAGATCAATAAAGATCAGCTCGGATAGTCGGGCAGCGCTTATGTCTTTGCGCTGCAATTTCAAAACTGTTTGGAACTGCCTCAGGACTCTGAACACCTTATCGCAGGAGAACAGCGTCACACTGGTAAGGATCCCGGGCCATCGTGGTCACGAAGGCAATGAGAGGACCGACTCTCTAGGGAGAAGGGCGGCCGGCTGGTGGGAGAACCTACCCGGACTAAGTCCCCGGACTGGTGGGAGAACCTACCCGGACTATCAAACTCCAAAAAACTTATCATGGGAACAGGGAGGGCTAAAGCCCAGACATTCCTCAAACTAAATAAGAGACAAATCAGAGTGGCCACTGCACTGTACACACTACATAGCCACCTAAGATCTCATATGCACAGACTCGGAGTGTCGGTTGTTCTTGGAGGACGACGAGACAGTTGAGCACGTCCTATGTGATTGCCCGGCTATTACCAGATCGAGATACTCACTGTTCGGAAACACGATCATTGAACTTCAATATGCAAACGCATTGTCGCCCGAGAGACTCATTAGATTCGTTGAGGGTCTGAGCATAACGGGTGACAACTAGTGGAGCTAGCAGGGGCAAACCTTGCTGGTAACACTTCGAGTAACACTCACATTGAATACAATACAATAGTTCCCTTTGTGCTCAATGTCGAAGACAACGTGACTCGATTTACCTCGGTAAGGGAGTTAAGAGCCATGTGGCAGCCCCACACTAGTCTAGAACTGTAACGTGGTTGCTGCGAGGCCTTGAGTGCCGCCTCGGTGTCAGAGCAGATTGTGATTGTTCTGAATAGAGACATCATAGTTCGACCGTTCTAAGTGATTCTGGTGTCAAAGAAAACAAAAACGTTGATGTCATACCATGGTCTAGTGACAATACCATGCCAAGTACATAACACCAGGTGTTAGCGGATGCCGTTTGTGGACATGTCGGATCCACACACACACTGTTAAAGTGAATGGCCTTGAAAGGTGATGTTTCGTAGCACTAGTGAACGGACAATATCGCCTGCTTTGTCACGTTGCTCCACACTCTTCACACATATTCAGTCCGGTATTGCTCATCTTCTTCTTATCTGTTGAGATTTCCTTATTGAAATCAATAGTAGGTGAAGCAGCTGCTGAAGATCCCTCCAAAACATTGTGTCCACATGTGCGCGACATGGGCAGTGGTCTTTCTTCATATCAGCAGAGTCGTTTTTCTTGAGGGTAGTTCTCTGGAATGGTTGGTACAATCTATGACCCTTGGAGAGAGAGAGAGAGAGAGCGCTGTAGTAACAATTTGACCTACTTCAGCTTCATTATGTCGCCCTCACAGAGGTCATCACGAAGAACGTCAGAGCCTCAGAAAGCCTCGCAAACACGAACGGTTGGTACAACAAATACTCTTGGAGAGAGTTGCAAGCAGTAAATTGATCTTCTCCAGCGTCATTTGGTCGAAGTCATAAGAGACACCATTTAGAGCAGAAGTTACCACACAACAACGTCTATATATACTTGTTCTATCTATTCTATCTGTTCTATCTACTCTATGACTCTTGGAGGGAGCTGCAAGTAATAATTTGACCTTCTCCCGCGTCATTCTGTTGAACTCTCCACGAGTATTGGCCTCATCTATAACAGAAGTCACAACGAAGATTGATGCCATTCTGCCATTGTCTTGTACGTCAGAGCTTCACAAAGCTTTACTCCCACGAACCGTTAATTAATAAATCAATAATATTACTGTATCCGCCATCCAGATAATGGTCAATGGTTCATGGTCCTTATCTTATATGCAGGAGCTTCACAGCGTCGTTGGAAAGGCGACTCGCAGTAGCAGAACAAGTTCTTAAGCTCGTCTACCGGGTTATTAAAATCCAATTCTGATGGGTTCTTTGGTGATGAAACGTTTCTAGACCCATGACTAATACCCCCTTCAAATACTCAAGCAGTGCCAGCTGCCCTTCAAGAAGTGGGTGTGAGTATGTTGTGAATCATTTAAATTCATGGCTGCGCAAATTGATGGATTTAAGAACTTTGGAGTGTTCAGAATATTCATAAATATTTTTCTTTGAAAGAAGACACAACTTTTTTTATTTGAAAAGTAGAAAATGCTAGGTACTCACTTCTTTAACGAATGGTAAACCACCTTCCAGTCGATCTTCCCGGTATCCTTTGGTAGAACTAGCTCGATTTGTTGGGGCGAGAAATGGAACTTGGTTAACTCGCGCCACACCCTTTGCTCGTTGACGATCGAGCAAATCTGGTCGCAAGATTGAGCACTGGCGAGTAAATCTCTATGATCGGACAGTCTTAGTATAATCTCTCTTATACATTCCTCGGGAAGGTTCAAGAGCTTTGGATGGAGATCTGGATGGGGTTCTTGTATTTGAAAGTCCGAGCCCATGTTGAGGATACGGTTGATCTTGGCTGAGTGCTGGTGCCAAAGCAGTTGAGATCCCAAAGGCCCTAAGAAAACACACTGTAGAACTGAATCTCTATAGATAGAGTAGGAGCTTTGACATACCTCCCCAACATGCAGAGCGTTCAGCAGCGCTCAGCGCTCTGAGTTTGTTCAGCAATCGTCGGAAACTTCGAGGATTATGCTGACTAGAGGTGGCGTGTCTGGCTACTTCTTCCAACATCGCTAGTAACGCTCTCTGGGCGCAGCCAGACATGTTGGTCATTTGCTGGCCGATCAGATGGTCGAGGAGGGCGCAAATGTAGTTGAAACGTCGGACGTCTCGCACGGCGTTGCGGAAGTCGAGACGTTTCACCGCTTCATCTAACTCATTAAAACCTGCAATCTAGAAGAAAAGTACGTTAACCACACTTCGGGGTGAATATTGAAGAAGGGCGGTTTACTACCTCTTTTGTACTTTTAACGGTAATGTGGCAATGGGGTTGGTGGCTCGCGGACTGTTCGGCAGTGTCAATGTTTTCTTTTTCTTCTTCATTGCTTTCTTTATCTCTGAAATAATTATAAACATACAGAAAAATCTGTGGAATCTTAGATGTTTTGCTAAAGAGTTAAAACACAAAGATATTGATTGGATTTGGGTTATTAACTGCGCCTCTTGAAAGCGTACTAAAATCGCTTTGAAATATTGATTACTGCATGTTTTATTAAGATTTTATGCAATGCTGTTAGTGCATGCATAACCGTAACTGCCTAGCAATAAAACGCAAATCGATATTTCCATTACATAGTTATTAAAAATTTATTTTTGTCATGAATTCTCAAAGATACAGAAAAAAGAAAAAATGTAGCCTAGAGCCTCTTGGTCACAAAGAACACCTTTATGGTGCTTATAATGTGTTTTATATCTACCTGTTTATTGCTTTTAGTGTTACGTTAAATACATTAGCTTACGATAAATAATGGTCCAGAAACTAGGAAAACAATTGCATCACTTCTGTGTCTAAAGATGAAAAAAGAGAAGCTAAAGTAGGGTTATTTTTACACAATAATCACGTCTTAATTGTTTACATCACAATTATGTATAGTTATGAATTTTGAAAGGACAATGTCGTATATGTGCATGCTTATAAAGTATACATTTTTAATGCACACAAATACACAAACGTTACGTTAATGTCAGATTATTTAAATTATACTTTAGAGATATTTTTTTCTTCAATATTTTTCAGCTAGATCTTCAAAATCAATGTTTACCCTTCTTCTCCGCTCGGGTGTCCATTTGAGATTATTACTCGCAAAGGCCTCTTGAAAATCCCAAAATTACTGCTGCACCAGCATTTCTATCCGTTTCTCGAAAGGCCCCATTTGCGTTTTTTGAAGAAGTGAAAGAAACATAAATTTTTGATTTTCAGCCTTGTTGTCTGTTGTTGTTTTTGTGTTTCATGTTCTGTAGCTAGCTCTTCAAAGGAAAAGACGGATCATTAAGAACAAAAACCTTTCAGATCGATCTTCAAAAGCAATTCTTTGCCCTGGAAAAATTCATTCATTCCAGAAATCACAGTCACACGTCTTTTTCTCTGGTTAAGACCCCGTTTGAGTTTCCGAAGAAATGGCATTAAAAATAGTTTTTCAATCTTTAAAAATTGCACCAACTTAAGAGATAAGATACAACTAGTACAAATAACTTCAGAGAAGACTGAGACATATAATGCATTTTTAGGTTTTGTCTTCAATATCTCCGATTTTTCTTGAATAAATTTCTTCCAGGTACATCTTCAAAAGCATCTTCTTACCTATCTTTTTTTGGCTTTTTATAGGCCAAAAATTCTTTACAAAGCCGAAATTACCATCGTACGATCTTTTCTTTATTCGCTTTTAGAAACCCTCCATTTACAACTTTTGAAGAAATACATGAAACGTAAATAGGTGGCATAAGGCATTAAGCATATTCTTCGTTCTTAAAAAATTGCATCAATTCAATACTAAAACTGAAAGTAGTCGAGCCAACTCCCAAAAAGTCCTACATCCGCTCCTCCGCCAACCTCATCAGCTCAATAGAAGGAAGAAGAGGAGGAATTTTGGTAACGTGACAAAAGCGCTTGGAAATGAGTCCCAAAGCTTTGAATTCCTCCTGAATTACTAGTGAAGATATAGCCATGCAAAGGAAAATAAGTTGGCCAGAATGTGCTCTTGTAGTTAGAGTTTAACCAAAACACCTATGGGAAGCGTTATAAAGAACAAAACCAGGATCGTTATTATTTAGATCAAAGGTCAATTCTTTATTCAGTTAAAACTAAATTTTATTAACGAACAATATCTTTATCTAATACTAACACGAACCTGAGCATCTAAGATATGCACACCTCAACAAGAAACACTGCAAGAGCCACCCCGAGTCCCCCAATCAAAATAATCAAAATTCCTTTCATGTCTTCAAAGTAAATCGCCATGTAACTGCTCCCGGTGCTTCCTCCCTTCTCGTGTCTCATCTTTTGGATTCTTGAGTGATAGCTGAAGGCCTCAGAAAAATCTTCGAACCACTTGGTCTTTAATCCCACCTCGTTGACCCATACAAGAAATTCGTTGACCACCTTGAGGTAAGGTGACCCAAGGGGCACTATGTAAGACAGAAAGTAGGAGTTCGGACACTCTGGCACGATATGAAGCAAAGGGTTCAATTTTCTGTCTAAGAATTGGGTTTGAATGAGCAGGTTTCCATCAGAGTATCTTTCGATGCCTCCCACGTGATAATGGGCAGCTATTTCGATTGAGGTCAAGTTGTCGTCCTGGCCCTTTAATTTTTTAACACTTTTCTAGATAGACGTTTGTAGAGTGGAATGGAAATGCCTTGGAAGGGATTAATGGACGACCTCATAGTCAGACCGCTTCTATCAAGCTCTTCTAAAGTGTTGATGTCCGGGAGATAACTCTGAGTTGTATATACTGAGAGTAGCAAGCCAGAGAATAATGGGGTGATGACTATGGAGTAAATGAAGAAGGTGCCCAAAAAAGTTTTTCTAAAAAGCGAATGTTCTCCTTGTGTGCTGTAAGTGATGGACCGACCCAGGAAGGCAGCGAACATCTCCTGAATGGCTTGAGCAGTTGTTGCGGAACGTGCCCTGAAGAACTTATTAATAACTCCACAAGTTATTAGAACCAACAGGCTGACACCTGCGAAGGCAGCTGTTAGAATGTTCAAGGTTCCCATCCACTTGGACAGCTTCTGAGCCTTATCCACTACTACACAAACCTTATCAAAATGGAACATGTAGGTAAACTCTAAACCAGCAGTTCCGTAGGGCTTTAGAAACCTAGAGTTTCCCTGTATGTCAATTCGCCTCTCCACGGTTTCCCATAGGCTGCCAATGAGCGTGCCGTCTTCCAATATTCTTCCGTAATGCTTAGTATGTGGATCTTCTGACAATAACAAAGTGAAGTTCATGAATTCACTTAAGGTGGACATTGCAACCCCATCAGCTCCATAAACGGAAGAAGTGGAGGGTATTTGCCGTATACTCTGGAGTCTTGGAGCAGTTTTGGTAAATAGCAAAAGCGGTTGGAAATTAGTCCCAAAGCTTTGAATTTCCCCTGATTTTTCAGTGAAGATACAGCCGTGTAAAGAAAACGTAAGTTAGTCAGTAAGAGTTTTTGTAGTCAGAACTTAACCAAAACTCTATGGGAAACCTTATGAAGAACAAAACCAGGATCGCTATTATTTACAAAGGTAAACACTTTATTTAGTTAAAACTAAATTTTACTAACGCACAATATCACTACAATACTTCTCCTTATCTAATACTACTACCACCCTGAGCATCTAAGACATGCACACCTCAACCAGGAACACTGCAAGAGCCACCCCCAGTCCCCCCACCAAAATAATCAAAATCCCCTTCATGTCTTCAAAGTCAATCGCCATGTAACTGCTCCCGGTGCTTGCTCCATTCTCGTGCCTCAACTTTTGGATTCTTGAGTCATAGCTGAAGGCCTCAGCAAAATCTTCGAACCACTTGGTCTTTAATCCCACCTCGTTGACCCATACAAGAAATTCATTGACCACCTTGAGGTAAGGTGACCCAAGGGGCACTATGTAAGACAGAAAGTAGGAGTTCGGACACTCTGGCACGATATGAAGCAAAGGGTTCAATTCTCTGTCTAAGAATTGGGTTTGAATAAGCAGGTTTCCATCAGAGTATCTTTCGATGCCTCCCACGGGATAATGGGCAGCTATTTCGATTGAGGTCAAGTTGTCGTCCTGGCCCTTTAATTTTTTTAACACTTTTGTGGATAGACGTTTGTAGAGTGGTATAGAAATGTCTTTGAAGGGATTAATGGACGACCTCATAGTCAGACCGCTTCTATCAAGCTCTTCTAAAGTGTTGATGTCCGGGAGATAACTCTGAGTTGTATATACTGAGAGTAGCAAGCCAGAGAATAATGGGGTGATGACTATGGAGTAAATGAAGAAGGCGCCCAAAAAAAGTTCTTCTAAAAAGCGAATGTTCTCCTTGTGTGCTGTAAGTGATGGACCGACCCAGGAAGGCAGCGAACATTTCCTGAATGGCTTGAGCAGTTGTTGCGGAACGTGCCCTGAAGAACTTATTAATAACTCCACAAGTTATTAGAACCAACAGGCTGAAACCTGCGAAGGCACCTGTTAGAATGTTCAAGGTTCCCATCCACTTGGACAGCTTCTGAGCCTTATCCACTAGTACACAAACCTTATCAAAATGGAACATATAGGTAAACTCTAAACCAGCAGTTCCGTGGGGCGTTAGAAACCTAGAGTTTTCCATAGGCTGCCAATGAGCGTGGCGTCTTCCAATATTCTTCCGTAATGCTTAGTATGTGGATCTTCTGACAATAACAAAGTGAAGTTCATGAATACACTTAAGGTGGACATTGCAACCCCATCAGCTCCATATAAGGAAGAAGTGGAGGATGTTTGCCGGTATACTGTTGAGCCTTGGAGGAATTTTGGTAGCTTGGCAAAAGCGGTTGGAAATGAATCCCAAAGCTTTGAATATCCCCTGAATTACTAGTGAAGATACAGCCACGTAAAGAAAAATAAGTTGGTCGGAATGAGCTGTTGTGGTCAGAATTTAACCAAAACACCTATGGGAAGCGTTATGAAGAACAAAACCAGGATCGTTATTATCTAGATCAAAGGTCAACTCTTTATTCAGTTAAAACTAAATTTTATTAACGAACAATATCCTTATCTAATACTATCACCAACCTGAGCATCTAAGACATGCACACCTCAACCAGGAACACTGCAAGAGCCACCCCGAGTCCCCCCATCAAAATAATCAAAATCCCCTTCATGTCTTCAAAGTCAATCGCCATGTAACTGCTCCCGGTGCCTTCTCCATTCTCGTGCTTCATTTTTTGGATTCTTGAATCATAGCTGAAGGCCTCAGAAAAATCTTCGAACCACTTGGTCTTTAATCCCACCTCGTTGACCCATACAAGAAATTCGTTGACCACCTTGAGGTAAGGTGACCCAAGGGGCACTATGTAAGACAGAAAGTAGGAGTTCGGACACTCTGGCACGATATGAAGCAAAGGGTTCAATTTTCTGTCTAAGAATTGGGTTTGAATGAGCAGGTTTCCATCAGAGTATCTTTCGATGCCTCCCACGTGATAATGGGCAGCTATTTCGATTGAGGTCAAGTTGTCGTCCTGGCCCTTTAATTTTCTTAACACTTTTCTGGATAGACGTTTGTAGAGTGGAATGGAAATGCCTTCGAAGGGATTAATGGACGACCTCATAGTCA
Source organism: Taphrorychus bicolor (assembly GCA_951812265.1). Lineage (NCBI taxonomy): Eukaryota > Metazoa > Arthropoda > Insecta > Coleoptera > Curculionidae > Taphrorychus > Taphrorychus bicolor. Next base: position 19,047,798 of record OX638303.1, read on the forward strand.
CACCGCTTCTATCAAGCTCTTCTAAAGTGTTGATGTCCGGGAGATAATTCTGAGTTGTATATACTGAGAGTAGCAGGCCAGAGAATAATGGGGTGATGACTATGGAGTAAATGAAGAAGGTGCCCAAAAAAGTTCTTCTAAAAAGCGAATGTTCTCCTTGTGTGCTGTAAGTGATGGACTGACCCAGGAAGGCAGCGAACATTTCCTGAATGGCTTGAGCAGTTGTTGCGGAACGTGCCCTGAAGAACTTATTAATAACTCCGCAAGCTATTAGAACCAAGAGACTGACACCTGCGAAGGTACCTGTTAGAATGTTCAAGGTTCCCATCCACTTGGACAGCTTCTGAGCCTTATCCACTACTACACAAACCTTATCAAAATGGAACATATAGGTAAATTCTAAACCAGCAGTTCCGTGGGGCTTTAGAAACCTAGAGTTTTCCATAGGCTGCCAATGAGCGTGGCGTCTTCCAATATTCTTCCGTAATGCTTAGTATGTGGATCTTCTGACAATAACAAAGTGAAGTTCATGAATACACTTAAGGTGGACATTGCAACCCCATCAGCTCCATAGAACGAAGAAGTGGAGGATGTTTGCCGGTATACTGTTGAGCCTTGGAGGAATTTCGGTAGCTTGGCAAAAGCGGTTGGAAATGAATCCCAAAGCTTTGAATTGCCCCTGAATTACTAGTGAATATACAGCCACGTAAAGAAAAATAAGTTGGTCGGAATGAGCTGTTGTGGTCAGAATTTAACCAAAACACCTATGGGAAGCGTTATGAAGAACAAAACCAGGATCGTTATTATCTAGATCAAAGGTCAACTCTTTATTCAGTTAAAACTAAATTTTATTAACGAACAATATCCTTATCTAATACTATCACCAACCTGAGCATCTAAGACATGCACACCTCAATCAGGAACACTGCAAGAGCCACCCCGAGTCCCCCCATCAAAATAATCAAAATCCCCTTCATGTCTTCAAAGTCAATCGCCATGTAACTGCTCCCGGTGCCTTCTCCATTCTCGTGCTTCATTTTTTGGATTCTTGAATCATAGCTGAAGGCTTCAGAAAAATCTTCGAACCACTTGGTCTTTAATCCCACCTCGTTGACCCATACAAGAAATTCGTTGACCACCTTGAGGTAAGGTGACCCAAGGGGCACTATGTAAGACAGAAAGTAGGAGTTCGGACACTCTGGCACGATATGAAGCAAAGGGTTCAATTTTCTGTCTAAGAATTGGGTTTGAATGAGCAGGTTTCCATCAGAGTATCTTTCGATGCCTCCCACGTGATAATGGGCAGCTATTTCGATTGAGGTCAAGTTGTCGTCCTGACCCTTTAATTTTCTTAACACTTTTCTGGATAGACGTTTGTAGAGTGGAATGGAAATGCCTTCGAAGGGATTAATGGACGCCCTCATAGTCAGACCGCTTCTATCAAGCTCTTCTAAAGTGTTGATGTCCGGGAGATAATTCTGAGTTGTATATACTGAGAGTAGCAGGCCAGAGAATAATGGGGTGATGACTATGGAGTAAATGAAGAAGGTGCCCAAAAAAGTTCTTCTAAAAAGCGAATGTTCTCCTTGTGTGCTATAAGTGATGGACTGACCCAGGAAGGCAGCGAACATTTCCTGAATGGCTTGAGCAGTTGTTGCGGAACGTGCCCTGAAGAACTTATTAATAACTCCGCAAGCTATTAGAACCAAGAGGCTGACACCTGCGAAGGTACCTGTTAGAATGTTCAAGGTTCCCATCCACTTGGACAGCTTCTGAGCCTTATCCACTACTACACAAACCTTATCAAAATGGAACATGTAGGTAAACTCTAAACCAGCAGTTCCGTAGGGCTTTAGAAACCTAGAGTTTCCCTGTATGTCAACTCGCCTCTCCACCGTTTCCCATAGGCTGCCAATGAGCGTGCCGTCTTCCAATATTCTTCCGTAATGCTTAGTACGTGGATCTTCTGACAATAACAAAGTGAAGTTCATGAATTCACTTAAGGTGGACATTGCAACCCCATCAGCTCCATAGAAGGAAGAAGTGGAGGATGTTTGCCGGTATACTGTTGAGCCATGGAGGAATTTTGGTAGCTTGGCAACGGCGGTGGGGTAGCGCTCAAAGAGCGACATCAGTAGGTGGCATCTGTTCATGTTTTTGACGTCATTGAGCAGGAGACCAGGATGTTCCTTTATAGCTCTTAAGGGGTATAAAACCATCTCACCACAGTCTGCTGAAGAGTGGCGGTGGTAAAATGGTTTGTAGGCAAAAACTGAGTCAACATTTTCATTTTCTGAGTATGGAAAATAAGCTATAGCGTTGAGAATGGAGAGTTTTGTCCACAAATGCGTTAGGAGTCTTTTAGTTGCTGGAATGCTGATTTTTGAAGTTTGAAATATCAAAATTGTAAAACTTCTTCCGTTTTTGACCACTTTAAAGAGGTTCGCTGTGGTGAAGTATCTGAGCAAAGTTTCAGGATCTTTAGCAATAAATACGCGCACTTTGTCTCTATCTGTGTACTTTATCTTGCGTCTGTAGTTATCATCTTGGCCATCATTTTTCCATACCAAAAATTTTTCATTTTCTTTTAAATTTTCAAAAAAACTTTCATTCCTATCAATAACAATCTCTTTATCAAGTTTAACTACTTTCTTCAGTGACTTTACATTCGCTGAAAAGAATCCAGTGAGCAGATCAAGGCTGTCATCCTGCTGCCCACTGACTACACTGGTAATCAGGATGCTTTTAGACAAGTCAAAACTGCTATTGTACACCCCGTAATTTTGGAAATTATAGCAAGGCGGCTGCAGGTTCTCTAGAAAAGACAGCTTACCAAGCAGCTGCCTTGGCCATAACAGCGCTACAACAGATATAACTGAAACAAGTTTAACAGCCATATTGCGACTGAAGGGTAACTGAATTCTCACGAAACTCTCCAAGTCATTAAGCAGCGAGTTAATTGGGGAAAAATTTGATTTCATAGTCTCTTTCAAGCCATTCGAATAAAGGTAAATTATCGTTGAAGTCTAACAAGTGGTTGCGTGCTGAATGCAGTAAACGCCAGGAGTTAGCGTGTGTAATTATAGGGCCGGGTGTTGAATTAACGAAAGACATTTTCAATGTCCAGGAAAATGTAACATTTAGTGGAGTTTTATGTATATATTTGTCTGTAAAATTGATCAAATTGAATCCTTTATAATGATTTACAGCCTTTGTAATGATTAATCATTTAGATAAAGAAGCAATAAGGGATGAGTCACCAGATTCATCTACTTAGAGCAGTTAAGGTCAAAAACACGTCACAATTTCCCTTATCAACAAATGGCAAGAAAACAGTAGTTAATGTGACGTAGTTTACTTTCCATTCTATTTACATACCTTGAAAAGTATAATAAACGTAATTTTGATGTTACAACAGATTTGCAGTATTGTAAGTAAAATTGTTTATCTTCCACTCTATTTGCATACCCTGAAAAGCTTAAGAAACGTAACAAAAACACGTATTAAAGCCACATATGATCTACTTATCTAAATTACATAATTAATCACACGGATTCTTGAAGTCTAGTCTCATTTCAGGTTTGAAATTAGTCAACAGTCTCAAGTTTGAGAACACAAAACTTGAGACTGTTGACTTAGAGTTAACTAATTTCAAACCAGAATTTCTACCAGTCTCTTAGAGAAAAAATGGATTTTTTCTACGATAGTTTCATTTCGTTGGTCATTCCATCCAAACAATCCAAAGTAGCAGTTCGATCTGTCAGACGAATCCATGATGGAAGAACGAAATGACCCGATTCACTCTGAAAGTGTCTTCGGTGTTTCCGGAAATACGACAAAAAAGTTGAAAAAATGTGCACATTTTGCTTGGAAAATCAAATCGGACCATTTCTTGATTGACCAAAACAAAGGAACATTCTCTAGACCTCAAAGTGAAAATTTAAATTAAGTATTTTCCAAATTTTCCCTAATTGAAATTTAAAGCTAAAACCTTGACTCTTGCCTTGATCGAAGGGCCGCATAGTGTATTCTACTTCTCTAAAATTCATATTTGAATGGGTTACTTGTGTGAAATATCCAGAAAAATTTAAAAAGTATCTTACACTTAAGTAGAAATCTGTGCGTAATTATTCAGTCGTATTATTCACGCCTATTTATCACTGTCTAACCAAATAGACGTTTCAATGTCGCAGTAAATTATTGCAAATTCAAATTCAAAGTAAGTAAATCTTATTGTAATTATTACTAGCGAGATAACAAACATTCTGTGTACATACTGAATGTTTTCGTCCTATTTGGAACCTCATAAATATTTAATTTTAAGACGAATTAATTTTGCGTTTAACATCACAATCTTCTGTTATCACGTAGATTGATTACAGTGATAAATGTATTTTTGTTTACAGTGATAAAAACGTTTTTTTGGTCATTACCTTATAGGGAAAGTAAATTTGGCTGTAACAAAGTTTCGCCTTATTAGACAGAATAATTTTTACATGGTTTTTCTATATAAATTATATAACTTTGGAGTAACTTAGTTCTTTGGATGCTCTAGAAGGTCATAACGTAACGATTCCTTCGCAAGTCGTTATCAAGACTGAAAATAAAACGATGGCTACTGATCTATATTTCTTCTATTTTCTGATTTATAATTCATTTATTTTTGACATCTCATTTCCTTTGACATTTTTATTTTTGATATCTGTCTTCTGTCATCACATCAATCAATCAATCTTTATTCTGCTACCGTAAAAAAGAATAAAATATTAAAAAGTACTGAAGTACAATACACTAATTTAAAACTTATTAACTAGAATTACATTTACAGTCAAACTAAAACTAGCACCCTACCACATTTAAAACTACATTAAAATTCATCAATGTCGTATATCATCCTTTCGACAAGACATCTCTTTAACCTTGTCTTATCAGCATTAACCAGGAGTTTATTTAATATGAACCATTGCTCAGCCCTTAACTGCACCTCAGATGACTTCCCCTCAGCAACCAACAGATCTCCGTCGCCAAGGGTGAGGGTGGTGTCATCCGCAAACAGGGCCGCAAACAGGCAAGGTCATTTATATAGATAATAAACAGAAGCGGAACTAATATCTACTGAATCCTGTGGTACATCGACATCAATCGTTCCCTCTTGCGGACACCCCCCCCCCCCCCCTCCACCCTCACGACCTGAGACTTACCAGCAAGGTAAGAACAAATCGATCTAAAGCTGCCCGTCTCAAAGTTACAGTGCTTTATCTAATCCACTAATAGGCAGTGCGACATACAGTCAAAGGCCTTGCTAGGTCATAAAACTGGAAAACATCATATTCACCACCCTCATAGGAATCCATAATACACGAATCCAAGTCCAAAGTCGCCACACACAGTGCCCACATGTTGAGAAGATACGATAAAAATGTCAAAATCAGATTTCCAACGCCTAGTGGATGTCAATAATAAGTGAATGTAGTAGTGTGTGTTCATTAAACACGTAATCTAGTTGGCTGTGAAAGTAAGCTTCAAAAGATAAGGATTTAACAACAAGAGTCCATTAACTTTGATTATGTCATCCTTTTCTATCAAAATATCATAGCCTTCTAGATGACGTTTTCTAATAAACTGTATGAAAATGAATCTGTGTGAAAGTTCTGTTAATAACACTTATCGTTGGAATATACTGTTCTACATTTGAAGATCTACTGTTACATTTTAGATTTGCATTTAACTACGTTATTTTTACGTTGAATTAAAGAAGTGTTATGGCAAATAAGGAAAAACCTTTTTGGTAACATCAAATTTATGTATTTTATGCTTTTAAGGATAAGCAAATAGAATGAGGAGTAAGCGAATTTTCTTCGATTAAATTTTAGTCGCAATCTAAAGATATAACATTTATCTTCATTACTTTTACGTTAAATGAAACATGTACTATGGAAAATACGGAAAATCGTCTTTGTAACGTCAAAATTACGTTTCTTATGCTTTTCAGTAGGTGAACTAGCAGTGAGAGTGAGATAGAGTGAAAAGTAAACGATTTTACTTCAAATAAGTTTTTCTTGCACTCTAAAGATATAACGTTTAACTACATTATTTTTACGTTGAATTAAAGATGTGCTATGGCAAATAAAGAAAAAAACCTTTTTGGTAATATCAACATTACGTTTCTTATGCTTTTCAGGATAAGCAAATAGAATGAAGAGTAAACGAACTTTCCTCGATTAAATTTTAGTCGCAATTTAAACATATAACATTTAACTACGTTATTTTTGCGCTAAATGAAACATGTACCATGGAAAATGAGGCAAGTCATCTTTGTAACATCAAAATTACGTTTCTTAAGCCTTTCAGTAGAGTGGAATAGCAGTGAGAGTGAAATAGAGTGAAAAGTAAACGATTTTACTTCGAATAAGTTTTAGTACTTTTGCTCTCTAAATATGTAACATTTAACTACATTATTTTTACGTTAAATTAAAGATGTGTTATGGCAAATAAGGATAAATCTTTTTGGTAACATCAAAATTATGTTTATTATGCTTTTCAGGATAAGCAAATAGAATGAAAAGTAAAACAACAGGATTAAACAACAAGAGTCCATTAACTTTGATTATGTCATCCTTTTCTATCAAAATATCATAGCCTTCTAGATGACGTGTTCTAATAAACTGTATGAAAATGAATCTGTGAGAAAGTTCTGTTAATAACACTTATCGTTGGAATATACTGTTCTACATTTGAAAATCTACTGTTACATTTTAGATTTGGAGTAGTAACGTTTTCATTACATTCATAATTTAACACACGATATTAACATAACATTTAACTACGTTATTTTTACGTTGAATTAAAGAAGTGTTATGGCAAATAAGGAAAAACCTTTTTGGTAACATCAAAATTATGTATTTTATGCTTTTAAGTATAAGCAAATAGAATGAAGAGTAAGCGAATTTTCTTCGATTAAATTTTAGTCGCAATCTAAAGATATAACATTTATCTTCATTATTTTTACGTTAAATGAAACATGTACTATGGAAAATATGGAAAATCGTCTTTGTAACGTCAAAATTACGTTTCTTATGCTTTTCAGTAGGTGAACTAGCAGTGAGAGTAGCAGTAGAATTTTCTTCGATTAAATTTTAGTCGCAATCTAAAGATATAACATTTAACTACGTTATTTTTACGTTAGATGAAACATGTACTATGGAAAATACGGCAAATCGTCTTTTTAACATCAAAAATGCGTTTCTTATGCTTTTCAGTAGAGTGAAATAGCAGTGAGAGTGAAATAGAGTGAAAAGTAAACGATTTTACTTCGAATAAGTTTTACTTGCACTCTAAAGACATTAATCTACGTTCAACTACTTTATTTTTACGCCAAATTAAAGATGTGTTAAGGCAAATAAGGAAAAACGTTTTTGGTAACACCAAAATTATGTTTCTTTTTCTTCTGAGGATAAGCAAATAGAATTAAAAGGAAACGAACTATCTTGGATTAAATTTTAGTCGCAATCTAAAGATATAACATTTAACTACGTTATTTTTACGTTAAATGAAACATGTGCTATGGAAAATACGGCAAATCGTCTTTGTAATATCAAAATTACGTTTCTTATGCTTTTCGGTAGAGTGAAATAGCAGTGAGACTGAAATAGAGTGAAAAGTAAACGATTTTACTTTGAGTAAGTTTTACTTGCACTCTAAAGATATTACTCTACGTTCAACTACTTTATTTTTACGCCAAATTAAAGATGTGTTAAGGCAAATAAGGAAAAACGTTTTTGGTAACACGAAAATTATGTTTCTTTTTCTTTTGAGGATAAGCAAATAGAATGAAAAGGAAACGAACTTTCTTGGAACGTTTCTTATGCTTTTCAGTAGGTGACTACATTCGTTTTACGTTAAATTAAAGATGTGTTATGGCAAATAAGGATAAACCTTATTGGGAACATCAAAATTATATTTCTTATGCTTTTCAGGATAAGCAAATAGAATGAAAAGTAAACTAATTTTCTTCGATTAAATTTTAGTGGCAATCTAAAGATATAACATTTAACTACGTTATTTTTACGTTAAATGAAACATGTGCTATGGAAAATACGGCAAATCGTCTTTGTAATATCAAAATTACGTTTCTTATACTTTTCGGTAGAGTGAAATAGCAGTGAGAGTGAAATAGAGTGAAAAGTAAACGATTTTACTTCGAATAAGTGTTACTACTTTTACACTCTAAAGATATAAGGTTTAACTACATTATTTTTACGTTAAATTAAAGATGTGTTATGGCAAATAAGGATAAACGTTAATGGTAACATCAAAATTATACTTCTTATGCTTTTCAGGATAAGCAAATAGAATAAAAAGTAAACTAATTTTCTTCGATTAAATTTTAGTCGCAATCTAAAGATATAACATTTAACTACGTTATTTTTACCTTAAATGAGACATGCACTATGGAAAATAAGGCAAATTTTTGTAACATCAAAATTACATTTCTTATGCTTTTCAGTAGAAAGAAATAGCAGCGAGAGTGAAGTAGAGTGAAAAGTAAACGATTTTACTTCGAATAAATTTTACTTGAACTCTAAAGATATAACATTTAGGTACATTATTTTTACGTTGAATTAAAGATGTGCTATGGCAAATACGGAAAAACCTTTTTTCGTAACATCAAAATTATGTTTCTTATGCTTTTCAAGATAAGCAAATAAAATGAAGAGTAAACGAATTTTCTTCGATTAAATTTTAGTCGTAATCTAAAGATATAACATTTAACTACGTTATTTTTACCTTAAATGAGACATGCACTATGGAAAATAAGACAAATCGTCTTTGCAACATCAAAATTACGTTTCTTATGCTTTTCAGTAGGTGAACTAGCAGTGAGAGTGAGATAGAGTGAAAAGTAAACGATTTTACTTCAAATAAGTTTTTCTTGCACTCTAAAGATATAACGTTTAACTACATTATTTTTACGTTGAATTAAAGATGTGCTATGGCAAATAAAGAAAAACCTTTTTGGTAATATCAAAATTACGTTTCTTATGCTTTTCAGGATAAGCAAATAGAATGAAAAATAAACGATTTTTCTTCGATTAAGTTTTACTGGCAATCTAAAGATATAACATTTAACTACGTTATTTTTAACTTAAATGAGACATGCGCTATGGAAAATACGACAAATCGTCTTTGCAACATCAAAATTACGTTTCTTATGCTTTTCAGTAGAGTGAAATAGCAGTGAGAGTGAAATAGAGTGAAAAGTAAACGATTTTACTTCGAATAAGTTTCACTACCTTTGCACTCTAAAGATATAACGTTTAACTACACTATTTTTACGTTAAATTAAAGATGTGTTATGGCAAATATGGAAAAACCTTTTTGGTAACATCAAAATTGTGATTCTTATGCTTTTCAGTATAAGCAAATAGAATGAAACGTAAACGAATTTTCGTGGATTAAATTTTAGTCGCACTCTAAACATATGTAATATTTAACTACGTTATTTTTACGTTAAATGAAACATGTACTATGGAAAATACGTCAAATTTTTGTTACATCAAAATTACATTTCTTATGGTTTTCAGTAGAAAGAAATAGCAGTGAGAGTGAAGTAGAGTGAAAAGTAAACGATTTTACTTCGAATAAATTTTACTTGAACTCTAAAGATATAACGTATAGGTACATTATTTTTACGTTGAATTAAATATGTGCTATGGCAAAGAAGGAAAAACCTTTTTTCGTAACATCAAAATTATGTTTCTTATGCTTTTCAAGATAAGCAAATAAAATGAAGAGTAGACGAATTTTCTTAGATTAAATTTTAGTCGCAATCTAAAAATATAACATTTAACTACGTTATTTTTACCTTAAATGAGACATGCACTATGGAAAATACGACAAATCGTCTTTGCAACATCAAAATTACGTTTTTTATGCTTTTCAGTAGAGTGAAATAGCAGTGAGAGTGAAATAAAGTGAAAAGTAAACGATTTTACTTCGAATAAGTTTCACTACCTTTGCACTCTAAAGATATAACGTTTAACTACATTATTTTTACGTTAAATTAAAGATGTGTTATGGCAAATAAGGAAAAACCTTTTTGGTAACATCAAAATTGTGCTTCTTATGCTTTTCAGTATAAGTAAATAGAATGAAAAGTAAACGAATTTTCGTGGATTAAATTTTAGTCGCACTCAAAACATATGTAATATTTAACTACGTTATTTTTACGTTAAATGAAACATGTACTATGGAAAATACATCAAATTTTTGTAACATCAAAATTACATTTCTTATGCTTTTCAGTAGAGTGAAATAGCAGTGAGAGTGAAAAGTAAACGATTTTACTTCGAATAAGTTTTACTACTTTTGCACTCTAAAGATTTAACGTTTAACTACATCAATTTTTACGTTGAATTAAAGATGTGCTATGGCAAATAAGGAAAAAATCTTTTTTTCATAACATCAAAATTATGTTTCTTATGCTTTTCAAGATAAGCAAATACAATGAAGAGTAAACGAATTTTCTTCGATTAAATTTTAGTCGCAATATAAAGATATAACATTTAACTACGTTATTCTTACGGTAAATAAAACATGTACTATGGAAAATACGGAAAATCGTCTTTGCAACATCAAAATTACGTTTCTTATGCTTTTTGTGCGACTGAAATTGCAGTTAGAGTGAAATAAAGTGAAAAGTAAACGGTTTTACCTCGAATAAGTTTTTCTTCCTAAAGGTATAATGTTTAACTACATTATTTTTACGTTAAATTAAAGATGTGCTATGGCAAATAAGCAAAAATCTTTTTTCATAACATCAAAATGATGTTTCATATGCTTATCAGGATAAGCAAATAGAATGAAGAGTAAACGAACTTTCTTCGATAAAATTTTAGTCGCAATTTAAACATATAACATTTAACTACGTTATTTTTGCGTTAAATGAAACATGTACCATGGAAAATGAGGCAAGTCATGTCTGTAACATCAAAATTACGTTTCTTAAGCCTTTCAGTAGAGTGGAATAGCAGTGAGAGTAAAATAGAGTGAAAAGTAAACGATTATACTTCGAATAAGTTTTACTACTTTTGCACTCTAAAGATATAACATTTAACTAAATTATTTTTACGTTAAATTAAAGATGTGTTATGGCAAATAAGGATAAGTTATTTCTACCTTAAATTAAAGGTTTCTGCTTTAAATTTCAAATGGGAAAATTTTGATAAACTTTTTTTTTGAAGCCGACAGCTGCATGGCAAATCTTAAGAACTAAATGCAACCAGCTCAACATAGGGATGTGCTGCATATGGTCTTAACTTAGCTTCCAAAGACATCTGCAAAATTGAAGAATTGTGCACAGGACAGTTGCTGCATCCAAGGATATCGTCCAATACTTTAATAATATACACCAGCCACGACATGTCCTTAAGAAAAACCAAGAAGATAGAAAGTGCGCCATAACCTCAAAAGTGCCTGTGAATACTCGAGGTTGTACCTTTAACAATAAGTTGGGAAGTTTATTTATAAATCAGAAAAATTTACAAGCTGCCAGTTTTTACAAAATATTGTTACATCAATGTCAAGAAATAATAGAGATTTCTTGGGGTCAAATGAAAAACTGTGCTGTGAAACCATCATTCGTTGATGACATTAAGATGTTAGAAGGTGATTTTCTATCAACTAGTAGGGGGAATTCCTTTCAAAACGTCATATAGTGGCTGTAAAATGTCAAAAGAAAAAATTAAGAAAAAAAAACTCCAATTTGTGTTTTGATTATGTCATCTTTTTCTCTCTCATATATACTCATATCAACTCTCCCATAGACTTCTCTATGGGATTTTCTAATGAACACCTCATAGAGTGGCCTTTGTCTAGAAAGAATTAAGCAAAAAACTTCCGCCAGATACGATGACAGTACCACATTTACTGAGAATGACAAATTGAACAAAATTAAATGTGTACAAAAGAAAAAGTGTGTCATGATGTGACAGATGATTAGCACCAGAAAAAGTGGAAAAAGCAGTAGAAATCATAATATGGTGGGGAACAATCAATGGGATAAATGAGGAAGAATTGAATGAGAAAGAAAATGAAAAGTCCCACATGGTAGAACGGCATTTCCTACATAAAAAGTTAAACAAGTTAGCCAACATAATTTTTGAACTTCTGCAACGTGTGAGAAAAGTTTAACACATTTCGGAAGAGCTATTTTAGTATTACAATTGAAGAGCAACAAGATTTAAAACCAGACATTGTTGGAGACTAAACAACTAATGTGAGTGATGCTGACTGAGTTTGACAGTAAAAAAGCGAAATGCACAATATGCTGGAGGAACACCATATGCAGGATGAAGAAAAAGAAAAATTTAATGAAAACATTAATACAGACTTTAGTGCACCTTTGTGATTTGGAGCCATGGCGAGGGCGAACTTCAAAGCTTTCCTCTTACACCTCAATTCTATCAACCCAAAAATTCAATTCACTATGGAGATAGAAAAGGAAAGAAGTATAACGTTTTTGGATGTCTTATTATCGAGGAGGCCGAATAGGAAGCTTGTACACATCGTTTATAGAAAACCAACATACACTGACCGGTACCTCAATAACCATCAACCCAAAGAGAAAAGGGGAGTCATAAAGACTCTGTCTGTGAGAGCCAAGACAATTTGTGAGCCGGCTGAATTGGAACGGGAAATGAAGCCTTTGGTTGGAATGGATACAGCAAGCACGAGTTCGATAGGGCCGTCCAAGGAATGTAGAGTGCTCGGAAGAAAGATCGGGAGAAGATGAAGAAAAGTGCGGATGGACTAGTCTACCATATGTCCACAAAGTAAAGGACAGAATCGGCAGGCTACTAGAAAAGCGAAATGTTAAAACTGTCTTTAAACCCACTCGTACAATACAACAGAGCTTGAGATCGGTCAAAGGCCGTAGAGATCTCTTATCGGCACCCGGAGTTCCGTGCAGCGGTGGCTCGGTATACATTGGCACCACAAAACGAAGTGTCAACACGAGGATTACGGAACGCAAGACGAGTTGCAGGCTGGGACAAACACAAAAGTCAGAATTAGCAGAGCACGTGCTCTCCGAAGGTCACGACATCCTTTTCAACGTGGTGGATATCTTATATTAATCGCAGCGTTTCTATGCAGTTCCTCTCTCGAGACTAACGAGAGAGACCGTTGAGATCTTTAAACACGAACGACAACAATTTCAACAGGAAGGAGGAAATTACGATTCTAAATGCAGACTGGAAGCGAGTTCTCCGACATACTTCAAGTGCGCAGAAACCCCGCGCCACCATTACCCCCACCCCGGGGGTGTAACGGGGTCATGCATACAGGTAGCACCTTTTACTAGAATCGGTCATAGACAGGAGATAGATTGTAGTAACTGGTCCTGATGGGGTACTCAGCTCTTACTCAAGGCTCCAAGTGCTACACCCTGGGAAACTGTGTTGACCCACAGGCTGCTTGAGTAGAGTAGTCGTAGTAGCCGAGTAGCGTAGAGTAGGCGCAGCTGTAACAGCTTCCAACGGCTTACACACTGCGGTGAAGAAGGGAAACGGAATTCCCACTACACTATTTATTCCACTGTCTAACATGACTGAAGTAAACTCAAGAATGTCCTTCACTCCGGGGCACCCCTTAACTGGGGAGAGGGTGCGAAGAATCCCCCTGTCTGTAAAAGCGAATAAAATACAGTTGTACAAGGAAAAGACAAATATCGCTACGAGGAAGGTGCGTAGCTTATGTATGATAGGAAAACTGGCCAATGTACAACAAGAAATGGATAGTCTGGCAATCGAGATCCTAGGCCTAAGCGAAGTAAGATGGCTGGGTGCCGGACCCCACAGAACTACGAAGAGCGTCTTTTATTACTCGGGGGGCGACGATCCCAGTCGCCAATATCGAGTGGCTATACTTACTTCCCCTGAATTAGAGAAGTCTGTTATGGTGCTCCTGAGGCTACCCATTACCCACAGAGTGATGAATGTAAACCATGCGTACGCTCCAACTTGTGATAGATCTGATGAGGCAGTGGAGGAGTTCTACTCCACATTGGAATGCGCTTTAAATCTAACGAAGAAATGAGAAATAACAATGGTTTTGCGCGAACTTTAATGCTAAGATCGGGAGTGGTACTACAGACGAGATCGTTTGGCACAATTCAGCATAGAACACCATCTATCAATTACCAACACTTTTTTCAAACAGCAAGATCGACGGCTTTACACCTGGAGATCTCCGCCTGATCGCGATAACCATATAATTAGAATATAACCAGATAGATTTCATCCTTGTTACAAACTACCTCATGAAATTCGTACACTACAAGATAAGCACGACCTGTTCAATCTCCACAAAAAAAATCAAGGTGTTTACCAACACGCAGCGTAAACAGCAGCAGGGTGTTTTGAGAGATGCCAATAACAGAATTTTGGTGGGTGCTGAAGAAAAGAGAAAACGATGGGAGGAATATGTGAAGACCCTCTTTTTCTCCCGATGTTCAATCCAAAAAACCTCTTAAAGGTGACGCTGTTAATGAGACTAGCCCTGGAATTGCGAAAGAGGAAGTAATACGCGCTACCAGGCTTCAAAAAAGCGACAAGGCCATGGGACCTGACCAGGTGCACGCAGAAACGCTTAAACTCATTGTAGATGCAGATGGGGAGGGTCTAGCCCTTCTCACCTCTTTTATATCAGACTGGAGGAATACCAGTGGACTGGCTAAAAATCGACGTTCATTACCATACGAAAAAAACTGATTGCTTCCCAGTGCGATGACTAGCTTAATGTCGCATGTCCTCAAGGTATTCCTCCGTATCATCCACACACGTATGCCAGATGCGAGGAACAGACTGGTAGTCAGCAGTTCGGATTTAGGAACAGAATGGGTACACGCGAGGCTCTCTTTACACTCAACGTTCTGGTTTATATACAAACTTTTTAAAAAGTTAACTAAAACTGGTCTTCCTGACCTTCTCTTCAGATGGGTCATCTCTAAAGTTGGACAAGGACCTATGATCACTCTATATTAATGCTTGAATTATCAGTGCTTGAAAATTACCTTCCTGTATCTTTCTATGGTCAAAATGGTTGGAACAGCTTTCCTAGAATATTTTTTTCAGTCTGCCACTGTTCTTATTCTGGTCAAAACCACTTTGGTCATTTGCATCTTCCCTTGGAGATTCCTTCTTTATTGTGTTTCTGTTCTTCCACTGTCACTTTTAGTTACAGGACTACTGGTGACATGTTAAGTGTTGTTATGTCTGCAAGGTGGTTTTTCTGGTCTGCAGTTTGCACTTTCTACAGTATCACATCTTTCAGGCCAAGTGTAAAACCAAGTTGTACAAGTTGCAGAGCCTGTGGACTCCTCTGCTATTGAACTTGGATAACAGTGGCCATTTCCTCGTTTTAACTTCAGTTTGAAGCCAGTATAGAGTGGGAAGACTTCTCTTTGGGGGCTGCTGATGCCTCTTTGCACTGTGATCGGTGTCCTGAGGCATCTAAGCGACTATTTTCTGTGTCAGTAATGTCAAAACCAGGAAGCATCTGTTTATATGAGAAATTAGAAATAACTAAAACGTTCAAAAACTTCATTTTAAGCTAAAAATTAAATAAAGTTGGAGGTCGCAACACAAAGAACGCTATTTTTGTTTCCATCCTTTTTCGACAGTTATTCGACTCGTTTGGATTGAAGCATTTGACAATGACGTCCCCCGACATTAGAGTTACTTATCTCTTTTTAGAATTAGGAATTGAGAAACACAGAACGTGCAGGGACATGCAGAGACATGAATGTTATATTGACTATCGTAAGGCATTCGACTGCGTTTCGCACCAGAGACTTGCTGAGATCCTGAAATCCATTAGTGTTGACGAGGGAGACCTGCGCATTATCACCCAATTATATTGAAATCATACGGCGGAAATCAGAATAGAGGGCGAAACATCTGAAGAGGTGGAGATTCGGAGGGGAGTGAGACAGGGCTGTGTCGCTCCTTCTTTTCAATATATATTCCGAAGCGATTTTTCGTGAAGCATTGGAGAATGTGAGAGAGGGCATCAAGATCAATGGCATTTGCGATAACACATGCTTTGCTGATGACACGGTCGTGCTTGCCTACAGCCAGCCGCATCTCTAGAGCATGATGAACCGTATTGTCGAACATAGCATTTAGCACGGACTACAGACGCTCATTTGCATCAACGAGGAGCTTCTTCACTTGCCGTGATCTGAGTCTGCAGCTACGTGTAGGAATGTTACGCTGCTATATCTTCCCGGTCCTTATATATGTATATGAAAGCTGGACCTTTAATGAAGCACTGGAGCGTCGGATCAACGCATTCCAGATGTACTTATATCGACGCCGACGTATTCTGCGCGTATCCTGGATAGACCGAATAACCAGCGAAGAGGTACTCGGGCGGATGAATAAAGATAAAGAACTATTAACAACAATAAAAGAAGGAACATTGCAATACATCGATCTCAAGGATCTGAGAAGATGGTTTGGTCAACGTATATTGAGATATTCAGGGGTGCAGTTTCGCACCATTATAGCCAGCTGGATCGCCAACCTTCGGAGGCAGACGGCGTCGTAAGAAGAAGAAGATCGCTTCATGTTTTGCTTTGAGTTTATGTCCTTTGTAATGATTTACTTAGTTTTACACTCGGTTACTGAAATTCGTCTCTCATTATTGGAATCTCGGAAGTCGTAAGAAATGTGTACCAGAGTAAACTGAAATAACTTAACACTAAAAAATACGATTTTTTAATCAAATAAACTTGAAATTTGATATAACTGGTTTTATTTTCTTAACCTATTTCAGGAAATTTTAAAACATTGTTTTTATTTTCAATGTCACTTTTTTTTCTACAAGGTAGTACGATCAGTTTTCTAATATAACGTTTTGAATTTAGTAACCATCATCAGCTATTTTTTAGGAGCATTATCTTTTTCACATATTTTTAGAACTCTTTAGTTTTCATACCTGACCGCACAATCTTGTAGAAAATAGAAAATTTGAACGAGGAAGTGAAATTTATTTGTCAAAATTTCGTTAAATAATTTGAGACAAAAAAAAACAATTATATAGCAAATTTTTATTATTTTTTTAAATTCCCGTAAGTGGTTCGATTTTTGTAAATTTAAAAACAATACCTTGTTGAATATTAAAATAGCCCATATAGACTGCGAGAGTAAGAGTAAATAAATTGTTAAAAATGACATAAACTCTAAAGAAAATATATAGATATATAAAAAATATATAAGTGCTACATATTGTAATAAAAAAGGTTTTCAATTTTTAATATTCGAATTTAACAGTCATGTTTGAAGTTTGAAAACTATTGATGATGCCCAAAAAAGTCAAAAATAATACCGTCACATAGAGAAGAAAAATAAATTTATTTTCAAATAACGTTTCAGATAAATTGCGCAACTTTGCCCCAAATTAACCGAATTTGACGTGTCTCGGGCTTTTTTTAGGGAAATTAAAACTGGCATTCCCTTTACATATAGATATAGTACTTAAAAAGTATTTATCTATCTATATAGAAGCTTTAATAGGAAAATCTCAATGAAATTTTATAAATTAAATTTGTTCTCCTGTAACCTTGAAATATTCATGTGTACTGAATTTGTGCAATAAATAAAAACCCTTGTGACACATATTTCTGAAAAATGTGTCACACATTTTGATAATTGTAAGTTTTTGCCATTTTTTTTTTATATATCAATATAAAAAATAATCCAAAATATCGACATTTCTAGAGAACTCCTGAAGTATTTTCGAGTTTTTACACTTGGTCTCACCTATCCTTTGAAGAATTTTGCTAGGTTTTGATAATAATTTTATATCTTTGAACTGGAGTATCCGCAAAAGTTTATTTTGAGGTCTTGTTGGTTGCTGTCGATTTTTATATTAAAAAAACCAAAAATTTCGACATTTCTTTAAAATGTCTAATACCAGACCTTTCGAGTTTTCACATTTGATTGTGAGTGTCCTTAAAATATATATGCATATGTACCGATTTTATTCAACAGAGAAATACCCAAACGAACAGCTATCCATATTTCTGACAATTTACAGTTTTTGATAATTGTTAATTTATGTCAATTTTTATATATATCATTGTAACAAAAACTCCAAAACGTAGAAATTTCTAGAAATCTAATTAATTTTTTTCGAACTTTTGACATTTGTTCACTTATGATTAAAATACTCAAGTTTACAGATTTTATTCCATCAGAAATTTGTCAAATTTCTTAATACTTTTTTCCTTTGAACTACGATAAAGATGAAAATGTATTTAGTTTTTTTATACTTGTAGAAAAACTCAAAAAAATTGATATTTTTAGAAAAACTTTGAACTTTTCTCTGAGTTTTTACTTTTAGTTTTTTGTATTCTTGAAATATCGGTGTTGATTGATTTTATTTAATAGAGAACCATACATTCCTCCAGGTGTCCACATTTTCGAAGAAGTTGTTGCATTTTTTGATAATAATCTTTTTGGTTGAACTGCAGTATCCGCAATTAATTTCTTCAGACTTTTATGTAACCAAAATCCCTAAGGCGACATTTCTAGAACATATATGGGTGTTCTCGAGTATTCACATTTGAACTTGTGTATCCGTGAAATTAATGTAATTTAATAGACATCCGTCATTCCACATTTCTGAATAATTTGCGGAATTTTTTTATACATAGTTTTTCTATAAACCGGAGTATCCGTAAAATTTTATTCTGACATCTTTTCAGTTTTCGTTATTTCCTGTATAAGTATTTTTTAAAGTTTATCCTGATCTCTCGTTAAGTTTAGTGTATTTTTTTATGAAAAAAAAAAACCCAAAATGTCAACACATATATAATATTTTTGAGCTTTCACATCTGCATTCGTGTATCCTTAAAAAGAAATCGTTTTTATCGATTTTCTTCAATAGAAAATTACCTCATTTCTAAATAATGTTTTTTCTTGTTGATAATTAAATCCTTTGAACTGGATTATTTTTAACAATTTACGCTGATATTTTGTGAGTTTTTGGCGGATTTTATATAAGAAACACACCAAAATATCGGCATTTTAAAAAAACTGGTGAAATATCTCTCGAGCTTTTAATATTTGATCTCGTGTATCCTTAAAACATGCAATTTCATCAATTTTTTTTTAATATTGAAAGACCCACATGACCATTTTAGATACTTATTGCATTTTAACTGGAGAATCCGTGAGGGTTTACTCAGATACCGCGTTAGTTTATGTCCACTTTTTTTACGACTCTCTTTAAGAAAAACTCCTAAAATTTTATAATTTATTCTCGTGTATCCTTGAAATATCCGTGTACCTTAGGAAAACATACAAGTGACCAGCTACCAATTTTTCTGAAGAACCGGCTCTGAAGAATTTGTCGCGTTTTTTGACAATAGTTTTTACTTTTGAATCAGAGTGTCCGGAAAAGTTTATTCTAACGTCTTCTAAGTTTCTATTAATTTTTTTAACAAAAACTCCAAAATGACGATATATCTAGAATATGTTTGAAATTTCTTTTGAGTTTACCCATTGGATCAGGTATATTTTTTATATATCTATGTGGATTGATCTCATTCAATATTTTTTTACCTACTGGTTCTCCAGATATCTGGCTGTCTCAAGTTAAAAAGACCACCCTGTATAACCAAATCGCCAACATGTAAGTATTTCTAAAAAAACTTTCTTAAATTTGTATCTTTGGTCTCGTATTTTCTTAAAATATCTGAATTCATCGACAGTGTTCAATAAAGAAATAACCAAGCGAGTGGATAGCCTTATTTTTTTTTGATGTTTTTTTTGGTCCTGAAGTAATTGTAAAAGTTTATTCTGACATCTTCTAGTTTCTGTCGATTTCAATATAAACCTTAATGTGTCGACCTCTAGAAACGTTTGTAAAGTTTTTTCGAGTTTTGGAATTTAATCTCGATAAATCGTTGAATCATTCGTGTTTGTTAACTTTATTCAGTAGAAAAACTACTTAATGATCCGTCACCTATATTTCTGAAGAAAATTTTCTATTTTTTGAAAATAATTTTCTTTGTTTAACTGAACTATCCGCAGAAGTTCGCTCTGATGTCTTTCTAGTTACTGTCGATTTCTATCTAAGAAAAACCACAAAAAGCGGATATTTTTAACAACATTCTGACGTTTTTTCAAGTTTTCATATTTGATCTCGTATATCCTTATAATATCCGTGTTCATGTCAAAATACTTTGTGGTATAATTATCTTGTTTGACCTGAAGTATCCGTAAAAATTTATTCTTCTAGTTTATGTTTTACATATTAAGCCTATGTTTGTAATAGGTCAATATTACAGAAAACAAACATCTACATTTCAAAAAATTAAAATATATATAATGATATATATATACAAAAAAAAACAGCAAAATGTGATCATTTCCGGTAATTTTGAATAATTCCTTTCAAGTATTCCTATCTGATTTTATAAATTCTTGAAACCTTCGTTTACACTGTTTTTGTTCAACTGAAAAAGAACCAAGTGACCAGATATATTTCTTAAAAACATATATATTTTTTCATAATAATTTTATGCTTTGAACAGTGGTACCAGTAAATGTCGTGTTAAAATCTGTCAATTTCTATATAAACCCTAAAATATCGACATTTCATTTCTAGACGTTTGTAAATCTCTGTAAAATTTTATCTCGTGTGTCCTTGAAATGTCCGTGTGACTTACTTTATTCAGCAGAGAAACATTAGCGATACCGATCATTGATATTTCTTTAAAAATCCTAAAAAAAAAATCCTATTTTCTTATTTTTTTTAACTGGTGTATCCGTATTCTGACGTTTCGTTTATGACTATCGAGTTATAAATAAGAAAAAACCCAAACTATCTATATTTATAAAAAATGTGTCATGGTTTTTTCGAGTTATTGCATTTGATCTTGCGTATCCGTAAAATATCCGTCTGTATTGATTTTGTTTAACAGAGAAAAACCCAAGCGAACAGCCACCAATTTTTGTGAAAAGCCGGTTAACACTATCTCTGAAGAATTTGTCGGGTTTTTTTGAGAATAAATTTACTTTTGAATCAGAGTATCCGGTAAAGTTTGTTCTAACGTCTTGTTAGTCTCTATTGTTTTTTTTTAACAAAAACTCTTAAATGTCGATATTTCTAGATGATTGTGAAGTTTTTTCGAGTTGTAAACTTTGATCTCATGTATCCTTGAAGTATCCGTGTTTATTATTTTTCTACAATAAAGAAACATTAGCGATACCGACCATTGATATTTCTTAAAAAAATATATTTTTTTCTTTTTTTTTAACTGGTGTATTCTGACGTTTCGTTTATGACTATCGATTTATAAATAAGAAAAAAACCCAAACTATCTATATTCTTAAAAAATGTGTCATGGTTTTTTCGAGTTTTTGCATTTGATCTTGCGTATCCGTGAAATATCCGTCTGTATTGATTTTGTTTAACAGAGAAAAACCCAAGCGAACAGCCACCAATTTTTGTAAAGAGCCGGCTAACACTATCTCTGAAGAATTTCTCGGGTTTTTTTTTAAATAAATTTACTTTTGAATCAGAGTATCCGGTAAAGTTTGTTCTAACGTCTTGTTAGTCTCTATTGTTTTTTTTTAACAAAAACTCTTAAATGTCGATATTTCTAGATGATTGTGAAGTTTTTTCGAGTTGTAAACTTTGATCTCATGTATCCTTGAAGTATCCGTGTTTATTATTTTTCTACAATAGAGAAACATTAGCGATACCGACCATTGATATTTCTTAAAAAAATATATTTTCTTCTTTTTTTTTAACTGGTGTATCCGTATTCTGACGTTTCGTTTATGACTATCGATTTATAAATAAGAAAAAAACCCAAACTATCTATATTCATAAAAAATGTATCATGGTTTTTTCGAGTTATTGCATTTGATCTTGTGTATCCGTGAAATATCCGAAAAAATTCTTCTGATACATTGCAGCCTCTATAAATCGACGATTAAATTTAGGTATGTACTTATCTCAAACAAGAATTGCTTATTTATAAATAGGGGAATTGCCGATCTGGAACAGCTGCCAGGAAAACTGTTCGGAACGATCCGGAATTTCTTTGTTCCAAAAATAGACGAAAGGTACTCGAAGATCGCTAATTAAACGCGCATTACGACCCGATCTAAATCCCTGCGATACAGGAAGTATTATTATTGTTGCCACACAAAAAAAATTACATGGTACCATAGATTTTTTTCTGGTTTCACCTTGATGAGAGCGAGTCAATGACAGACCTAACTAGACTAATAATAACAGTAATTATTTTTTTTACCTAGTTACTTTCATAAATTTGAATTATTATCATTATGAAAGTTGCCACGCTGATGGCAACAAGCAGGAACATGTTAGATTTAGTGATTCTGTGCCATTTTAAGGAATAAAACTAACGCACAGTTTTCTTTCAAAAAATACTAAAACCAGCTGAATTTCTAAAGCGAAACGTTGTGAAAGTTTGCTACTAAGAACAAAGAAACGCGTCTCACGCTCCGCGTAGCAGGCGATCGATGGCCCGTGTACGCTACACGGGCTTAATAAACAATTGAAAATCGACACTTACTTGATCTGTTTGCAGTGTTCCAGGACCTTCTTCTTCTCCCAGCCCTCTTCGGTTTTGACCCAGGCCTCTCCGGGGCTTCGCCAGTCTTTCGATATGAACGGCATGCTTTTCTGCTTCAAAATATTGCGTATCTTCCGACAAAACACAAAACAGCTGATATTATAAACATCTACTTTCCCGTCTAGTCGGTCGGCTCGGTGCGCGGAATCCTGCGGCGTTTGCGCGTTTCGACTCGCTAATTCCTGCTGTTTTGCTGCGAAACGCGCATGTGCGACGGGATTTACGGCGGGGACGCACGACCGATGTGGGTTTTGGTTCAAATTGCGGAACGGTCCGTCTGCATGGATGTAAATTAGGATTCATTTATCACATATAGTTTTAGTTTTTAGTATGTTTTCCTTATAATAATTTATTATCAAAACCGCGTCCATTTTCAATTTTGGTTGTTCGGGTATATATTACAACCATAGCTCTACCTGTCCCGCTTTTAGCGGGATATCCCGCATTTTGAATTAGTTGTCCCGTGATTGGAGTGGGACACCATACAGGTCTTCGCGGTGTGTTGAACCGGAAGGACGTCACAACTGTATTTGAGATTAATGTGAAAATATTAAATTCTATTGTACATTTTGTGTTATTTTTATACCACAATTTCTTGTTAGCAAGTCAAAACAATTTTGTTACGCTTTAGACTAAATTTCCGTATTACTAAAGTTAAAATTCAAAAAATTGATGTTACTTGCGGATCAAAATTTTTTGTCAGTAAGTAAGATTTTTTTATTTTTCTGTTACATTTTGTGTTATTTTTATACCACAATTTCTTGTTAGCAAGTAAAAAACATTTTTGCGTAATGTTTAGATTAAGATTTCAAGTAAAAATTTGAAGATTTTGTGTTACTTCCAGACCAAAATTTCGTGTTACATTTAAGACAAAATTTGCTGTTACCAAAGTCGAAACTTTTGATGTTACTTTCGGAACAAAATTTCTCATTTTTTATTTTTGTGTCACTTTAGACTAAAAGTTCGTGTTACTACAGTCAAAATTTAAATATTGTGTGTTACTCACTCTTAGACCAAACGAAACCCCAGACTTACGAAATTATAGTCTAAAAGTAACACAAAAATAAAAAAAATTGTTTAGTAACAAGCAATTTTGTTCCGAAAGTAACCTCAAATCTTTAAGTTTCGACTTTGGTAACAGGAAACTTTATTTTTTTTTCTACTTACTTTTGGGTGAAGCCTCATTCATGACAATTCTTATCAAATGACATTTTCATGTCAAAAACAAAAAACAATTTTCAGAATATCACACACAAATACTCAAAGACAAAACACATTAATAGGTATAATTTTTTGTAATTCATAGTTTTTAAAGATTTATTTTTTAGATAGTTCTGAAGAAGGCAACAGACAAGTTGCCGAAACGTTAACCAGGTCGATTCGTCCGAGCCCTTTCTAGGGTAAATTGTTATTCGCAGTAATTTTACTGTGAGTAGTGCGAAATTCCTTCTCCAACAACGAACGAATCGGACCCAAAAGTGAATGAGGCTTCACCCAAAAGTAAGTAAAAAAAAAAAAAGAACTTTCCGCCTCAAAGATTTAGGAGTTATCTAGGAAATTTTAGTTTAAATGTAACACAATGAAATTTTGGTCTGGAAGTAATTAAGAAAATCTTAAAATTTTGACTTGAAATATTGTCAAAATGTAACAGAAAATTGTTTAATTTTGACTTGGTAACAAGAAATTGTGGTCTAAAAGTAACAAAAAATGTACAATTTTTGACTTTGGTAACAAGAAATGTTAATCTAAACGTCACATTTTTAAGTTTTGACTGAAATTTTGTGTTACGTTTGTACGTAGCATTGCAAGTAAAAATTTGAAGATTTTGTGTTACTAGACCAAAATTTCGTGTTACATTTAAGCCAAAATCTTGTTACCAAAATCGAAACTTAATGATTTGATGTTACTTTCGGAACAAAATTTCTCATTTTTTATTTTTGTGTTATTTTAGACTAAAATTTCGTGTTACTACAGTCAAAATTTAAAAATTGTGTGTTACTCACTCCTAGACCAAAATTTGGTGATATTGTCATAATTTAAAAAACTTACGTTTAGAGAAAAATTTCCGGTTAGTAATGTAAAAAATTTTTAATTTTGTGTAACTTAGAACAAAATTTTTCGTTGCCAAGTTAAAAGTTAAAAAATCAGTTATACGTTTGGCCTAACATTTTAAGTAAAAATTTTGACATTTTAGTTACTTTTAGACCAACATTTCTCGTATTCTCGTTGCTAAGCAAAGAGTTTTAAATTTCGTGTTACGATTTAAAAATTTTAATAAAACTTTAATAAAAATTAAAAAAGAAATTAAAATTTTGTTGTAACACATTGTCGTAACAGGAAATTTTAATCTAAACGTAAGTTTTTTTAAATTTTGACTTAATAACACGAAATTTTCGTCTACGAGTGAGTAACAGAAAATTTTTTAATTTTGACTGTAGTAACACGAAATTGTAATCTAAACGTAACACGGAAATAAAAGATTGTTCCCGAAATAACATCAAATCTTTAACTTTCAACTTTGGTAACAAGAAATTTTAGCTTAAATGTAACACGAAATTTTAGTCTAAACGTATCACAAATTTAAAACATTTTTACTTAGTAACAAGAAAGTTTCATCCAAAGCTAACATAAAATTTTTAAGTTTTGACTTTAGTAACACGAAAATTTAGTCTAAAAGGTAAAAGGAAATTTCTACTTAGCAATGAGAAATTTTGGTCTGAAAGTAACGCAAAATTTAAAAATTATGACTTAAAATGTTAGTCCAAACGTATAACTGATTTTTTAACTTTTAACTTGGCAACGAAAAATTTTGTTCTAACAGTTACACAAAATTAAAAAAATTTTACATTACTAACCGGAAATTTTACTCTAAACGTAAGTTTTTTAAATTATGACAATATCACCAAATTTTGGTCTAGGAGTGAGTAACACACAATTTTTAAATTTTGACTGTAGTAACACATTTCTTTAATTTTGACTCGTAACAAGACAATTTGGTCTGAAAGTAACAGAATTAAAAAAATTTGACCTTTGTAACAGGAAATTTTAGTCTAAACGTGACACAAAGTTTTTAAATTTTAGCTGTACGAACACGAAATTATAGTCTAAAAATACTCAAAATAATTTTTTTTTATTTAATAATAAAAAAATTTGGTATAAAAGTATCTAACTAAAAATGTCCAAATTTTTACTCAAAATTTTAGACTAAACGCATAACTAATGTTTTTAATTGGCAACGAAAAATTTTGTTCTAATAGTTACACAAAATTAAAAAAATGTTGACATTAATAACAGGAAATTTTAGTCTAAAAGTTTCCCAATTTTGACTTAATAACACGAAATTTTGGTTTAGGGGTCAGGAAAACAAATATTAAAAATTTTTACTCTACGAAATTGTAGTCTAAAAGTAACACAAAAATAAAAAGATTTTGTTTTGTAACAAGCTATTTTGTTTTGAAAGTAACACCAAATCTTTAAGTTTCTTTTAGCTTAAATGTAACACAATGAAATTTTGGTCTGGAAGTAATTAAGAAAATCTTAAAATTTTGACTCGAAATGTTAGTCTAAATGTAACACAAAATTGTTTAATTTTGACTTGGTAACAAGAAATTGTGGTCTAAAAGAAACACGAAATGTACAATTTTTGACTTTGGTAACAAGAAATGTTAATCTAAACGTCAAATTTTTATGTTTTGACTCTGGTAACATAAAAATTTATCCTAAAGCATAACAAAAAATTTAGAAATTTTGACTGGATGTTAGTCTAAAAATAACCCAACTTTTTTTTCATTTTGGTTTGGTAACAATAAATCTTTGTCTAAAAGTAACACAAAATCTGAAAATGTTGACTTTAGTAACAGGAAATTTTAGTCTAAACGTAACACAAAGTTTTTTGGAATTTTGACTTAATAACTCAAAATTTTCGTCTAGGAGTGAGTAATACAAAACTTTTTTATTTTGACTATTAGTAACACGATATTTTAGTCTAAACGTATCACAAAATTAAAACATTTTTACTTAGAAACAAGAAAGTTTCATCCAAAGTAACATCAAATTTTTAAGTTTTGACTTTATTAACACGAAAATTTAGTCTAAAGGGTAAAACGAAATTAAGAAATTTTTACTTAGCAATGAGAAATTTTGCTCTGAAAGTAACACAAAATCTAAAAATTTTTACTTGAATTGTTAATCTAAAGGTAATACAAACTTTTCTAAATTTTGATCTCGTAAAAAGACATTTTAGTCTAAAAGTAACAGAAAATTTAAAAAAATGTACCTTAGTAACAGGAAATTTTAGTTTAAACGTAACACAAAGTTTTTGAATCTTGATAATCGGAACACGAAATTGTACTCTAAATGTACACAAATTAAAAAAAGTTTAAGTAACAAGAAATTTTGATCCAAAAGTAGGATCAAATTTTTAATTGTTGGCTTTAGTAAAACGAAAATTTAGTTTAAATCATAACACGAAATTTAAAACTTTTTGTTTAGCAACGATAATACGAGAAATTTTGGTCTAAAAGTAACTAAAATGTCAAAATTTTCACTTAAAATGTTAGCCTAATCGTATAAATAATTTTTTAGATTTTGACTTGGCAACGAAAAATTTTGTTCTAACAGTTGCACAAAATTAAAAAATGTTGACATTGGTAACAGGAAATTTGACTCTAAACGTAAGTTTTTTAAATTATGACTTAATATCACGAAATTTTGGTCTAGGAGTGAGTAACACACAATTTTTAAATTTTGACTGTAGTAACACGAGATTTTAGTCTAAACACAAAAATAAAGAATGAGAAATTTTGTTCCGTTATCATATCTTTAAGTTTCAATTTTGATAACAAGAAATTTTGGCTTTAATGTGACACGAAATTTTGGTCTGGAAGTAACACAAAATTTTCAAATTTTTACTTGCAATGCTAGTCTAAACGTAACACAAAATTGTTTAATTTTGACCTGGTAACAAGAAATTGTGGTCTAAAAGTAACACAAAGTGTACAAATTTCCTGTTACTAAAGTCAAAATGTGTACATTTTGTGTTACTTTTAGACCACAATTTCTTGTTACCAAGTCAAAATTAAACAATTTTCTGTTACATTTTGACAATATTTCAAGTTCAAGATTTTCTTAATTACTTCCAGACCAAAATTTCATTGTGGTACATTTAAGCTAAAATTTCCTGTTACCAAAGTCAAAACTTAAAGATTTGATGTTACTTTCGGAACAAATTTGATTGGTACTAAACATTTTTTTTTATTCTTGTGTTACTTTTAGACCATAATTTCATGGAGTAAAAATTTTAAAATTTTGTGTTACTTACTCCTAAACCAAAATTTCGTATTATTAAGTCAAAATTGAAAAACGTACTTTTAGACTAAAATTTCCTGTTACTAATGTCAACATTTTTTAATTTTGTGTAACTATTAGAACAAAATTTTTTGTTGCCAAGTAAAAATTAAAAAAATTAGTTATACGTTTAGACTACCATTTTAAGTAAAAATTCGGACATTTTAGTTAGATACTATTAGACCGAAAGTTTTTATTATGATGTAAAAATCTTTTTATTTTGTGTACTTTTAGACTACAATTTCGTGTTCCTACAGTTAATATTCAAAAACTTTGTGTTACGTTTAGACTAAAATTTCCTGTTACAAAAGTCAAATTTTTTAAATTTTCTGTTACTTTCAAACCAAAATGTCTTGTTACGAGTCAATATTAAAAAAAATTGTGTTACGCTTAGATTAACAATTCAAGTCAAAATTTTTAAATTTTGCGTTACTTTCAGACCAAAATTTCTCATTGCTAAGTAGAAATTTTTTAATTTCATTTTACCCTTTAGATTAAATTTTCGTGTTACTAGAGTCAAAACTTAAACATTTGATATTACCTTTGGACGAAACTTTCTTGTTTCTAAGTAAAAATGTTTTAATTCTGTGATACGTTTAGACTACAATAATTTCGTGTTACATTTAAGCTAAACTTTCTTGTTACTACAGTTGAAACTTAAGGATTTGATGTTATTTCCGGAACAATTTTTTATTTCTGTGTTACGTTTAGACTACAATTTCGTGTTACTACAGTCAAAATTAAAAAATTTATATTACGCATAAACTGTGGAACTTTTGTGTTACTGTTAGACCGAATTTTTTTGTTACCATTTTTGTTACCAAGTCAAACATAAAAAATTTCGTGTTACTCTTTAGACTAAATTTCCGTATTACTAAAGTTAAAATTCAAAAAATTGATGTTACTTTCGGATCAAAATTTTTTGTCAGTAAGTAAGATTTTTTTATTTTTCTGTTTGTAAGATTTGTTTTACTTTCAGACGAAAATGGTGTGTTATTAGGTCAAAACTTAACAAAAAATTTTAAACTTAAAAATTTCTTGTTATTTTTAGGCAAAAATTTCTTGTTACTAAAGCCAATTTTTTTAAATTTTGAGTTAACTTTAGAACTCACAATTACTTTAAGTCAAAGTCAAAAAGATAGTAGGAAACATTTTGTTTCTAAAAACTGTTTAACTCATTGACGTACCAAAAAATATATACCTCAGAAAAGAAACCGTTCGTAGCAAATAACGTCATTCTCACGTCGCAAAATGATGTTATTTTGACGTCACAAAGTAACGTCATTTGACGTTGCAAAATGACGATATTACACCCGTCATTATGACGTTGTTTCGACGTTATGCCATGATGTCTTTGGCGATCAATGCTTACCAAAAAATTACGTCAATGACCTTCCCGTCTGGGTATTCTGCTGTTGAACTTTTGAGTGTGTATTTTGTGTGTGTAAAGTGACTAGAAGCAAACAACAACGTTGGTTAAAAAGTAAAACATATTTTTTACATAGTTGCTAGATGTAGCGTCCTCCAAATGTATACTCCAAAGGTTATCGGGAACAGGACAAAAGAAAATTTCCACAAATTAAGCAGAAACTGCCGACGTTTCGACGTTTATTGACGTCTTTATCAAAGCTATTCTACGACTAGAGTGAAAATTGTGTCATAAAACTCATACTCAAAGTACGAATATATACGCACCTCCAGTACGATATTCGTACGATCACACCAGTTTTATGTCACCTTGTTTACTCCGCATCGCCTGCTCTTCCTCGCCTGTGCTGAGGGCTTTTGAGTATGAGTTTTATGACACATTTTCCATTTCAGTCGTAGAATAGCCTTGAAAAAGACGTCAATGAACGTTGAAACGTCGGCAGTTTCTGCTTAATTTGTGGAAATTTTCTTTTGTCCTGTTCCCGATAATCTTTGAAGTATATCTTTTAAATTTAGTAATTCGTTAAATCGTACTCATGGTTGCAGACCTTTAGTAATTTGGATTCTTCACTCGTTTTGACTATATTGAGCGAATTTTATGTTCCCCTATAAAGTTTTATTGCTGAAAATGCCTTTTACCTTGATTAATCAATATATAGGAAGTATTCGGCTTTGCTTAACTCTGGCGTGTCAGAGTTAAACATCATTGACAAAAAAAGCTGAAAGTTTAGAAATTATTAAAAAGAGCAAAACAGTGTGATCGAATCTGATATGGCCAATTGATTAATTAAGTTACGGCTCCCTTTCGAAAAAGTCCATGAATAAGATTTGGTAAGAAAAACCAAAATATTAAGCTAAGTGCCTTGGTACTGCGGACCCAACCAAAGGAGGAGAAGGGAACAAAATCAGGAGTTAGGTCGATATTGAGGTAACACCAGCGCGCATAGAATAGTGCATAAAATAGAGAAGGCATACCCGAATAAATAAGTGCTGCTGGCACTCTTTTTCGATATTGAGGGAGCATTCGACAAAGCCAGAACAAACACCATCTGCGAGAGTCTTCAACACAGTTGGCAAGCGGTGTCAGATCGGCGCTCCGCAACTGTAGGGTGACGGCTTCTCTGGGAGTTCACCGAAGGGAAATCGAGGTTGAGGGTGGCTGTCTAAAAGGCAGCTGCTTATCACTTCGACTATGGTGTCTCTTGTTGTCTTTCTCTTTGGTGTGCTCTACACCAAAAGGAGGAAAACTACAGGACTCCGGTTACTCACGCTGTACGCAGAACCTCTGCTGCTAAAGCCTGAGGCTAAGTACCTGGAGGTGATCATCGACAGCAGGCTAACCTGGAAATATATATGGCATGTAATAAGGCAACAATAAGGTCCGTGGTCGGTTGGCCAGCGGTTTTTCAGGCGGAGGTGTTTGCAATACTCGAAGTGGCCACACGAAGTCAAACAATGAGCAGAACAGAACATCTTCATCTACTCTGAAAGTGAGGCGGCTCTGCGAGCAGGAACAAGGCGAGTTCAAAGCTCGTTCATTACTGCAGGGATGCTCTATAGTCACTGGCAGAAATAAAAAGGGTAACTCTGGGATGAGTTCCTAGACATAGGGGCATCGAGAGAAACAAGCGCGCCGATGAATCGGCCAAGCGTGGTTCCCAGACCTGCTTTACTGGAACGGAGTTATGTCTAGGAGTAAGCAATAGGTACGTCTCTCACACTCTAAATGAGTGGGCATGAGAGAGTAGAAGGACAAACTGGATACAGTCAGGAATATGTAGACAGACCAAGAAAATCTACCCTAACCCTGATAAATCCAAGGCCTCGTGGCTACTTGCAAGAAGTCGGCAGAGACCTTATAGGACTCCTCACTGGCCACTGCAGACTAAACGGACACATGCATCTCCTAAGAATGGTGATCAGTCCACTCTGCACCCACTGTGGAGCAGGGGAAGAGTCGTCATACCACTTTCTGGGAGTGTGCTGTAAGTGGGAGCGATTGCGCCACCGAACACTGGAAGCCTCCCTCTATCGAGAGGAGCTTCCGACGCTGATATGGGTGTGATACTCTCCTTTGTTAGAGGGACGCGGACGGGTCAACTTGTGGAGGGAATGAGGGCCCAGGCGGAGTAGGGATGGGTGAATCGGGGACTGTGAAAAGGGCCTTTAAGGCCTAGTCGCAAGGCTTTGGCCCCTCCAGTATCTACTTCTACTACAACTTGTTACGATCATAGGGAATTAGAATCGTCTCAGTGCGGTCAAAACCAACATAAACAATTTACAAATATTTTTACTTTAATTCCTCAGAATAAATATTTTTTAATAATTTTTTTGCAGTTACAGCTCTAACAAGATAAACTAAGCAAGTTTTTACAAGAAATTGCCATATATTTTGAACCTGACGGTTTAAAGTAACAAAATGCGATATTTTTGAAATTAGAAAAACAAATTGCTGCCTCTGAATAAGCAAAAATGTCTATGGTATTCTATTTGAAAATTTGTTCTGGAATCGTTAGTTTTAAAATGAGCATCATACATATGACTAAAAGTTTGTTTTATGGATAATTTCATCCGTCTGATAAACCAAACCTTAGGATTACGAGGGATTTTAGATGCCGAATCCTGTATATAAAAATACTCCTTTCAACAAGGAGTTATGACTCCACGGATTATTTTGCACTTATCTACTTTTATATTATTGTTACTAACCTGAACCAACCCAAACTAACCTGAACTGACTCGAACCAAAATAATTTTTTTAATCAAGTGACAAACAAACCCTTAGGTTTCTGAGGGATTTAAGGTGCAGTACCCTGTTAATAAATTATTCCTTTCAACAAGGAATGCACGGATTATCTAACACCCTATATATTATTACTTTAGTAATTTTTCCCTTCGTGCAGTTTGCCTGAAGCAGAAATTTCAAATTAGATATTTTGTCTATTTATATTTGAAGATGGTAATCTTCTATGGGTTCATTTACCTTGGTATCGTTTTATGCACTAATTCCCTGATTTCTTCATGCGTTCGGATGAGAATATCAACATTAAAGTAAATTTTATGGCATAATAAAACGAATGCTTACCCGCTGTGTAATGTAAAGTAGGTACCTACCTACATGTACTATGTTAGTGTTGATAATAATGATAATAGTTATGTTTATCACCTTTGATTTAAATAAAAGCGATAAAGAAGAGGTCTTTATTAGTGAACAAAATTTTTAGCTTTTTCGCAAAAAACTTAGTTTAAAGTATGCAAAAAGGTAATATTTACTTTATAATTTGGAAATTAGAAACTTTATGCCTTCTAGGTATATATTTCCAAAATATTGCAGCTGTTAAGAAAGAAACACACAGAAACAACTTAGGGGCTAATACCCCTACCGCCATTGAATTATACTATTTGTTTCAAAGCTCATTTTACAAAGAAAAGAAATACTAAATTAATTAATAAAATAATAAAAAATCAGTGCAAAAAAAGCAAAAAAATAAGCTTTGTGCTACTAAATAGTAGCCTGGCTATATGTAAATTATGTCGTCTTTCTGGTCAAGCTACAATTTAGTAGCTTATTGGTACACGAGTTCCGTGGAACCTTTCCTTCGCCATAATATCCAGATGTCTTAAATTAGTGGCCCGGAAGGGGTGGGTGACGTTTCATACCATTCAACATTTCATACCGAAACGTTTCATACCAATGAGGCTTTATACCATGCACATTTTATACTAAAGACGTTTCAGACTAAATATATTTTATGCTAGGAATATTACATACTACCTACAGAAAAAAATAATAAAAATTGGTGTAATTTAAAATTTTTTATTGCATTGTGTAAAAACCCTTCTCCAGGGCTAGCGATATGCAACATTGCAAAAGGTTACGTAAATTAAAGAAATAAGTGAACTGATCTGACTTGGTCTGAGTCGTCAGTGACGTCGTGACCTTGAGTTGTAGGTTATGGGAGAACCTTCCATAACGAGGAAATCGTCATCGGTTCGAACGTCCACTCGCCCTCACTATAGGTCACGTCACCCTCCCAAAGGTCTCGCAATAGGGACCTCGAGTAACGTGTAAAGAGAGTGGATACGTTGCTAGATGCAGTCCATATGGGTCGCCCAGCAATAGTAGTAAATACGCGGGATCAGCAGCCACCACATTCGGCCCATCTGGTCGGGCAGTGGCTCTCAGTCTGCACATTTTTCGTCATTGGAGAAAGAGATTCCCAATAAGGTGCGGGTGCACACTAAACCTGCATCTAGCGTTCGCCACGTTATCAGAATACTCCTGTTGTAACCTCAGGGTTTATTGTACAGTCCATCTCTGCCCACTTACTTGCTCCGGTCCTGCTCTTTTATTTACAACTATCTAGCGCAGGACCAGGACTATCTAGAGGCACATAGTTTTCATGAGTTTTCTGCTAAAAGACATTGGATATTCCGTTCTCTTCTGTTATTTTTGTGGTTATCAGGCTTTTGTTTGAGCTTGCGATTATTCGAGTGATTAGTTAATCTCTGGGCTGAACTGATTAGGTTCAGAATTATTGACTGTCGTTTCGACTGAAATTTTACCGTTTGCTAAAAAGGTGATACCTAATCTTTAAACAATGTCAGACAATGAAGACAATCCTGCAGGAGGTGTCCCTACAGTCAAGCAGATTGTAATGACCCCTGAAATGCTCCTGAACCTTATTCAGGGAATACAATTGAACCAAAATAAAGAAACTGTGGCACACATAATAAAGGTAACTTTTTTTAATATTTATCAAATTTTTTTTCGACCTTCTGATGAAAATGTTGAAACATTTATTGATTGCATCTTAGTGTACAAAGAGTGCTTAGATATTACTGATCAAAATGCACTAAAAGGCCTTTCAATGTTGCTTTTTGGAGATGCTGCTGTATGGTGACAGGGAGTAGAAAACAATATTTCAAGCTTTGATGAAGCTCTTATTAGCGTGAGGTATGCTTATGGTTATGCCAAGCCAGCATGTGTGTGTTTAGTAATGATAGATACTTAATAGAATCCAGAAAGGTAGAGCACAGTTTGGAAGAAAAGAAAATAACTAAAACAGTCCAAGTAAACAATGATAACATTAAATATAAGATTCAGTGCCATTACTGCAAAAATTATTGTCACAATAAAAGTGAATGTCGGAAATTAGCCAAAATAAATACTACTTCGACAACAAATTCTTCACCAAGTCAGCCAGAAGACAAAACAAATTTAGTTTGCTATGGGTGTGAGAAAATTGGCTATATGAGAAGTAATTGCCCCGAACGTAAAAATAAAAACAGTACTTATGCCCAAGCTTTGCATGCCAATCCTTTGATCGAGGCAATCAGCAACGATACGTGATGCAAATGGTTGTATTCGGATCAACTGGTTATGCCATGATTGACACAGGAGCCAAAACCAATCTTCTCAGTCCATCACTTAAAGAAATATTTTTAGCAAATGAATGCCCTTATGAAACTCAGCCTTTGCTTATGGTGCTAGCAGAGGGAAAAGAAAGAATGGTTAATGCTTGAATTTTCGCTGATTTAAAGGTGACTATAGCAGTCAGAGACATTTTGACATCATTTGTTTCAGTCCTGTAGCCAAACCAACCCTACTTGGAATATGGTAGTTTTATTAATACAGTAAACATAATATTGGATACTTCTAGCTATGAGTGGAGCTTTAAAGACACTCTACATGTAAAACATAACTTGATACCTGAACAAAATATTGTGCTAGTAAAACCTAAACTACCACAAATGACAATTAATGCTTGTACAATTTCTAAGCTGTACTTAAACCCTAATGAGGGGCTCTTAATGAGCAGTAGCAAAATCAAATGAATGATTTGCTGACTCAAAACACTGATATATTTGGACCTAATAGGGGGACCACTCCTTTTGCAGAACATGCAATCAAGCTGATGGATGACATACCTTTGTCTGTACCGCCCTATAGGATGTCTGAATCAAAAAAGAAATCCTTCTAGGTGAACTGGATAAGCAGCTATATAGCTAAATTATATCGAGGAGTGCGAATCAGCATATGCACCACCTGTAGTACTTGTAGCAAAAAAAAAAACGGAGAAACCAGGCTGCGTGTTGACTGTCAGCATTTGAACACTATCACAAAGCCCGATAGATACTTGTTGCCCAGACTTGATGATTTATTTGCACATGGCAAAGAGAACATCATTCATGACATAGAGTGAGACTTGCAGATCGAGATAAAACAGCATTTGTCACTCTATTCGGATTATTCCGTTACAATGTCATGCCATTTGGATTGAATGTTGTTGCAAAGAATGATTGTTAGATTTCGAGCTAGTCTGCAAGAGGACACCATCTTGGCTTATTTGGATGATTTGATTATCTTATCAGCCAACTTCGAGACCCCACTTGTCAGATCTTCAAAAGACATTCGACCGTGTGAAATTCTTTAAACTGCATCTGAACAGGGATAAATGCACTTTGGCACGTGAAAAAGTTTATTATTTGGGACATGTCATCACTCCTGATAAAGTCAGTGCTACCCGAGATATAAAGCATCCTACCAAGGTTTCAACTGCTCACATTTTTACAGACATGCTCATGGTTTCGAAGGTTCATCCGCAATTTCGCTGAAATTGCTAGGCTAGTGACAGGGTTGACTAGAAAGAAGGCCAAATGGAGGTTGAACAACAAGAACAAGCTTTTCACACACTTAAAATGTTGTTAACTGAGAGTCCAATTCTACAGCAAGCTAACCCAAAACAGCCTTATATTTTACGAACTGATGCAAGCAGTCACGCTATAGGGGCAGTATTACTCCAAGAGGAGCGCCCTAATGAACACCCTGTGGAATATGCAAGCCGAATGCTCACTGCTTCTGAAAAAAACTACGCAACCACAGAAAGAGAGGCCTTGGCAGTTGTGTGGGCTGTAGAGAATTTTTGCGGCTATATGGAGTCTTCAACTGTCGTAATCAAAACTGACCATGGTTGCTTTTGTGATTGAAGTCGCCAACAGGAAGATTAGCACGATGGTCTTTGACACTACAGTCGTATGATTTATGAATTGAATATGTCCCTGGACGCTGCAATAAGGTAGCAGATATACTGTCGCGACCCCCATTTGAAGAAACCCACATAGATTTAGTTAGTGTAGCTGTGCCACATGCCGATGCGTTAGGTACACGTCATAAATGATCCTGAAATTAAGAAAATAATTGAATGTTTTGAGACACCCCATCCTGACCAAATAGAGTTCCAAAAGTGGACAGAAAGAGGATACCATATGAAGAACGGTATTCTATATCAATGTGATTTCGAACTGGATGAAGACGAAGCTCAACAAGTAGCCCACAAACCAAAGTATCTGATATCCTGGAAATACAGAAATATCACGATAATTGTATAGCGGGACATTGTGGTGTAGAACGAATTATTATTACAGAGAATAGCAAAGAGGTATCGAAGAGACATCACTCCCCTCGGATGAGAAGAGACATCACGAAATATATTGCCCAATGCGACATGTGTCAAAAATTGAAGCCCAGCAATTTGAAACTTTCCAGTTTACTTCAAACACCTGCACAGGCCCAGCGCTTTGAAGTTTTATCAATTGACTTGTTTGTCCCACCTCCAGCAACAGCCAAAGGTCATAAGTGGATCTGTATAATTGAAGACCAAGCAAGTAGATGGGTTGAATATGCCTTAACTAATGCACAAACAGCAGAGAACTGTGCTAAAACCCTTGATTTAGTTGATTTGAACAGAAACTTGTACCACCATAACACCCAGCCAATCCAGTAGAAAGACGTAATCGTGACTTGAAAACCATGCTGGCAATCTACATACATGATGATCATACCCAATGCGTTTGCAATAAATTCGGCGACTTGTTAGGTGACCAATTATAGCCCTGCCTACATGACTTTTGGTCGAGAGATGCGAACCCTTGATGACGTCCAAAGCGACGTGAAAATTTTGTTCCTCAAATGACACCATATCTACAAACTCTAACCAGAGTTTTGCAAAATAGACGGGAACATCATCAGATAAATCAAGACCGAAATACACTTTATGTGGATCAACATCGAAGAAAAGATGAATTCCAAGTTGGAGATGAAGTTTTGGTTGAGATACATGTCTTGAGCAATGCAAAGAAAATGTATACTTCTAAGTTTGCCCCACGACGAGATGGACCATACATTGTGGTAGATAAAAATAGTCCTACTACATATGGAATGGCCAAAGTCGACGATCAGGGCATGATATTAGGAAAATATCATGTGTCAAGCTTGCAAAAATATATGCAAGAAGGAGATCAAACGGCCTCAACGCAGCTGCTGAGACCTTTTCGAGGAAGAGGCAGAGCAAAACAAACCTTTGATCCACTACACCATGGAGAAGTCCGTCGACAAACTGTTGATGGTGAGTCTGACATTGGAGTGAAACCAGATAACCAGGAGGACTCGGTTGATGTGATGCAATCACCTGATGACATCATCGCAGATCATTAGAAGAAAGCAGTAAAAGGCGTAGAGGAATAAGAATTCATAAAATTCGTTCCTTTGTGTGTTGTCAGTGAACTTCTCAAAAGCATAAGGTGCTTCGTAACTATTGGGGGGACCGACAAAGTTACGAAGGAGGAGTGTAATGTGAGAATTTATTGTACAGTCCATCTCTGCCCACTTACTTGCTCCGATCCTGCTCTTTTATTTACAACTCTAGCATTGTTGTAATTACAACTCTAGCCTTGACGAAAGGAGAAACGTCATGACTGTCACCTGAAGAAAGGGGAAGAAAGATGGGTACACTCTTCGGTTTGTGGGATATATATTTTTTTATTTGGTTGAAAAATGTTTTGGTGAATAAAATCACTTTGTTGTATGTATCACACTAAGATGTTGTAGCATGTTTTCGATTAATTAAATATTAATCCCGCTACACTGTTCATAACACACCTCCAAACAATGGAGGTACCTCTCCCCTGGAACTACAGGTGGACTCGGAGTTATTGCAATATTAGATTTGATTATAGAGAGAAGGGTTTATCCCTTGGACAACAAAACGCATTACTTGCAAAGTCCCATCAGCTGGTAATTTTCACAAGTTACAGGCACCCCAAAGAAACCCTGAGGTATCACATACACTTCTTGTATTAGCACAAAAAGAGACAAAGCTCTTTATGGAATGCAGTGTTCAGCCATTTCTATAATTGGCACTGCCTCGTCAAGGGATAACAATTCTTTAAAAGCAATTCTACGTCAGCTTAGTGACAGTTAAAAATTGCTTCTAGATCTACTTAAATCACTATCATATCAGCGCCGAAGGGTTTTTACTGCCTCTCTTACGCGCCCAACCCAGAGAGGTAGCTCGCAATACAAAAGTTGACAAATTTTCTTTTTCAAAAGACTTAGAAGCTCCAGCAACACTCCAAAAACTTGGTGGCTGTGGAAGTTTAAACTTGCTTCGCCCGCTTCGGGAAAATAGCAGATACTTGAGGCAACAGGGGCAATCGCAGAAAAACAGGGCGAGGCAGGATTACAAGGGCGAGAGGGATCAATGCTTGAATCCAACACTATTGAGCTTTGTGAAAAAGATCATGATCAGTTTATTTCCTCTTATTTTTTAGCAAAGAAAGAATCTGGGAAAACACTATTTATTCTAAATCTTAAATTTCTTAACTCCTTTTTTATGAAGTTAACAGTTTTAAAATTGAGGATTATCGCACAGTCATGAAACTTTTCTCTAGAGACTGCTTTATGGTCACTCTAGACCTGAAAGATGCTTACGATGGTATTCCCATTCACCACAATGACAGGAAATATCTGTGATTTCAGTATGGCCTCAGTTGTATCAATTCTGTTGTGCCCCCTTTGGTCTAGCAACTATATCTTATGTTGTTACAAAACCAATCAAGCCCATACGTTTATTATTGAGGCAAAATGGAATAATCTGTTTAGTATATTTGGACGATTAGATCTTTATTGAACACTCTGAAGAGGAGTGCACTAAAAGTACCTACTAATATGACGCTTAATTTACTGCAGAAGTTGGGATTTGTTATAAACTTTAAGAAAAGTTGCCACATCCCACAAAAACAATTTTTATATTTGGAGTTTCTCTTTAATTCTCAGAATCTAACATTGAGGCTTCCTCCAGAGAAACGAATAAAAATTCGTGCTTTAATCCAGAAATTTCAAAGCAAAAGAACATGTAAGATCAAAGCGTTTGCTCAGTTCTTGGGAGCCCTTGTGTCTGCAAGTCCAGCTATAAAATACTTTTCCGTATTTTTTCCGCTCATCTAAAAGCTTTCAAATGTGAGAAATATGTAAACAATCAAAAATATAAGGCAACAATGCA
Organism: Taphrorychus bicolor; assembly: GCA_951812265.1. NCBI lineage: Eukaryota > Metazoa > Arthropoda > Insecta > Coleoptera > Curculionidae > Taphrorychus > Taphrorychus bicolor. The sequence continues at coordinate 19,087,596 of OX638303.1, forward strand.
TCTAAGGCAAACGCGGATAGATCAGATTTGGCTCGGTGGTTTTCTGACCTCTTCCCCATTAGTTCTCAGAGTGTTGAAAGAAGTAATAGTTGATAACGCAACAGGCATCGTGGTTGTCCCTTTCTGGCTTTCCCAGACATGGTACCCAATTGTGGAAAATATTTTGCCATTACCAAACCAATTCTTCTGGGGCAGCAAAAAACCTGTTGATTTCCCTATTTCTTCAATTTTATACCTTACACAAACAAATGCAATTGGCTGTGGCCATAGTTTCCGGAAAAGAAAGAAAGTTTTTCAAAAGAAAAGAGTGCCACAGGTTACCTTCAACACTCTCCTATATTCTTTAGCCAATTCGACTATAAGGCAGTATGACTCATCCTACAATGCTTGGTGGACCTACTGCATAAATAGAAAATTGGACCCTTTCAGCCCCCACCTAACTATAACCTTAGAATTTCTCGAGTATGAAAGAAGGAGAAAGAAGAGCTATAGTTCTGTTAACCAACAACTGTCTCTGATTATGTCAGGAAACTTTGGAGAAGACATAACGTTTTATCAAGGGTCAAGACAGAGACTTCCAGCACCTCGGTACAAAATAACTTCGAAGCCAAAGTTTGTTCTGAACTATTTAGAATCTCTATGAAAGAGTGAAAGGTTAAGCCTGCTTGCTCTAACCAACAAACTTGCGACTCTACTCGCATTAGCATCTGGACAAAGATTGCAAACGCTGCATTCAATGAAGGTAGAAGAAATCAACTTCAATATTGACTTGGTAAGAATGATTCCATGAGGACGTAATACCAACACCTTTCTTCGTCCTGCCATTTTATTTTTTTCAGGTAACTGTTTGACCTAGTAGTCTATGTAACCAAATTCTCTATAGAACCCAATCAACAACAAACAAAAAGCTTAGCTAGTACTGCTCTCCTGGTCTTTGCTACTTAACCAACACCTCTTGCCTCTGCCCTGTTTTCTTCGCCTTTTTTGTAAGTATTTGCTTCTTCTTCTACCGCTAAGCCTATTGGAGGAATTCCTACTATGACTGTGATAGCCAGAGTGGACTAAATTCTATAGCCCTACATGACTCCTCTTGTCAGTCTTCAGCTTTTCCCTATATGCACTTTGTAGCTACAAATCTGCTTCCATCTTGTGCTGAGTAGATAACTACCAATACGACAGTATTCCTTCCAGTGGAAGAACATCCTTCCACTTTCGACAGCAGCCTCATTAATAGAGGCCTCTTTAATAATTCATTTAAATGAGTGTTCAAGATGGCTGTGAAAAGTCAGAAAAAAAGTATGGAGTAACGAAAGTTTATTTACTTTGATTATACCATCTTTTCTGTCAAAAACTTATATACCCTTCTACATGACTTTTTCTAATAAGCACCCAGTACCCTTCAATCTGAAATTTCGTTCACGGTAAACACCCAAATATACTTGACAGTTTCCAGGTTGGCAATGATGTCGTTTCCAATTTGACTTTCTATTTTTGCTATATTCTTCTTCTTCTTGCTAGAAGGACCTTGATGGAGCGAAACATTATATCGAATTCCATTGTCTGTCGGATGTGAACTACACCATACTGATGATCAGAAATAACATCGAAACCGGTCTATAGTTCCTCTCTTTAAAAAAGAGTGTATTGAGAAAGTAGGTTGAAATCTCGACCCCCGTCTGTGTCAAACGACAAACATAGTAAAAAACTGTTTGTTTTAGATTTCGCATAACCTCTTGGGATACAAAGTCGTTAGATGGCGCCACGATTACCTTACGTACTGCTATTCCAACAGCAACCTAGGCCAACATTGTGTCGAAATCTATTGTCTGTAGGGTTTGAGGTGTATCATTCTGACGAGCTAAAATAACAGCGAAGCTGCTCTATAGTTTTTCCACCTAACATAGAGTACTGTTTGGTTACTCTCCATACAGTCGCCACTCGATGGTTCACGTTGAAGTCTCGACCATCCGTCTGGATAAAGCCACATATATGGTAAAAAACTATTCGGTTGAATGTCTAGTTCATGTCTAAAAAATCCGAAGAACATGCTGATCGGTTGAAAATCCGATCAATTTCATCCCTTTGAGTTAGACACACTGCCTCGTGAGCATGGTTCATTGGGATGAGGATGAAACAGTCAGTAGAGCCGAAGATGTTGTCGAAGAAAACACTTTGGATAAAACACAGCTCGAGACAGAAGACGGTGTTGTAGAAAACTGTTTGGTTTATTTTCTAGTTTAATGAAAAATTTCTAGAATTGAAAACGTGATCACTTACTCCTCTGAGATAATTCAGTCAATGAAATCGAGCATGTTGTGGTAGAAAACACTTTAGATATAACACTGTATGGTATTGTGGAAGACTGTTTGGTTTATGGTTTAGTTGGGGTCTAGGAACAAGCAAGCCTCATGAACATCGCCCGCTCGAATCAAAGATGGAACAGGCAGTGAAGTAGAAAATGTTATGGAAGAAAATACTTTGGATGTAACACTTCGTGAGAGATAGGATGGTGTTCTAGAAAAGCGTTTATTATTTAGGCTATGTCTAAAGAAGCACCATCATAGGGAACAAGTTGAAGTGAAAACCCATCAATTAGAGCGCTCTGATGAACCAAGAATGAAACAGACAGTGGAGTAGAAAGGGTTATGGAAGAAAACCTTTTGCATGTAATACATTGTGAGACAGAGGGTGGTGTTGTAGACAAATGTTTGGTTGTGTGTCTTGTTCACGTCTAAGGAAGTACCATCACGAAGAACAAGCTGAATTGACCACCCGCTCAATTGGACTACTCTGAAGGGTACTGCCTCGTGAGGATCGCCTGATCAAATCGAGAATGAAATGGGTCAGAGGAGTCGATGATGACGTGGGAGAAAATACTTTGGATGTAACACTGCGTCAACCCGGACAAAACCATGGCGGTTCCGTTCACAAGAAGGAAAAATTGGACTCTTTGAGACCACCCTCCTTGCTGGGCAAAATCATTTCATTTGCAGAGGAGGTAAAATATCTGGGCGTAATACTGGACAAGACACTAAACTGAAATGCACATAGGAAAAGAATGATTAACAGCGCTAAATTGTCCTTGTGAACATGCAAAAGATGCTGCGGAAAAAACTGGGGCTTAAAACCCAAATTATTGCACTGGCTATATGTGACGCTCACTAGATCAATGATCACGTAAGAAGCCATTGTTTGGCATTCCAAGGGCGCACAAAGAAGTGCGATGTGCAAACTGAGTAACTTGCAGCTTGAAGCCTGCATGGCCATCAGTGGGGTATTTGGCACCACTCCAACATTGCCCATGGAAAGACTTCTTGGGCTAATCACGCTCCATATTCTGGTGGAGAGAGAAGCCAAATGGAGTATATACACGACAGATAGAAGGGGGGGGGGGGGGGTTCAATGGAACAAAACCTACTGCAGGCAAAATCAACCAGGCATGCTTTGCTGAGTATGCTTCGGACATGGTGCCCCCTGTCACCTACATTTATTCAGCCTACAAGGTAAACCTCCCTACAAAGGAGGAGTGGGACCAGAATAAACTAAGGCTACTGAGTGGGCACCACTGCTGGTACGCGGATGGCTCGAAAACTTCCGAAGGCGTGGGAGCTGGGGCGTATTGCGGTGTACAGAGATACAGATTCCAGGTGAGTTTGGGAAAGCAGGCAACAATATTTTAGGCGGATCTCCATGCCTCTGAAAGATCTGCCAGATCGATGAGCAATTAAAACTGAACAAAAATATCATAATATATTCGGACAGTCAAACGGCACTCAAAGCACTTGACTTCAGCAGGATTTCTTGGAGAACGGTCTGGGGAGTTCGAAACATACTGAATCACATTGGGGAGCATAATACTCTAACCTTAGTCTGGATTCCATGTCACGAAGGCTTTGAGGGCAATGAAATCGCCGATTCTTTTGCAAGGGAAGCGGCGAGCGCTACCTTAATAGGGCCTGCTCCGATCTTGGGTATCATAAAAGGACTTTGTGAAAAAAAAACAAAAGACTTATTAAACCTCGACAGACAACAGCTCAAAGCTCCTCGGTTTATACACTGTGCACTGTCGATTAAAACACCACATGCTAGGATACCCATACGCTAGGAAAGACTTAGATTTCAGAACTTCGGAAGAACCAAAAGACTTCCACACAATCTCACTCAAAAAAATAATGGACTTTCTAAAAGGACTGGGTCTTCTGAGTGAACTTTAATTGATATTGGGGCACAATAGATCTAGTAGGTCACGGTGCACGGGCCCCCCTCGTGGGACCACTCATATGGAATCAATAAATCAACCCTGCGTGGACACAGGATGGTATTGTAGCCAACTACTTAGTTTATCGTTTAGTTCATGTTTAACGAAGTGCCATTACGAGAAACAAGCTGAATTGAATCCCCGATTTACTAGACCCCTCGGAAGTATAGGTACTGCCTCGTGAGGATTGCTCGATAAAATCGAGGATGAAACGGTCAATGGAATAGAAGATGTGGAGGAAAAGGAAGAGAACACTTTGAACGTGAATGAAAGTGATGAAAGTTTGGTTGTGTGTTTAGTCACCATCACGAGGAACAAGGTGACTTGAAAACTCCATCAATTAGACCCCGCTGAGGTAGAAGTATTGCCTCGTGAGCATCGACCGCTCTAACCAAGGATAAAACACTCAGTGGAGTCGAAGATGTTGTAGAAGAAAATACTTTAGATGTAAAACTCCGTGACAAAGAATGATGTTGTTGAAATAGATGAATACCATGACAACGTGGCCTAGATTGGAGATAGACCAAAAGAGTCTGAAAACCGCCAGGAAAGTGCCCTCGGTAAATAAACCAGGTCGTGAAAAGAAAAGAATTCGTGGTCACTGACAATCTACGACGTTTCTACTTTGAGTTGACGTTTGAGGTAATAAACTTCTATTTAAGGCAATAGAAACATAGACGACAAAAACCTGCCCTCGTCATTGTTATGGTGACATTTATGGCTCTGACTATATTTGGACTTGTCTCTCTCTCTTTCACCTTTGCGATGACTTGAGATTTCTCTATTTGTGGAAATAGTCATATATTATTATGTGGTTGGATGTGGAACAAAAACGGAACCCACTTAGTGAATTAACTTTATTTTTATGCTTAATCATTTAAACGACCAATTTAAATACATACAATATACATTTTTCCAATCATACAAGGTGTGTAATTAACCTAGTTTTGAGATGGACCACTTACTTCCATAAGGTGTGAAAAAGACATATAAAAATCTAAAATTTATTTAAAACAAACGAAAATATGTAAAAATTGAAGAAAAATTTATGGAAGTAACCGATCGTGGCAGAGATTTATTACTTACAGTTATTACTCCTTACACCTACTTAATAGTTAAAAAAATATGCTAAAAATGCTCGTTTCGATTCCAAAGTGATGGCTAACAAGGATATGTAAATAATTGAATTTAGATATGATGACTTCCTTACTTAATTATGTTAAATAATAACTTAAAGCATGTTTTAATTATTGCTAAAGTTTTTACAAAAAATCTAACAAATCTACACATCCTTAGGGCTTACAAAATATAAATCGTTCAAAAATACAAAAAAGTGCTTTACATAAGTTTTACATCAGTATGCAATAACAATAGGCCAAATATAATCGCCTGTATAAATAATATAAAGTTCCATGTTGAAGACCTTACTTTGACCCTTCTAGCATAAAAACGACATTTCTCATTCATAATAAATATACATCTTTTTGAAATATAACTTTAAAGGAATTCCCACATTTACCCCAAAATTATTACGACTATGACGATAAAACGACAAGACACACTTTTAAGCCATCGTTTCCGTCCTGTCAGTTTGTGGACCCGGGAAGAGTGTATATGAGAGCGGGAATTGAAATATTAAATAGTTCCCTAAACTCTCTAGGGAAGACGCTGTCGAAACGATACGAAACTGGAACAGGAGCTTCGTTCTCCGGATGGTTTTGTATTTTGGTGAAAAAGGAATGAAAAATGTTTTTATTTAAAACAAAAACAAAAAATGGAAAACTGGAACTTGGATGAGTTCCAGGGGAATTAGCCACGCCTCCTTTCTTTTTTGCTCTACTGTTAGTAGAATAAAGTGTAATTGGTTAGCCAATTGTGAAGAAGTGCTAACCAACAGAATGTCTTAGCCACTCCATCTCAGCTTTTTATAGACAGTAGAATTTAATTTTTAGATAAATTCTCCCGGTTTTTTTTATTTTACTGGAGTTTTTTTACACTAGAAAGGTTCCTAAGTAAGTTCTAGTAACGAAAATTTGTTATTTTTATGTGCCTTAGAAAAATTAATTATTTACAATTATTTGGTAGCATTAATAAACAGTCAAAAATGTGTTTATCTTATGACATCAAACTCTAATCGCTAATTAGGCTTATCGACTAGTAACTGAAACCACTGTTTAGGTAATTCAATCGAATCAGAAACGTTCCATTCAGAAGTTTTTATAATAAAAAATCTCAATAGGTACATAAAAATATGTAAATTTTGTAACAAAATTACTACTTATGTAAAGTGAATTTTGCTACTGTTTGACTATACCATGGATGGAACGAGAGAGAGTAAAAAAAATGACTTAGTTACGTAAACAACCATCAATATCGGATCTAATGAATGGAATTCAGGAACTGGTGGTACTGCTCTTCGGACATGAGGGTGTCCTTGGTATTTCTGAAAAAAAAAAATACTTATCAATATCATTTTACTCGCAATTAAACGACTTATTTATTGTTCAAATCAAAACATTTTCAAATGCAATCTAAAGTATAGTATTTCATAAAATTTAAAATCTTGTGATTAGTGTTTAGCACCCATTGTCCAAAAAGCAGACTTAGAGTTTTGTTCAATTTAGCCTAGAAGGGGCCCCGGGGCATTGTGGGTCTTGCAGGTGGTTGTTCAGGGATAGGTTTTTCTTCTATCGATTGTTCGACCATTGGTAGTTCGTTCGGGACAACAACTTTTACTCCAACCAGCTCTGCTTGTTTGGATACTATCTTCAATAAAACTGTTTTGACCCCCACTTCTTCAGACTCTTATCGCTCTTTCTTCAAAGCAATTTTTACCCTTTCGGGAGTTTCTGCTTCTAACTTCTTCTTAGATTTAGGTTTAAAAACTGCCCGTGGGCGTTCTTTTTTTTCGTGGAATTCTCTTTGAAATAGATTTCTCGTTAATAGTAAATGCAGCTTCCTCAGGAGCGTCTTCTTTGATTCGGTCTTTTCTTCGAGTCAACCACAATCATGTTAAGTCAACACATTATCTTCTTTTTCCTGTTTAGCTTCAATTTCGCATGTCCTTGCTCGGGTCTAAGATTCGAGTTGCAACTTTTTCTTCAGTTTCTTCCTCCCGACGCTTTTGTACACCCTTTTCGATGGTTAATCCTCAGTTTCAGATATCGGTGTCTCTGGTTTTCTTCTTTTTTTTACGGGTTCTTCTTTATGGGTTCCTCAGGATTTGTGGGTGGTGGATATGAGTCCTTTTCGGTGTCTTCCTGGGGAAAGTTAAATTGTTCTAAATCTGGAACCTGTAACTCTGGCTATCGGTCCCTTTCCAGAACTATCTGTTCTCCCCTCCTCAGAGTGTCCTCCTCTTTCTTTCCTTTATGCTTCTTCAATCTTTTCAACCTCCTTCCTTCCTTCTCTGGTTGTTTAACCATTTTGCTAATTTTGAAATTAACAGGTTTAGAATTTTTTTCTTCGAGCCTTTCCTTGGGCTTACGGTGACACTTGAATGCCTCACCAACTTCCTCCTGCTTTCTCTTCTTGAGTTCTTCGATTTCAAGATCGAGCTTCTCAAGATCTCTAAAATGTTTTCCCATATCCTTAAATTTATTTTATCTATTTAAAGTATCCATAATAAGGTTCCAATTAAGGTACTTTAAAGAGATTGAAATATTTCTTTAACTGATTGGAAGCTGCTTAATTAGACTCAGGTTAACTTAGGCTTAAGAAATTTTAGTTCTATGGGTTTTACCACGACTGGTCTCTTTGGAGCCTTTTTTAATTTGATGCCTGCCAATCTGACTAGGTACTTCGGGAGTTAGATCTGTCACCTTAGCTTTTTGAGGTTAACTTAAACAGCTATTATCGGAGGGGGTAGTGGTTTCGCCTTTCTTGATTTTTTTTTGTCCCTTCCCAAACCCCATTCTATATCGTTTCTCGTACCTTCTTCGAGCTCTTCGTCTAACATTTCAAGGTCTTTATCTTAGTCATCTTTTTCTTCTTCTCGGGATTCGGAGCTGCAGCCCCTTCAAGGTTCCTGGACGATATACCATTATTTGTAAAAACCGTTTCTAGGATATTCACAAGAAGTGCTTCATTGGCTTCGTTTACTAGAGAGAACTCAACATGAACAGTTCTGTTTTTAAGCATCAAACCCAAAGTTTTAGGTTTCGTAACTTCAGCACTCTACAGCTGTACCCAACACGTGTGAGCAATGTCTCCATTGCAAAAATTATGGGCATTATGGACCAAGGACAGATGAACAAAACTATAGGACCACGAAGAGTGAGATCTGGGCTGTTTGCTCACAAATTGTCAGAACCATCAACTATCAACCATTGAAGTGGTTAAAGAGGGTGAAGCCTTCTACTGGTCAACCAGTCAGATAGGTTTTAGCCCTTCGACACTATGACCTGCGTATAGATGGCACACCAGGCAGTACTAATGTCGATAATTTTATGTTATCTTAACCTTATATACCAGATGAAATACTGGTGAATCTGATTGCTGTAGATTTGCCATCCGGTAAGAGTAGACAGATCAAGGCGATTTAATGAGCGATTGTGTCCTGTACCATTATGCTCCTGACGTTGATTAGGAAAAGGGTCAGTTGGTGGCACCAAAGTTCGAAATACCACACATATTGGCTGGGTATCATGACTCACCTCTGAGTGGTTGCAACGAATGTCCAGTAGATATTTTTGGCCAGTAATGCGAAAAACTGTAACTGACTATGTTCACAAATGTTTGGAATGTCAACAACACAAGCTCTCCAATCAGAGGCTTTTGTATTAAACACCAGCTCTAGTCCAGATATTTGAAATCCTATCAATGGACGTTTTTGGCCCTTGTCAGAAGCTAACGCCGGACCTCCTGCCAAAAACTGACGATGGATACAAATGGGTCCTAATCATAGAAGAGACTCCAACTTCTAGCAAGTGGGTGGATCTGTTCCCATTGACAGCACCCAGTGCAGAAAGTTTTGTCCGACGCTTAATTGATGAAATAATTCTACGTTATAGAGTACCAAGAAGAGTTAACTTAGAAAATTATACTCAGTTCGTTAGAGCAGTAATGCAGCAATTAGCTTCATCCTGTAATTCTCTCAAAGATCGACTGCTGCTCACCATTTAGAATTAAAACCTGTTGAACGAAAGAATGGAATTGTGAAGACTCGAATACCAATTCTAGTTGGCAGTGATTACGCAGAATGGAAGAATAAATTACCCTCTGTTAGGTTCTCGATGAACACTGTTAAAAGTCAAGCAACAGGCTACATACCAGCATTCCTTACATTTAGAAGAAAATTGAAATCACCAGACAATGTAGACCAAGACATGCAAGCCATTTTCCAGAACGAGCACCGTGCATACCATATTGGCTCAGGATTACGTGACACCCGTGATACGTTTCAGACCCAATAGGACCAACAAGTACGTTAGTCAAAAGCGCCAAGCAGGCCCAAGTTGTCAAGTTGGAGACGAGGTGCTTGTTAAAACGCATACCCTAAGTAGTCCGTAGAACCAATATATTTCAAAATTGCCAAAAAAAGCAGGAGTGGTGATACCTACCTAATCATCAAGGTGGTAATTCCCACGACATTATATCACTCATCGGCTCTTGCACATTTCCAAAGAGATGAGAGTGAGATACCACAACCAATTCAATCGCTTAAGAAAGGAGGACGTCCTTCTGCCCTTCCTAATAAACTTGCCGTAGAGAAGGACCTTCCTAAGATCCATGATTAATTGCTCACAGAGAAGTTTCCCTATTATGATCCATCGGAATACCTCCAGCCAATCTGATGTGTTAGCTGAAGAATCTTCCTCTGTGGTCATCCGTTCAAAACGTATTGTTAAGCCTAAGTGACATTGCTGCCATTAGATTCACACTGCTACTCTTACTCTTCTTCACCAGTTCGGCTCGTCAAGTAAAGGGAGAGAATTGCAAGTTTTATTAAATATTTTCTTGTATTAAACTTGGTTTCATAATCGTAAGTGTTGTGTAACAACTTGACAATAGACCAATCGCTACCATCTGTTGTTTCGTTTCTTTCTCATATCATCTATACAACGCTGCCATCTCTGAATATCTTTGATAAGCATGCTGAAAGACGCCATTGGTGTGGAACCTACAACGTCATAACGAATCTTAATTCTAATTTAATTTCGTAAGCCGCAATTATTGAGACACCCATAAAAGCTTCTTTGGAGAATGACTAGTTTTGGGAATCCTCCTCTCGATGGAAAAAGGCGGCTCCCAGTGTCTTATGGCGCAGTCGCGCTAACCTATAGCACACTCCCAAAAAGTGGTATGAAGACTCTTCTCCTGCTCTACAGAAGGTGCAAGGTGGACTGTTTACAATTTCTAGGAGGTGCATGCGTCTGTTTAGTGTGCAGTGAAGGTTCCTATGAGGTCTCCCAGGCACTGCCCACTTCTCCTAAGTAGCAACGAGGGTTTGGATCTATTTGGGTTAGGGTAGATTTCCTTGGTCTCTCTACATATTCCGGTAAACAGACCCAAAAGTAGTAGTAACTCTCCACCTCCACCTACAAAAACCCAAGAGCACACACTTTCTTCCGCAAACGCAAGAGAGAGAGAGCACTACCCTTCGCTTCTTGAGTTCTTAAAGGGGGAAGAGAAGGGTTTCCCCTATATTCTCTACTTATAAAATTGAGGGCCAACAAACGGGTTAGTTGAAAGCACAAATGGGAAAACGATTTTACAACAGAAGCGCTCAGTGGTCACGAAAGTAGTAAAAGACGTGTAACTACCAGGACTGTGGGGCTGACGACGACACAGCGGTACACTGCCTTTTCTTATACCCCAAATGGAAGTGACGAAGGCAATTGCAAGGTATAACATTCACCGTGGTGAGCCTATTAGATTAAGACAAAAAGATATGAACGAAAAGCGCAGTCTAAGGTAAGAGCAAGCTTCAACCCTCCCCCCTTCCCCGTCCGATGCTCCGGTTGAAGATCCTCGCTGAGCACTTTGAAAGTTTAAACTACCGCTGCTTCATTCGCCTTCAAAAACCCAACAGAGCACAGTTCCTGCAAACCCCAGAGAGGGCACTCTTCTCCTCCTCTTGAGTTTTCAGAGAAGAAAAAGAAGGGTTCTCCTTATATTCTCTACTCAAGTACGGGGTGTATGTCAAAAGAAAAGGATTAAGAAACAAAAGTCCATTTATTTTGATTATGTCATCCTTTTCTGTTAAAATTTCAAAGCCTGCTAGATGAAGTTTTATAATGAACACCCCGTAAACCTCCCCTTTATTAGAAAAAATATTAAATCTCTCCCCTCCCTCGTTGCTCCGCTCCGGGAAGGGAAGGGGGGGAAGAAAGTTGAGCTTGTTGTTGCACTAGCTATTAGTAATACTGATCTGCTGCTCAAATCTCTTGTTGGGTTTTGTGAGAATCTACAACGCAACTGGAAGTATCGCATTCTGCACTTTAGTACTAACCGGTGAATGGTTTTGACCAAAAACTAATATTGGAAACGCTATGGAAAAACTGCCTCAAGTGAGGTCGTAGCCTTGCTGCTTATCTACTTCCCCTTTTTTTTAAGAATCTTATTTTCTTGATCAATCGAACTAAGTTTTGTTGTCTTGCAAAAAGCTGCAACCGTAAGAAGTGCTCGAAATCGTTTCGTAATGACATTGTATTATCGTTACATTGAATTTTTACAATAAACATGGGGCAAGAAGATAAAGAGAAGAACGATCACGAAACCAGATTGAACCTAACATCTGAGCAGGCGCAATTGGATGAAATGATTGCTTAGAGTCGTAAAACCCGCATCACGTAACTGCGACTTAGAACACTAAGGAATGGATATGCTGGACATTTTCGGATTGTATATATTGGATGGAAAAACTTCTAAAAATGGTGTTAATAACGTAGCAACGTAACACCAGCAAAACAAAACCACACAGAAATGTATATGATCAGCGAGTAAACATAGAGGGAGTAGATAAGCAGCAAGGCTTCGAGCCCAATTTTGACATTTGTTACATGTACTTTTTTATACAAGTAAGACCAGTTTTAGACAAAACTATTCAGCATTTAGTAAGCGAAAAAAAATAAAGGTAGTAGATGAGCAGCAAGGCCTCGAGCTTACTTTTGTCATTTGTTACATATATTTTTCCATGGGAAATTCAGGATTAGTTTTAGATTAGACAAACTCAGAGAACATTCGACAAAGCCAGAACAAACAACATCTGCGAGGCTCTTAGGGCCAGGGGAACCCCAACACAGTTGGTAAGCTGGGTCAGATCGTCACTCCGCAACAGTAAAGTTATGGCTTCTCTGGGAGATCACCGGAGGGAAATCGAGGTCGAGGGCGGCTGTCCACAAGGCAGCTGCTTATCACCTCGACTATGGTGGCTCTTCATGAACGACGGACTGGTCGTTTGGAATCGAATGCAAAGAGCATGTAGAATAATAGAACAATAGAGTACCCTGGCAACACCTGGCAAGACAGAGCTTGTGCTCTACACCAAAAAAAGGTACATACAGGATTCCTTTCACCCACGCTGTACGGTGAAACTCTGCTACTAAAGCATGAGCCTAATTAGCAGGAAGTGGGGTCTAAAGCCACATGTCCTGCACTGGCTCTACACTGCGGTAATCAGACCAAGGATAACCTATGGGGCCGTGAGATGGTGGCTAGCGGTGCACAGGGCTATGTGCTGAGGTTCTGTAGAGAACAGTCTGCCTAGCCATAACGGGTGCATTCAGAACAACACCGGGAGCAGCACTCAATGCCCTACTGGGTCTGCCGAAGGTTCCAATCTAGGTTAAGAGGGAGGCGATGGCGTCCTGCAAGATGATGGATTGCTGCAGGCCAGTGGAAGGATACATCTACGGAAAGTGGTCATACCGAGGTCGTCAGCCTCATTCATGTCGCAGCTGAGACTGAAACATCCATTTGGCATAAACATCGCAACAAGGAACGAATTCAAGGAAGAGCTGCTTCAGCAACGTTCAGAGAATAATTAGGGATGGTATACAGAAGGATCAAGAATGGCTAATGGCACAGTCGTCAGGAGCCGGAATATAAAAAGCAGGCCATGTAGAGGGTGAGGGCTTCGCCTTGGGAAGCCACACGACAGTTTTTCAGGCGGAGATGGTCGCAATACTCGAGATGCCACACGAACAGAAGTCAGACAAGGAGCAGAGCAGGACAACTAAATCTACTCCGACAGTCAGGCGGCTCTGCGAGCCATCTGCAGGAGCAGAACGAGTTCAAAGCTCATTCAGGACCGCAGAGAAGCTCTAGAGTCACTTGCAGAAACAAAAAGGGTGACTCTGGGTTCCTAGATATAGGGGCATCGAGGGAACGAATCGGCCAAGCGTGGTTCTCAGACATGCTTTACTGGACCAGAGCCATGTCTAGGAGTAAGAAAAGGTACGTCCCTCATACACTGATTGAGTGGGCATGGAAGAGTATAAGGACAAAGTGAACACAGTTAGGAATATGGAGGAGAACTTATATGAATCCTTACCGGACACTGCAGACTAAACAGGCACATGCACCTCCTATGGCTGACAGTCCACCCTGCACCCACTGTGGGACAGAGGAAGAGTCGTCATACCACTTGGTGCGCCATAGGACACTTGAAGCCGCTTTTATTCCGACTCTGAAATGGGACGGGATACTCTCGTTCATTCGACTCGTGGAGGGAATGAGGACCCTGGTGAAGTAGGGATGGGTGGACCCGGGAACTGTGAAAAGGGCATCTAAGGCCTAGTCGCAAGGCTTCGGCCCCCATTGTTTACCACTACTACTACTACTAGACAAACTCATTCAGGGTTTAATAAGGAAAAAAAATAGAAGTAGCAAGGCTCATAACTCACCTTTGTCATTTGTTACATGGATTTTTCCATAGGAATTCCAAAATCGGTTTTAGCGAAACCATTTGGCGTTTAATAAGCAAAAAATAATAAATAGAGGTAGTAGATAAACAGCAAGGCTTCGAGCCCACTTTTGACACTTGTCACATGTATTTTTCTACAGGAATTCATCTTTATGCAAAACCAATCAGCATTTAGTAAGTGAAAAAAAATAGAAGTAGTAGACGAGCAGACCGGCTTCCAGCCCACTTTTTGCATTTGTTACATGAATTTTTCTTTAGAAATTCCAATATTAGTTTTCGACAAAACTATACAGCGTTTAGTAAGCGAAAAGAAATAGAGGTAGTAGATGAGCAGCAAGGCTTCCAGCCCACTTTTGGCATTGGTTACATGCACTTTTCCACAGGAATTCCGAAATTAGTTTTGGGCAAAACCTTTCAGCGTTTAATAAGCGAATAAATGCGGTTAGTAGATGGACAGCAAGGCTTCCAGTCCACTTTTGCCATTTGTTACATGTAGTTTTCTATAATAATTCCAAGGTCAGTTCTATACAAAACGTGTAACGTTCTGAAAGTGCATGCACTTACCTTATGTGGGGTAACTATGGTTTTCGCCCAATAAGTCAGAGTTCCTATTGCGTGCCTAGCTTGGTAATTCCCAATGATATCACCCTGTCATTGCATTCATTAGCTGAGGTTATTGTGCCTTTTATTAAGTTCCGTTTTATGATGCCTAAGTTTACTTTTCTGAGTTGAGCCCTTCTTGGAATGTGGACAGCCCGGCATTAATTCATATCGCTTTTAGGACCAGAAACTATCGTCTGCCTGCCTGAAATTCCAGCTTATTCCAGTCTGCCTGGGACAAAGTTTAATGTTTACATCCCTATATCTTTTATTTCCCTGGGTTTGGAGGACTGGAAATTAATGTCTTACCATTGCTGATTGGCCAGGAGTACATATTTCCATAGTTTTTATGGGTCTTCTGCCTTTTTGCTTGAATTTCTTTATTTATTTTTTAATGTTTACATTTTGGTAATTGTCTAATGTCTTTGTACATGTGTTTTTCTACAAAAAATTGCATTTTGCAAGACTTCAATATTATAAACATTTGTGTTGTTTACAATGGTGGGATGTGCAGGTTACGGTTGTAAAAGCAGCGGCTATAGAAAGGAGCCTGGAATTACGTTTCACAGGTAAACAGATAATGGCGTGTTTCAGCAACAATTAAATTATTTCAAATAACTCTAAAACCAGTTATTTTACATCCGAATCTTCGAAATATGATTTAGTATATACCGCAGTGAAGTCAATAATGCTATTTTGGAAATATTTTTCTAATCCTATAACTTGTATACAGTTTTTTTATTTAAATCTTTGAGCAGTTTTTCCAGTGCCGCAAGACATGTAATCTCAGGGTTATCAACGACTATTAATTCACAATTATTTTTATTTATTTAATAGTAAGTCGATGTTTGCTAATAATATTACGTATAATATTACTAATGTTACAAATAGTAATTTAGTTCCATTATTATTTTTAATAAAATATGTTATTATGTGCTACATAACCAATGCTACGTCACTGGCATTTTCACCCTTGACAGATTGGAGCAAACTGGTAACAGACGCCGGCGTCGTATCCTACTTCCTCTGGTTTACCTTTTCTAAGGTATTTTTCATGTATTTTTCTAACTGACATTGACTCTTGACAGCGTTGCATTTTCGGGTGTATGCCTGGTGGTTCGATTCGATCGAAGTGCACCGAACGGATTGAGTACAACGGTATTCACAGTACTGTTTTGTAGTTTTGGTTTCCATGAAGATGGATTTCGCGTTCCTCGATGTACGAAAAAATTCGTCAACATTAATTATGCACTTCATCTTGCTGCTCTGCCTTTCTTCTTTCTTTTCTCAACTATTTTCAGTTGTTTATTTTCGTCTTTGCTCCGTGACGTCATCAAGTTCGAACACTCACATGTTTATGTATGGTAATGTTGGCATTACTGCGGAAAGTTTCTTTGAAGGTCGTTTGCATAGGTAGAGAGGGCAGCGACCTTTGACATTTTTGATTTTGACTTCTGGTGCTTAAGCCAGGAGCCCGTCGTGCTGGCCGTGAACTTGCAAATGTCCTAATGACCTGCATTTAGTGATTTTTATCTAAATACTCTTCGGAGGATCAAGATCAGGACATTTTCTCAAAAGGTAGTTGCTTTTTGGAGTTTTCCGGATCCTTGGGTGAAGGATTATTGCCGATTTTCGTCGCTCTACCTTAACCTCCTGGAGGGATAAAAAGCTAGTCACGCCGCCCACGTCATCACCTCGCCCCGTTTATCAACCTTGCAAGTATGTTTGGCTCCATTGATGAACTATTTTGTTGCTCCGTCCTAATTCCCATGCTTCATCACGTAACTACGACTTAGAACACTAAGGAATGGATATGCTGGACATTTTTGGATTGTATATATTGGATGGAAAAACTTCTAAAAATGGTGTTTATAACGTAGCAACGTAACAGCAGCAAAACAAAACCACACAGAAATGTATATGATCAGCGAGTAAACCTAGAGGGAGTAGATAAGCAGCAATGCTTCGAGCCCAATTTTGACATTTGTTACATGTATTTTTCCCTAGAAGTATCAAGACCAGTTTTAGACAAAACTATTCAGCGTTTAGTAAGCGAAAAAAAATAGAAGTAGTAGATGAGCAGAAAGGCTTCCAGCCCACTTTTTAGCATTTGTTACATGAATTTTTCTTTAGAGATTTCAAGATTAGTTTTAGACAAAACTATACAGCGTTTAGTAAGCGAAAAGAAACAGCGGTAGTAGATGAGCAGCAAGGCTTCCAGCCCACTTTTGGCATTGGTTACATGCACTTTTCCACAGGAACCTTTCAGCGTTTAATAAGCGAATAAATGCTTTTAGGTTAGTAGATGGGCAGCAAGGCTTCCAGTCCACTTATGCCATTTGTTACATGTAGTTTTCTATAGGAATTCCAAGGTCAGCTGTAGACAAATCGGCGTTTAGTAAAGTGTAGGATGTGATTCTTTTAGTTTCCATCTCAACACGTAGGACATTACTACTTCTAGATTCTCATAAAACTAAACACCATAAGAATTTTGAGCACAGCAGTGTAGTATTACCAATAATTAATAATTCTCCCACTAGATTTATTTACATACAACACAGAGAGTTTAAACTTTTGCTATCTTGAGATTACTTATTTCATCACCGAGCTACGTAAAAATTTTAAAAACACCAACGCTAGTTATGACAGCTACAGTACAAGAAAATCTCCATTAATAAAACTCCATAAAGTATCTAGCGAAATAATGGAGTAGTGGGAGCACGTAGCAGCGTTGCATTTCGAACACGTCCCTTCACTTCCAAGGCGACAGGTTAAGGGAAAAATACTTTAGAAAGTTTAAATTCCCGCTGCCGTTACTACACTACTTCCCGAAAGGCATTTAAACATTATGAGGTCTGGCGTTTGGGGCCTCGAAAGCCGTGACAAATGAAAAATAATTTCGGACCGTTTAAAAACTGCATCATCTCCAGCGAACAAACGAACACTCAACATAAATCTTGCGTTTGAGTTGATAAGTCCACGCCCCGGCAAAGGCCATTGTGAAGTTCATGCTCCCCGAAGACCGGGAAGAAGTTTTTAATGAATCGCCCAGTCCCGGTTTAATAAAGGGAAAAAAGGGAAAACAACTCTTTTCCATCAGTGATAAACTCGCGACGAAGGAGCCGGTGAGTTTCCGGAGAAGTTCGAAATTAGCAGGTGCTTATAATGGGCGCCGCTGCCGTAAAATCCGGAGTTCATCAATGGGGGAGCAAAAAACTTTCGACATGAAGCCGACCGTTAATTAGCAATAATAACATGGGCGCTTAGGTCTGGTTTTATTCTAGTAAATAAGCCTTGTGGAACACTAATTAGGTTTCTACGACACAAAGGCATGGGGATTACGTTTCGACAATAATACGATTTTTCGGCGGCGCTTTGTTACTCTAATATATTTCATTTCTCCTCTAATAAAATTTTGTTATAATAAATGCTGGGTTTGTGAGCCCTAGAAATCAAATTTACGAGCAGGCAAAGTAATGAATATAAACTAATATTAAACGTTTTTTGATAGTGACAAAATGGTGACCATAAAAACGTAAATAAAAATGATGTATATACTAGAAAATTCAAGAAAGATTAAATGGGAAAAGAAAAAGTGAACCCCGAAACATTGAGAAGCAGATGATGAAGAAAATTTGATATAGAAATAGCGATAAAAAAATTAGACTTGAATTATAAATAAAAATGAGAGAGATATATATAAAAATAAAAAAAAACAAAAGAACGTGCAATAGATAAAATATAAATATGAGAAATAAAGTAAGAAAAAACACGTACAAAAAGAGTTGATATATATAGAATTGGATGAAAGAGAGACAAAATAACTTATTATGCTTCTAGTAATGGTTTATACAAAGAAAACAGATAAAACAGCAAATGCAGCAAAAAAAATGTACGTAAACTGATTAATTGGCTTTTGAACAATTTAAAGTGGAAAGTGAAATAAATTACTAAAAAGAGAAATATAACATTGACACAGTGAGAAGCAGATAAAAAATAAGAAAGAAGAACATTAAGGAAAACTTATAGAAAACAGCGAATAGAGACGACAGTAGAGAAGAGAAAAGGAACTGGAGTTAAATGATACCTTAGATTTATACAAAAAGAAATGGTAAAAGTGATGAATGAAATTAATAGAAAACACATCCAACATGGATAAAGAAAAAACAGCAAAGAAAACTACAAAATTGGAACAGTGCTGGAGTTATTAATAAAGTTAGATAAAACGGAGACGAAAGATTTCATTAATCGATCTTTAAAGGATTTACAGTAACACAAGAAATTAATAAGAGAAATAAAAAAAAATATGTATAAAAGAGAGAATAAATCAAGAAAAGTGAAACCAAACAGAATGGGTACGCAAGCTGTATGAAATAAGTATAGAACAACTGATTAATCTGTCTTTCAACAGTTTATATAGGAAAGAGAAATAGATATTCGGAGGCAGATATAGTGATAAATAATGTATGAGGAAAAAGTTGGACAGAGAAATATAAATAAAAAACTGACTGATGTAACGAAAACTAAACTAACAATAAATAAGAAGGGCAATAAAAGGCAAAAAATAAGGAAAAAACGATGAAGTGGATACAGAACAACTGATTAATTTACTTTTCAACAATGAGTATTATAACAAAAATAATGAAGAAGAAAGAGAAAAAGGGAAAAGAATAAGAGAAACACAGAAGGAGAAAACAGATAGACACTACTACAGAACAGCTACTAAAATAATAAAAATGAGATAAAAGCAAAATACGTAACTGATGCATGAGGAAATATACAATCGTAATTAACGAGATGACAAAATTATCCAAAAATTAATTTAAACTGTTGAGAAAATAAGAAAAATAAACAAAAGAAAGAGACGAAGAGGGAAATGAGAAATAAACCTTGAATAGACTTGGAAATATTATGTGAAACAGCAGAGGTAGTACAGAAGTTGGATACAACAGTGGGAAGCAAATAAAATACATTGAAAGAAAAAGTAATATAAATAAAATAATAAAAATACGAATAAAATTATAAAAGTGTCGGTTGGAAGAGTTACTAGGAGGTGGATCAAGCCCTGTATTCTAGATATAGAGATATAGAGAAATAAATATGGAAGAGAAGGAAGAAAAAAGCTAAAAAGACTCAGAATGAAAAATTTTAAGAATATAACATTGAAATTGAGTGTACATCAGTTACAAAAAAAAAAGTATTTTTGCCACTTTTTCGGTGATTGACTGTTAAAAAAATAGAGAAAGAGCTTGAGAATAATTAGCACAACAAATTGACGAGGAAGGAGTTGTGGAGAGACAGATATTAGTAAATGGGAAGTAAAATCTTCAAATAAAAATATAAAAATTTATATGTGGCAAAGAAGTAAAGACAGAATAAGCAAACATAATTTCTGGGTTTGTCAAAATCAAAAGATACAAAATAAATGGGAGAAAGAAGAAAAGACAGAATAAGTTAAAAAAATATAGCAATTTGGCGCCGTACCTGGGGCACAAAACCGAGTTTTACCAATTCGAAGACTTAGTCAAACTACACCCTCTGGATTTGTCAAGCTCAAAAGATAAAAGTTTATTGGGAGAAAAAAAAAGACAAAAAAAAGCGAGAAAAACTTGGATTTGGCGTCATAATTTGGCTACATTGTTGGAATACAAAAGCGAGTTTCGCCTATTCGAAGACATAGTCAAAGTAGAGTTGCTGTTTCTTTTCTTTTAGAGCATCTGGACTAGTCAAGCTCAAAAGATAAAAATTAATTGGGAGCAAGGAGAAAAAAGCAGAAAAAAAGACCAAAGTTTCGTATGCATAGAGATTATGTAAATTCGCAAGTCAATCAAAAAGTGGCAATTTGGCGCTGTAGTTGAGGCATAAAAGCATGACTTTGCTAGAAGTTTTGCTAATACGAAGGGTACATACTCTGGATTTGTCAAGCTAGGAATATAAATATTAATTAAGAGAAAGGCGAAAAAAAAAAATGCGACCAAAGTTTCATATGCATAGAGATTATGCAAATTTGCAAATCAATCGAAAGTGGCAATTTGGCACCGCAGTTGGTGCACAAGAGCGAGCTTCGCCAATTCGAAGACATAGCCAAGGTACAGCCTTTGGACTAGTCAAGCTCAAAAGTAAAAAATTAATTGGGCGAAAGGAGAAAAGATAGAAAAAGCAACAAAAGGTCCATATGCATAAAGATTATGCCAATTTGAAATCAATCATAAAGTGGCAATTTGGCGCTGTAGTTTGGGCATAAAAGCATGATTTTGCTAGAAGTTTTTCCAATTCGAAGATGAGGTACACCCTCTGGATTGTCAAGCTCGAAATGTAAAAATTAATTGGGCGAAAGAAGAAAAGGCAGAAAAAGCGACAAAAGATTCATATGCATAGAGATTATGCAAATGTGTAAGTCAATCAAAAAGTGCTAATTTGGCGGCGCAGTTGGGGCCTAAAAGCGAAGTTATGCCAATTCAAAGATGAGGTACACCCTCCGAATTTGTCAAACTTGGAATATAAAACGGAGAAGAAACAGAAAAAGAGACTAAAAATTAAATGAGAAAAGAGAAAAACACAAGAAAATCTGGAGATGAATAGAGAATACGCAAATTTGCAAGTCATTAAAAAAGTGGAAATTTGGCGCCGCAGTTGGTGCACAAAAGCGAGTTTCGCCAATTGGAAGACATAGTCAAGGACTAATCAAGCTCAAAAGATAAAAACTATATGGGCGAAAGTAGGAAAGACAGAAAAAGCGACAAAAGCTTCATATGCATAGAAATTATGCAAATTTGTAAGTCAGTCAAAAACTGGTAATTTGGCGGCGTAGTTGGTCATAAAAGCGAAATTTTGCCAATTCGAAGACGAGGTACATTCTCCGAATTTGTCAAGCTTGGAATATAAAAATTAATGGAGAGAAAGGAGAAAAAAGCGAGAACAGTTGGAGCGACAAAAGTTTCATATGCAAAGAAATTATGCAAAATTGCAAGTCAATCAAAAAGTGGCAATTTGGCGCCATAGTGAGAAGTTTTGCCATTTCGAAGATAAGGAACACTCTATGGATTTATGGAAAAAGCTAAGAGAGTTGCAGATGTATAACGGTTATGCAAATTTGCAAGTCAATCAAAAAGTCGCAATTAAGCGCCGCAGTTGGTGCACAAAAGAAAGTTTGGCCAATTTGAAGGCATAGTCAAGGTACACCCTTTGGACTAGTCAAGCTCGAAAGATAAAAATTAATTGGACGAAAGAAGAAAAGACAGAAAAAGCGACAAAAGCTTCATATGCATAGAGATTATGCAAATTTGTAAGTCAGTCAAAAACTGGTAATTTGGCGGCGTAGTTGGTCATAAAAGCGAAGTTTTGCCAATTCGAAGACGAGGTACATTCTCCGAGTTTGTCAAGCTTGGGATATAAAAATTAATGGAGAGAAAGGAGAAAAAAGTGAGAACAGTTGGAGATACATAAAGATTATGCAAGTCAATAAATTAGAGAAAAGAGCAGAAAAAGCGAGAAAAAGTTTCATATGTTTGTAGAATATGCAAATTCACTATTCAATGAAAAAATGGTAATTTGGTACCGCAGTTGGGGCGCAAAAGAAAGTTTCGCCAATTCGAAGACATAGTCAAAGTACACCCTTCGGATCTGTCAAACTCAAAAGATAAAAAGTTAGTGGGAGAAAGGAGACAAGACAGAACAAGTGAGAAAAAGTTGGAGATCTATAAAGCTCATGCAAATTTGCAAGTCAATAAAGGAGTGGCGATAAGAGTTGTTAGTTGCAGTCGGGGCACAAACGCGCCTTTTACCAAATCGAAGACATAGTCACAGTAAAAACTGTGGATTTGTCAAATGCAAAAGAAAAAAAATAATATAAAAAAAGAATAGAAAAAGCAAGAAAATGTCTAGATATTATACAAGTTTGCAAGCTAATAAAAACTGGAATATGGCGCTGCAGTTGGTGCACAAAGCGAGTTTGACCAATTTGAAGACATAGAAAAGTTACATTCTTTGGACTAGTCAAGCTCAAAACATAAAAAATAATTGGGAAAAAGGAGAAAAGACAGAAAAAGCGACAAAAGTTTCGTATGCATAGAGATTATGCAAATCAATAAAAAGTGGAAATTTGGCGCCGTAGTTGGGGCATAAAAGCGAAGTTTTGCTAATTCGTAGATGAGGTACCCTCTCTGGATTTGTCAAGCTTGGAGTATAAAAATTAATTGAGAGAAAGGAGAAAAAAAACAGAAAAAGCAAAAACATTTGGAGATATATAAAGATTTTGCACATTTGCAAGGCAATAAAGAAGTTGCAATTTGGCGTTGCAGTCAGGGCACAAACGTGAGTTTTACCAAATCGAAGACATAGTCACAGTGAAAACACTGGATCTGTCAAAATCAAAAGAAAAAAATATATATATAAAAAAGAAAAAGTATAGATATTATGCAAGTTTGCAAGTCAATGAAAAGTAGCAATTTGGCGCAGCAGTTGGTGCACAAAAGCGAGTTTCGCCAATTTGAAAACATAGTCAAGGTACGCTCTTTGGACTAGTCAAGTTCAAAAGATAAAAATTAATTGGGCGAAAGAAGAAAAGGCAGAAAAAGCGACAAAAGTTTCATATGCAAAGAAATTATGTAAAATTGCAAGTCAATCAAAAAGTTGCAATTAAGCGCCGCAGTTGGTGCACAAAAGCAAGTTTGGCCAATTTCAAGGCATAGCCAAGGTACACCCTTTGGACTAGTCAAGCTCAAAAGATAAAAATTAATTGGACGAAAGAAGAAAAGACAGAAAAAGCGACAAAAGTTTCATATGCGTAGAGATTATGCAAATTTGAAGTCATTAAAAAACTGGCAATTTGGCGCCGTGTTGGTTCATAAAAGCAAAGTTTTGCCAATTCGACGCTCGCTGAATTTGTCAAGCTTGGAATATAAAAATTAATTTTGAAAAAAGAGAAAAAAAAAACAGAAAAAGCAAGAAAAAGATTGTATAAAGATGTATAAAGAAGGAGAAAAGGGACACCCTTTGGACTAGTCAAGCTCAAATGATAAAAATTAATTTGACGAAAGAAGAAAAGACAGAAAAAGCGACAAAAGTTTCATATGCATAGAGATTATGCAAATTTGCAAGTCAATCAAAAACTGGCAATTTGGCGACGTAGTTGGTTCATAAAAGCAAAGTTTTGCCAATTCGACGCTCGCTGGATTTGCCAAGCTTGGAATATAAAAATTAATTTTGAAAAAAGAGAAAAAAAAAACAGAAAAAGCATGAAAAAGATTGTATAAAGATGTATAAAGAAGGAGAAAAGGGACCCCCTTTGGACTAGTCAAGCTCAAAAGATAAAAATTAATTGGGCAAAAGGAGAAAAGACAGACAAAGCGATAAAAGCACCTTCATATGCAGAGAGATTATGCAAATTTGCAAGTCAATCAAAAAGTGGCAAATTGGCGCCGTAGTTGGTGCAAGAGAGGGAGTTAAACCAATTCGAAGACATAGTCAAGGTACACCCTTTTGACTAGTCAAGCTCAAAAGATAAAAATTTATTGCGCGAAAGGAGAAAAGTCAGAAAAAGAGACAAAAGATTCATATGCATAGAGATTATGCAAATTTGCAAGTCAATCAAAAACTGGCAATTTGGCGCCGTAGTTGGTTCATAAAAGCAAAGTTTTACCAATTCGACGCTCGCTGGATTTGCCAAGCTTGGAATATAAAAATTAATTTTGAAAAAAGAGAAAAAAAAAACAGAAAAAGCATGAAAAAGATTGTATAAAGATGTATAAAGAAGGAGAAAAGGGACACCCTTTGGACTAGTCAAGCTCAAAAGATAAAAATTAATTGGGCAAAAGGAGAAAAGACAGACAAAGCGATAAAAGCATCTTCATATGCAGAAAGATTATGCAAATTTGCAAGTCAATCAAAAAGTGGCAAATTGGCGCCGTAGTTGGTGCAAAAGAGGGAGTTAAACCAATTCGAAGACATAGTCAAGGTACATCCTTTGGACTAGTCAAGCTCAAAAGATAAAAATTAATTGCGCGAAAGAAGAACAGACAGAAAAAGAGACAAAAGATTCATATGCATAGAGATTATGCAAATTTGCAAGTCAATCAAGAAGTGGTAATTTGGCGCCGCAGTTGGGGCATAAAAGCGAAGTTTTGCCAATTCGAAGATGAGGTACATCCTCTGAATTTGTCAAATTTGGAATACAAAAATTAATTGAGAGAACGGAGATAAAACAGAAAAAGAGACTAAAAATTAAATGATAAAAGAGAAGAACACAAGAAAATCTGGAGATGAATAGAGGATATGCAAATGTGCAAGTCATTAACAAAGTAGCAATTTGGCACAGCAGTTGGAGCACAAAAGCGAGTTTCGCCAATTCGAAGACATAGTCAAGGTACACTCTTTGGACTGGTCAAGTTCAAAAGATAAAAATTAATTGGGCGAAAGTAGAAAAGACAGAAAAAGCGACAAAAAGCTTCATATGCAAAAATATTACGCAAACTTGCAAATCAGTCAAAAACTGGCAGTTTGGCGCCGTAGTTGGGTCATAAAAGCGAAGTTCTGCCAATTCGAAGACGAGGTACACTCTCTGGATTTGTCAAGCTTGGAATATAAAAATTAATTGAGAGAAAAAACAAAAAAAGCTCCCCCAATGAGATTTTGCAGAGTGGTTGATGTGTATAGATATTATACAAGTTTTGCAAGTCAATAAAAAGTGGCAATTTGGCGCCGAAGTTGGTGCACAAAAGCAAGTTTGGCTAATTCGAAGACATAGTCAAGTTACATCTTCTGGACTAGTCAAGCTCAAAATATAAAAAATAATTGAGCGAAAGGAGAAAAGACAGAAAAAGCGACAAAAGGGTCATATGCATAGAGATTATGCAAATTTGCAAGTCAATCATAAAGTGGCAATTGGGCACGGCAGTGGAGCACAAAAGCAAGTTTGGCCAATTCGAAGACATAGTCAAGGTACATCCTTTGGACTAGTCAAGCTCAAAAGATAAAAATTAATTGGGCGAAAGGAGAAAAGACAGAAAAAGCGACAAAAGTTTCATATGCGTAGAGATTATGCAAATTTGCAAGTCAATAAAAAGTTGCAATGAGGTGCCGCAATTGGAGCACAAAAGCGGGTTTCGCCAATTCGAAGAAATAGTCATGTACACCTCTTGGGCTAGTCAAGTTTAAAAGATAAAAATTAGTTAGGCGAAAGGAGAAAAGGCAGAAAAAGCGACAAAAGTTTCATATGCAAAGAAATTATGCAAAATTGCTAGTCAATCAAAAAGTGGCAATTTAGCACCAGATTTTCAACTCAATAAAAAATTAGCAATTGGACATTGCTGGGGCACAAACAATTTTACCAAGTGTTCACACCAAATATATTACTTTCAAACATTTTTGAATCTTTGAGAACTAAAACACGTTATCAAGAAAATGTTAGATTTGATGATGAAAATTTTTATAATAGATAAATTTAAGATTAAAATAAAATATAAGGCACAAGCTTGGAATAGGTTCTTTATGTCTAGAGAGCGATTACCAATAGCAAAAGTAACAAAAAGACTCTCAATTTCTTGTACGGCACTCCTGGATCTCAAAAACACAATAACGATCCTTTGACTCATTGCACCGGGGCTTAATAACTCTAGGAATAAAAGCCGCATCGGGCCCATACATCACTCATACAGATACAATCCTCGATGCAGGGCCCATTGAAGAAAACTGGTGGCGTGGAAACAGTTGGAACTTAGGACTTCCAGTGCAACGTCAAATAGTCAATTGGGATTTTAAAGAACGGAAATTGTGTATCGACTTGTCCTGGGAATATGGAGCGTGAAAGATTAAAGGTTGCCGCTCCTTTCGCTATCAGGAAATAAATGGGCGCCCTGCATATCTGCAGGAGTAATTGGTCGGGAAAATAACGAGGCCGCGTCGTCTGGTTTTGAATAATATAAAAGGCGCGATTTGTAGCCGATGCACCTGACAGCTGAAATATCAATAAATCTAAGCGCTTTTCAGTAAACAAAGAGGCTTCACTAAACAAAAATTGCAGTAAACTAAAACTTTTGATGAAAGAAGTAACGTTATATAGGAAACATCCTGCCAAGAGTACAACGGTGCTTAGATCGGCCAAACCACACACGACCTGAGAAAACCGAATTAATGGCTTCAAATTACAAAATGTTTAAACGCAATTTCTTTAAAAAACTCACGAAATCACAAATAACCTTTTTTAGATTAGAAACAAAAAATTAGCCTTTACCTATTGTCGATGTCCGTTGTGCTCCTACGTCTCCTTTGCGCGATTACCTCGCTGGTGACTTCTATGCAGAGCAGGATCAGCTTCTTGTCGCAGGGGACCGGGTTTTGGTCCAGCAGCATTTGGCCCTTAAGGTTGCCGGCCAACCCTATCTTGTCGTACTGGAATGTCGTCCATGCCTCGCAGGACGTGTCCAGGGCTCGGGTTCCGTCGAGTAGTGCTCCGTGCCAGGCCGACTTGACCGGCCAATGCGGATCTGTCATTACGTTTTTGCCTAGTAAGAAAAAAGATCTTTAGTAGGTTACACGTTAATAGGTTTACAGATAACGACATAATTAAAGAGTGTTCTTTTAAAAACGTCATCTACTTGGCTGTGAAATGTCAGAAGAAAACTCTCTTACTTTGTTTTAATTATGTCATCTTTTTCTAAAATAAAAAATTTATAGCCTTCTAGATGTCGTTTTCTAATGAAAACCCTGTGGATTCTACCGTTAAAGGAAAATATTCGGGGTTGATGCGAGAAGGGAGCTCCCCTTCCGTCGAAAATATCCATCCACGAGTCGAAGAGTACTTCTCCTCTCAGATTACTGACTGGTAGTACTCGATCGATTGGTCTGACGAGTGAGTTGACGTCTTGGGCACGTGATGAAAGGAATGCTCTGAAAACAAAATAAACATATAATAACTGGTTTCGTTCTATGCTGACTGAAGTCACGTACGTATTTCGACTTTTACATAGACATTAGTGTGCGGTTGGACTCATAGTTAGTAAAAGATATTTTTACTTGTTTGAATGATATATCCACACAATTGCTGAGTAATTTTGCAGAACTCTCATCAGTTTCTTAGTTTACTTTTTATTATTTAAGGCCAACGTCAAACTCTATGTTCGAAGTTACCAGGAGTGATGTGAAAATTAACGCTCTGTATAGGCAGACGTTAACAGTAAAGTGTTTTTAATAGTCAGATTAACCTACATCTGGATTTTTGTCAACATTTGGACTCGATCAAGCTTCATGGACGTGACAAGGTCGGAAAATGCAACTAGAAGTCGGGTTCTAGCAAAATAAGCTTCTATCTAGGCAGAAAGTGGCATTTGAATGATTTTAATAGATAAGTGAAGAACCTACCGGGTTTCTTTCAAACTTCGACCGACGTCAAGGTCTGCTCTTGTTGTAAGGTTGGAATATGCAACCTGCGGTCGGTCTTTGGTACGGAAATGAACGTTTTGTTTAGGTGGATGCTGGCAATCCAACAATTTTAATAATCAGCTTAATCTACCAGATTTTTGAATCTTTGGACTCCCTCAAGCTACATGAAAAGGAGGCAAAATGTAACCAGAAGTCGGGTTCTGATGTCAAAATTAACGATTTATCTACAGACTGAAGCTGGTATTTTCAATATTCAAACTTCGGCCGACGTCAAGTTCTACCCTTGTGATAAGGCTGGAAGATGCAACAAGAGGTCGGTCTCCGATGTGGAAATTAACGCTCCGTCTACGCAGACTCTTGCAGTTCAAGAAATTTATTAGTCAGACTAGCCTGTCGGATTTTGTTCAAACTTTAGCCTTCCCCATGCTGCATGGTCGTGACAACGTTAAAAAATACAACCAGAAGTCAGTTCTGATGTCAAAACGTAACGTTCTTCCTAGGAAGAAGCAGGCATTTAAATGATTTTGATAGTAGAAAGCGTAACCAACCGGATTTCTTTCAAAGTTTGTATGATACCAAGTACTAAGTTATAATAAGCTCGGAAAATGCAACTAAAGGTCGCTTTCCGATGTGAAAATTAACGTTGCGCCTTTTCTCTAACGCTACAAGGTTTATAAAAGTGTCGCAAAGCAGCCTTATTAGGTCGCTCGGTGACCGGTTAGCAACCAAGCATTAGTTGACCCAAATTTAAAAACCATATCTCTCAAGTTTGTTTAACGTGTGGGTACTTCGAACCGCTCTTTGACGTCATGGAAAAAAGGAATGAAATCGATTAGGAAAAACTTGCTAACGATAAAGAATGTTAGCACGGGCGTATTGACAATGGGCGTCTTCCCAATGACTGCAAACAGCAGTCATTGGGAATCACATCTTTGCCCCAGAAGGACGAACGATCACCATGAGGTACCAGCCCACTGGTTAAAAGTAGAAGGAAGGAAGAATCGAAAAAGTTGTGGAACAGTCGCTCTGAGGGACTCACCAAGGGAATCGGGCTTATGAGGACTCAGAATGCGAGTAGTCTTGGGAGATTGGTGAAAAGGGCCAAAATACGCCGGAAGGACGAACAATCATCATCCGAGTTTCCCTGTAGAAGCAAGAAGTCAAGTTTGGTTTTCAAATAAAAAAAAAAGGGTGAAAGCACCTCTTTGTTCCATAAGTTTTTCTTCACCTATAAGGCCACAACAAGACAGATATAATCATCTGTTCAGCTTACCTTCCTGGAGATGCGGAAGCTGAACAACTTCCTTCTGAGGCGGTGCGGAGACTCGTCGACCAAGCCAAGAGAAGCAATACTCAGCTAATACTGGAATGTGATGTGAATGCCTACCACACGATGTGGGGCAGCAATACTAACATAAGAAGTTAGTCACTACTTAACTACCTAACACAGGTAGACCTAAAAATTATCAACACAGGTAACAGCCCAACTTTTGTAACTGTCAACAGACAAGAAGTTTTAGATCTCACAATGAGCATTCCACTTATTCCAAATAAGATCTGCAACTGGACAGTATCCCCGGAGCAATATTGCTGCGATCACAAACATATAATATTTAACCTAAAAACAGGTATCAGACCTTTGGTTACTTTTAAAGATCCTAAAAGCAAAAACTGGGCTTCGTATCGAGTCCCTCCAGACACAACTAAATACGATCAAAATCTCGTTGACAGTCCTGTCAAAATAGAGTTACTTAGGCCTATGAAGACAATTGTCCAACGAGAACAAAAGACAAACGTCCTGGTGGAATAACCGCCTGGAAAGTCAGAGGAAAAACGTCCGACTTAACTTGCGTTAATAACGCAAAAATAACCGGTGACTGGGACATTTACAGACAAGCCCTAACCAACTACAACAAGAAGATCAGGGCTGCTAAAAGAGAGTCTTGGAGAAGGTTCTGTGGCGGGATTGAAGACCTGCCCGAATCCATAAGATTCTCTTCAGGGAGCCTTGTCAGGAGCTTGGTTCGGTAAAACGGTCCGATGAAACCTACACCTCCACTGGTAGTGAAACTACAACTAACTACAACTAGCAGGTCAGGCCTGGTAAAAGAGGGTCTTGGAGAAGGTTCTGTGGCGGGATTGAAGACCAGCCCGAATCCACAGAATTCTCTTCAGGGAGCCTTGTCAGGAGCTTGGATCGGTAAAACGGTCCGATGAAACCTACACCTCCACTGGTAGTGAAACTACAACTAACTACAACGAGCAGGTCAGGCCTGCTAAAAGAGAGTCTAGGAGAAGGTTCTGTGGCGGGATTGAAGATCTGCCCGAATCCATAGGATTCTCTTCAGGGAGCCTTGTCAGGAGCTTGGATCGGTAAAACGGTCCGATGAAACCTACACCTCCACTGGTAGTGAAACTACAACTAACTACAACGAGCAGATCAGGCCTGGTAAAAGAGGGTCTTGGAGAAGGTTCTGTGGCGGGATTGAAGGCCTGCCCGAATCCATAGGATTCTCTTCAGGGAGCCTTGTCAGGAGCTTGGATCGGTAAAACGGTCCGATGAAACCTACACCTCCACTGGTAGTGAAACTACAACTAACTACAACCAGCAGGTCAGGCATGGTAAAAGACGGTCTTGGAGAAGGTTCTGTGGCGGGATTGAAGAGCTGCCCGAATGCATAGGATTCTCTTCAGGGAACCTTGTCAGGAGCTTGGATCGATAAAACGGTGCGATGGAACCTACACCTCCACTGGTAGTGAAACTACAACAAACTACAACCAGCAGATCATGCCTGGTAAAAGAGGGTCTTGGCGAAGGTTCTGTGGCGGGATTGAAGACCTGCCCGAATCCATAGGATTCTCTTCAGGGAGCCTTGTCAGGAGCTTGGATTGATAAAACGGTGCGATGGAACCTCCACCTCCACTGGTAGTGAAACTACAACAAACTACAACCAGCAGATCAGGCCTGGTAAAAGAGGGTCTTGGCGAAGGTTCTGTGGCGGGATTGAAGACCTGCCCGAATCCATAGGATTCGCTTCAGGGAGCCTTGTCAGGAGCTTGGATTGATAAAACGGTGCGATGGAACCTCCACCTCCACTGGTAGTGAAACTACAACAAACTACAACCAGCAGATCAGGCCTGGTAAAAGAGGGTCTTGGAGAAGGTTTTGTGGCGGGATTGAAGACCTGCCCGAATCCATAGGATTCTCTTCAGGGAGCCTTGTCAGGAGCTGGGATCGGTAAAACGGTCCGATGAAACCTACACCTCCACTGGTAGTGAAACTACAACTAACTACAACCAGCAGGTCAGGCCTGGTAAAAGAAGGTCTTGGAGAAAGTTTGCAGAATACCACCTGCCCCTTGGGACGATGTAAACGACCCAACAGGGCAGATTGAGAGCTCTCCAAAAAAGTGGTCAGACCAACCCTGCTCAAATCCACGATTATGCCTTTTCAACTAAACTATGTGGCTATACGTGACGGTAATAAGACCGAAAATCACGTAATCCCTCCATCAAAGCTAAGCTGTCCTCTCCCTGCAAAGACAAACGTGTCTCCGCATCACGGGGACAATGAGTACGACGGAAACAGTAGCCATGGAGCGCATGCTCGACCGGCTTCCACTTAAAATACTCCTGGAACGAGAGGCAATGAAGGCGACATACCGGTTGCAACAAGTGACGAGCATAACATCGCAGAGATTCGATGGTGGGACCAACAATGCCCAGGCTGGCTTGGAAGGCCTTGCGGTATTGAACATAGTCTCCGACCTAGCGGCATCAAAACGTACATTGCACACTCGCTACGTCGTCAGGGTTCCATCACGAGAAGAGTGGGACGAAGGAGGCGAAGATTTACAACTGGCAGGAAGTACCTGCTACACGGACGGATCTAAAACCGACGAAGGAGCTGGCTCCGGAGTGTATGGGAGATCGGATGGCATCTGCATAGCAGAAAGCCTGGGCCGATTCACCACAGTGTTTCAGACAGAGATACATGCCATTGAATTGTGCCCGACAACTATTAGAGGAGGAAGGACACAATAGATCAATAAAGATCTGCTCGGATAGTCGGGCAGCGCTTCTAGGGCTTATGTTTTTACGCTGCAATTCCAAAACTGTTTGGAACTGCCACAAGACTCTGAACACCCTATCGGAGGAGAACAGCGTCACACTGGTATGCATCTCGGTCCACCGTGGTCACGAAGAGGATCGACTCTCTAGTTAGGAGGGCGGCGTGCTCTGCATTCGTAGGCCCGGAGCCGGCACTGGGAGTCCCATACTCTCTGGTCAAGGCTGCTCTCAAGAAATGGAGCAATGCCAAGTCCCAGGACTGATGGGAGAATCTACCCGGACTATCACACCTAAACCACCATAGTCATCTAAGCCACTTAAGATCTCACATTCACAGACGTCCGAAGAGACGGAGTGTCGGCTGTGCTTGGAGAAGACGAGACAGTTGAGCACGTCTTATGTGACTGCCCGGCTCTTGCCAGATCGAGATACTTACTGTTTGGAAACACGATTATTAAACCTCAAGATGCAAACGCACTGTCGCCCAAGAGACTCATCAGATTTGCTGAGGGTCTGGGAATATCGTTTCGACAACTAGTGGAGCTAGCAGGGGCAAACCTTGCTGGTGAGAGAGCCACAATAGATCGCAGGTCGCGGTGGAGGATTGTATAAGTCCACTCACATTGAATACAACACAATTCAATACTTGGGGGTTTTGTAAAAACGAGTATCGTTATGCCGGAAGGACGAACAACCACCATCCGAGATCTCCTGTAGAAGCAACGAGTCAAGTTTGGTTTTCAAAGTAACGAATAGGGCGAAAGCACCCCATTTGTTCCATAAGTTTTTCGGCACCTATAAGGCTGACAGAAGCTAGAAAGTTCGTTTAATTGAGTGGCAAGGTAAGGTCCTGTTCTTTTCGGACTGTGGTGAAAGGCAAACAAGCTTATTTCAGATTAGTTCAGAATTTAAATTTTACTTTTCTTTGACACATTATCATCCCCTTTCTTTGACTTAATGGGAGAAAAATAAGAGAGCAGGGAAAAGATAAAACAGCAAAAAACAGGTAAACAAAAATATATACAAAAGAACTGAAACACAAAAACGGAAAACTGATTAATTGGTAACAGTAAAAGACAAAACAAAAAAGAAATTAAAAGAAACTGAGAATGAGTAAGAAAGAAGGAAAACAACGAACAAAAACGTTGTTTCGTTGTTGGTTTTGCCAATTGAATGAACGAAAAAAGGACAAAAATAGACTAGAGAAGAAAGAACTTAGCGCTTCGGAAAAATGCTATGTTGGGGTTTTTGTATGTTTTACTATAAAAACCGTTCATCTTGAACTAATATCTAGCTTATCATCAGAGTCTTTTATTCAAGCTTTACGTCGTTTTGTTGCGAGAAGAGGACGTTCTGCTAAAATATTTTCGGACAATGGAACCACCTTCGTGGGTGCCAAGTGCGAATTGGGTCAATTTCTAAAACATTACAAAAGTGATTTGATTGCAACCTGTGTGAATGAAAGTATTGAATGGTCCTTTATCCCTTCTTACTCCCCACACTTTGGTGGCCTTTGGGAGGCTAGCGTTAAAAGTGTTAAGCACCATTTGAAGCATGTCTTGTCAAATGCAAAACTTCCGTTTGAAGAATTCGCAACTGTCTTGTGTCAGATAGACTCAATCCTAAATTCCAGACCAATTTCCCCACTATCATCCGACTCAAATGACCTCCTTCCCTTAACTCCGGCTCACTTCCTCATCGGCAAAACGTTGACTTCGGCACCTGTTGTGTTGTGATGACCAGTTGGATGATATACCACGTAATAGGCTGAGAAGATTCCAGTTAGTACAACAAATGTGCCAACATTCCTGGGCACGTTGGAAGCGAGACTACATTACCGAACTTCAGCGTCGTTCAAAATGGAAGTCAAGCAAAGGAGTAATGACCAAGGGGACTTTGTTCATTTTACAAGAAGATAATACTCCACCGACTAATTGGAGAGCGGGTCGTGTTATCGAACTACATTCAGGATCCGATGGCGTATGTCGTGTGGCTTCTATCCAAACGTCAAAAGGAATAGTGAGGAGAAGCTTTTCTCGAATCTGCCCGCTACCAAATGAAGATTGAAAGCGGAGGTCTTTCAAGGGGGGAGTATGTTTTCGCCGATATACAGAACAACCTGCTTTCTATTTGACCAGCATCTAGTAGGTGTCAGGACAAGACAGTGACACAAGATAAAAAAAACTTCACGTCAAGAAAAAATATAGCTGTCATAAAATACTTTGTTACGTTTGTATACTTTTGAGTAATTGGTTACCTAAAATCATATAAATATTGAAAACAGGAAACACAGCTAAAAAAAGTACAAATTAAAAACAACGTAAAGAAAAATTATAGAAAAAAATATTAGAACATAGAGAGAAAAAGTGAGAAAGAGAGTCTAATACTAAATTATAATTGTGCAATATTTTCGTATTTTCTATAATATTTATCGATTTTATCGTATTTATTATAAACGGCGAATTTCGTCTGATGAAAACGGCGAAAAGGCAGACAAAAAGTACACTAGACAAGACGCGAGAGAGAAAAAAGATTAAAGTTTACATAATGCAGATATACAGTGCGAGTTTCTAAAATGGAACAAATTCAGTAAAAAAAAACCGTTTTATTTATTGGAAAAAAGCTTGGACCCGTCGATTTATATTTTAGATTGCCTTCTTTTTTGTAAAATAAACCGTTATACAGGTTGCCCCCAATTTGGATATATGACGTGATCATTTGTTTTTTTAAAATGAAAACTGCTATTTTTTGACTGCTATTTTCATAGCGTACATCAAGTTATACATACTAGCCAATTTTCAAATTTTTATAAAGTGCCAGTCGCAAGATAATTATCAAAATTTATTTTATTTCAATCATCAATTTATAATAGTCATTTACCTACTGAATTTACCGCAAGCTACCCTTTCATAGATTACCTTTGACTTTCTGGTAACGATAATTTCTACCAGCATTAGGTACGTTTCATTAATGTCAATATCAAATGTACAATTGACAGCGTTTTACTTTTCTTAAATATCTTTGCTTAAATTCTTGATAATAATAACTTAATAACTCGTTCAACGTAATGTCTTACTTAACTGAAAGTCACAAGATTGAAATTTGAATGATGATTGTATACGGAGATAGAACACCAACACAAAATGAAGTTGTTCAATTATTCAGAGACAAGCATCGTGATTTGCCACTCTTATCTCGAAGTACTGTAAGTAAGATAGAAAAACGGTTTCGGGAAAACGGACATGTAAGGAAAACATTAATTCATCGAAAGAGTGCACTAAGGGAGGATGTCCAAGTTAATGTATCTGTTCAACAAAACCCTAATATTTCCATGAGGCAGCTATCTAATAAACAGGAAATTAGCCAAACTTCAGCAGTAAACATTTTCAAAGCCCAAGAGTTGCAATCTTACAAACTAAAAATTCTCCAGGAATTGACCGAAAATGATCCTGATAGAATACTTCAGTTTTGCCAGCAAATGATGGATCTCCTGAGCAGAAACGTTGTGAACACAAACACCATTGTGTTCTCTGACGAATCGACGTTTACGCTAGATGGTGAGGTAAACCGACAAAATGTTCGCTATTGGGGAGACGAGAATCCCCACTCGATGAAAGAAGGTCACAGTCAACGCCCAGAAAAAGGTCAATGTTTGGGCAGGAATTGTCGATAATCGAGTTATAGGACCAATCTTTTTTTGAAGAAAATCTCAACGGAGCGAGATATTTAAAATTTTTGGAAGAGGAACTAATTCCAAATTTGGTTACTCTATTTCCTTGTCCTATAGAAGAAGATGTCCTCAACAGAAATATCTGGTTTCAACAAGATGGTGCTCCTCCCCATTTTGCCAGACCTGTTCGCCAATATCTGGATGAAGTATTTCCGGACCGATGGATTGGTAGAAGAGGCCCCATTGAATGGCCACCCAGGTCACCAGACCTGAATTCATTGGATTTTTTTTTGTGGGGTTACTTAAAAAGCCAAGTTTACCAAACGAAACTTGAAAATGTTTAGGAGTTGAAAGCACGAATAAGGCATGAGTGCAGACTAATTTCCCCGAAGTAATTTGCAAACGTGCAAAACGAGTTTTAATTACGTTTAGGGTATTGCCAACTAGTGAATGGACATCATTTTGAGCATTTATTGTAGAATATTTATTAATATGAATTGATGTTTGAAATAAAATAAATGTTGTTAATTATCTTGCGACTGGCAGTTTATAAAAATTTGACAATTGGCAACTATGTATAACTTGATGATAAAATAGCTGACAAAAAATACCAGTTGTCATTTAAAAAAACAATTGATCACGTCATATATCCAAATTGGGGGCAATCTGTGTAATAGTTTATTTTACAAAAAAAGACGGCAATCTAAAATATAAATCGACGTTTTTCCAAAAAATAAACATGTTCATTAGAAAACGTTATCCAGAAAGCTATGAAGTTTTGACAGAAAGTTTTGACAGCCAACTAGAGAGGTTTTTAAATTTATAAAGAAACATTTTTGCTAAAAAGAGTACAAGAAAAACATATTTAAAGAAGGGGACATAGACACATAGAGAAAGAAAAGGAGACAGATACTAAATTATAATAGTGTAAGGCAGATAAAAAGCAAGTAAG
Organism: Taphrorychus bicolor; assembly: GCA_951812265.1. Taxonomy (NCBI): domain Eukaryota; kingdom Metazoa; phylum Arthropoda; class Insecta; order Coleoptera; family Curculionidae; genus Taphrorychus; species Taphrorychus bicolor. Next base: position 19,124,392 of record OX638303.1, read on the forward strand.
AAACAAAGAAACTGATAAAACACGAAAAACTTATTTATATTTAAAGTGTAAAGTGTGAGAGAGAAATAAGCAGAATAAGAGACCGTAAAAAATAGAAAAAAGCGAAAAAACACACAAAAATTTTAATTTTACTTTCTTTAGACACATTTTTATCCCTTCTATGATTTGACCTTTTTAATAAAATGTGTATCAATCGATTTAGGTAGAAAATTTCGAAGTAAGCCCTTTAAAATGTTTTAAAGTTTAAGATTTTCCTGTTTATCTTGAAAACGGTAAGGCTTTTCATTATGGCGGTTATTCAGTCAAATGAAGAACTCATTAAGGACTCTCAGATAGAGCAATCAGAACGAAGCTGCCTTTAATAGTTTTTGAGGAAACTAAAAAAAAAAATGCAAAATTTGCTCATTTGGGCCACCAGCATTACTATTGAAGCTAAACTTTAGGAACTAGATTCTAGTAACTTCACTCTTCTATTTTCGTAGCTCTTCTTGCGATGAGATATCAAGTCTTGGATATGGAGTTTCCCCTATTGGCACCCGGAGTTTACTGAGTTCCATGCAGCTGTGGCTCGCTATACATTGGCATCACAAAACGCAGTGTCAACACAAGGATTACGGAACACAAGAGGAGTTGGGATAAACACAAAAGTCAGTAGTAGCAGAGCACGCTCTCTCCGAAGGTCACGATATACTTTTCAACGAGGTGGATATTTTATAACAATCGCAGCGTTTCTATCCGAGACTAAAAAAAGAGCCTATTGAGATCTTTAAACACGACAACAATTTCAACAGGAAGGAGGAAATTATGTTTCTAAATGCAAACTAGAAGCGAGTTCTACGGCATACTATAAATGCGCCGAAACCCCGGGCCACCACTACCCCCACCCCAGTCCCTCCACTGCAGCGCGACAGCGCGCGGCGATGGAATAAATACCACGGAGCTCACCACAGTCGAATCAGTCAACGTCGAAAAGCACGGGAGATCACTTCGCCCATTGACTCATCGCCTTTGATAATGTCTGACGCCTTTAATACGTTTGTTTGGCGTGGATTAAAGGCCTTGATGTTATTATAAAGATCCTAAAAGACGACGTGAGTTACCTTTGGAAAAAATCTACTTACCTAATTTCACATGGTAATACAACTCAAAATTTTGCACGTAAAATGAGGTCCGTCCGACCACTGTGCGGAGTGAGCAAACGCTTGAATCCATGTTTTTAATTAATGCCAATTTTGTCTTTCTCCTGCTGCTAATGATCTCAGTTACGCAAATAAACACGGTTAATTTGTCGAAATGCTTGGCCCCGAAAGCTTTGCCGAATCAGATAATTGAGTATCTGCACCAGCGTTCCGAGTGCTGTTTGTTTAAAATCATCTGAGGCTGTGAGGTTTATTTGCATGGCGATTCGATTAGGTTCCCCACGGTTAAGTATCTGCTTATCGAATCACGGTCGTGTTGCTTTTTACTGTTCGCGACCCAAAAGTGTATCAAAAAAAGTAAATAAAATTAAAAAAAAATGAAACCGCTACTTGCGGAAGAAATCTCAATATTGCTGTCGAAAACACAATTTTATCAGCGGAGCCTCAAGCGGGCTCCGAAGGAAAAACCGGGCAATCAATGTGCCGGGCTTGTTTACTTTTTTGCTTTATTCCCTTACCACGTGGATTTTTTGTTGAATAAATTAATAAATCAACGTACAAAGCGCCGCAAAAAAAAACGCTTTTCAGCGAATATGTTAATTTTACTTTTACATTACGTTAAGTTGTTGGTCTTAAATTGAAAATTTCTTCAAAGTCACTTTTTGTCTCGGTTTTTGAATTGGACTTCCTCCATATTTCAGGCTAGATTTTATGTTCTTTATACATTGTATGCAAGTTCACTTTAATTATTAATGATTCCCGCATCAAATATTATAGTTATTTAAGCTAAGAAAGAAACTCTTTACACATAAGCGTAAAATGTTGCAATGATAATGACGCAAATGTGTTAAAAGACTTTCTTACGAGTTGTGTACACAATTTTTCAAACGATCATATACAATGAACAAGAAAATAAATATAAAAAAGTTGTCGGTACTGAATATCGAAGTCGTGAACCCATGAATGCAATGTCACTGTCTTTAAACAAGACGCAATTTCAAAAGGAAGGAGGAAATTACGTTTCTAAATGCAGACTAGAAGCGAGTTCAACGACATACTTCAAGTGTGCCGAAACCCCGCGCAACCACTACCCCCACCCCAGTCCCTCCACTGCACCGCGACGGCGGGCGGAATAAATACCACGGAGCTCACCACAGTCGAATCAGTCAACATAGAGAAGCACGGGAGGTCACTTCGCCCATTGCCTCTTCGCCTTTGATAATGTCTATTGTAGCGGTAGATGAAACGTCAGGAAGAAATTCCAGTGGACCCCGGCTTTAAAGCCCGGAAAACACTTTAGAGTGTATTTTGACCGGCCGTCAAAGCTTTCACAGCCCAATATTATATTTTATGAATATTTTAGCTTCATCAGAGAAGTAAATCATTGAAGTGCGTTGTAAATTCCTAACAAATGTCTATGCCGTCTAATTATATGTCGGGAGAAGTAAGAGTTTAGCATTATAAGTATTTAAGGTAAGAAAAGGAAAAAGCCTGGGAAAAGGCAAAAAAAGATTAGAGAAACGAGAAAGAAAAAGAGAGAGAGAGAAGACTAGCGAACGCAACTATATAAAAGATGAAAAGTTCATATAAAAATTGATGAAGAATCAATTATAACAATTTTTGAAAAATATAAACTTTGGAATGGTTGGTTACTTACAAACAAATAAATAATAATATTTAGAAATAAGCTAAAATGAAAGAGAGGAAAAAAATATGCAAAGATATAATGGTTAATTAAAAAAAAGGAACATGGAGAATAAAATAGAGAGAAACCGATACTAATTTAGAATTGTGCAAAACAGAAGAAAGAGCAACAAAAGAAAACAAAGATGATCATAAAGACAAAAATTATATTTATAATTCAAGTGTAATGTGTGTGTGAAAAAAGACTAAACATAATGAGAGAACAGAGGAAAAGAGAAAACCGAACAAAAAAAAACAATAAACGAAAATATATCCAAAACAACTAAAACGCAGAAAAGTAATAAAAATTAATTGGCAACTGTAAAAGTTAAACAAAAAAATAAAAGAAACTGAGAAAAAGGAGGAAATAAAGGAAGTGACGATAAAACCGTTGCTTTGTCGTTGCTGTTGCTTGTTGAAAGAACGAAAAAAGGAGACTAGAGAACCTCGATCGTAGAAAAAAGAAAAAAACCGAGGACAAAATTATTAAAAAAGTTGAAAACTTTAATATAAAAACTGGAAGCTAAATAAGAGATACTAATGAATGGAATTATATACTTTTGAGTGATACTTAAAAATAAATAAATATTAAGAACAAGAAATACAGCTAAAAAGAGTGAGATTAAAAAAATATCAAAAGAAAAAAGTTTAAAGAAAAAAATAATAGAACACAGAGAGAAAAAAGAAAAAGAGAGGAAGACAGGTACTAAATTATAATCGTGCAAGGCAGATAAAAAAAAAGAATCGAGAATCAAGAAACACAGACAATGATAAAGACATAAAACGTATTTAAACCTGAAGTGTAATGTGTGAGAGAGAAATAAACAAAATGAGAGAATAGAAGAAAAACAGATTCTTTTGCTACTTACTTATGGGTCCCAATACAATTTTTTTGGTGATTCTTTGGTTGTTGAAAACCGAATTTCTCACTATTCCCTGTAAAATTACTGTGAATACTAATTTAACCTAAAAAGAGTTCGAGCGAAACAGAAATAAAAGAAACTGAGAAGGAGTTAGACAGAAAGAAAACAACGAAAACACTAAAAGATTAAAATACACTAGCGAAGCGAGAAAGAAAGAAAGAAAAACCGTGAAACAAATTATAAAAAAATAGGTTCATTTAAAAGGAAACTGGTCCATTAATAAAAAATAATAATTAATAGAACTATGTACTTTTGAGTGATTCGTTACTTAAAAATAAATACATTTTAAGAACAAAAAATACAGGAAAAAGTGCGGGTAAAAAAATGTGTAAAGAAAGAAAGTTAAAGAAAAAGAGAAAAAGAAAGGGAGACACCCACTATAATATAATTGTTCACTTAAAAAATTAGAAAAAAAAACAAAGAAAATGATAAAGACGAAAAATATAATTAGATTTCAAGGTAATGTGTGAGAGAGAATAAACATAATGAAAATAAAACATAGAGAAAAAATAAAAAAAAAATATATATATAAAATAACTAAAATGCAGAAATGAAATACAAATTAATTGACAACAGTAACGACACATGAAAATAAAAAAAAACTGAGAAAAGTAGGAACGAGAAAAACCCTTGCTTTGTTGTCGCTAATATCTGTTGACAAAAGGAACAAAATAGACTAGAGAAGCGAAAAATGAAGAAAGAAAACGCGAATTGTAAAAAAAGATAAAAAGTTCATATACAAACTGGAGACTAGTCAAATAATAAGAGATAGTGATTAATAAACCTATGTATGTACATTTGAGCACATGGTTACTTAAAAACAAATAAATATTAAGAACAGAAAATTTAGAGAGTTAAAAAAAATGTGAGTAAAAAAAAATATGTAAAGAAAGATTGTTTAAAAATTATAGACGAAAAAAATTATAGAACATAGAGAAAAAGAAAGAGAAGGAGACAGGTATTAAATTATAATTGTGCAACATAATAAAAGAACAGAGGAGAAAGGAAAACAAAATTAATATTAACAATTAATAAAACTATGTTTTTTGAGTATTTAGTTACCTAAAAACAAATAAATATTAAGAACAGGAAATACGGCTAAAAAAGAGTGGGTACCAGGAAAAAATTATGTAAAGAAAATTTAAAGAAAAGGAGAGAACAAAAAGGAGACAGACACTAAATTAAAATGTTCCAACGCTGATAAAAGCAAGCAAGAAACTAATAAAATACAAAAAATATATTTAGACTATAATATGGGAGAGAGAAATAAAGAAAATAAGAGAACTGAATACAAAATACATTAATTGCAGAAAACTAATAAAAATTTATTGGCGAAGTAAAAGAGTAGGAAACAGAGAACTCATTAAAAGAAACCTTTGGTTTGTCGTCGCTTGTGTCTGTTGAGAGAACGAAAGAAGGAAAAAAATCTACTAGAGAAGCGAGACAAGGAAAAAGAAAGAAAACCGCGAATAAAATGTATAAAAAAAACTGTAGAGTTTATTTAAAAACTAGAGAAAGGTCAATTAAAAAAAGCTAATAATCCATAAAACTGTTGACTTTTGAGTGGTTGGTTTCTTAAAAACAAATATATATTAATATACAGCTAAAAACAGTGCGAGTAAAAAAATATTTAAAGAAAGTTAAAAAAATCTTTTCTTTGTCACCGCTTTTGCATGTTGAAAGAACGAAAGAAGACCAAAAATAAATTAGAGAAGCTAGAAAGAAGAAGATAGAGAAGCATTGCAAACAGAAGTATAAAAAAAAGATAAAAATTGGAGAAGACTCAATTAATAAGAGATAATCATTCATTCATGTACCTTCTTTTGAATGGTTGGTTACTTAATAACAAATAAATATTAAGAACAAAAATACAGCTAAAAAAATAGGGAGGAGAAAACATATGAAAAGAAAAAAAGAAACATAGAAAGAACACAGAGAATGGGAGGTAAATAAATACTAAATTATAATTGTGAGAGTCAGATAAAAAATAAGCAAGAAACAAAGATGAAAAATCTTTTCACACTTCAAGTGTAATGAGTGATAGAGAAATAAACACGAAGAGAGAACAGAAAAAAACAGATGAGCAAAAATATGTGACAAAATAACTGACATGCAGAAAGGGAATAAAAACAATTAACTGGCAGCCGTAAAACACAGACAAAAAGAATTAAAAAACCTGTGAAAGAGTAGAAAGAAAAAACATTTGCTTAGTCGTATCTTGTCTGTTGAAAGACAGGTCAAATGGAGGGAACGACTCTTGTCTGTTGGAAAGACAGGACTAGAGAAACTATCAACAAAACTATAAAAAGATGAAAACTTTATATAAAAATTGAATGATATCATGTACATACTTTTGAATGGTTAGTTGCTTAAAAACAAATAAATATTAAAAACCCAAAACTGCAGCTTAAAAAATGGAGGGAAAAAATGTGTAGTAAAAAAACAGAATTGAAAGTGTGATAGAGCAATAGACATAATAAGAGAAGAGAGAAAAAATAAAACAGAGAAAAACACATAAGCAAAAATATATGACAAAATAACAGAAAGGCAGAAAGAAAATAAAAGTAAAGTGGCAAGAGTAAAACAAAATAGACAAAAAGAGCAAAAGAAAGTAAAAAAGAGTAGAAAAGAAATAATAAATGCTAAATTTAGTTACATAAATTAGATCAAGAATTAGAGTTAATAAAAGTTCGTTAAGTGTGTACTAGAGCTAACTAATGTAAATAAATAATAGCTAACAGTAATATAAATTGGAATAAAGAAAAATGGGCAAGAAGTAGTGACCATATGTCACAAATAATAAAAAACTAAAGCAGTGAAAAGCAAATTAAAAAATAGTACGAGACGAAAAAATTAGAAAAAGGCAGAAAATAGATTTAACCTGATCGATAATACACTAAAAAAAAATCTAAAAGAAAAAAAAAAAGATAAAAAGCCAATAAAGAAAATAAATATTTATGATTAAGTATTGATATAATAGTTGTTAAAAGTTAAATACAAAAAAAGAGCCGGCAACGAAAGAAATATATTTACATATAAATGTAGACAAAAAAATAACAGATAAATGAAAAAATAAAAAGATTGATTAAAACGGTGTAAAAATTAAATACAGAAAAGAAATTAGCGAATAACGTTTTAAACTTTTGAGTGGTTGATTACTTAAAAACAAATAAATATTAGAAACAGAAAATACTGCTAAAAAGCGATCGAGGAAAAAAATATATGGGGAAAGAAAATTTAAAGACAAAAATGGAACATAAAAAAAACAGAAAGAGACGAAAATAGGTACTATATTATAATTTTGGAAAGTAGATAAAAAAATAAGAAACAGATAAAAATTATGTAAAAGAGAAAAAATATATTTATATTTCCAGGCTAAATGTAGTGTAATGTGTGAGAGAGAAATAAATATAATAAGAGAACAGAGGAGAAACGAAAACCAAAAGATAATAATTGACAAAACTTTGTTTTTTGAGTGGTTGGTTATCTAAAAACAAATAAATATTAAGAACAGGAAATACAGCTAAAAAGAATAGGTATAAGGAAAAAATTATGTAAAAAAATGTTTAAAGACAAAGAGGGAAAGAAAAAAAGACATATACTAAATTAGAATTGTCCGAGGCAGATAAAAATCAAGACAAAGAAACAGATAAAAGACAAAAATATATTTAGACTTAAAGTGTAATGTGGGAGAGAGAAAAAAACAAAATAAGAGAACGGAAGACAAAATAAATTAATTGCAGAAAACTGATAAAAATTTATTGGCAAAGTAAAAGACAAACGAAAAAAAAGAAACTGAGAAAGAGAGGAAATAGAGAATTAGTTGAAAAAAATCTTTGCTTTGTCGTGGCTTGTCTGTTGGGAAAACGAAAAAAGGACAAAAATAACTCAGAGAAGCGAGAAAGAAGAAGATAGAGAAATATTGCAAACAAGAGTATCATTCATTCATGTACCTACTTTTGAATGGTTGTTAACCTAGAAACAAATAAATATTAGGAACAAAAATACAGCTAAAAATAGGGAGGAAAAACATGTGAAAAGAAAAAAAAAGGACAAAGAAAGTAAACAGAGAATGGGAGGTAAATAAATACTAAATTATAATTGTGCGAGACATGTAAAAACAAGCAAGAAACAGAGATGAACAATCTGTTCAAACTTCAAGTGTAATGTGTGATAGATAAATAAACATGAAGAGATAACAAAGAAAAATAGTTGAGCAAAAATATGTGAAATAACTGAACTGCAGAAAGGGAATAAAAATAATTAATTGGCGCGTAAAAGAAAGGTAGAAAGATAAAAGAAAAACTGTGAAAGAGTAGAAAAAAAAACAGTCAGTTGAGGTTAGTTCAGATCAGTTCAGGTGAGTTTAGGTCAGTCCAAAAAACAAAGAAAACACATTTGCTTAGTCGTCGCTCTTGTCTGTTGAAAGGCAGGACAAATGGACTAGAGAAGCGAGAAAGGAAAAATGAGAGAAAACTTGCGAAAAAGAAGAGATAATAATTAATGATATTATGTAATTACTTTTAAATGATTGGTTAACTAAAAACAAATAAATATTAAAAATACAGCTTAAAAAAATGGCGGGGAAAAATTTATATAAAAATAAACGAAATTAAAAAAAAAAATTGAACATAAAGAGAAAAAGAGAGAAAGTGTAAGTGTGATAGAGGAATAGACGTAATAAAAGAAAAGGGAAAAGATAAAAAACAGAGAAAAACAAATAACAGAAACGAAGAAAGAAAATAAAAGTTAATTGGCAACAGTAAAAAAAAGAGACAAAAAGAACAAAAGAAAGTAAGAAAGAGTAGAAAAGAAATAAAAAGTCCTGAATAGAGTTACATAAATTACATAAATTAGATCAAGAAGTAGAGTTAATGTAAGTTCGATAGGTGTCTATTAGAGCTAACTAATGTAAATAAATATACAGTAATATGCAAATAAATTGGAATAAGAAAAAAAAGGCAAGAAAGAAGTGATCATATGTCATAAATAACAAAAAAAAAAACAGAAAATAGCTTTAACCTGATCGATAATAAGCTAAAAAAAAAATCCAAAAGAAAAAAAAAGAAAGATAAAAACCAATAAAGGAAATAAATGTTTATAGTTAAGTATTGATATGAGAGTTGTTAAAAATTAAATACAAATAAAGAGGCAGGCACAAAAAATATATTTAGACTTAGAGAGTAATGTAGGAGAGAGAAATAAACAAAATAAGAGAACGCAAGACAAAATAAATTAATTGCAGAAAGCTAATAAAAATTTATTGGCAAAGTAAAAGACAAACGAAAAAAAAAGAAACTGAGAAGGAGTAGGAAACAGTGAATTAATTGAAAAAACCTTTGCTTTCGAAGAAATAGACCATCTTACTCAAAGACACTTCCTTGTAACAAGTAAAGAATTGACCAACTCAAAGTCAAAGTCTGATAATATATTAAATAATTGCGTTACTCGAGTTTCGCTCCTGAGAATATCATCAGACGCATTACGTTTTCTTTAAAATCTACAACACACCGAACATCCGCCTACATATACATACTTTCAGCTGCTCCTTTTAGTATGTATATGTAGGTGGATGTTCGGTGTGTTGTAGATTTAAAAAAAAAAACGTAATGCGTCTGATGACTTTGAATTGGTCAATTCTTTACTTAACCTTTGCTTCGTCGTCGCTTGTGTCTGCTGAGAAAACGAAAGAAGAAGAAAAATAAATCAGAGAAGCGAGAAAGAAGAAGATAGAGAAACATGCAAACAATAGTATAAACAAAAGATAAAAATTGTAGAAGAGTCAATTAATAAGAGATAAACATTCATTCATGTACCTACTTTTGAATAGTTGGTTACTTAGTAATAAACAAATATTAAGGACAAAAATACAGCTAAAAATAGTGGGAAGGAAAAAACATATGAAAAGGAAAAAAACGAACATAGAAAGAAAACAGAGAATGGGAGGTAAATATATGCTAAATTATAATTTTGCAAGTCAGATAAAAACAAGCAAGAAACAAAGAGGAAAAATCTATTCAAACCTCAATTGTAATGTGTGATAGAGAAATAAACATGAAGAGAGAACAGATAAGCAAAAATATATGATAAAATAATGAAGAAAACTGAAATGCAGAAAGGGAATAAAAATAATTAATTGGCAGCCGCAAAAACAGGCAAAAAGAATAAAAAAAACTGTGAAGGAGTCCAAAAAAAAAACATTTGCTTAGTCGTCGCTCTTGTCTGTTGACAGACAGGACAAATGTACTAGAGAAGCGAGAAAGGAAAAATGGAGAAAACCTGCGAACAAGACTATAAAAAAATTTATAAAAAAATTTACGAAAAGTCAATTAATAGGAGATAATAATTAATGATATTATGTACCTACTGGTTGGTTATTTAAAAACAAATAAATATTAAAAACACAAAACTACAGCTTAAAAAAATGGCGGAAAAAAATATATGTAAAGAAAAACAATTGAAAGAGAAAAAAATTGAACATAATGAGAAAAAGAGAGAAAATGTAAGAGTGCTAGAGAAATAGACATAATAAAAATAACAGAAACGCAAAACGAAAATAAAAATTAATTGGCAACAGTAAAAAAACAGACAGAAAGAACAAAAGGAAGTAAGACAGAGTAGAAAAGAAATAAAAAGTCCTGAATAGAGTTACATAAATTAGATTAAGAATTAAAGTTAATATAAGGTCCATAGGCACGATTAGGGCTAACTAATGTAAATAAATATGGAGTAACATGCAAATAAATTGGAATAAGGAAAAAAAGGGTAATAAAGAAGTATGTCATAAATAAAAAAAAACTAAAACAGTGAAAGGTAGTATAAAAAGAAGAGACTAAAAAAAAACCAGAAAATAGTTTTACCTGATCGATAATAAACTAAAAAAATTAAAATTTTAAAGAAAAAGAAAGAAAGATAAAAAGATTGGCTTTTTATAGATTGGAATGGATTAAATATTTATAGGTGAGTATTGACATAATAATGGTTAAAAGTTAAATACAAATAAAGAGGCTGCAAGGAAAGAAATGCATTTACATAGAAATATAGATGAAAAAATAACAGATAAATGAAAAAATAAAAAGATTTCATTAAGACGGTGTAAAAATTAGATAGACAAAATATAAAGAAACAAGTAGCGAATAACGTTTTAAACTTTTGAGTGGTTGATTACTTAAAAAGAGTAATTATTAGGAACACAAAATACAGCTAAAAAATGATAAAAAATGATGATAAAGATGAAAAATATATTTAGAGTTACAGTGTAATGGGACAGTGTGAGAGAGCAATAAAATAATGAGATAATAAAAATAAAACAGAAAAAAATCTTTGCTTAGTCGTCGCTCTTGCCTGTTAAAAGAGTAAAATATAGACAAAAAAAATTGCAGAAGCGAGAAAAGAGCGAAAAACCACTTACGGAATTATTAAAAAGAAGAAAAATTCATATAAAAATTGGAGAAGAGTTAATTAATAAGAGAAACTAATTAAAATAAAGCTATGTACTACTGACTGGTTGATTACTTAAAAATAAATAAATATTAAGAACAGAAAATACAGCTAAAAAGAGAGCAAGGAAAAAAATATGTAAAGAAATAAAGTTTAAAAAAAAACTAAAACGTGTATAGAGAAAAAGAGATGGAGACCATTATAATTGTGGAATTTAAATGAAAACAAGAAGCAAAGACGATTTTTTTTAATTTAGATTTTAAGTGTAATGTGAGAGAAAAAAAAATAGTGAGAAAACACAGAATAATAGAAAACAGATACACACAAATGTGACGAGATAATTGAAAGACAAGAAGAAAATAAAAATTAATTAATAACAATGAAATACAAACAAAGAATAAACAAAAAGAACTGAGAAAGAGTAGAAAACAAAAGAAAGAAAGAAAAAACCTTTGCTTAGTATAAAAAAAGAAGGAAAACAAAACTATAAAAACTATGAAAAGTTCATATAAAAATTGGACAAGAGTTAATTAAAAGAATATGGTTCATCTCTGTAACGGTCACACCTCAGAAGCAACTGTGCCTCTAGAAAAGATTACCGAGTAACGTTTTCTTGCTCATAGTTTACCCTTTTATGGTTTTAAACTCAAAATGAGACCCAAAACCCTCGAAGCTTTACTACTAACACAAAGTGCGAACTAGAACCTGCTTAGGCATATACTAGCATCTAAGCAAAATTTCAAGATGTCACAGTTTTCAATTTTACAATACAAGATCTCTAATTCATTTTATAGGATTAAATTTTATCGAAATTGTGTGAAAAGTTTCTTTTACAAAACCGTCTAGAGCCATACGAAAACGAATAACCGTTGATCAAAACGTGGAGAGAGGCTTTCGAAAAGCTATTAATGGCGACCAATATGTTAAAAACCCCTCGGGGTCGCTTATAAAAAATCATAATGGATTCCTACCTGAAAGTGCCTTTTAGTCCGGCTCGATGGGCCTCCCGGTAACAGTCATAATCCGCCCCCCGCGTCCCTCCGGCGTTTCCCGAATGCGGTTCGTTGAGTGCAGCTATTCGTAACTGAAACAGATCATAACTTATGCAGGCGTCTACTCTTCTCAGACTCTCTATTCTATTAGATTTGCTTCGTTTCACCCTATGAAACTATTAGTAGAAAAAAAAGTAAGTTATTACTTAAAAAAAAAGACTTAGGGTGTAATAACTCTTTCTTTGTGAAGTGTCCGTAATAAGGCAATAAACTTTAATCTCCTTCCTGGGCTTGGAGTTTCATTCCACATACCTTTTATATTATACTCATTTGGAAACAAATTGAGAAAAAGTCGTTAGGAATTTAAAAGGAACATAAGCAGCGAAAATAACCATTATTTACGTTGCTTTGTGGGGCTTTTTATAGGCAGTTGAGTCGCAAACGAAGTTTCCTTTGAAGCGAATAGACAATTTGGGGAGAAAAACCGTTGTTTAACACGTGCTGTGCATATACACTGACGAGAATTTGATGAATGCAGAACAATACCCGCATTAACGCTCAACCGAAACCTCATTGATTCACTAACAAAGCTGTCAAATTACAATATAAATTATGCATCTTTCTGCGGAAAGTTATTTCCATATTCGCTACTGCTGACGGCATAATATTAAAAAATTCTTCCTCCGATACCATACAGTTTCAAATTGGAAGATAAATTTGTCTAATGTCCGCCGTAAGTATTCGGCCTGATGCCGCATGAATTATGGGGTGCAACTTTGGAAATTTATTAAATTTCGTCGAAAGATAAAAGAATTTCATTATTGCATATTAAAAACTCTTAGACAACGTATTCGTCTTTCACGAGTTGAATGTTTGTTTTTTAAAATATTGCACTGTTTCCGAAAGTTTGAAATTGGATTCCAGCAAAGAAAGCAGGAGTTAGAAGTATGTTGTAACAAGAACAATTAGAGTTCGAAATGGATCTGTTAAGAGGTCAGAAGCGCCGTAACTATGCTACTCGCTTCTAGACAGCCGTATGTATTAAGAACTGCACCAAATTTATTTCAAACTTCTTTGGCTTAGAACTCTTGTTATAAAGAACTTAGGTAATGATATATTATAATATCATACGCTTTACTGGTAATATTTTACGAGAAATGTTTTAAAACATTTGCAAGTTAGTAGTAGAGCTATGAGAGTTCTTCACTCTCTTTGGTCAAATCTCTCCTTTTTCTGTTTTTACTTTCTTTCGAGAATTGCCATTTTTTGCTTATTCGGCCTCGTCTTTCGATGTTTCGTTTGTTAATAATCTCGTTAATCTGTATTAATGCTTTCAAACGATTCATCTTTTCTAAATATTGTACTTTTGATAAGCAAATTTCTTAAGAGGTAGTTTTTAGTTGTAATTTTTCGAAAGAAATTGTGTACAAAAATGTATCCAACATTTATTTTGAGCTGTATTGTTTAATTATTTTTCTTGCTTCTTAATTCGAGACAATCGCGAGAAAATTTTGTTACTGTTATTTAAAAAAGCTATACTTTAGTACTTACTTTTACTTTAATTCTTTCCAATAAAAGTAAAAGTTACAAGAGATAAGAAGAATTATAGCACATAATAGGAAAACACAAGATATTGTGAATATTCAATTACTTTCAATTTTCTCAAAACTCTGAAATCTAATTGTTGGTAATAGAAAGTAACAAAAATTTAATTTTACTTAGTTCGAACTTCATATTATTTATAAGTAATAATTCCACAATAATTTGTTCACATTTTACAGCAAGCACCTTTAATGTTACCAAACAAACCAAGTAAGAATTAAAAGTACGAATACTAACAAAATGTTTACTTACAAGTAACTTTATTGCTACCACATAACGGGCAACAAATGGTTATTTGATTTGTTGCTACCTAATATATATTGCAAGCTATTAATGACTCCTACCGAGGTATGGCCGTTTTTTGAATACAATTTAGTTGAAGAATTGAGATTGCATTCTTTTTTGTTACTTAAAAAACCGTTAAACCAAGTATTATTGTTAGTTGAGAAATACAGGTGTCATTCTTCACTGTTACTCGAAAGAACCGTTTATTGTAACCGTTAAGTAATAGAAAGTAGTAAGTAATTAATAAGTAACAACAGAAAGTAATAAGTAACAGAAAATTATAAGTAATTCTATCTATCCATTTAAGTCACAGAAAGTAATAAGTAATGACCCTTCCTCTATCTGATAGAAACATTGAAATTTCCTTACTACTTTTAAGTAAGAAGTTTATCACGTCTGAAATATTTTTGTTACTTACAGAAAGTAACTTATTTCATATAGTGAGTACTGCCCTATAATTTAACAAAAAAATACTTTTTATAGAGATTTATACTACTTACTAAAGTGTTTGTGTTAAATAAAAAAAGTAACTTATTCCCAATAATAAATAATGTCTTCAAATTTAACAGCAAAGAATATTGGAGCTTTAGAATTACTTTTTGAAGCGGTTTATATTACTTACTAAAGTATCTGTGTTACTTGAAGTTATTCATTTATATTCTATAACAAATATTGTCCTGGATTTAACAGCAAAGATTAGAGGAACTTAAAACTTACGGAAGTTAGTGTTACTTGAAAAACGTCACTTATTCTGTGTAACAAATACTGCCGTGTTTAGTCGCACCAAATAATAAATCTTTATTATTACCTTTTGTAGCGGTTTATGTTCTTACTAGTGTATTTACGTTACTTGAAGGAAGGTACTTATTTTCAATAACGAACTAAGCTATAGAAAATAAGTTACTTCCTTCAAGTAAATAAGTTACGTAATAAGTAACTAATACTGTTCTGTACTTTAATAGAAAAATAATAGAGAGTTAGAATTACTTGTAGTATCTTTTAGCGGTATATATTACTTACTGGAGTACTATAAGTGTTTGTGTTACTTGAAGTGTTTGTGTTACTTGTGTTATTTATTCTTTATATTAATTAATTACTTAACAGCAAAGAATAGGAAAAACACTACGACTTACTGGACTATCTTTGTTAAAAAAAAAGGAAATTATTTTCTAAAACAAATACTGTCCTGAAATTTAAGAGCAAAGGAGAGTGAATTGTTACAATTACTTGTTAAAAATATTTTTTGTAGCGGTTTACTGGGGTATTTGTAATACTTAACGAAAGTAAATAATGCTCTATAACAAGTACTATCTGGGTTTAATCGAAACGAATTATAGAGCATTATATTACTTCTAGTAGCGGTTACTTGAAAGAACTAAATTATTTTCTATAACAAATACTCTGCTGTATTTTAACAGCAAAGGATAATGGAGCGTTAAAATTACTTGAGATTAGAATTAGTTTTCGTAGAGTTTTATATTACTTACTGAAGTATTTGTGTTACTTGAAGAAAGTAACGTACTGAAGGAATATTGCCCTAACTTTTAAGATGTTTGTTTTACTTACCGGATAATTTATGTTACTCGAAGAAAGTAACTTATTCTCTATTACTATCCTTTATCTTAATAACAAAAAATAGCAAAAAAATTCGTATTCGTGTTACTTCAAAAAAGTACTTTATTTTCTATAACAAACAGCGTTCTGTGTTTTAACAGCAAATAGTAGTGGAGTAAGTTAAAATTAATTCTCGTAGCAGCTTATATTACTTATTAGTAACTTATTCTAGCTTTTATGTTACTTAAAGAAAGTAACTTATTCTCTTTAAAAAATACTGTCCGGGTTTAATGGACACGAATTATAGAGCTTACAATTACTTCTAGTAGCGGTTACTTGAAAGAAGTAATTTATTTCCTATAACAAATACTCTACTATTTTTAACTACTAATTTTAACAGCAAAGAATAATGGAGCGTTAGAATTACTCGTTAGAAATACTTGTCGCGGTTAATATTGTTTACTTAGGTATTTGTGCTACTTTACCTGAAAGCCAATTATTTCTATAACAAATACTGTCCTGCGGTTTAACAGCAAAGAATAGTAAAGCTCGAGGATTACTTCTTGTAGTAGCTTATATTACTTACTGCATTACTACTCTATAACGAATAAGGTCCCGGTTTAAATGTAAAGAACAATAGAAATTTTTAATTGCTTTTTTTCAGCGGTTTATATTTCTTATTAGGGCAAATATGTTATAGCAGTATATATTACTTATGGAGTATTTGTGTGATTTCAATAATATTACTTACTTACGAATACTGGTCTGGAATGGGCAGTCTTACTTACAGAAGTATTTCTGTTACTCGAAGACAGTAACTTATTCTTTATAACTAATACTTTTGGTGATTTAACTGCAAAAAATGTGGAAATTTATAATTACTTCTTGTAGTGACTTATCACTATTTGTGTTACCTGAAAAAAGTAACTTATTCTATACTTATTCTGTAATCAATACTATATTGTGGTTTAATTACAAAGAATAGTGGAGCTTCACAGATACTTCTAGTAGCGCTTTCTATTACTTACTGGAGTATTTGTATTACTTCAAAAAATTTACTTTCTCAAACCAATGTTGTCCTGTAATTTAACATTAAAGAATAGTGGATATTTAAAATTATTTCTTACAGGGGTTTGTATTACTTTCTGGTATATATGTTACTTAAAACAGTTTAATTAATCTCTATAAAGAATAATAACCGTATTTAAATGTAAAGAGTAGTAGAGCGATTAAATTACTTCTTGCAGCGGTTTATATTACTTACTTACTAAAGTATTTATGTTACTTCAAAAAAGTAACTTATTTCCTATAATGAATACTGACCTGTAATTTAACAGCAAAGAATAGTGGAACTTTAGAATTAGTTTTTGTAGAGTTTTATATTACTTATCGGAATATTTGTGTTACTCGAAGAAAGTAACTTATTCTCTATAACTAAAACTGTTCTGTGATTTCATTATTACTGTAGCAAAAAATAGTGGATCTAGCATAACTACTTGTTGCAAGTTACATTGCTTACCAGAACACTACTGCCTTACTTGAAATAAGTAACTTATTCTCTATTACTATCCTTTATCTTAATAACAAAAATATTAAAAAATTACTTCTTATAGCGTTTTATATTACTTACTGGAGTATTGGTGTTACTTGAAAAAAGTACTTTATTCTATATAACAAACAGCGTTCTGTGTTTTAACAGCAATAAAGTAATGGAGAAACTTAGAGTTAGTTCTCCTAGCGGCTTACATTTACTTATTATAGTTTTTGTGTTATTTAAAAAAAGTAACTTATTCTCTATAACTGCCCGGGTTTAATCGAAACGAATTATAGAGCTTCACATTTACTTCTAGTTGCGGTTACTTGAAAGAAGTAATTTATTTTCTATAACAAATATTCTCCTTTCTTTTAATAGCAAAGAATAATGCAGCGTTAGAATAACTTGTAATAGTTCTTGTAACGGTTCACTGAGGTATTTGTGTTACTTGAAGAAAGTAACTTATTTTCTATAATATATGCTGTCCTGTGGTTTCACCTCAGGAGCGTTAGAATTACTCATTAGAAATATTTGTTGTAGAGGTTAATGTTGTTTACTTAGGTATTTGTGTTACATGAAGAAAGCCAATTATTTCTATCGCAAATACTGTCTTGCGGTTTAACAGCAAAGAGTAGTAAAGCTCTAGAATTACTTTTTTTAGTGGCTTATATTACTTACTGCAGTATTTGTGTGATTTGAGTAATGTTACTTACTGCTTTGAGTAATGTTATGCTGCCCTGTAATGGGCAGTTTTATTTACAGATGTATTTCTATTACTTCAACATAGTAACTTATTAACAAAAAAATGTGGAGATTTAGAATTACTGCTTGTAGTGACATCACTATTTGTGTTACTTGAAGAAAGTAACTTATTCTGTAACGAACACTTTATTGTGGTTTAATTACAAAGAATAGTGGAGCTTCAGAGTTACTTCTTGTAGCGCCTTATATTACTTACTGGAGTATTTGTGTTACTTCAAAAAAGTAACTTATTTATTATATCGAATACTGCCCTCTAATTTAACAGCAAATAATTTTGAAGCTTTAGAATTACTTGTTGTAGCAGTAAATATTACTTACTGGAGTATTTGTGTGGCTTGATTAGTGTTACTTACTTACGAATACTGTCCCGTAATGGGGTTATTTACAGAAGTATTTCTGTTACTAGAGTACAGTAACTTAATCTTTATACTAATACTGTTCGGTGATTTGACTGCAAATAATGTGGAGCCTTAGAATTACTTTTCGTAGTGATTTACATTACTTACTGGATTATTTGTATTACTTGAATAAAGTAAGTTATTCTATAGTTATTCTGTAACGATCTGTACTATATTGTGGTTTAATTACAAAGAATAGTGGAACTTCAGAATTACTTCTTGTAGCGCTTTATATTACTTACTGGAGTATTTGCATTACTTCAAAAAAATTTACTTATTTTCTATAACGAATGCTGCCCTCTAATTTAACAGTAAAGAATAGCGAAAATTTAGAATTAATTCTTGCAGGGGTTTATATTACTTACTGGAGTGTTTGTGTTTAGAGATACTTTTTATAGCGGATTGTATTAATTACTCTTATATGTGTTACTTACAACAATTTAATTAATCTCTATCAAGAATAATGGGCGGACTTTAATGTAAAGAATAGTAGAGCGTTTAAATTACTTCTTCGTAGACATCTTGTAGCGGTTTATATTACTTACTTACTAAACTATTTATATTTCTCACTTAAACTCTCACTGAAGTATTTATGTTAGTCCAAAAAAGTAACTTATTCCCTATAGTGAATACTGACCTGAAATTTAACAGCAAAGAATAGTGGAACTTTATAATTAGTATTTGTAGCGTTTTGTATTACTTACTGGAGTATTTGTGTTACTAAAAGAAAGTAATGTACTGAACGAATATTGCCCTGCCTTTTAAGAGGATTGTTTTACTTACCGGAGTATTTGTGGTACTCGAAGGAAGTAACTTAATTTCTATAAATAAAACAGTTCTGTGATTTCATTATCACTGAACTTACGTTACTTAGATACTAGAGTATTTGTCTTCCTTCAAGGAAGTAACTTATTCTCTATTACTATCCTTTATCGTAAAAACAAAAAATAGTAAAAAATTACTTATTGTATCGTTTTATATTACTTACTGTAGAATTCGTATTATTTGAAAAAAGTACTTTATTCCCTATAACAAACAGCATTCTGTGTTTTACCGGCAAAGAGTGGTGGAGCCTTAAAGTTAATTCTCGTAGCAGCTTATATTGCTTATTACAGTTTTTGCGTTACTTAAAGAAAGTAACTTATTCTCTATAACAAATCCCGTCCGGGTTTAATCGAAACGAATTACAGAGCTTTACAATTACTTCTAGTAGCGGCTACTTCAAAGAAGTAACTTATTTCCTATAACAAATACTCTCCTGTATTTTAACAGCAAAGAATAATAGAGCGTTAGAATAACTTGTAATAGTTCTTGTAACGGTTCATTTTATTTACTGAAGTATTTGTGTTACTTGAAGAAAGTCACTTATTTTGTATAATATATGGTCTCCTGTGGTTTAACCGCAGGAGCGTTAGAATTACTCATTAGAAATACGTGTTGTAGCGGTTAATATTGTTAAGTTATTTGTGTTACTTGAAGAAAGCCAATTATTTCTATAACAATTACTATCCTGCGGTTTAACAGCAAAGAACAGTGAGCTCTAGAATTACTTCTTGCAGTGGTTTATATTACTTACTGGAGTATATGTGTTAACCACTAAAAGGAATAAGCAAGCCGGTTTAAATGCAAAGAAAAATAGAAATTTTTAATTACTTTTTTTTTAGCGAAATACTGCCTTGTAATTTAACAGCAAAGAATTGTGAAGCTTTAGAATTACTTGTTGTAGCAGTATATATTACTTACTGCAGTATTTGTGTGATTTGAATAATGTTACTTATTTACGAATTCTGCCCTGTAATGGGCAGTTTTATTTACAGAAGTATTTCTGTTACTCGAAGATAATAACTTATTGTTTATAAATAATACTTTCGTTCGGTGATTTAACTGCAAAAAATGTGGAGATTTAGAATTACTTCTTGTAGTGATTTACATTACTTATTGCATTATTTGAGTTACTTGAATAAAATAAATTATTTATAACTAATACGGCTCTGTGATTTAACTTTAAAAAAATGTGGAACTTTAGAATTACTAATTGTAGTTACTTACATTACTTACTGGATTATTTGTATTACTTGAAGAAAGTAACTTATTTTATGCTTATTCTTTAACGAATGCTATATTGCGGTTTAATTACAAAGAATCGTGGAGCTTCAGAATTATTTCATGTAGCTTTTTTTATTACACACTGGACTAATTTGTATTACTTCAATGAATTTACTTATTACCTATAACCAATGCGGCCCTCTAATTTAACAGTAAAGAATAGCGAAAATTTAGAATTATTGCTTGCAGGGCATATTTATATTACTTACTGTGTTTAGAGAGATTTTTTATAGCGTATTGTATTAATTATAGGTGTATGTGTTACAACAATTTAATTAATCTCTATAAAGAATAATGGGCGGGTTTTAATGTAAAGATTAGTAGAGCGTTTAAATTTCTACTTCGTAGACATCTTGTAGTGGTTTATATTACTCACTTACTAAAGTATTTATGTTACTCCAAAAAAGAAACTTATTTCTATAATGAATACTGACCTGTAATTTAACACCAAAAATAGTGGAAGTTTAGAATTAGTATTTGTCGCGTTTTTTATTACTTACTGGAGTATTTGTATGATTTGAATAATGTTACTTACTAATGAATACTGCCGTGTAATGGGCACTTTTATTTATAGAAGTATTTCTGTTACTCGAGGACAGTAACTTAATCTTTATAACTAATACTGTTCAGTGATATAACTGCAAAAATGTGGAGATTTAGAATTACTTCTTGTAGTGACTTACATTAGTTACTGGATTATTTGTGTTACTTGAATAAAATAAATTATTTATAACTAATACGGTTCTGTGATTTAACTTTAAAAAAATTTGGAGCTTTAGAATTACTAATTGTAGTGACTTACATTACTTACTGGATAATTTGTTTTACTTGAAGAAAGTAACTTATTCTATACTTATTCTGTAACGAATGCTACATTATGCTACATAATTACAAAGAATTGTGGAGCTTCAGAATTACTTCTTTTAGGTCTTTATATTACTTACTGGAGTGTTTGTATTACTTCAATGAATTATAACGAATGCGGACCTTTAATTTAACATTAAAGAACGAGAAGTTTGTGTTTAGAGAGACTTTTTGTAGCGGATTTTATTAATTACTTGTATATGTGTTACTTACAACAACTTAATCATCTCTATAAAGAATAATGGGCGGATTTTAATGTCAAGAATAGTAGAGCATTTAAATTACTACTTCGTAGACATCTTGTAGCTGTTTATATTACTCATTTACTGAAATATTTATATACTCCAAAAAAGTAACGTATTTCTTATAGTGAATACTAACCTGTAATTTAACAGCAAAGAATAGTGGAACGTTAGAATTAGTTTTTGTAGCGTTTTATATTACTTACTGAAGTATTTGTGTTACTTGAAAAAGGTAACTTACTGAACCAATAGTGCCCTGACGTTTAAGAGGTTTGTTATACTTACCGGAGTATTTGTGTTACTCGAAGAAAGTATTATTCTCTATAACTAAAACTGTTGTGTGATTTCATTATCACTGCAGCAAAGAATAGTGGAACTAGCATAACTACTGGTAGCGACTTATTAGACTATTTGTCTTACTTGAAATAAGTAACTTATTCTCTATTACTATTCTTTATCGTAATAACAAAAACTAGTAAAAGCATTACTTCTTGTAGCGTTTTATATTACTTACTGGAGTACTCGTGTTAGTTGAAAAGTACTGTATTCTCTATAACAAACAGCATTATGTATTTTACCAGCAAAGAGTAGTGGAGTAACTTAAAGTTAATTCTCGTAGCGGTTATATTACTTATTATAGTTTTTGTGTTATTTAAAGAAAGCAACTTATTCTTTATAAAAAATACTTTCAGAGTTTAATCGAAGTGAATTATAGAGCTTTACAATTACTTCTAGTAGCGGTTACTTGAAAGAAGTAACTTATTTTCTATAAGAACTACTCTCCTGTATTTTAACAGCAGAGAATAATGAAACTTCAGAATTAGTTTTTGTAGCGTTTTATATTACTGACTGGAGTATAGTTTGTGTTACTTGAAGGAAGTAATGTACTGAACCAATGCAGTCCTGGCTTTTAAGAGATTTGTTTTTCTTTCAGAAGTATTTGTGTTACTCGAAGAAAGTAACTTATTTTCTATAACTAAAGCTGTTCTGTGTTTTCTGTATCACTGCAGCCAAGAATAGTGGATTTAGCATATCTACTTGTAGCTACTTGCATTACTTAGTAGAGTATTTGCATTACTTGACATAAGTAACTTATTCTCTATTACTTATCTTAATAATAAATACTTGAAAATTACTTCTTGTAGAGTTCTACATTACTTACTGGATTATTCGTGACACTTGAAAAAAGTACTTTATTCTCTCTAAGAAACAGCGTTCTGTGTTTTAACAGCAAAGAGTAGTGGAGCATTAAAGTTAATTCTTGTAGCGCCTTATATTACTTATTATAGTTTTTGAAGTATTTGAAAAAATAACAAATATAATACTGTGTTTTAACAATTTATTCTCCATAACAAATATTATCTTGTGTTTTAAAAGCAAATATCAGTAAAGCTCTAGAATTACTTTTTGTAAAGGTTTACCTATATTACTTACATGTGAGAGTATTTTCAAAAAGATTCACCAATTACTTATAACAAAAGGCACCTTACTAACCGGTATTTTAAGTTACTATGCTGAATTGTGAATTCTGGCAAACCGTTGCTCAACTCATTTAAAAAGTTTTCAAGAGTATGGCTGGAAAAAGGCATATTGGCTGCTAAAAGATGAACTATAATAGACAAAAATATAAATAGTTCATTGTGTGAAAGAGTACCTTCGGCGATAGCTCAATTGTGAAGCTAATGCAAGAAGTGGCAGACCCTCAAACAGAGGAGGAGCACAAAAATGTTTTATTTAATATTTTGCAATCGCGGTGTAATTTTTCCACTTAGGAAAAATATTTATATTACATGTGATGACCCGATAACTTTTCGTAATAAATTCGCAACACTCAACGCGGTCGAAGAGTAACCCGACCAAATTCGAAATTCGCAACTCGGAGGAATAAATTTTTGCCCACGCGGAGGATTACGAGGTTAACAGAAAATGGCACCATTCCAGCCAAATTTCTATATCTTCTTCGGGTATAAATCACTTTTATTGTTAAAAGGAAATGAGGGAATATTTTACTGGGGTACGTACACATAAAACTAGCTGGCTGGATCGCGATTCGATTTAATTAATAAGTTTTAAAGATTCCTGCCGAAGTCGGTCGTTTTTTATCTGGAATTGGATGCGAGGACTGTTGGAAGAGCCTCATTAAAGTTGGAAAGGGAATAGATTTCTAGGAGGTGTAAGTGTGAAATATAGAGCCAAAATAAAAGAGGAATATTAGGGTTTTAAATCAAATCTAGGTTTAGATTATGTTAGTAGTACATATAAGTAGAGCAGTTCTATACCTCTTTGGCTCTTCTGATGATATATCTTAATATATATTAATATCCGGTTTCTAGTTTTTTTCTCGTTTTTTCGTAGCTCTATAGAAGGAATTGGATCGTCACAAATGGACAAATTTGTAGATATTAAATACGTTGTTGTTATCCATTAAAACATCTTACGACAATACCCTGTCTCTTCAGCCCACGCTCCTTTAAAGATAATTAAACCTATAAGTAAAATAATCAACTCTGCCTACTCATTTAACATTTACTCCGCTTTCTACTAACTCGTCTTCGAGTTTCCTCAAGTAAACACGTCATTTTCTGGATACTCCCAGTTATATATAAAGACTACGCTATTAGCATACGCATAAACCTCAGACCTACAAAAATACGGCCACGCTTCCAGGAATTTCCAGACATAGACAAATGCTTATGTTGCTGGAAATTTTAAAGCTCGCATAACGTAAATCTCAAAGATGAAAAGTATCGTATTTTATGATCAAATAAAGCAAGAGAAAAATGGGGGTATTTTTTTTTTAAGTTTAGCGAACAACGCGAATTTTAGCGTCTAAAAGTTTTCAATTCCACCAACAACTTTGCATTTTTTTTCTTTGAAAGAACTCTCCTATTAACTATTTAAAAGCAAATTGAATAAAACATTTCCAACCGAATAACGCCAACAGTAATTTGCAATCCTAAAACTAGAGACTCCGCAGCCATAGAATCCTTATGGGCCGTAGTGTATTCATGCCTCAACATAAAATTAACGAAAAGAATATTAATTCTTTGAAGAAATTTTAATTTTAATGTGAAAGAGTAGGAAAAAGAACAAGTTTTTTTTTTAACTTGAAAATCAGGTTAATGCTGTGAAGACCGCAGTTGAAGGGTAAATGGAAGTTCTTTAATTATATTTAAACCTGAGATTAAAGAACTGCACTGGAAATATCGACTGTTTAAATAAGCAGTCTTTCCACACAATAATCCAGAGGATTTACGTCGAAATGGTGCAAATCGACTTCACACAGCACTGCCATCACCATGAGCATTTATATAGGTAACTACTTACGGAATTATTATCAGTTCAGGTAAAGTAAAGTAAAGTAAAGTAAAGTAAAGTAAAGTAAAGCAAAGTAAAGTAAAGTAAAGTAAAGTAAAGTAAAGTAAAGTAAAGTAAAGTAAAGTAAAGTAAAGTAAAGTAAAGTAAAGTAAAGTAAAGTAAAGTAAAGTAAAGTAAAGTAAAGTAAAGTAAAGTAAAGTAAAGTAAAGTAAAGTAAAGTAAAGTAAAGTAAAGTAAAGTAAAGTAAAGTAAAGTAAAGTAAAGTAAAGTAAAGCAAAGTAAAGTAAAGTAAAGTAAAGTAAAGTAAAGTAAAGTAAAGTAAAGTAAAGTAAAGTAAAGTAAAGTAAAGTAAAGTAAAGTAAAGTAAAGTAAAGTAAAGTAAAGTAAAGTAAAGTAAAGTAAAATAAAGTAAAGTAAAGTAAAGTAAAGTAAAATAAAGTAAAGTAAAGTAAAGTAAAGTAAAGTAAAGTAAAGTAAAGTAAAGTAAAGTAAAGTAAAGTAAAGTAAAGTAAAGTAAAGTAAAGTAAAGTAAAGTAAAGTAAAGTAAAGTAAAGTAAAGTAAAGTAAAAGTAAAAGTAAAAGTAAAAGTAAAAGTAAAAGTAAAAGTAAAAGTAAAAGTAAAAGTAAAAGTAAAAGTAAAAGTAACAGTAACAGTAACAGTAACAGTAACAGTAACAGTAACAGTAACAGTAACAGTAACAGTAACAGTAACAGTAACAGCAACAGCAACAGCAACAGCAACAGCAACAGCAACAGCAACAGTAACAGTAACAGTAACAGTAAAGCAAAGCAAAGCAAAGCAAAGCAAAGCAAAGCAAAGCAAAGCAAAGCAAAGCAAAGCAAAGCAAAGCAAAGCAAAGCAAAGCAAAGCAAAGCAAAGCAAAGCAAAGCAAAGCAAAGCAAAGCAAAGCAAAGCAAAGCAAAGCAAAGCAAAGCAAAGCAAAGCAAAGCAAAGCAAAGCAAAGCAAAGCAAAGCAAAGCAAAGCAAAGCAAAGCAAAGCAAAGCAAAGCAAAGTAAAGTAAAGTAAAGTAAAGTAAAAAAAAATAAAACAAAAATAAAGTAAAAGTAAAAGTAAAAGTAAAAGAAAAAGTAAAAGTAAAAGTAAAAGTAAAAGTAAAAGTAAAAGTAAAAGTAAAAGTAAAAGTAAAAGTAAAAGTAAAAGTAAAAGTAAAAGTAAAAGTAAAAGTAAAAGTAAAAGCAAAGCAAAGCAAAGCAAAGCAAAGTAAAGTAAAGTAAAGTAAAGTAAAGTAAAGTAAAGTAAAGTGATGTAAAGTAGTAAACTAATAAGTAAAAAGAATATTTACAAGACCTAACAACCGGTGTTTTTTCAGGTAAAAGTACAAGTATATTTTCTGTAATATCTACCTTTACACAAAAAATTCCATTACAGTCGAAAGCTTGAATAATTTAGCCAACTAGCAGGAAGTAGTAGATCGAGTTGCTTATAAGTCAATGTAGCGATAAGTAAAATCAATTGCAAGTCAAAGTAAAGTTAAAGAGTCATAGAAATAAATGTGAAAACTTAAAGAATTTTTTTATTTTCAAGTAGCATGAATGATGAACCAAGTAAAAGACCATAGTAAAGTAACTGTTATGGAAATAATTGGAATCACAATTATTCCTTTAACTTCACTATTAAAAAGGAGAGTTTGTTAAAAAATATTCTAGGAAGTAGTAATGTGACTTCCTAATATATTTTGTTAATAAGTAACAGAATATTACTTCAGCAAAAAGTAGTAAAAATTGCCTGCTTCAAGTCGCAAATGGATTCTAAAACATGATGAAATATCTACATAATTCTCGCTAACAAGTAAGGTTACAAAAGGATCATTACTTGTAGTTACTTAAATGATAAAATAAACTGAGAATCGGCTACACGTAGAAACAATCGGCATTTTTTTCAAGTAAAAGTAAAACTGCAATCTGTCTGTTTCCAATAACAAGAATTGTCAATAGGAAGTAATAATTTGAAGTAATAAGCAACTTTTATGGAAGTAATTGAAATCATATTCATAATTTTTACTTCAATATTAGTAGAATTTGCTAAAAATGACTCTAATTCTTAATTCTGTTACTTCATGGTATTATTTGTTATTAAGTAACCAGATCTCACTCATAATGAATTATAAAGTTACATGCTTCAAGTAGCAAAATTTATTCTAAAACGTGGTGAGATACTTACTTAATGCTTACTAAGAAATAAGATTAAAAAATATTAACTCTTGCTCCTTTGATTTTCTAAAATGACAAAATGATTTAAGGAATTGAAAGTACTAAGTAAAGTAAAGCAGAGTAAAGTAAAGTAATAAGTAAAAAAGTCAATTACAGGTACTAGCAACCGGATATTTGAAATAAAAGTAAATTGCCAATAAGCACGTTCATCTGTAGGAATACAGTTACATACAAAGTCAAGGAAGAAAATTTAGTTCAAGAAAAAAAGTTATTCTCTAATTGTCCTGTGGCTTAACACCAAAAAATAGTAGAGTTTTGTATTTTTGTACTTCTTGCATTTTTGTCACTTAAAGCAACTAAGTGTTTTAATCGAAAAAAAATTAATTTTTGTCCAAAAAGTAATTTTTCTTACTTGACAAAGTAACTTATTTCCTGTAACGAGTACTCTCCTGTTATTTAGCAGAAAAAGATAAAAGAGCTCTAGAATTACCCTTGGTGCGGGTTTATATGACTTGTATATGTACGTTACTTAAAAAAAAGTAACTTAGCGGCAAGCAATAATAGAGTTTTCAAATTACTTGCTACCAGTTTATGTTACTTACTGAAGTATTTGTTACTTGAAAGAGTAACTTATTCCATATAACCACTGGTGTTTCTGTAAATTAACAGCAAAGAAAAGAAAAGTTTCAGAATTACCGGTTTATCTGGCTTACTGGAATATTTGTGTTACTTGTAAAAATAACTTATTCCATATAACCAATGGTGTTTCTGTAAATTAGCAACAAAGCAAAAAGAAGCTTTAGAATTACTTTTTGAAGCGTTTTATATTATTTATTGGAGTATTAAGTAAATTATTGCAAATAATAAAAACTGTCTTGTAATATAACATAAAGGAATAGTGAAGCTTTAGAATTACTTCTGATTCCGATTTATATGACTCACTGGGGTATTTGTGCTACTTAAGTTAAGTAATTACTTCTCTACAACGGACACGGTCTCTTGTTTTGACGGCAAGGATAGTGGACTTTTAGAATTACTTCTTCTGCTTTTGTTACTTAAAATAGTAATTTCGTTTTTTTAATTCAAATTTAATTTTTGTTAAAAATTAATTTGTTACTTCATAACGTAACTTATTTCCTACAACGAATCCTCGCCTGTATTTTGGCAGCAAAGAATAATACAGCTTTAGAATTATCCCTGGTACCGGTTTATATAACTTACTGGATTATTTGTGTTACTTATTAAAAAAAAACCTATGTGTGTTACTATATTAATATATATACTTGAAAAAGTAATTTATTGCATGCACTGAATTGGGTTTCTGTATATTAAGAGCACATAAAAGTGGAGCTTTAGAAATACTTCTTTTAGTGGTTTATAAGACTTATTGGAGTTTGTTTTAGTTAAAAAAGTAAATTATTCCCTATCATGAATACTGTCCTTTAATTTAGCCGCAGGGAATAATACAACTTTAGAATTACTTCTGGTACGGGTTTATAATAATTACTACTAATATTTGTGTTACTTAAAAAAGTAACTTATTTCTTTTAATCAATGGTGTTTCTGTAAATTAGCAGAAAAGGAAAAGATAACTTTAGAATTACTTTGTGGCGTTTTATATAATATATTGAAGCATTTGTGTTACTTCAAAAAAGTCACATGTTCCGGAGTGAAGATGAATTATTTCTCGTAACGCTTTATGTTACTTATTGAAGTATTTCCGTTACAATTTACAACAACCGGTTCTTTGTTATTTACTAGAGTAATCCTCTTACTTGAAAAAGTAACTTACATTAATTTCATTCGTTACTTTTCATATAACGAATGGTTTTCTGTAATTTAACAGTGGAGCTTTAGCATTACTCCTTCTAACGGCTTTTATTACTTATTGAAGTATTTGTGTCACGTAAAGAAAGTAATCTATAACAAATACTGTCATAATATAATTGAGCAGCAATGAATAGGGGACTTCTAGTAAGCAATTTATTCTCCACACGGACTTTTGTTTTAACGGCAACTGATAGAAGAGCTTTAGAATTATTTCTTGTAGCGTTTTATATACGCTATTGAGCAACTTACGTTATTTGAAAAAAGTAACATATTTCCGGAGTGGAGATTTTAGAATTATTTCTCGTAGGGCTTTATGTTACTTATTGAAGTATTTGTGTTACAATTTACAACAACAGGTTCTTCGTCACTTACTACAGTATTTCTGTTACTTGAAAAAGTAACTTATATTCATTTCATTCGTTACGTTTGATGTAAGGAATGGAGTTCTGTAATTTAGCAGTGAAGTTTTAGAATTACTTCTTGTAGCGTTTTATTTACTCTATTAAAGCATTTATGTTACTTGAAAAAAGTAACATATTTCCGGCGTAGAGATTTTAGAATTGTTTCTCGTAGCGCTTTATGTTACTTACTAGAGTATTTCTGTTACTTGAAAAAGTAGCTTATATTCATTTCATTCGTTACGTTTCATATAACGAATGGTTTTTGTGTAATTTAACAGTGGACCTTTAGAATTACTTCTTGTAACAGTTTGTTTATGTACTTCTGTTACTTAAAGAAAGCAATTTATTCTCTACAACGAACATGGTCTTTTGTTTTAACGACAACTGATAGTAGAGCTTTAGAATTACTTCTTGTAGCGTTCTATATACTCTACTTCAGCATTTATGTTACTTGAAAAAAAGTAACACATTTTCGGAGTGGAGATTTAAAAATTATTTTTCGCAGCGCTTTATGTTACTTATTGAAGTATTAGTGTTATAATTTACATCAACTGGTTCTTTGTTACTTACTAAAGTTACTTGAAAGTTACTTGAAAAATCAACTCTATATTCATTTCATTCATTACGTTTCATATAACGAATATTTTTCTGAAATTTAACAGTGGGGCTTTAGAATTACTTCTGGTAACAGTTTGTTTGTGTACTTCTGTTAGTTAAAGAAAGCAATTTATTCTCTACAACGATCCACAGTCTTTTGTTTTAACGGCAACTGATAGTGGAGCTTTAGAATTACTTCTTGTAGCGTTTTATTTACTCTATTGAAGCATTTATGTTACTTGAAAAAAGTAACATATTATGTATTTCCGGAGTGGAGATTTTAGAATTGTTTCTCGTAGCGCTTTATGTTACTTACTAGAGTATTTCTGTTACTTGAAACAGTAGCTTATATTCATTTCATTCGTTACGTTTCATATAACGAATGGTTTTCTGTAATATTAGAGTGGACCTTTAGAATTACTTCTTGTAACAGTTTGTTTATGTACTTCTGTTACTTAAAGAAAGCAATTTATTCTCTACAACGAACATGGTCTTTTGTTTTAACGACAACTGATAGTAGAGCTTTAGAATTACTTCTTGTAGCGTTCTATATACTCTACTTCAGCATTTATGTTACTTGAAAAAAAGTAACACATTTTCGGAGTGGAGATTTAAAAATTATTTTTCGCAGCGCTTTATGTTACTTATTGAAGTATTAGTGTTATAATTTACATCAACTGGTTCTTTGTTACTTACTAAAGTTACTTGAAAGTTACTTGAAAAATTAACTCTATATTCATTTCATTCATTACGTTTCATATAACGAATATTTTTCTGAAATTTAACAGTGGGGCTTTAGAATTACTTCTGGTAACAGTTTGTTTGTGTACTTTTGTTAGTTTAAGAAAGCAATTTATTCTCTACAACAATCCACAGTCTTTTGTTTTAACGGCAACTGATAGTGGAGCTTTAGAATTACCTCTTGTAGCGTTTTATTTACTCTATTGAAGCATTTATGTTACTTGAAAAAAGTAACATATTATGTATTTCCGGAGTGGAGATTTTAGAATTGTTTCTCGTAGCGCTTTATGTTACTTACTAGAGTATTTCTGTTACTTGAAAAAGTAGCTTATATTCATTTCATTCGTTACGTTTCATATAACGAATGGTTTTCTGTAATATTAGAGTGGACCTTTAGAATTACTTCTTGTAACAGTTTGTTTGTGCACTTCTGTTACCTAAAGAAAGCAATTTATTCTCTACAACGAACATGGTCTTTTGTTTTAACGACAACTGATAGTAGAGCTTTAGAATTACTTCTTGTAGCATTTTATATACTCCACTTAAGCATTTATGTTACTTGACAAAAGTAACACATTTCCGAAGTGGAGATTTAAAAAATTATTTTCCGTAGCGCTTTATGTTACTTATTGAAGAATTAGTGTTATAATTTACATCAACTGGTTCTTTGTTACTTACTAGAGTTACTTGAAAGTTACTTGAAAAATCAACTCTATATTTATTTCATTCATTACGTTTCATAAAACGAATATTTTTCTGAAATTTAACAGTGGAGCTTTAGAATTACTTCTGGTAACAGTTTGTTTGTGTACTTCTGTTACTTAAAAAAAGCAATTTATTCTCTACAACGATCCACAGTCTTTTGTTTTAACGGCAACTGATAGTCGAACTTTAGAATTACTTCTTGTAGCGTTTTATTTACTCTATTGAAGCATTTATGTTACTTGAAAAAAGTAATATATTATGTATTTCCGGAGTGGAGATTTTAGAATTGTTTCTCGTAGCGCTTTATGTTACTTACTAGAGTATTTCTGTTACTTGGCTTATATTCATTTCATTCGTTACGTTTCATATAACGAATAGTTTTCTGTAATTTAACGGTGGACCTTTAGAATTACTTCTTGTAACAGTTTGTTTGTGTACTTCTGTTACTTAAAGAAAGCAATTTATTCTCTACAACGAACATGGTCTTTTGTTTTAACGACAACTGATAGTAGAGCTTTCGAATTACTTCTTGTAGCGTTTTATTTACTCTATTGAAGCATTCATGTTACTTGAAAAAAGTAATATATTATGTATTTCCAGAGTGGAGATTTTAGAATTGTTTCTCGTAG
This sequence comes from Taphrorychus bicolor, assembly GCA_951812265.1. NCBI lineage: Eukaryota > Metazoa > Arthropoda > Insecta > Coleoptera > Curculionidae > Taphrorychus > Taphrorychus bicolor. Next base: position 19,156,310 of record OX638303.1, read on the forward strand.
CGCTTAATGTTACTTATTAGAGTATTTCTGTTACTTGAAAAAGTAGCTTATATTCATTTCATTCGTTACGTTTCATATAACGAATGGTTTTCTGTAATTTAACGGTGGACCTTTAGAATTACTTCTTGTAACAGTTTGTTTGTGTACTTCTGTTACTTAAAGAAAGCAATTTATTCTCTACAACGAGCATGGTCTTTTGTTTTAACGACAACTGATAGTAGAGCTTTAGAATTACTTTTTGAGGCGTTTTATATACTCCACTTAAGCATTTATGTTACTTGAAAAAAGTAACACATTTCCGACGTGGAGATTTTAAAATTATTTTCCGTAGCGCTTTATGTTACTTATTGAAGTATTAGTGTTATAATTTACATCAACTGGTTCTTTGTTACTTACTAGAGTTACTTGAAGTTACTTGAAAGTTACTTGAAAAATCAACTCTATATTTATTTCATTCATTACGTTTCATAAAACGAATATTTTTCTGAAATTTAACAGTGGAGCTTTAGAATTACTTCTGGTAACAGTTTGTTTGTGTACTTCTGTTAGTTAAAGAAAGCAATTTAATCTCTACAACGATCCACAGTCTTTTTTTTTAACGGCAACTGATAGTGGAGCTTTAGAATTACTTCTTGTAGCGTTTTATTTACTCTATTGAAGCATTTATGTTACTTGAAAAAAGTAACATACTATGTATTTCCGGAGTGGAGATTTTAGAATTGTTTCTCGTAGCGCTTTATGTTACTTACTAGAGTATTTCTGTTACTTGAAAAAGTAGCTTATATTAATTTCATTCGTTACGTTTCATATAACGAATGGTTTTCTGTAATATTAGAGTGGACCTTTAGAATTACTTCTTGTAACAGTTTGTTTGTGCACTTCTGTTACTTAAAGAAAGCAGTTTATTCTCTACAACGAACATGGTCTTTTGTTTTAACGACAACTGATAGTAGAACTTTAGAATTACTTCTTGTAGCGTTTTATATACTCCACTTAAGCATTTATGTTACTTGACAAAAGTAACACATTTCCGAAGCGGAGATTTAAAAAATTATTTTCCGTAGCGCTTTATGTTACTTATTGAAGAATTAGTGTTATAATTTACATCAACTGGTTCTTTGTTACTTACTACAGTTACTTGAAAGTTACTTGAAAAATCAACTCTATATTTATTTCATTCATTACGTTTCATAAAACGAATATTTTTCTGAAATTTAACAGTGGAGCTTTAGAATTATTTCTGGTAACAGTTTGTTTGTGTACTTCTGTTACTTAAGGAAAGCAATTTATTCTCTACAACGATCCACAGTCTTTTGTTTTAACGGCAACTGATAGTGGAGCTTTAGAATTACTTCTTGTAGCGTTTTATTTACTCTATTGAAGCATTTATGTTACTTGAAAAAAGTAATATATTATGTATTTCCGGAGTGGAGATTTTAGAATTGTTTCTCGTAGCGCTTAATGTTACTTACTAGAGTATTTCTGTTACTTGAAAAAGTAGCTTATATTCATTTCATTCGTTACGTTTCATATAACGAATGGTTTTCTGTTATTTAACGGTGGACCTTTAGAATTACTTCTTGTAACAGTTTGTTTGTGTACTTCTGTTACTTAAAGAAAGCAATTTATTCTCTACAACGAACATGGTCTTTTGTTTTAACGACAACTGATAGTAGAGCTTTAGAATTACTTCTTGTAGCGTTTTATATACTCTACTTCAGCATTTATGTTACTTGAAAAAAAGTAACACATTTTCGGAGTGGACATTTTAAAAATTATTTTTCGTAGCGCTTTATGTTACTTATTGAAGTATTAGTGTTATAATTTACATCAACTGGTTCTTTGTTACTTACTAAAGTTACTTGAAAGTTACTTGAAAAATCAACTCTATATTCATTTCATTCATTACGTTTCACAAAACGGATATTGTTCTGAAATTTAACAGTGGAGCTTTAGAATTACTTCTGGTAACAGTTTGTTTGTGTACTTCTGTTACTTAAAAAAAAGCAATTTATTCTCTACAACGATCCACAGTCTTTTGTTTTAACGGCAACTGATAGTGGAACTTTAGAATTACTTCTTGTAGCGTTTTATTTACTCTATTGAAGCATTTATGTTACTTGAAAAAAGTAATATATTATGTATTTCCGGAGTGGAGATTTTAGAATTGTTTCTCGTAACGCTTAATGTTACTTACTAGAGTATTTCTGTTACTTGAAAAAGTAGCTTATATTCATTTCATTCGTTACGTTTCATATAACGAATGGTTTTCTGTAATATTAGAGTGGACCTTTAGAATTACTTCTTGTAACAGTTTGTTTGTGCACTTCTGTTACTTAAAGAAAGCAGTTTATTCTCTACAACGAACATGGTCTTTTGTTTTAACGACAACTGATAGTAGAGCTTTAGAATTACTTCTTGTAGCGTTTTATATACTCCACTTAAGCATTTATGTTACTTGACAAAAGTAACACATTTCCGAAGTGGAGATTTAAAAAATTATTTTCCGTAGCGCTTTATGTTACTTATTGAAGAATTAGTGTTATAATTTACATCAACTGGTTCTTTGTTACTTACTACAGTTACTTGAAAGTTACTTGAAAAATCAACTCTATATTTATTTCATTCATTACGTTTCATAAAACGAATATTTTTCTGAAATTTAACAGTGGAGGTTTAGAATTACTTCTGGTAACAGTTTGTTTGTGTACTTCTGTTACTTAAAGAAAGCAATTTATTCTCTACAACGATCCACAGTCTTTTTTTTTAACGGCAACTGATAGTGGAGCTTTAGAATTACTTCTTGTAGCGTTTTATTTACTCTATTGAAGCATTTATGTTACTTGAAAAAAGTAACATATTATGTATTTCCGGAGTGGAGATTTTAGAATTGTTTCTCGTAGCGCTTTATGTTACTTACTAGAGTATTTCTGTTACTTGAAAAAGTAGCTTATATTCATTTCATTCGTTACGTTTCATATAACGAATGGTTTTCTGTAATATTAGAGTGGACCTTTAGAATTACTTCTTGTAACAGTTTGTTTGTGCACTTCTGTTACTTAAAGAAAGCAGTTTATTCTCTACAACGAACATGGTCTCTTGTTTTAACGACAACTGATAGTAGAACTTTAGAATTACTTCTTGTAGCGTTTTATATACTCCACTTAAGCATTTATGTTACTTGACAAAAGTAACACATTTCCGAAGCGGAGATTTAAAAAATTATTTTCCGTAGCGCTTTATGTTACTTATTGAAGAATTAGTGTTATAATTTACATCAACTGGTTCTTTGTTACTTACTACAGTTACTTGAAAGTTACTTGAAAAATCAACTCTATATTTATTTCATTCATTACATTTCATAAAACGAATATTTTTCTGAAATTTAACAGTGGAGCTTTAGAATTATTTCTGGTAACAGTTTGTTTGTGTACTTCTGTTACTTAAGGAAAGCAATTTATTCTCTACAACGATCCACAGTCTTTTGTTTTAACGGCAACTGATAGTGGAACTTTAGAATTACTTCTTGTAGCGTTTTATTTACTCTATTGAAGCATTTATGTTACTTGAAAAAAGTAATATATTATGTATTTCCGGAGTGGAGATTTTAGAATTGTTTCTCGTAACGCTTAATGTTACTTACTAGAGTATTTCTGTTACTTGAAAAAGTAGCTTATATTCATTTCATTCGTTACGTTTCATATAACGAATGGTTTTCTGTAATATTAGAGTGGACCTTTAGAATTACTTCTTGTAACAGTTTGTTTGTGCACTTCTGTTACTTAAAGAAAGCAGTTTATTCTCTACAACGAACATGGTCTTTTGTTTTAACGACAACTGATAGTAGAGCTTTAGAATTACTTCTTGTAGCGTTTTATATACTCCACTTAAGCATTTATGTTACTTGACAAAAGTAACACATTTCCGAAGTGGAGATTTAAAAAATTATTTTCCGTAGCGCTTTATGTTACTTATTGAAGAATTAGTGTTATAATTTACATCAACTGGTTCTTTGTTACTTACTACAGTTACTTGAAAGTTACTTGAAAAATCAACTCTATATTTATTTCATTCATTACGTTTCATAAAACGAATATTTTTCTGAAATTTAACAGTGGAGGTTTAGAATTACTTCTGGTAACAGTTTGTTTGTGTACTTCTGTTACTTAAAGAAAGCAATTTATTCTCTACAACGATCCACAGTCTTTTTTTTTTAACGGCAACTGATAGTGGAGCTTTAGAATTACTTCTTGTAGCGTTTTATTTACTCTATTGAAGCATTTATGTTACTTGCAAAAAGTAATATATTATGTATTTCCGGAGTGGAGATTTTAGAATTGTTTCTCGTAGCGCTTAATGTTACTTACTAGAGTATTTCTGTTACTTGAAAAAGTAGCTCATATTCATTTCATTCGTTACGTTTCATATAACGAATGGTTTTCTGTTATTTAACGGTGGACCTTTAGAATTACTTCTTGTAACAGTTTGTTTGTGTACTTCTGTTACTTAAAGAAAGCAATTTATTCTCTACAACGAGCATGGTCTTTTGTTTTAACGACAACTGATAGTAGAGCTTTAGAATTACTTCTTGTAGCGTTTTATATACTCCACTTAAGCATTTATGTTACTTGAAAAAAGTAACACATTTCCGAAGTGGAGATTTAAAAATTATTTTCCGTAGCGCTTTATGTTACTTATTGAAGTATTAGTGTTATAATTTACATCAACTGGTTCTTTGTTACTTACTAGAGTTACTTGAAGTTACTTGAAAGTTACTTGAAAAATCAACTCTATATTTATTTCATTCATTACGTTTCACAAAACGGATATTGTTCTGAAATTTAACAGTGGAGCTTTAGAATTACTTCTGGTAACAGTTTGTTTGTGTACTTCTGTTACTTAAAAAAAAGCAATTTATTCTCTACAACGATCCACAGTCTTTTGTTTTAACGGCAACTGATAGTGGAACTTTAGAATTACTTCTTGTAGCGTTTTATTTACTCTATTGAAGCATTTATGTTACTTGAAAAAAGTAATATATTATGTATTTCCGGAGTGGAGATTTTCGAATTGTTTCTCGTAGCGCTTAATGTTACTTACTAGAGTATTTCTGTTACTTGAAAAAGTAGCTCATATTCATTTCATTCGTTACGTTTCATATAACGAATGGTTTTCTGTTATTTAACGGTGGACCTTTAGAATTACTTCTTGTAACAGTTTGTTTGTGTACTTCTGTTACTTAAAGAAAGCAATTTATTCTCTACAACGAGCATGGTCTTTTGTTTTAACGACAACTGATAGTAGAGCTTTAGAATTACTTCTTGTAGCGTTTTATATACTCCACTTAAGCATTTATGTTACTTGAAAAAAGTAACACATTTCCGAAGTGGAGATTTAAAAATTATTTTCCGTAGCGCTTTATGTTACTTATTGAAGTATTAGTGTTATAATTTACATCAACTGGTTCTTTGTTACTTACTAGAGTTACTTGAAGTTACTTGAAAGTTACTTGAAAAATCAACTCTATATTTATTTCATTCATTACGTTTCACAAAACGGATATTGTTCTGAAATTTAACAGTGGAGCTTTAGAATTACTTCTGGTAACAGTTTGTTTGTGTACTTCTGTTACTTAAAAAAAAGCAATTTATTCTCTACAACGATCCACAGTCTTTTGTTTTAACGGCAACTGATAGTGGAACTTTAGAATTACTTCTTGTAGCGTTTTATTTACTCTATTGAAGCATTTATGTTACTTGAAAAAAGTAATATATTATGTATTTCCGGAGTGGAGATTTTAGAATTGTTTCTCGTAACGCTTAATGTTACTTACTAGAGTATTTCTGTTACTTGAAAAAGTAGCTTATATTCATTTCATTCGTTACGTTTCATATAACGAATGGTTTTCTGTAATATTAGAGTGGACCTTTAGAATTACTTCTTGTAACAGTTTGTTTGTGCACTTCTGTTACTTAAAGAAAGCAGTTTATTCTCTACAACGAACATGGTCTTTTGTTTTAACGACAACTGATAGTAGAGCTTTAGAATTACTTCTTGTAGCGTTTTATATACTCCACTTAAGCATTTATGTTACTTGACAAAAGTAACACATTTCCGAAGTGGAGATTTAAAAAATTATTTTCCGTAGCGCTTTATGTTACTTATTGAAGAATTAGTGTTATAATTTACATCAACTGGTTCTTTGTTACTTACTCCAGTTACTTGAAAGTTACTTGAAAAATCAACTCTATATTTATTTCATTCATTACGTTTCATAAAACGAATATTTTTCTGAAATTTAACAGTGGAGCTTTAGAATTATTTCTGGTAACAGTTTGTTTGTGTACTTCTGTTACTTAAGGAAAGCAATTTATTCTCTACAACGATCCACAGTCTTTTGTTTTAACGGCAACTGATAGTGGAGCTTTAGAATTACTTCTTGTAGCGTTTTATTTACTCTATTGAAGCATTTATGTTACTTGAAAAAAGTAATATATTATGTATTTCTGGAGTGGAGACTTGAGAATTGTTTCTCGTAGCGCTTAATGTTACTTACTAGAGTATTTCTGTTACTTGAAAAAGTAGCTTATATTCATTTCATTCGTTACGTTTCATATAACGAATGGTTTTCTGTAATTTAACGGTGGACCTTTAGAATTACTTCTTGTAACAGTTTGTTTGTGTACTTCAGTTACTTAAAGAAAGCAATTTATTCTCTACAACGAGCATGGTCTTTTGTTTTAACCACAACTGATAGTAGAGCTTTAGAATTACTTCTTGTAGCGTTTTATATACTCCACTTAAGCATTTATGTTACTTGAAAAAAGTAACACATTTCCGAAGTGAAGATTTAAAAATTATTTTCCGTAGCGCCTTATGTTACTTATTGAAGTATTAGTGTTATAATTTACATCAACTGGTTCTTTGTTACTTACTAGAGTTACTTGAAGTTACTTGAAAGTTACTTGAAAAATCAACTCTATATTTATTTCATTCATTACGTTTCACAAAACGAATATTTTTCTGAAATTTAACAGTGGAGCTTTAGAATTACTTCTGGTAACAGTTTGTTTGTGTACTTCTGTTACTTAAAGAAAGCAATTTATTCTCTACAACGATCCACAGTCTTTTGTTTTAACGGCAACTGATAGTGGAACTTTAGAATTACTTTTTGTAGCGTTTTATTTACTCTATTGAAGCATTTATGTTACTTGAAAAAAGTAATATATTATGTATTTCCGGAGTGGAGATTTTAGAATTGTTTCTCGTAGCGCTTTATGTTACTTACTAGAGTATTTCTGTTACTTGAAAAAGTGGCTTATATTCATTTCATTCGTTACGTTTCATATAACGAATAGTTTTCTGTAATTTAACGGTGGACCTTTAGAATTACTTCTTGTAACAGTTTGTGTACTTCTGTTACTTAAAGAAAGCAATTTATTCTCTACAACGAACATGGTCGTTTGTTTTAACGACAACTGATAGTAGAGCTTTAGAATTACTTCTTGTAGCGTTTTATATACTCTACTTAAGCATTTATGTTACTTGAAAAAAGTAACACATTTCCGGAGTGGAGATTTAAAAATTATTTTTCGTAGCGCTTTATGTTACTTACTGAAGTATTAGTGTTATAATTTACATCAACTGGTTCTTTGTTATTTACTAGAGTTACTTGAAGTTACTTGAAAGTTACTTGAAAAATCAACTCTATATTCATTTCATTCATTACGTTTAATATAACGAATATTTTTCTGAAATTTAACAGTGGAGCTTTAGAATTACTTTTGGTAACAGTTTGTTTGCGTACTTCTGTTACTTAAAGAAAGCAATTTATTCTCTACAACGATCCACAGTCTTTTGTTTTAACGGAAATTTAACGGCTCCTCTTTAGAATTACTTCTTGTAGCGTTTTATTTACTCTAATGAAGCATTGATGTTACTTGAAAAAAGTAACCTATTTCCGAAGTGAAGATTTATGAATTATTTCTCGTAGCGCTCTATGTTACTTATTGAAGTATTTGTGTAACAATTTACAACAACAGGTTCTTTCTTACTTACTAGAGTATTTCTGTTACTTGAAAAATCAACTTATATTCTTTTCATTCGTTATATTTTTAATCTAACAAATGGTTTTCCGCAATTTAACAGAGGAAATTTAGAATTACTTCTTGTAACGGTTTATATTACTTATTGGAATATTTGCGTTACTTAAAAAAAAACATAACGAATACTGTGCTATAATTGAGCAGCAATTAGTAGTGGATTTCTAGTATTGTTGTTTATGAATTATCGGTGTATTTGTGTTACTTAAAGAAAGTAATTTATTCTCTACAATAGATACCGTCTTTTGATTGAAAAGCAGATGATAGTTGAGGTTTAGAATTACTTCTTGTACTTGTTTATATTACTTATTCGAGTAAATGTGTTTATTGAAAAACGTAGTTCATTCTTTATAACAAAGACTCTCTTGTGGTGTAACAGCAAACATTCGTAGACTTTAGAGTTACTTCTTGTAGGGCATTATATTCCTTACTAGAGGATTAGTATTGCATGAAGACAGAGAGTGAGAGAGACAGAGATAACCACATGGGCATTCAATTAGCAGCAGCAGCTTTTCGAGGTAAGTAACGAGGTTGCAGAAACTACGACGTAGCATTTTCTGTTGTAGCAATAAAGTTACTTATAATCGGCGTAAAAATCTTTGTTCACGTAAAAAAAGTCTGCATACATAGTGAACTTTCTATTAAAATTACAAAAACATAAAGTAAAGGGTTCAAACCAAGTAAAAAAGGGCTTTATTGAAGTAACTTTTTTTGCATTACTTCATTACTTGTACTAATTCAATAAAAGGGGGGTTCAACTACTTAGAGCCTTACCCTGTCAGTTGTAGTTGATATTCTTATTTTATATATTACAGTGAGACTCACATGTGCTGCCGGCTTAATATAGGAATTGCATATGTTATTTATTCAAGAATGTTCTACCTGAAAACTTGAAAACTCTACAAGTACATATCCTGAACTTTGTAATGCCTCTGGAGAATACTGCACCTCTACCAAACATCCATATCCGGTAATGCATTATTTATCCATCTCTACAATATGCATGAGACTTGACGTAGGCTTATAACGCAAACCAAGCCGCCCTTACTAAGCGATTATATAATCTATTTACAAGCAGATTTTAAAATAAAATGCATCGAAAACCGTCAGCCCCAGAACTTTTTAAAATCCCCTTTTCAGTTGAAACTCGAGCTTTTGTATTAAAAATTCCTTAATCATAATTTTAGATTAAATCCGACCTGACTAAAGGCCGGACTTGTTGGTCGTTTTTTTTCTCTTTTAGATTTATTACTTAAGTCTTTTTTGGATTCTCCTCAGGAGGGTTTTAAATACCAATTGGGGCCGCTGAATAATTTAAGAAATTAAAGTTTACGTCTGCAATGGACACCAACCAATTTCCTTATCTCAAGCAACAATAATAATTAGGACTCGCAATCCCGAAATCTAATTTAATTCCCGCGGGATTTCGAGCGGAAACTTTCAAGAATCTGGATACGCCTTCAATCGGGCATAATCTTGTTTGCATCCTCCAAATCGAACGAAAGAATTTTATTTGTGGATTAAGCTTTATGGGAATTGAATTGGCGTAATTTGACTCGAATTCTCACAGTCTGTTCATGGGGATAAATTGCAAATTTTTTTTCTTCATAAGAAAAGGAAACCGAAGGGAACCGAAAAGCTTTATGGGATAATATTATACTGAGCTATAAAGTGATGAATAATCGATTTCGGATCAGATTGGGTGGAAGAGAAATTTAAATTTAATTCCTTGGACGGATGCGGTGCAGGGATCAAGTAAGTAGCTTGGCACTTGTTACTGAAAAAAAGCAGAAGGACCAGGAGTAATAAGTGCAACAAGAATACAGCAGTAAGTAATTGTTTAGCCCTTACGTTGGTACCTCTCTATTATCGTAAAGTTTCCTTTCGTTTTTATGGATATCAAATCGGTATTTACTTGCAAAAAAAGTTGTTAGTGACTCCTGCGAAGTAATTTATTCAGTCACTTAAAAAATTACTTATAATTTTTCTGTTACTTCACGTTTGTTTGAGGAGCTCGAGAAGAGAAATGTGCAGAAATAAAAGAGAAAGGCATTAAAAAAAAACGGTAAAAGAAATATAACAATTTAGAACATAGATAATAGAAAACAGGAAGGATGGCAAAAAAAGTCGTCACAAAGTAAAAATTTTGAGAATATTATTGTGAATAAGAATAAGAAGTAGAATAACTCCTGTCTAAGATATAACCCGATTGGGAGTACTCACTCAAAGTAATTATTGCCAAGTAATTTATTCCGTTACTTAGAGAGTATGCAACATATACTTCTTTTTATAAGTACTTACTTTCATAAAACTTCTACGTACTTTCAAAAAATTACCTATAAAGTTTCTATTTTTTCACGTTGGTTTGAGGAACTCAAGAAGGGATAAATAAAGTTATAAATACAAGGATACGATTGTGAAAAAGAATAAAAAGTATGACAACTCCGGCCTAAGATAAGCCCGATTGGTAATACTGACTCAAAGTAATCATTAGTCAGTCTTGCGAAGTAATTTATTCCGTTACTTAGTAGCTACTGCAAGCAATATATACTTCTTTATATGACAAGTAGGTACTTACTTTCATAAAACTATAGGTGCTTTTTAAAATTACTTATGGTTTTTTTGTTACTTCACGTTTGTTTGACGAGAAGAGAAGTGTGTAGAAAAAAAAACAATATAGCTGAAAGAGACCGGCATTAAAATAAAATTGGGAAGAAAATGTAAAAGAAAAATGGCAAAAAAGAGAAGTAACAGGGAAAAAAGTTAAAAGAAAGGTGGACATTCAGTGTTGGTAGAGAGATTTGTTCTAGAATGATAAATGGAAAAACTAGATAGGAACGGAGGTAAATGGAGCTCGACAAAAACACTGATGGAAAAAAATATCGAAAATGTAGCAAACACATGTTAAAAAGAAAAGAAACATAAAACCAAAAGAGTGGGGAGTATATAAAAGATAAAATAAATTAAAAAACAACTATTTATCTCTAAATAAAAAAAAAACAAAAAATGAGAAAAAAGTTTGAAATAAAGGAGAATAAATGAAAGATAAAAATAGACATGTCTTGATTGAGAAAAACAAATATAAAAATATTAAATTTAAAAAAGTCACAAGCAGATAAAATATAAGGTGGCAAAAGAAAGCTAAACAAAAGTGAAAAATACAATCTAAAGTGTTTTCCGGGCTTTGAAGCCGTGGTCCAATGGAATTTCTTTCTGACGTTTCGTCTACAGCTGCGGCTTACATTATCAAAAGCGATGAGGCAATGGGCGAAGTGATCTCCCGTGCTTCCTGACGCTGACTGATTCGAATGTGGTGAGCTCCGAGGTATTTATTCCCCCGCCGTCGAACTGTTGTGGAGGGACCGAAATGGGGGTAGTAGTGGCGCGGGGTTTCTGTGCACTTCAAGTATGACGTAGAACTCGCTTTCAGTCTGCATGTAGAAGCGTAATTTCCTCATTTCTGTTGAAATTGTTGTGGCGTTTAAAGTCTCGGATAGAAACGCTGCGATTGATATAAGATATCCACTTCGTTGAAAAGGATGTCGTAACCTTCAGAGAGAGCGTGCTCTGCTACTGCTGACTTTTGTGTTTGTCCCAGCCTGCAACTCCTCTTGGGTTCCGTAATCCTCGTGTTGACACTGCGTTTTGTGGTGCCAATGTATACCGAGCCTCAGCTGCATGGAACCTGTCTTTGGCCAATCTCAACCTCTTCCTCGTCATGCCGTCATTTCTAAATGCAGACTGGAAGCGAGTTCTACGACATTCTGTAAGTGCGCCGAAACCCCGCGCCACCACTACCCCCACCCCAGTCCCTCCACTACAGCGCGACGGCGAAGAATTAAAAACCACGGAGCTTACCACAGTCGAATCAGACAACATCGTGAAGCAGGGGGATAACCTCGCCCATTGCCTCATCGCCTTTAATAATGTCTGCGCCAGCTGTAGGCCAAACGTCAGGAAGAAGTTCCATTGGGCCATGGCTTCAAAGCCCGGAAAACCCTTTAGATTGTATTTTGACCGCCCGTGAAAGCCTTTCTAGTCTTATAGAAGTGAAAAAACTAGTCCAAACATAAATAAAAAAAGGGCGAATCTTAAAACAGAGATTGAGAAGCAGATAAAAAGTGAAAAAGCATATTCGATACCAGATTTGAATTATAAATAAAAATGAGAGTGGTATATAAAAGTTTTAAAAAGTCAAATCAAAAAAACGCTCAACAGATAAAATATATATAAAAGAAAACAAAGAGGAATAGCATATAGAAAACAGCAAGTAAAGCTACAAATTTCAGATAAAAAGTTAGAATGTGTTGAATGAAAGCTATACAGAAGTACTGACAAATCGAGAAAAAAGAAGAAAGAAAGAAAAACATCAAATGCAGCTAAAAAAGAATCTAGTACAACTGATTAATCGGTTTTTAAATATATTACACTAGAAAGTAAAATGAAAAAGTAGAAAGAGAAATGCTTAAAAGTTACGTATAAAGAGATAAATCAAGTTGACACTGTGAAAAGCAGATAGTAATTAAGAAAAACTATGAGAGGAAAAACTCGTAAAAAGTAGAGAATAGAAAGAAAACTAGAGAAAAGAAAAATAATTGGAGGTAAATGATGTTTGCGATTTACAGAAAAATGAATGACAAAGTGCTGGCTTATTAGAAAGTACATAAAAAATAGATAAAAAAATAGCAAAAAACCTATAAAATTGGGACAGTGCTAGGGTTAGTATATAAGTTTGATAAAACGGAGACAAAAAAAACTATAATTTTTTAAAAGATTTACAGTAGCAAGAAAAATAAATAAGAGGAAGAAGAAAAGCAAAATTATGTATAAAAAAGCAACAAAATAAAAAAAAATTATTAATCTGTCTAATAAATCTGATTAATCTGTCTTTCATCAGTTTAGACTAAAAACAGAATTGGCGATTAAGAAGCAGAAGTAGTGGTAAATAATGCATGAATAAAAAATTATCTGATAATAAAATAAACTAAAAATAAATAAGAGCGACAAAGAAGGATCTATAACAAAATGAAAGAAGAAACTCTATTGCACCACGGATTCAAAGCCCAGAAAACACTTTGGATTGTAATTTGACCGGCCGTGAAAGCCTTCACATTCTTATAAAAGTGATAAAACTAGATGTCCAAACATAAATAAAAAAGGGGCGGATCTTAAAACATTGAGAAGCTGATAAGAAGTTTTTTCGACAAATTTGACACAGAAATAACAACAAACAATTTAGATTTGAATTATAAATAAAAATGAGAGAGGTATATAAAAGTTTTAAAAAGTCAAATCAAAAGAACGCGCAACAGATATAAAATAGGAACAAAGGAATAAAATAGGAACAAAAGAAGAAAAGCATATAGAAAACAGCAAGTAAAGCTACAAAATTCAGGTAAAAAGTTAGAATGTGAGTTAAACGAAAACGATACAGAATATCTGACAAATCTGCAATTTTTATACCAAAAAAGAAAAAAAAAACAGCAAATGCAGTTAAAAAGAATCTAAAGTTACGTATAAATAGAAAAATAAAGTTGACACTGCAGGTAGTAAATAAGAGGAACTATGAGAGGAAAAACTTTTAAAAAGCAAAAAATAGAAAGAGAACAAGGGAAGAGTTACAGAAAAATGAATGACAAAGTGACGGATTAATAGAAACTAAAGAAAAAATAGCAATAAAACCTACAAAATCGGGACAGTGCTAGAGTTAATATATAAGTTAGATAAAACGGAGACAAAAAACTGATTAAACCACCTTTTAAAGGATTTACAGTAACATAAAAAATTATCTGATGTAGAAAAAAAAAACTAAAAATAAATAAGAGCGACAAAGAAAGACAAAAATCAAATGAAAAAAATCTTAGATTAATGTTGTACCTTTCAATCATCTATATTTAAATAAAAGAAAAAGGGAAAAAATGATAAGAGAAGCCAAGAAAGAGAAAACCGATAGAAAACAAGGAATTAAAGTATAAAAATGGCATAAGAGCAACATATACACACGTATACTAGAACTAGAAAAATACAAGAAAAAAGACATATAAATAAAGGCGAATGTATAATAAAAATGAAAAAAAACAAACTACAGCGGTGAGAAGCAGATAAAACATACATTAAAGAAAAACAACAAAAATAAAAATACGAATAAAATTATAAATCCATCGCATGGAAAAATTACTAGAAAACGGATCAAGCCGTGTACACTGGGGAAAGATAAATAAGGAAAAGAAGGAAAAAAGAGCTATAAAAGCGTGGAAAAAAAAATTTAAAATAAAGGATTGAACTTGAGTAAGTTTACATCAGTAAAGAAAAATTAAGTTAAAGTATGATTTAGATTAGAAAACTATCAAACAATTTGCCACTTTTTTTTTTATTGATTGTTAAAAAATAGGGAAAGGGTTTGAAAATAATTAACAAAACAAATTAAAGAGGAAAGAGTTGTGGAGAAACAGAGTAAAGGGGCAATAAAATTTTTAAATAAAAAGATAAACACTTAAATGTAACAAAGAAGAAATGACAGAAGAAGCGAAAATAATTTGAAGATGTACAGAAATCACACAAATTTTCATGTCAACTCTGTACAAACTCTGGAATTGTTAGGCTCAAATAATGAAAAATAACTAGCAGAAAGAAGAAAATCAAGAATAGAGTTAGAGAAATAAATTATGCAAAGTTGTAAGTCACTGAAAAAGTGACAAATTGGCGCGTAGCGGGGACACAAAAGCGAGTTTAGCCAATGCAAAGATAAGTCAAAGTACAGCTTCTGGATTTGTCAAACTCAAAAGATCAAAATTAGACGGGAAAAAAAGGAAAAGACAGGAAAAGCTAGAATAAGTTGGAGATGCACAGACATCATAGAAATTTGCAAGTCAATGAAGAACTAAACATTTATCGCTTAAGTCGTGGCACAAACGTAGGTTTTGTCAATTTGAAGCGACAGTGCAGGTAGAAACTTTGAATTTGTCACGCTCAAGAGGTAAAAATTAAATGGCAGAAAGACGGAAAAAGTAAGATAAAGTTGAAGTTATAAGACTTTGAAAGCTTTCACGGCTTTAAACTGTAAAGTTGAAGTTTATGAAAGATAAACTATTTGGTGGCACAGTTGAAGTGTGAGTTTTGCACATTCGAGGACAGAGCCAATATTCAAACTCTGGATTTGCAAAGCTCAAAAGTTACAAATTAAAAGGAATAGAAGAGAAAAAACAAAAAAAGCAAGAAGTTAGAGATGTATAGATTATGCAAATTTGCAAATCTATGAAAAAGTTGCAATTTAGCGCCAACGTTAAAGCACAAACACGAATTTCGTCATTTCAAAGAAATTGTAAAATTACAAAGTCTGGATTTGTCAAACATAAAGGATAAAAATTAGGCGGGAGAAAGAGGAAAAGACAGAAAAAGCTTGAGTAAGTTATTTAACATATATTGAAAATTTGAAAGTACATAAAAACTAAGCCATTTGGCGCCGCAGTTGGAGCACAAGTGCGAGTTTCGAAAACTCGACGACATAGTCAATGTTCAAACTCTTGATTTTGCAAAGCCCAACAGATGCAAATTAAATAGGAATAAGGAGAAAAGACAGAAAATAAGAATAAGTTGGAGATGTACAAAGATCATGTAAATTTGCAAATCAATGAAAACTAAACATTTGGCGCCGCAGTCGGTACACAAACGAGAGTTTTGCTCTTTCAATTGACTTTCGACATAGGCAAGATACAAATTCTGGATCTATTAAGCTCAAAAGGTAAAAATTAAATGAAATAAAGAAAAAAAGGCAAAAAAAATAAGTTGGAAATGTGCAAAGATGATGCAAGTCAATGAAGAACTAACGATTTGGCGCCACAGTCGGGGCAAAATTTCGTCAATTTAAAGACATAGTCCAGGTACCAAACCCCAAGTAGCAAATTTAAAACTCTGCAAATTTTAGTGATTCACATTGTAACGCTTCAATAAATGAATTTACTACCTTGAAAGCAATAACTGTACTTCTACACCACAAAAACAAACAAATCCAGAAATTATTGCACAGAATATAACGATGTGATCTTAACTTAAAATATTGCTATTATTTTCCCGCAATATACGGGTTGTCTATATAAACGATTGTCATTATTCCTGCGGAATTTACAGGATCCACCAGCAATAACTCAAGTACTTCTGGGTCAGGAATAAAAGATTTCTATCAGGGGTCCGGTTTCTCATTCTGCCTCAGTTCTCGCACAAACACAATTTCATGCAGATTTATTGTTATTTTATATTGTTTACGTTGTTTCTTTCCTTCAAACGGCTTTGTGTAAGAAATTTTTCTTAATTCTGCAGGTCTTGCCGTAGGTATAACTTATAGCGCAGGAAGATTAAGCCGTTACAAAAGCTGCCACCCACCTATGTAACAAATCGGTTTTGCCCCGAAAACCCCGGGTAATAAATCTGGAAACTAATAAAATAAGAGCAGAAAGGAGAGACAACATCGCAGGAAATAAATTCCGGTCAAGCACCTAGAAAACTGTTGCCGGGGTCGTTTTGGCAAAATGCAAACTTCAGGAGTTCAAGGAGTTATCAGCAAAACCGTTCGCAGGGGACCCGTTTACGGGGACCCGATAGATGCTGAATTGTCCCGTTTTAATAGTTTTGGGAAGACAACGGTCTATATAAAAATGTAAATATTGAGTCTGCATTAGATGAGGCCAGCAGGCACCTTGTCACGGGTTAATACGTCAACGGTAACATATTCCGTAGGCCTCACTAAATCTTCTGAAATTCACATAACAACAACCAACTCTTCATTACAACAATTTTTAGTAATTAGTGTTATTTTTATTATTGTTATTGAAAAACTACAAATCAGGTTATAAATTGTTTGTGAATTATGTCGTCCAAAATGACAAAAAAAAAAGAGTCAGATGTCAGTATTTGGCAGTGAAATGTATTTTAAAATGAGGGGTTAAGTAACTCTCTTATTTTCAAAGATTAACCCATCGAGTTTGTACTCATTTTCAGCAAATTCTTTCCAACTAAATCAATGCCGTTGTCAGATTTGATTTATCTCTCACGTAGTTCGAGAAAAACGTAACTTTGGTATTGTACAAAATTGGCCCATCGAGTTTGTGCTCGTTTTCAGCTACTTTTTGTCAACTAAATCAATGCTGTTGTCAGATTTGATTTATCTCTCAAGTAGTTCGAAAAAAAAGTAACTTTGTTATTTTCAAAGATTGATCCATCGAGCTTGTACTCGTTTTCAGCTACTCTTTTCCATCCAAATCAATGCCGTTGTCCGATTTGGTTCAGCTATCACGTAGTTAAAAAAAACGTAATTTCGTTATTTAAAAACTTGACCCATCGAGTTTGTACTCGTTTTCAGCTACTCTTAGTCAACTAAATCAATGCTGTTGTCAGATTTGATTTATCACTCATCTAGTTCGAAAAAAAAGGAACTTTGTTATTGTCAAAGATTGACCCATCGACCATGTACTCGTTTTCAGCTACTCTTTTCCATCCAAATCAATGCCGTTGTCCGATTTGGTTCATCTCTCACGTAGTTAAAAAAAACGTAATTTCGTTATTTAAAAACTTGACCCATCGAGTTTGTACTCGTTTTCAGCTACTCTTAGTCAACTAAATCAATGCTGTTGTCAGATTTGATTTATCACTCATCTAGTTAAAAAAAAAATGAACTTTGTTATTGTCGATGATTGACCCATCGAGCATGTACTCGTTTTCAGCTACTCTTTTTCATCCAAATCAATGCCGTTGTCCGATTTGGTTCATCTCCCACGTAGTTAAAAAAAAACGTAATTTCGTTATTTAAAAACTTGACCCATCGAGTTTGTACTCGTTTTCAGCTACTCTTAGTCAACTAAATCAATGCTGTTGTCAGATTTGATTTATCACTCATCTAGTTCGAAAAAAAAGGAACTTTGTTATTGTCGAAGATTGACCCATCGACCATGCACTCGTTTTCAGATACTGTTTTCCATCCAAATCAATGCCGTTGTCCGATTTGGTTCATCTCTCACGTAGTAAAAAAAAACGTAATTTCGTTATTTAAAAACTTGACCCATCGAGTTTGTACTCGTTTTCAGCTACTCGTAGTCAACTAAATCAATGCTGTTGTCAGATTTGATTTATCACTCATCTAGTTCGAAAAAAAAGGAACTTTCTTATTGTCGAAGATTGACCCATCGAGCATGTACTCGTTTTCAGCTACTCTTTTCCATCCAAATCAATGCCGTTGTCCGATTTGGTTCATCTCTCACGTAGTTAAAAAAAAACGTAATTTCGTTATTTAAAAACTTGACCCATCGAGTTTGTACTCGTTTTCAGCTACCCTTTGTCAACTAAATCAATGCTGTTGTCAGATTTGATTTATCACTCATCTAGTTCGAAAAAAAAGGAACTTTGTTATTGTCGAAGATTAACCCATCGAGCATGTACTCGTTTTCAGCTATTTTTTCCAACTAGGACAATGCTCTTATTAGATTTAACTTATCTCTCACCTAGTTTGAGAAAAATCTTACTTACTCATTTTCAAAGGTTGACCCATCGAGTTTGTATTAATTTTCAGCTACTTTTTTCCAACTAAATCAATGGCGTTGTCAGATTTGATTTATCTCTCACGTAGTTCGAGAAAAACGTAACTTTGGTATTGTACAAAATTGGCCCATCGAGTTTGTGCTCGTTTTCAGCTACTTTTTGTCAACTAAATCAATGCTGTTGTCAGATTTGATTTATCTCTCAAGTAGTTCGAAAAAAAAGTAACTTTGTTATTTTCAAAGATTGACCCATCGAGCTTGTACTCGTTTTCAGCTACTCTTTTCCATCCAAATCAATGCCGTTGTCCGATTTGGTTCAGCTATCACGTAGTTAAAAAAAACGTAATTTCGTTATTTAAAAACTTGACCCATCGAGTTTGTACTCGTTTTCAGCTACTCTTAGTCAACTAAATCAATGCTGTTGTCAGATTTGATTTATCACTCATCTAGTTCGAAAAAAAAGGAACTTTGTTATGGTCGAAGATTGACCCATCGACCATGTACTCGTTTTCAGCTACTCTTTTCCATCCAAATCAATGCCGTTGTCCGATTTGGTTCATCTCTCACGTAGTTAAAAAAAACGTAATTTCGTTATTTAAAAACTTGACCCATCGAGTTTGTACTCGTTTTCAGCTACTCTTAGTCAACTAAATCAATGCTGTTGTCAGATTTGATTTATCACTCATCTAGTTAAAAAAAAAATGAACTTTGTTATTGTCGATGATTGACCCATCGAGCATGTACTCGTTTTCAGCTACTCTTTTTCATCCAAATCAATGCCGTTGTCCGATTTGGTTCATCTCCCACGTAGTTAAAAAAAAACGTAATTTCGTTATTTAAAAACTTGACCCATCGAGTTTGTACTCGTTTTCAGCTACTCTTAGTCAACTAAATCAATGCTGTTGTCAGATTTGATTTATCACTCATCTAGTTCGAAAAAAAAGGAACTTTGTTATTGTCGAAGATTGACCCATCGACCATGCACTCGTTTTCAGATACTGTTTTCCATCCAAATCAATGCCGTTGTCCGATTTGGTTCATCTCTCACGTAGTAAAAAAAACGTAATTTCGTTATTTAAAAACTTGACCCATCGAGTTTGTACTCGTTTTCAGCTACTCGTAGTCAACTAAATCAATGCTGTTGTCAGATTTGATTTATCACTCATCTAGTTCGAAAAAAAAGGAACTTTCTTATTGTCGAAGATTGACCCATCGAGCATGTACTCGTTTTCAGCTACTCTTTTCCATCCAAATCAATGCCGTTGTCCGATTTGGTTCATCTCTCACGTAGTTAAAAAAAAACGTAATTTCGTTATTTAAAAACTTGACCCATCGAGTTTGTACTCGTTTTCAGCTACCCTTTGTCAACTAAATCAATGCTGTTGTCAGATTTGATTTATCACTCATCTAGTTCGAAAAAAAAGGAACTTTGTTATTGTCGAAGATTAACCCATCGAGCATGTACTCGTTTTCAGCTATTTTTTCCAACTAGGACAATGCTCTTATTAGATTTAACTTATCTCTCACCTAGTTTGAGAAAAATCTTACTTACTCATTTTCAAAGGTTGACCCATCGAGTTTGTATTAATTTTCAGCTACTTTTTTCCAACTAAATCAATGGCGTTGTCAGATTTGATTTATCTCTCACGTAGTTCGAGAAAGACGTAACTTGGTTATTTGACAAAGATTAACTCATCGAGTTTGTACTCATTTTCAGCAACTTTTTAATAATTAAAAAAATGCTGTTGTCAGTTTTGACTTATCTCTCATACAGTTCGAGAGAAATGTGACTTGGTTGTTTTTAAACATTGACCCATCGAGTTAGTACTCATTGTCAGCTACTTTTTTCCCCGAAATCAATGCCGTTGACAAATTTGATTTATCTCTCACGTAATTCGAGGAAAACTTAACTTTTTTATTTGACAAAGATTGACCCATCGAGTTTGTACTCGTTTTCAGCTACTTTTTATCAACTAAATCAATGCCGTTCGCAGATTTGATTTACCTCTAACGGCGTTCGAGAAAGACCTAACCAGGTTATTTGACAAAGATTGAGCCATCGAGTTTGTACTCGTTTTCAGCTACTCTTTGTCAACTAAATCGATGCTGTTGTCAGATTTGATTTATCACTCATCTAGTTCGAAAAAAAAAGAACTTTGTTATTGTCACAGATTGACCCATCGACCATGCACTCGTTTTCAGCTACTCTTTTCCATCCAAATCAATGCCGTTATCCGATTTGGTTCATTTCTCACGTAGTTAAAAAAAACGTAATTTCGTTATTTAAAAACTTGACCCATCGAGTTTGTACTCGTTTTCAGCTACTCTTAGTCAACTAAATCAATGCTGTTGTCAGATTTGATTTATCACTCATCTAGTTCGAAAAAAAAAGGAACTTTGTTATTGTCGAAGATTGACCCATCGACCATGTACTCGTTTTCAGCTACTCTTTTCCATGCAAATCAATGCCGTTGTCCGATTTGGTTCATTTCTCACGTAGTTAAAAAAAACGTAATTTCGTTATTTAAAAACTTGACCCATCGAGTTTGTACTCGTTTTCAGCTACCCTTTGTCAACTAAATCAATGCTGTTGTCAGATTTGATTTATCACTCATCTAGTTCGAAAAAAAAAGGAACTTTGTTATTGTCAAAAATTGACCCATCGACCATGCACTCGTTTTCAGCTACTCTTTTCCATCCAAATCAATGCCGTTGTCCGATTTGGTTCATCTCTCACGTAGTTAAAAAAAAAGCAATTTAGTTATTTAAAAACTTGACCCATCGAGTTTGTACTCGTTTTCAGCTACCCTTTGTCAACTAAATCAATGCTGTTGTCAGATTTGATTTATCACTCATCTAGTTCGAAAAAAAAAGGAACTTTGTTATTGTCAAAAATTGACCCATCGACCATGCACTCGTTTTCAGCTACTCTTTTCCATCCAAATCAATGCCTTTGTCCGATTTGGTTCATCTCTCACGTAGTTAAAAAAAAAGCAATTTAGTTATTTAAAAAATTGACCCATCGAGTTTGTACTCGTTTTCAGCTACTCTTAGTCAACTAAATCAATGCTGTTGTCAGATTTGATTTATCACTCATCTAGTTCGAAAAAAAAAAGGAACTTTGTTATTGTCAAAGATTGACCCATCGACCATGCACTCGTTTTCAGCTACTCTTTTCCATCCAAATCAATGCCGTTGTCCGATTTGGTTCATCTCTCACGTAGTTAAAAAAAACGTAATTTCGTTATTTAAAAACTTGACCCATCGAGTTTGTACTCGTTTTCAGCTACCCTTTGTCAACTAAATCAATGCTGTTGTCAGATTTGATTTACCACTCATCTAGTTCGAAAAAACAAAGAACTTTGTTATTGTCGAAGATTGACCCATCGACCATGCACTCGTTTTCAGCTACTCTTTTCCATCCAAATCAATGCCGTTGTCCGATTTGGTTCTCTCACGTATCTCTCACGTAGTAAAAAAAAATGTAATTTCGTTATTTAAAAACTTGACCCATCGAGTTTGTACTCGTTTTCAGCTACTCTTAGTCAACTAAATCAATGCTGTTGTCAGATTTGATTTATCACTCATCTAGTTCGATAAAAAAGGAACTTTGTTATTGTCGAAGATTGACCCATCGACCATGCACTCGTTTTCAGCTACTCTTTTCCATCCAAATCAATGCCGTTGTCCGATTTGGTTCATCTCTCACGTAGTTAAAAAAAAACGTAATTTCGTTATTTTAAAACTTGACCCATCGAGTTTGTACTCGTTTTCAGCTACTCTTTGTCAAATAAATCAATGCTGTTGTCAGATTTGATTTATCACTCATCTAGTTCGAAAAAAAAGGAACTTTGTTATTGTCGAAGATTGACCCATCGAGCATGTACTCGTTTTCAGCTATTTTTTCCAACTAGGACAATGATCTTATTAGATTTAACTTACCTCTCACCTAGTTCGAGAAAAATCTTACTTAGTCATTTTCAAAGGTTGACCCATCGAGTTTGTATTAATTTTCAGCTACTTTTTTCCAACTAAATCAATGGCGTTGTCAGATTTGATTTATCTCTCACGTAGTTCGAGAAAGACGTAACTTGGTTATTTGACAAAGATTAACTCATCGAGTTTGTACTCATTTTCAGCAACTTTTTAATAATTAAAAAAATGCTGTTGTCAGTTTTGACTTATCTCTCATACAGTTCGAGAGAAATGTGACTTGGTTGTTTTTAAACATTGACCCATCGAGTTAGTACTCATTGTCAGCTACTTTTTTCCCCGAAATCAATGCCGTTGACAAATTTGATTTATCTCTCACGTAATTCGAGGAAAACTTAACTTTTTTATTTGACAAAGATTGACCCATCGAGTTTGTACTTGTTTTAAGCTCCTTTTTTTCAATTAAATCACTGCCGTTGTCAAATTTGATTTATCTTTTACGCAGTTCGAGAAAAAGGTAACTTTGTTATTTGACAAAGTTTAACCCATTGAGTTTGTACTTTCAGCAATTTTTTAATAATTAAGAAAATGCCGTAGTTAGTTTTGACTTATTTCTCATACAGTTTGAGAGAAATGTAACTTTGTTTTTAAATCATTGACCCATCGAGATTGTACTCGTTTTCAGCTACTTCTTTCCATCCAAATCAATGCCATCGTCAAATTTGACTTATCTCTCACGTAGTTCGAGACAAATGTAACTTTGTTATTTGACCAAGATGGATCTATCGAATTTGTACTCATTTTCAGGAACTTTATAATAATTAAGACAATGCCGTTGTCAGTTTTGACATATCTCTCATACAGTTCGAGAGAAATGTGACTTGTTTGTTTTCAAATATTGACCCATCGAGTTTGTACTCATTTTCAGCTATTTTTTTCAAACTAAATCAAGGACGTTGTCAAATTTGATTTACCTCTCACGTAATTCGAGAAAAACGTAACTTTTTGATTTGACAAAGATGGACCCATAGAGCTTGTACTCACTTTCAGCAACTTTTTAATAAGTAAGTAAATGCCGTTGTCAGTTTTGACAACATACGTCGAGGGACGTCAATTTAAACGGGCACTGCCACTATTTTTAAGGCACTCACTCAGTCAACAAATATCCATATTTTCTTGAAAATTGTCCCGTTTTTTGACCGGAAGTCTGCCATTTTTAAGGTACGCATGACGTAATTTCAATGTTAAAGCACTTCAATTTACGAATGACAATTTCAAATGATTTGACGTAAGACCTCAAGTGACGTCAATTTAAATAGACACCGCCGCTATTTTTAAGGCACCCACTGAGCGAATAATATCCATATTTTCTTGAAAATTGTCCCGTTTCTTGACCGGAAGTCTGCCATTTTTAAGGTACGCATGACGTAATTTCAATGTTAAAGCACTTCAATTGACGAATCATATTCAAATGATTTGACGTAAGACGTTCAGTAACGTCATTTTACACGGACACCGCCGCTATATTTAAAGAACCCATTGAGCCAACAAATATCCATATTTCCTTGAGAATTGTCCCGTTTTTTGACCGGACATCCGCCATTTCTAAAGTACCCATGACGTAATTTCAATGTCAAAGCACTTCAATTGACGAATCATAATTTAAAATGATTTGACGTAAGATGTAAAGTGACGTCAATTTAAACGGACACCGCTGCTATTATTAAGGCACCCACTGAGCCAACAAAAATCCATATTTCCTTGAAAATTGTCCCGTTTTTTGACCGGAAGTCTGCCATTTTTAAGGTGCCCAGGACGTAATTTCAATGTCAAAGCACTTCAATTGACCAATCATAATTTCAAATGATTTGAGGTAAGGCGTTAAGTGACGTCAATGTAAACGGACCCCGCCGTAATTTTTAAGGCATCTACTGCTAAAAAAGGGGGCCAAAACTGTAAAAGGGGACAGTCTCTCCAGATGTAATGTACTAACTCGTTGCCTACCCTAAATATATTTCACTGCCAAATACTAACATCTGATATTTGTATTTATTTCTGTTTTTTTGCTATTTATTTCTTTTCATGGGAAGTGCGTATTGATATTGGACGATTAGTGGAAAACCCTTGTGACAACTTACCGCTGCAAACTGAGTGGCCTTGGCCTCCTCCGGCGACTGGCCAGGCCTCACGTGCAACTCTGGCCTCGTGGTGGCGTGATGAACTCTGTGATTTCCTTCAGGAAGTCGCGGCTTTTGAAGAATCACATTGGGCTGGGCCTTGGGCAGCACATCCTGCGTCACCAAGTTACTGGACTCGAAGGGATGGTGCGCCAAAGGTGGCGCCGACGTCGATGGTACCGCAGAGGCAGATGTGTGCAACAAAGCTCCAAGCTAAAACAATCAAAGTGAAATTTTTTTTTCAGAATATCGTTTTGATCGGCATTATTACGTACACACAAAAATTCTGATTATTTTAATTAAAAATACAGAAATTTAAGTAAAAAGCAAAATAAAACTTCTGCGGTGACAGCTAACTTAACATTTCGAATTATCGATTCCTCTCAACTAGAGATGGGCGATTACGACTATTTTAAAGTGATTCAACGCTTTCTGTAGCCCAAATCATGTTTTAAGAAACGTTGACTAGAGAGACTAGAGTTTACTAGAGAAATTAGTTTGATACTCTGCTGAACGCCGTCCCTAGACAGTATAGCTACGAATCTTGGCCATCTGTCTGTGGGAAGCGACAACTTCGGCAGAAAACTGGCTTGGTTTCAATTCACTATTATCTCGCGTGCCCTAGTGGAAGCACCTGCCGTCGTCCGATGGCGCCACTTGCATATGTACACTGTACCTTGAGCAAGAGAGGAGAGCATGTTTCATTCGAACTCGCATTTCTGTCAGGTTTGAGGTATACCATACTGATGAGCTCCAATAAGAGCGAAACCGGTCTATGCCCCCCAAATGTTCCGATATTCAAATTTTTTTTCAAGGCATCACAGAAAATACTATTAATTCCATGGCGTACTGTGAGTTTTTTTATGAACACACGTTATTTCATTACTCCTTGTCTGCCTGAGGAATGTCTTAAGATAAATTTCGAACGGGCCAGGGATTAAATTGGTCGTATGCCCCCGATGGAGACGTGTGTGTACTCGCTTGAAAGCAGGTATTTACGAGCACTTAATTAATACAAATTATTCGTTTGAGTGAGTTGTTCAGGTGTAAAAGTGTTTCGGGTCGGGAATTTCAGTTGCCTTATGATTAAATAGAATACATTACTGCTGCAAATAAGCAATTTGAAGTAGAGCTGTTAAATGGCTGAAAGTTCACTGAAAAAATCCAAAGCTT
The DNA here is from genome assembly GCA_951812265.1 of Taphrorychus bicolor. Classification (NCBI taxonomy): domain Eukaryota; kingdom Metazoa; phylum Arthropoda; class Insecta; order Coleoptera; family Curculionidae; genus Taphrorychus; species Taphrorychus bicolor. Next base: position 19,182,221 of record OX638303.1, read on the forward strand.
TTAACGGCTTAGTGGGTCCATTAGCTGCACTTAAATATGCGTCTCTAATAAAATGAATTTTGCAGATAATGCCAAGAGTAGAAGTTAGTTTGGAGCGGATCTGCGAAAATGCGGCAAAAATGCATAATCCACGCTCTTTGTTTTTGCCAGCAAGGACTCCGTGATTAATTGAAGTTTCAATATGTTATTTGAGAGAATTTTAAGAAAGCGGTAAATTATACAAAAGGAAAAAGTTCTGGATTAAAGGGTAAAAACACTTTTCTAGTTTTCAAACTTACTTTCCACTCTCAAACAAAAAGCCTATCAGAATTTATTACAATCTTTATGTAAGTTCCTCTCTATGGTGCTAACAACGGTTGGTATAAATCTGTAGTATAGGAATATTTTGTAAAAATTTTAGTTGCAGGAAATACTAAAAAAAAACCGAAATTTCAATTTTTACATCTTGAAGCTGACATGTTTTTTTGAATTTTTTGAAATTAGTGACATTTGCGTTGCGTTTCTAAAATCATTATTACACCTCTTTTATTAGTCACTTTTTTCTTCCTTTAATCCTGTGATTAACTTTTTATCTGATCCCCCCTCCCTATTTGTATTTTTTACCTATATTTTTCTTCCCTATATTTATCTTACATCTTTTATTGACTTGTTTTAACTCTTAGGTTTTTTAAGCCTCACATTGCATCTTGGCACTCACCTGCTTTCATTTTGTTCTCAGTACAATTTGACATCCACTCTAATTAATTTTTTGCCGTTTTTTCTTCGTTTTCACTTTTACTTAATTTCATAAGATTGTGAAAGCTTTTGCGGCCGGTCAAATTACAATCTAAAGTGTTTTCCGGGCTTCGCATCTACAGCTGCGGCAAACATTATCAAGGTCCATCTGTGCTTAGCGTCCTTTATTTATTAATGTGAACGTTTGGATAGCAGGTGCAGGGCAAGAACGAAAGCTAATTCACCTTTTAGAAATTGCCAACGTTTCGAGCTTTATTTGAGGTCTTCGTTCTGACCTTTAAGTGAGGAAGACCTCAATTAAAAGTCGAAACGTTGGCGATTTCTAAAAAGTGAAGTAACTTTCTTTCTTTACTAAACCTCCTATCCAAACGTTCACATTATCGAAGGTGAGATCGTCCAAAGACCGCAGATATCCCCTACCGACACCCGGAGTTTACCGAGTTCCATGCGAGTGGCTCGGAATACATTGGCACCACAAAACACAAGGTCAACACGAGGATTACGGAACACAAGAGGAGTTGCAGGCTGGGACAAACACAAAAGTCAGCAGCTATGGCTTGGTATACATTGGCACCACAAAACACAGTGTCAACACGAGGATTACGGAACACAAGAGGAGTTGCGGCTGGGACAAACACAAAAGCCAGCAGCTTTGGCTTGGTATACATGGGCACCACAAAACACAGTGTCAACACGAGAATTACGGAACACAAGAAGAGTTGCAGGCCGGGACAAACACAAAAGTCAGCAGCTATGGCTTGGTATACATTGGCACCACAAAACACAGTGTCAACACGAGGATTACGGAACACAGAAGGAGTTGCAGGCTGGAACAAACACAAAAGTCAACAGCTATGGCTTGGTATACATTGGCACCACAAAAACAGTGTCAACACGAGGATTACGGAACACAAGAGGAGGTGCAGGCTGGGACAAACACAAAAGTCAGCAGCTATGGCTTGGTATACATTGGCACCACAAAAAGCAGTGTCAACACGAGAATTACGGAACACAAGAGAAGATGCAGGCTGGGACAAACACATAAGTCAGTAGCTGTGGCTTGGTATACATTGGCACAACAAAACAGAGTGTCAACACGAGGATTACGGAACATAAGAGGAGTTGCAGGCTGGGACAAACACGAAATTCATAGTTATGACTTGGTATAGATTAGCACCAAAAAAACACAGTGTCAACACGAGGATTACGGAACACAAGAGGAGTTGCAGGCTGGAACAAACACAAAAGTCAGCAGCTATGGCTTGGTATACATTGGCACCACAAAACACAGTGTCAACACGAAGATTGCGGAACACAAGAGGAGTTGCAGGCTGGGACAAACACAAAGTCAACAGCTGTGGCTTGGTATACATTGACAACACAAAACACAGTGTCAATACGAGGATTACGGAACACAAGAGGAGTTGCAGGCTGGGTTAAACACATAGGTCAGTAGCTGTGGCTTGGTATACATTGGCACCACAAAACACAGTGTCAACACGAGGATTACGGAACCCAAGAGGAGTTGCAGGCTCGGACAAACACAAAAGTCAGCAGCTATGGCTTGGTATACATTGGCACCACAAAACACAGTGTCAATACGAGGATTACGGAACCCAAGAGGAGTTGCAGGCTGGGACAAACATAAAAGTCAGCAGCTATGGCTTGGTATACATTGGCACCACAAAACACAGTGTCAACACGAGGATTACGGAACCCAAGAGGAGTTGCAGGCTGGGACAAACACAAAAGTCAGCAGCTATGGCTTGGTATACATTGGCACCACAAAACACAGTGTCAACACGAGGATTACGGAAGCCAAGAGGAGTTGCAGGCTGGGACAAACACAAAAGTCAGCAGCTATGGCTTGGTATATATTGGCACCACAAAACACAGTGTCAATACGAGGATTGCGGAACACAAGAGGAGTTGCAGGCTGGGACAAACACAAAAGTCAGCAGCTATGGCTTGGTATACATTGGCACCACAAAACACAGTGTCAACACGAGGATTGCGGAACACAAGAGGAGTTGCAGGCTGGGACAAACACAAAGTCAACAGCTATGGCTTGGTATACATTGACAACACAAAACATAGTGTCAATACGAGGATTACGGAACACAAGAGGAGTTGCAGGCTGGGTTAAACACATAGGTCAGTAGCTGTGGCTTGGTATACATTGGCACCACAAAACACAGTGTCAACACGAGGATTACGGAACCCAAGAGGAGTTGCAGGCTGGGACAAACATAAAAGTCAGCAGCTATGGCTTGGTATACATTGGCACCACAAAACACAGTGTCAACACGAGGATTACGGAACCCAAGAGGAGTTGCAGGCTGGGACAAACACAAAAGTCAGCAGCTATGGCTTGGTATACATTGGCACCACAAAACACAGTGTCAACACGAGGATTGCGAAACACAAGAGGAGTTGCAGGCTGGGACAAACACAAAGTCAACAGCTGTGGCTTGGTATACATTGACAACACAAAACATAGTGTCAATACGAGGATTACGGAACACAAGAGGAGTTGCAGGCTGGGTTAAACACATAGGTCAGTAGCTGTGGCTTGGTATACATTGCAACCAACAAACACAGTGTCGACACGAGGATTACGGAGCACAAGAGGAGTTGCAGGCTGGGACAAACACGAAATTCATAGTTATGACTTGGTATAGATTAGCACCAAAAAACACAGTGTCAACACGAGGATTACGGAACACAAGAGGAGTTGCAGGCTGGGACAAACACAAAAGTCAGCAGCTATGGCTTGGTATACATTGGCACCACAAAACACAGTGTCAACACGAGGATTGCGGAACACAAGAGGAGTTGCAGGCTGGGACAAACACAAAGTCAACAGCTGTGGCTTGGTATACATTGACAACACAAAACATAGTGTCAATACGAGGATTACGGAACACAAGAGGACTTGCAGGCTGGGTTAAACACATAGGTCAGTAGCTGTGGCTTGGTATACATTGGCACCACAAAACACAGTGTCAACACGAGGATTACGGAACCCAAGAGGAGTTGCAGGCTGGGACAAACACAAAAGTCAGCAGCTATGGCTTGGTATACATTGGCACCACAAAACACAGTGTCAACACGAGGATTGCGGAACACAAGAGGAGTTGCAGGCTGGGACAAACACAAAGTCAACAGCTGTGGCTTGGTATACATTGACAACACAAAACATAGTGTCAATACGAGGATTACGAAACACAAGAGGAGTTGCAGGCTGGGACAAACACATAAGTCAGTAGCTGTGGCTTGGTATACATTGGCACAACAAAACAGAGTGTCAACACGAGGATTACGAAACATAAGAGGAGTTGCAGGCTGGGACAAACACGAAATTCATAGTTATGACTTGGTATAGATTAGCACCAAAAAAAAAAGTGTTAACACGAGGATTACGGAACACAAGAGGAGTTTCTGGCTGGGACAAACACAAAAGTCAGCAGCTATGGCTTGGTATACATTGGCACCACAAAACACAGTGTCAACACGAAGATTACGGAACCCAAGAGGAGTTGCAGGCTGGGACAAACACAAAAGTCAGCAGCTATGGCTTGGTATACATTGGCACCACAAAACACAGTGTCAACACGAGGATTGCGGAACACAAGAGGAGTTGCAGGCTGGGACAAACACAAAGTCAACAGCTGTGGCTTGGTATACATTGACAACACAAAACATAGTGTCAATACGAGGATTACGAAACACAAGAGGAGTTGCAGGCTGGGACAAACACATAAGTCAGTAGCTGTGGCTTGGTATACATTGGCACAACAAAACAGAGTGTCAACACGAGGATTACGAAACATAAGAGGAGTTGCAGGCTGGGACAAACACGAAATTCATAGTTATGACTTGGTATAGATTAGCACCAAAAAAAAAAGTGTTAACACGAGGATTACGGAACACAAGAGGAGTTTCTGGCTGGGACAAACACAAAAGTCAGCAGCTATGGCTTGGTATACATTGGCACCACAAAACACAGTGTCAACACGAAGATTACGGAACCCAAGAGGAGTTGCAAGCTGGGACAAACACAAAGTCAACAGCTGTGGCTTGGTATACATTGACAACACAAAACACAGTGTCAATACGAGGATTACGGAACACAAGAGGAGTTGCAGGCTGGGTTAAACACATAGGTCAGTGGCTGTGGCTTGGTATACATTGGCACCACAAAACACAGTGTCAACACGAGGATTACGGAAGCCAAGAGGAGTTGCAGGCTGGGACAAACACAAAAGTCAGCAGCTATGGCTTGGTATATATTGGCACCACAAAACACAGTGTCAATACGAGGATTGCGGAACACAAGAGGAGTTGCAGGCTGGGACAAACACAAAAGTCAGCAGCTATGGCTTGGTATACATTGGCACCACAAAACACAGTGTCAACACGAGGATTGCGGAACACAAGAGGAGTTGCAGGCTGGGACAAACACAAAGTCAACAGCTATGGCTTGGTATACATTGACAACACAAAACATAGTGTCAATACGAGGATTACGGAACACAAGAGGAGTTGCAGGCTGGGTTAAACACATAGGTCAGTAGCTGTGGCTTGGTATACATTGGCACCACAAAACACAGTGTCAACACGAGGATTACGGAACCCAAGAGGAGTTGCAGGCTGGGACAAACATAAAAGTCAGCAGCTATGGCTTGGTATACATTGGCACCACAAAACACAGTGTCAACACGAGGATTACGGAACCCAAGAGGAGTTGCAGGCTGGGACAAACACAAAAGTCAGCAGCTATGGCTTGGTATACATTGGCACCACAAAACACAGTGTCAACACGAGGATTGCGAAACACAAGAGGAGTTGCAGGCTGGGACAAACACAAAGTCAACAGCTGTGGCTTGGTATACATTGACAACACAAAACATAGTGTCAATACGAGGATTACGGAACACAAGAGGAGTTGCAGGCTGGGTTAAACACATAGGTCAGTAGCTGTGGCTTGGTATACATTGCAACCAACAAACACAGTGTCGACACGAGGATTACGGAGCACAAGAGGAGTTGCAGGCTGGGACAAACACGAAATTCATAGTTATGACTTGGTATAGATTAGCACCAAAAAACACAGTGTCAACACGAGGATTACGGAACACAAGAGGAGTTGCAGGCTGGGACAAACACAAAAGTTAGCAGCTATGGCTTGGTATACATTGGCACCACAAAACACAGTGTCAACACGAGGATTGCGGAACACAAGAGGAGTTGCAGGCTGGGACAAACACAAAGTCAACAGCTGTGGCTTGGTATACATTGACAACACAAAACATAGTGTCAATACGAGGATTACGGAACACAAGAGGAGTTGCAGGCTGGGTTAAACACATAGGTCAGTAGCTGTGGCTTGGTATACATTGGCACCACAAAACACAGTGTCAACACGAGGATTACGGAACCCAAGAGGAGTTGCAGGCTGGGACAAACACAAAAGTCAGCAGCTATGGCTTGGTATACATTGGCACCACAAAACACAGTGTCAACACGAGGATTGCGGAACACAAGAGGAGTTGCAGGCTGGGACAAACACAAAGTCAACAGCTGTGGCTTGGTATACATTGACAACACAAAACATAGTGTCAATACGAGGATTACGAAACACAAGAGGAGTTGCAGGCTGGGACAAACACATAAGTCAGTAGCTGTGGCTTGGTATACATTGGCACAACAAAACAGAGTGTCAACACGAGGATTACGAAACATAAGAGGAGTTGCAGGCTGGGACAAACACGAAATTCATAGTTATGACTTGGTATAGATTAGCACCAAAAAAAAAAGTGTTAACACGAGGATTACGGAACACAAGAGGAGTTTCTGGCTGGGACAAACACAAAAGTCAGCAGCTATGGCTTGGTATACATTGGCACCACAAAACACAGTGTCAACACGAAGATTACGGAACCCAAGAGGAGTTGCAGGCTGGGACAAACACAAAAGTCAGCAGCTATGGCTTGGTATACATTGGCACCACAAAACACAGTGTCAACACGAGGATTGCGGAACACAAGAGGAGTTGCAGGCTGGGACAAACACAAAGTCAACAGCTGTGGCTTGGTATACATTGACAACACAAAACATAGTGTCAATACGAGGATTACGAAACACAAGAGGAGTTGCAGGCTGGGACAAACACATAAGTCAGTAGCTGTGGCTTGGTATACATTGGCACAACAAAACAGAGTGTCAACACGAGGATTACGAAACATAAGAGGAGTTGCAGGCTGGGACAAACACGAAATTCATAGTTATGACTTGGTATAGATTAGCACCAAAAAAAAAAGTGTTAACACGAGGATTACGGAACACAAGAGGAGTTTCTGGCTGGGACAAACACAAAAGTCAGCAGCTATGGCTTGGTATACATTGGCACCACAAAACACAGTGTCAACACGAAGATTACGGAACCCAAGAGGAGTTGCAAGCTGGGACAAACACAAAGTCAACAGCTGTGGCTTGGTATACATTGACAACACAAAACACAGTGTCAATACGAGGATTACGGAACACAAGAGGAGTTGCAGGCTGGGTTAAACACATAGGTCAGTGGCTGTGGCTTGGTATACATTGGCACCACAAAACACAGTGTCAACACGAGGATTACGGAAGCCAAGAGGAGTTGCAGGCTGGGACAAACACAAAAGTCAGCAGCTATGGCTTGGTATATATTGGCACCACAAAACACAGTGTCAATACGAGGATTGCGGAACACAAGAGGAGTTGCAGGCTGGGACAAACACAAAAGTCAGCAGCTATGGCTTGGTATACATTGGCACCACAAAACACAGTGTCAACACGAGGATTGCGGAACACAAGAGGAGTTGCAGGCTGGGACAAACACAAAGTCAACAGCTATGGCTTGGTATACATTGACAACACAAAACATAGTGTCAATACGAGGATTACGGAACACAAGAGGAGTTGCAGGCTGGGTTAAACACATAGGTCAGTAGCTGTGGCTTGGTATACATTGGCACCACAAAACACAGTGTCAACACGAGGATTACGGAACCCAAGAGGAGTTGCAGGCTGGGACAAACATAAAAGTCAGCAGCTATGGCTTGGTATACATTGGCACCACAAAACACAGTGTCAACACGAGGATTACGGAACCCAAGAGGAGTTGCAGGCTGGGACAAACACAAAAGTCAGCAGCTATGGCTTGGTATACATTGGCACCACAAAACACAGTGTCAACACGAGGATTGCGAAACACAAGAGGAGTTGCAGGCTGGGACAAACACAAAGTCAACAGCTGTGGCTTGGTATACATTTACAACACAAAACATAGTGTCAATACGAGGATTACGGAACACAAGAGGAGTTGCAGGCTGGGATAAACACATAGGTCAGTAGCTGTGGCTTGGTATACATTGCAACCAACAAACACAGTGTCGACACGAGGATTACGGAGCACAAGAGGAGTTGCAGGCTGGGACAAACACGAAATTCATAGTTATGACTTGGTATAGATTAGCACCAAAAAACACAGTGTCAACACGAGGATTACGGAACACAAGAGGAGTTGCAGGCTGGAACAAACACAAAAGTCAGCAGCTATGGCTTGGTATACATTGGCACCACAAAACGCAGTGTCAACACGTGGATTACGGAACACAAGAGGAATTGCAAGCTGGAACAAACACAAAAGTCAACAGCTGTGGCTTGGTATACATTGGCACCACCAAACGCGGGCTCAACACTTTTGACACATGAAAACACATTTGAAATATTCGCCCTTTCTTATGTTTCTTATTTTTAGTTTTCTAATAACATTTTTAAACCAAATCTATTAATAACTTAAAATTCGTATCTAGTTTCTAGAACTCAACTTTGTTATGTAAGTTTGTCGCGGTTGTTTTGCTGTTCAGTTTCACACTTTCTTCTCTATTTCACTTTTCTTTTTCTTTAATTTTTTCTCTCCTTACCTTCATTCACATGTTATATCTCTTCTCGTTGATACATATTTTTTTTACTACTTTTAATTCCACATAGAATGTTCTATTAATAGTTCTAGAATATGTCACTTTGATCAGTTTTTTACTAATTTACCCCAATTTAATATCAACTTTTAATTTTCAATCTTCTCCCTACTTTTTCTCTACTATCATTTCACAAATATACCACTTAAAATCAATTTAATAAGTTGTTTAGTAACTTCTTATTAAACTCCTACATTATTAAACTTTGTTTGCGGTTTTTATCCTTTTTTTTTAATTTTTTTCTAGCTTATTCCTTCATTCTCTTATTTCTTTCACTCCCTATATTAAATTTTCTTGTTATGGCTATTCTAATTTAATTTATCTTTTCTCTCTTATTCCGTTATTGAAATTCGTTTTCTTTTTGTTTACGGTTTTTCTCTCCCTTTTTTATTTCACTCATTCTCTCCATTCTTGTGTATCATCTTTATGTTATGTCTCTTCTCAATAATTTATCTTTTTTAATTCTATAAAATCTATATAGAATCGAGAATATTTGAAATATTCCCCCTTTCTTCTCTCTTTTAACATTATTAAAATATGTCACTGAAAAACAATTTTAATCAGTTGTTTAGTAACTTTATCAACCAAATCTTATATTAATTGAATTTGTCTTCTAACGGAATTCAGCTATAGAAGAAGTTATAATTCAATTCGGTTATTTTACTTTGTTTTGTTTTTTTAACGTTAAAACGAGAAACAAGATGACGTAGAAATAAGACAAATAATTAAAAAATGCTCAATTCAATAAAAATGGAAAAAAGTCGAAAAAATAAAAGAAACAATCGATCGAATCAAAACAAGAATTATAGTAAAATACAAGAAAGAGTAAAAAAAATGTTTAAATGCCAACATCGAGAACAGACGTTGATTGGGCAAGTTGAACATAAGAAAGTGCCATACTCAAAGAAATAAGTAACCAAAATATAAAAAAAAATAAATGAATAATCTGTAAAATACAAAAATCATAAAAAAAGGGAAAAGTAACTTCAAAGATGACAAAATTTAATGTTGAAAAACAAATTAAAAAGTAATGAAGTTTGGCTAGTAAGAGATCTGAGGCTTCTGGACCGCAGTTTTCACGCAAATAGTACAGCTAAGGAGTTAGATCTCAAGAAATAAAAAAATGAAAAGCTTATTGACGAAATAAAAAAATTGGCAACTAAAAGAAGAATCAAAGAGAAATAAAAATTAAAAAATTAAACTAGTAGTTGAAAAAATAAGAAATAAATAACGTTAAAAAATAACGTGCAACAGGTTAAGAACATCATAGAAATACTATTGAAATATAGTTTTTGAAAAATATTTACTTATCAAGGTTCAGAACAAATAATGAAAGACAAAACCATAAAAAGTTTGGCTAGTAGGAGATCTATGAGGCTTCTGGACCGCAGTTTTCACGCAAATAGTACAGCTAAGGGGTTTTGATCCACAAAATTTTTGTGGATAAATAAGACAAGTAATTTTACGTTGTAACTACTAATTAATTTTGTAAACGCCTATTATTTACGAATTTATTATTTTAGAAGGTTTCTACTATATAGGTATAAAAATTCGTAATTTTAGGGGATAAAAACAAATTCCAAATCATTGGACTCACTTTTCAAGCCAACAATCGCTGTCGCTGTCGAAGATCTCAAGAAATAAAAAAATGAAAAGCTTAGTGACGAAATAAAAAAATTGGCAACTAAAAGAAGAATCAAAGAGAAATAAAAATTAAAAAATTAAACTAGTAGTTGAAAAAATAGGAAATAAATAACGTTAAAAAATAACGTGCAACAGGTTAAGAACATCATAGAAATACTATTGAAATATAGTTTTTGAAAAATATTTACTTATCAAGGTTCAGAACAAATAATGAAAGACAAAACCATAAAAACTTTGGCTAGTAGGAGATCTATGAGGCTTCTGGACCGCAGTTTTCACGCAAATAGTACAGCTAAGGGGTTTTGATCCACAAAATTTTTGTGGATAAATAAGACAAGTAATTTTACGTTGTAACTACTAATTATTTTTGTAAAGGCCTATTATATATGAATTTAATATTTTAGCAGTTTCTACTATATAGGTATAAAAAATCGTAATTTTTGGGGGATAAAAACAAATTCCAAATCATTAGACTCACTTTTCAAGCCAGCAGTCGCTGTCGCTGTCGAAGATCTCAAGTAATACACAAATTTGAAGAGCTTATTGACGAAATAAAAAAATTGGCAACTAAAAGAAGAATCAAAGAGAAATAAAAATGAAAACATTAAACTAGTAGTTGAAAAAAAAATAGGAAATAAATAACATAGAAATACTATTGAAATATAGTTTTTAAAAAATATTTACTTATCAAGGTTCAGAACAAATAATGAAAGATAAAACTATAAAAAGTGTCAATAGTTTAATGATATAAGTTAAGAAAATTAGAAAATATAAAGCAGAATTATAGAATTAACATGACCCATAACTCGAATAAAAAAAGTAAACCGACACGAGCGACATTCAATTTTAAAAAGTCAGCAATGTGATAAATCTTTTAGGTTAAAACGAGAAACAAGATGACATAGAAATAAGAAAATAAATTAAAAAATGCTTTTTTCAATAAAAATGAAAAAAGTCGAAAATATAAAAGAAACAATCGATCGAATCAAAACAAGAATTATAATAAAATAAAAGAAAAAAAGTAAAAAAATATGTTTAATTGCCAACATCGAGAACAGACACTGGTTGGACAAGTTGAACAAAAGAAAGTACCATAGTCAAAGAAATAAGTAACCAACATATAAAAAAAATAATGGATAGTCTGTGAAATACAGAAATCTTTAAAAAAAGGAGAAAATTAACTTAGAAGTTGACAAAATTGAGTGTTAAAAAACAGAAAAAAAGTAATGAAGTTTAGCTAGTAGTAGATCTGTGAGGCTTCTGGACCACAGTTTTTACGCAAATAGTACTGCACCCATGGGGTTTTGACCCATAAAATTTTTGTGGGTAAATAAGACAAGTAGTTATACTTTGTAACTACTAATTACTCTTGTAAACACATATATGGTGATTTAAATATCCCAAAAATTTGTTTACCTTTATGAATTTATTATTTTAGTAGTTTCTGTTGTTAGGTATAAAAATTCATAATTTTAGGGGATAAAAACAAATTCCAAACCATCAGACCCACTTTTCAAGCCAACAGTCGCTGCATTATTAAAGGCCACTGACCCGATAATTAGTCAAATCATAAATTTCGAATACGTACCGCGACATACTGCCATCCGGCATTCACGCGAACCAACAAGGATTCCTCCTCAATAATGTACACCATTGTTCCGATAGGGCTCTCCTTTGTGCCCTCAAGCATCATATTCCTGGATTTGAACGCCATGGCTCCGGATACGGGTGTTTCGGTCTTCTTTTGAGTCACTGCGTGCGCGATTGGAGGGGAGTCGGTTGATCGACCTAAAAACAAACAAGAAAGAACTATTTCAACAAACATAAAGAGCAAAGAAACCAATATAAACACGTGTGCAATATGGGGCATGATACTCAAAACCGTAAAGGAGCTTCGATTAAATATGTGACAAAGGAGAGGAGTCTCAAAGGATCCATTCCAGCTCTGTGAACAATGAATGCAAACGTGCATCGTGACAAAAATATATACTTGCACGCTCCCACAGACGACATGTTGCAATTTATGCGCTTGCAGGGGTGTCTGGAGAGCACTTTCCCACATCCTTTCGATAAGCAGAAAGACCCATATTTTCTGTTTTGGAAAATAATATATTTCTGGAAAGCATGGTACAAATGGTAACGCTATTGGCTTTATTTCATATACAATTTTTTTTTTCTAAATGGAAGATTAAAACTGATACGTAGGCTAAAACAGAGACAAATATTGCCATTCTAAACTCGTATAATTTAGAATTTTATAATTATTTTCAATTGCAAATTTCAGTTCTATTTGAAAATGTCTCATATATTTCTTACAAAAAAATGAATAATTCGCCTTAAATATTAAGAAGTGTAATGTTTCAAAGGCAGCAGGGTACATATCTGGAACAGGCATCGATTTGTTTTGTGCAAAAAGCAATTTGTAGGCGAATAAGGTATAAATAAAAACCCAATCCCTTTTTTAATTTTGTGTGTGCAAGTACCTTGTAGCAATAAAGAAGGAAAATTGTAAACACCGAATGTCTGGGAATGGTGGATAAGTAGTAAACTTGGAGCTTGCTAGTATTTTTTTTTTAACACGAAAGGATTTCTTTATTCGACAAAAGGTGGAAATGACGTGTCAGCGCCACGGAAGCATATTTCCGGTTTAAAATTTATGCCGTGAAAAAGTAAAGAAGCGGGGTGGGTTTCTATTAAGATCATGAAAAATGGAAGGATCCACACACTCACACATACACTCGCGACGACCTCGCCCCATTCCTGGAAAACTGACTGTGCGGCATAAAGGTCTATTCACGAGCGCTCCGGATGTCAGTGCTCGCGTAAATAACGTGCATTCGCTGATAGAGTGCTTATTGAAAACATCCAGATGCGGATCCGGGCCGTGCATCCAGTTTTTCTGAAGGTATCGGATATAGAGTTGTACTGTCTCATTATTGCGATGGGCAAAATGGAAAATTTGGACGGTAAATTCCCTTTTTTTCTCAGATGACGTGACAATGGGTAGCAATGAATTACTGACGCCATTTACTCGTCAACTGAAAGAGTAGTATCGGGCAAATAGCAAATTTATTCAAAAACAGTTCTAAACAGTATCAGATCCTTAACGTAAACACAAAAAGTTAACTTAAAAGATGACAAAATTGGGTATTGAAAGACAAAATTAAGTGCATCAGTTCAGGCAGTAGTAGATCTGTGCGGCTCCTGAACCGCAGTTTCTTGCGGGTAGTAGAGCTAGGAGGGTTCTGGGCCTCAAGATAACAACTCAAATGTGACAGCTGGTAAAAATAAATTATTTATCACCGTTATTCACTTCAATTGAACTCCAATTGAAGTGAATCAACACAGTTCAATTTAAAAAGTAGTACCAAGGGGATATTACATTTGTTGAAACAAATAAACTTCTTTGTTGCAAACAGTTGTGAAAACAGCATCAGAACTGCAATGTGAAAGAAAATTTGACTCAAAAGATGACAAAATTTGGCCCGAAAGTTAAAATTAAGGGCATCATTTTAGCCAGCACTAGATCTTTGCGGTTTCTGGACCGCAGTTTTCCTGCGAGTAGTAGAGCTAGGAGGGTTCTGAGCCCCAATAAAACAACTCAAAAGTGACACCTGGTAAAAAAAAATACTTAACAACGTTTTCATCCATGAATTAAAAAAGTAGTTCCAAGTGGATAATACATTTGCTGAAAAAAAAACTTCTTTGTAGAAATACAATGCTGAAAACAGCATCAGAACTGTAATGTAAAAGAAAATTTGACTTAAATGATGACAAAATTTGTGCATCGAAAGACAAAATTAAGTGCATAAGTTTAGCCAGTAGTAGATCTGTGTGGCTTCTGGACCAGAGTTTTCCTGTGAGTTGTAGAGCTAAAAGTTTTCTGAGCCCTCCAAGTTAACAACTTAAAGTGACAGCTGGTAAAAATTGACTTAACACCGTTATTTTACTAACGGTGTTAAGTAAAAATTGACTTAACACCGTTATTTTACTACGTTTACGGTGATTACTTATCACCGTCACTTACCCATCAACTGAAAAAGTAGTACCAAATATACAATTCGTTTTAGTAGTACCAAATATACAATTCGTTTTTTGAAGCAAATAAATTTCTTTGTTTCAACACAGTTCTGAAAGCAGGATCGGCGCTGTAATGCGAAAGAAATTTTGACTTTAAAAATGACGAAATTGGGTAGTAAAAGACAAAGAAAAAGATAAAGTTTCATCAGTAGTAGATCTGTGCGGTTTGTGGACCACAGTTTCCCTCCAAGTAGTAGAGCTAGGAGGGTTCTGGGCCCCAAGATAACAACTCAAATGTGACAGTTTGTAAAAATAAATTACTTATCACCGTTATTCACCCCTGAATTGAAAAAGTAGTACCAAGTGGATAATACATTTGTTGAAACAAATAAATTTCTTTGTTGCAATACAGTTCTGAAAACAGCATCAGAACTGTACTGTGAAAGAAAATGTGACTCAAAAGATGGCAAAGTTGGTTTCGAAAGATAAAATTAAGTGCACAAGTTTAGCCAGTAGTAGATCTATGTCATTTCTGGTCCGCAAGTTTCTTGCGAGTAGAAGAGCTAGGAGGATTCTGGACTCCAAGGTAACAACTCAAATGTGACAGCTGGTAAAAATAAATTATTTATCAACGTTATTCATCTCTGATGTGAAAAAGTAGTACCAAATGAATAATACATTTGTTAAAACAAATAAACTTCTTTGTTGCAATACAGTTCTAAAAACAGCATCAGAATTGCAATGTGAAAGAAAATTTGACTCAAAAGATGACAAAATTGGTTTCGAAAGACAGAACTAAGTGCATTAGTTTAACCATTAAAAGATCTATGCGGCTCCTGGACCGAAGTTTTCCTGCGAATAGTAGAGTTAGGAGGGTTTGGAGCCCCAAGGTAACTGAAATGTGACAGCTGGTAAAATAAATTTTTTAGTTAACAATGCAAATGTCATAAATATGTTTTCACTGCAGAATTTCTGCGCTGAGGACAGTTTAAAATGAGGTGTCACAAGGTTTATCTGACTGAAAACACAAACACTTTTTTGACTAAATTTAGAAACAAAACGCAAAAAAAATAGTTTTTTGTGTTTTTTACTTTCTCTTGTAGGGCATTATTTCTGATTGCAACATTTAATAACGATTCGCAAATATCTGGTCATTTTGGTCAGTTTCATGGTTAAAAACGAAGTTATCGGTTTTTTTTTACTAATTTCAGATGCAAAATACAAAAATTGAGTTTGTCGATCTCGAATTTCCCTTTTTTGGGCATTTCTTCCAACTCATTTTTACAATTGTAAACCATTTTTACGTTAAAAATGCAGATTTCTAAGATTTATTGAATTTCTGAATACAAAGAGCAAAAAAATGAGATCTAACGTGGCATATATAACAAAAAAAAAACAAAAATGTTTTCTATTTTAACAGGGTCGTATAAAAAATAAATTACTTTTCCCCGTTATTCACCCATGAATTGAAAAATTAGTACCAACTAGATAATATATTTGTTGAAACAAATAATCTTTGTTGCAATACAGTTCTGAAAACAGCATCAGAACTGCAATATGAAAGAAATGCGAGTAGTAGAGCTAAGAGGGTTCTGAGCCCCAAGATAACTTAATGTGACAGATGATAAAAATAATTTATTTAACACCGTTTTTTACCCATGAAGTGAGAGAGTAGTACCAACTAGATAATACATTTATTGAAGCAAATAAACTTCTTTATTTTTAGGTTAAAAATGCAGATATCTAAGATTCATTAAATTTCTGAGTTCAAAGAATAAAAAAAAAAGATCTAACGTGGCATATACAATCAAAAAACAAAAAAACAAAAATGTTGTCTACTTTTACTGGGTCGTATAAAACATAAGTTACTTATCACCGTTATTCACCCATGAATTGAAAAAGTAGTACCAACTGGATAATATATTTGTTGAAACAAATAAACTTCATTGTTGCAATATAGTTCTGAAAACAGCATCAGAACTGCAATGTGAAAGACAATTTGACTCAAAAGATGACATAATTGGGTTCGAAAGATAAAACAAAGTGCATCAGTTTAGCCGGTAGTAGATCTATGAGACTTCTGCACCGCAGTTTTACTGCGAATAGTAGAGCTAGTAGGGTTCTGAGCCCCCAAGATAACTTAAATGTGGCAGATGGTAAAAATAAATTACTTTACACCGTTAATCACCCATGAATTGAGAAAGTAGTACCAAGTAGATAATACATTTATTGAAGCAAATAAACTTCTTTGTTGCAACACAGTTCTGAAATCAGCATCAGAACTGTAATGTGAACGAAAATTTGACAATGTATCGAAAGACAAAATTGAGTGCATAACTTTAGCCAGTAGTACCAAGTATATAATTCGTTTTATTGAAGAAAATAAATTTCTTTATTACAACACAGTTCTGAAAACGGGATCATAGCTGTAACATGAAAGAAAATTTGACTTTAAAAATGATGAAATTGGGTAATAAAAGACAAAAAAAAATATAAAGTGTAATCAGTAGTAGATCTGTGCGGTTTCTGGACCGCAATTTTCCTGTAAGTAGTAGAGCTAGGAGGGTTCTGAGCCATATGATAGCGACTCAGATCTGACAATGGGGCAACGGTTTAACTAGCAAAGTCATTCACTAATCAATTGAAAAGTAGTGTATGTGGATAATACGTCCTGCTTACGCAAATAAACGTTTTTGTTTCAAGACAGTATTAAAAACAGTATCATCTGTTTTCAGCTTTCAGCAGCAAATTGTGCCTTCATCAGAAGACAAAACACTCTCAAGACTTTAAGCCAAAATGTCTTTTATCATTTCTTTCGTTGTTACATTTTTGAAACCATTGCAAATGGAAGTGGGAACATTCACATGCAGATTCATGCCGTGCATCCAATTTTTTCCAGACCATCGGATATGGTTTCCGTCTACTGCGATTGATAAAATGGAGAATGTGGACGGTAGAATTTGCTGTCGATTCAAATGTGACTATGAGTAGCAATGAGTTATCGACGCCAATCACCCATCAACTAAAAAAGTAATGGATGTTCATTTAAAAAGGTCATCTGCTTGGCTATAAAATTGCAAAACAAAAAGATAAAGAAACAAAAGTCCGTTTACTATAATTATGTCATCCTTTTCTGTCAAAATTTTATAGCCTTCTAGATGACATGTTCTAATGAATACGCCGTAGTTTCATAAAGGTAATACATCGAGCTGAAACATTTTTTTTTAAAAAACAGCTCTAAAAATAGTATTAGAACTGTAACGAAAACAAAAAAGTTACATACATTAATGTGGTTCTATGCTCTTTTTTAAGTCACTACTGGTGTTTTTGCATCGTCTAATATCGATGTACTTTCGTCTTCATCAATATTTACGAAATTGTTGGCAATTTTTTAGTTAACAATGCAAATGTCAAAAATATGGTTTCACTGCAGAATTTCTGCGCTGGGGACAGCTTAAAATGAGGTGTCACAAGGTTTATCTGTCTGAAAACACAAACACTTTTTTGACTAACTTTAGAAACAAAACGCAAAAAAAATTGTTTTTCAACTCATTTTTACAATTGTAAACCATTTTTAGGTTAAAAAAGCAGATGTCTAAGATTTATTGAATTTCTGAATTCAAAGAGCAAAAAAATGAGATCTAACGTGGCATATATAACCAAAAAAAAAACAAAAATGTTGTCTATTTTCACAGGGTCGTAAACAAAAACTAATTTATTTTCACCGTTATTCACCCATGAAATGAAAAATTAGAAGCAACTGGATAATATATTTGTTGAAACAAATAAACTTCTTCGTTTTTCCATTACAGTTCTGAAAACAGCATCAGAACTGCAATAAGAAAGAAATGCGAGTAGTAGAGCTAAGAGGGTTCTGAGCCCCAAGATAACTTAATGTGACAGATGATAAATAAATAAATTATTTAACACCGTTTTTCACCCATGAAGTGAGAGAGTAGTACCAAGTAGATAATACATTTATTGAAGCAAATAAACTTCTTTGTTACAACACAGTTCTGAAATGAGAATCAAAACTGTAATATGAAGGAAAGTTTGACTTAAAGGATGACAAAATTGTGTATCGAAAGAAAAAATTAAGTGCATAAGTTTAGCCAGTACTAGGTCTGTGTGGCTTCTGGACCGGAGTTTTCTTGCGAGTAGTAGAGCTTGGCGGGTTCTGAGTCACAAAATTACAACTCAAATGTGTCAGCTAATACAAATTAATTATCACCGTCATTCACCCATAAACTGAAAAAGTAGTGCCAAGTATATAATTCGTTTTTTTGAAGCAAATAAGTTTCTTTGTTGCAAAACAGTTCTGTAAACAGGATCAGAGCTGTAATGCAAAAGAAAATTTTACTTAAGAAATGTCGAAATTGGGTAATAAAAGACAAAAAAAGATAAAGTTTAATAAGTAGTAGATCTGTGCGGTTTATGGATCGAAGTTTTTCTGCAAGTAGTAGTTCTGAGCCATAAGATAACGACTCAGATGTGACAATGGGACAATGATTTAACTATCATTAAAAAAAAAATTGCATTTTGTTTCATTTACGTGTTACGTTTGATTTGCACTCGTTGTTTTCTCTTTTAGGAGATTATTTCTGATTGCAACATTTAATCCCGATTCGCAAATAATTGCTCAATAACTTTTATTGCATTTTACAATTTTGGTATATGGTATATATATTTTACAGTTTTATGGTTAAAAATAAAGATTTTGTGTGAATAGGTAGAAAAATACCATAAGTTCTTTTTACTAACTTTAGATGCATTTTGGGTATTACTTCAAACTCATTGTAGCAAAAAAAAAGAAGGTTTTTAGGCAAAATATAAACATTTTGTTTTTCGTGCTTTATTTTTTGTTTTAGAATGTTACATTATGCTCTACAATGTCAAGTAACTGGTAACGCTATCTAAATAACTTTTCACCAATAATTCATGTTAAAAAGGCAGATATCTTAGACATGTTTTCATCATTGAATTTCTGAGCTTAAGGCAGCTGAAAATGATATGTCACAAAGTCTACCTAACTGTAATAAAAAGAAAAGTTTTCTCAGCAACTTTAGGTGAAAAATGGTGTTTTTTGACCTTTAATTTCTCGTTTAGAACATCACTTCTAATTTTGTAACGTTTAGTACCAATTTCTACATAATTTTTATTGCATTTAAAATGTTTGCTCATTTTTTGGTTAAAAATGCTCCCAAGTTACGTTTTTACTATTGAGTTTCTGGGCTCAAGACATCTGAAGCTAAGGTAGCGCAAAATTTACCTAACTGAAAATACAAAAAAAAATTTAGAAGCAAAGTTCTCTCTTTCAAAACGGCCTGAACACCGTTTTGAAAATAATTTTTCAATATATTTTATTACATTTTACAATTTTTGTCAATATTACTATGTCAGATAAGTAAATTCTGTTTTCAACATTTTATTTCTCAGTTCAATTCAGCTGAAAATGAGGTAAAAAAACAATATAAAGTCAGTGAATTCTTTCACGGCCGGTCAAAATACATCTAAAGTGCTTCCCTGGCTTAGAAGACGTGGTCCAATGGAATTTCTTCCTGACGTTTCGTCCACAACTGCGGAAGATATTATCAAAGGCGATAAGTCAATGAGCGAAGTGATCTCCCGTGCTTCCCGATGTAGACTGATTCGACTGTGGGGAGTTCCGTGGTATTTATTCCGTAGCCGTCGCGCTACAGTGGAGAGACTGGGGTGGGGGTAATGAAGGCGCGTGGTTTCGGCCCACCTGAAGTATGACGTAGAACTCGCTTCCAGTCTACATTCAGAAACGTAATTTCCTAATTCCTGTTGAAATTTTTGTCGTGTTTAAAGATCTCAATGACCTCTCTCGTTAGTCTTGGATAGAAACGCTGCTATTGATATAAGATATCCACCTTTTGTGACGTTTCGTCCACAACTGCGGCAGACATTATCAAAGGCGATAAGGCAATGGGCGGCCAACCGATTCACAACTGCATGGAACCCGGTAAACTCCGGGTGCCCAGAAGGGATCTCTGCGGTCTTTGGTCGATCTCAAGCTCTGTTGCATTGTACGACTGGGTTTAAAGACAGCTTTACATTGTGCTTTTGCAGTAGCCGATTCTGTCCGTTACTTTGTGGATGTATGGTAGACTAGTCCATCCCTGCTATTCTTCATCTTCTCCCCTTGTTCCCTCCTGGCGCTCTAGATTCCTTGGACGGACGGCCCTATCGAACTCGCGCTTGCTGTATTCATTCTATACAAAAGCTCTTTCCAGATGCTTCATTTGCCGTTCCAACTGGTGGAGAAGCACAATGTTTAAACTGTCCTTAAACCCACTCGTACAATACGACAGAGCTTGAGATCAGCCAAAGACCGCAGAGATTGCCTATCAGCACCCGGAGTTTACCGGGTTCCATGCAATTGTGAATCGGTTTGCCGCCCATTGCCTCATTGCCTTTGATAATGTCTGCCGCAGTTGTTGACGAAACGTCAGAAAAAAATTCCATTAAACCACAGCTTTTAAGCCCGGAAAACACTTTAGATTGTAATATAAAGTCTTTCACTCACTTTAGATGCAAAATGCAAAAAACGCGTTCTCCTTTCTTTATTAAGATAACGTAAAATACCGAGTTCCATATGATTTCCCAATAGTTTTTAATGCATTTTTTAATTGCTTAGACAGCAAACATTTTTTTTTCTATTTTTTTTAGGGTACCACTTGTAATCCCGCGTAGTTTGATACCGATTTCTACATGATTAAATTCTGTTTTCATCATTGAATTTCTAATTTCAAAGCAGCTAATATAAGAACTAGCATGGCCTCTATAACTGAAAAAAATCAAAAAGCTGTTTTAAAATTTAGACAGCAAAAATTCCTTTTTATTCTCAGATTTCTTTAGGACTCTACTGGTGATTCTGCATCGTCTAGCACCGTTTTGCAATGCTGAAGTCTGTTTTCTTTGTTTATTTCGTCGAGGCAGCTTAAAACGAATAGTCAAAACTAACTGAAAACACAAAAAAACTTGTTTGAATTGAATTTCTGAATTCAAAGCAGTTAAAAATGAAATCTACCGTGGTCTATATGACTTTCACGAAAAAACTAAAAAAAATATTTAAAATTTAGACTGCAAAAATTCCTTTTTATTCACTAATTTTTTTAGGGCAACACCAGGTGATTCTGCATTGTCTTACACCGATTTCTACTTGATTTTGCAACAATACTTATAGATTTCTTTAACTGATTAATAATTTTTAAACATTTTTGTAAATATTTTCGTTAAAAATACAAATAACTAAATTCCGTTTTTTTTTCAACATTCCAATTTTGAGCTCACGGCAGCTGAGGAAAAGGTGAAAAAACAACATAAAGTTTTTGGCTAACTTTAGATGCAAAATAAAAAAACTGCCTGCCCTGTTCTATATTTTTTTTTGACATGACTTTCGATTGTAAGACCAATTTCTACATGACCTTTTATTAATATTTATTGGATTTTTACAATTTTTGATCAATTTTGGAGAAAATTTCTAACTGAAAAAAAAAACAAAAAGGGTGTTTTATCTAATTTTAAATATTATAAACTTTATAGTTTTAAATAAGTATAAAATGTATATGGCAAAAAAGTTTTCTTCCTCCTTTTTTATAGGGCAGTATTGGTGATTCTGCATCGTCTAGCCCGATTTTTACTTGATTTTTCAACAATTTTTAGTGACTTTTGTGTAAAAAAAACAATATTCCATAACTAAAAGCCATATAATTCCGTTGACGTTAGAATTAAGGGCGTCAAATTTCAATTTAGTACCTAATATTTCTTAGTATAAGTAAGATAGTATATAAGTATACCTATTAATTCTATATAATCCCTGGTATATATGTAACCAGTCCTGTTGAAGCAAACAAATTTCTTTGTTTCAACATAGTTCTGATAACAGTAGCAGAACTGTAACGTAAAGAGAAAGGTAATTTAGAAAATGGTAACAAAATAAGATAATAAAATTTAGCAAGTAGTGGATCTGTGCGGCTTCTGGGCCATAGTTTTCATGCGAGTAGTAGGGCTGGGAGGTTTCCAAATCAAACTATCTATTCCAACACAGTTCTAATAATACTATTAGGATGTAACATTTTTATTTGTGAACAAGTATTCGGTAAATCAGTTTCAAATATTTTGAAGCTCTACCTTGTTTACCACACATTTTAGACACACAATTTTGTAACTTTATTAAAATGTGATCTTCCGCAATTATTGAGTTCTACATTATGTATTTACGCAGATGATACCTTAGTTAATAATTTGTAAATTCAATTTTCTATATTATAACACGTTTCAATTAGTGGTAGTGGTTCTGTCGGCACCAGGTGCTCTCAATCAAATTTCCACTTCGAAAACCCCTTGTCTAATTTCATTGTTATTGTAAGATGTGAATGGTCAAATGATAGACAACTGAAGTGTATTTCTTGGGAGAGGGTTTTTACCTCCAAAAGAAAGGCTTTGAGGTTTCCTCGAAGCCTTTTCTCTCAAAACCTTCCTCGAGGCATCAGGCCATTTTCCGAGAGGAGAAGTCCATTCAGGTGAAGGCAACACATCTGTTCAAAAAAAACCAAATGAAACCTTTGGAAGGGATGTTGAGGTAAGCATTTAAATAAATAATTTAATTACCCATTTGTTACCCTCCCGATTCCTGAATTTCAGAAGGAAGTTCCCCGTGGGAATGTGCGGCACCATAATGGCCTTCTAAAGGCAAAATGACTTGCTACATGTAGGTGCTTATGATGGTCAGCGAACGTTGGTAGCGGCTCTTAAGCCCAAACCAAACCCTAACCCTACTTCCACTCATGTGTCACTCTCATTCAACCCATGGCTCACTTTACGCGTGAAAAGGCGCCCAGCCTTGCAGACTACCTAAGCTGCATGTGTCCCATGCCTACATCAGAGTGAATCCACCTTAAGGTCATCACCCCACATAGCCCTTGCGACAGAACCACCACCAACTTGCTGTTTGTAAGGTCAGGCAGTAGCAGTACGTAACTAGTAAGTACCTGAAAGAAAACTTGTATGTTGATTATTGGTAATGTGAGCAACGGTTTCAATATTAATCAGGGGCACCTATGATGCTCGAACATTCTTCACTATTTGTTACATAGAATATAAATTTGTTATTTTTACCGTTTATTTTTCTCTTATTCTAAAATACAGTGGCGCTCATTTTTTTTAGAAGACCTCCAACGAACTCTCACCCAGCTCTCCAGATTATTCGACTGCCGTTGCTAATGTGACAAACTAAGGAGGCCAAACCTTAACACCTTAAAAATAACGTTGCAAGGACAGTAAAGTAAAAAAAATAACTTTAAAGACGACAAAAATTTGTACTTACTTACCAACAGTTTTTTATGTTACAAAACTGACATTTAAGTGCATTTTTTAATTATCTGTGATTTTGATTTCAAAGTTTAGTAGCAATCATGCTGTTTGCATTTGTCTGCAGTTGTGTATACGCTAAACTGGAAGTTGAGCGTCTTTTGAAATTTGAGTGCTAACTAAATGAGAATGGCTAATTTCGCTATTTGATAGCTGATTTATATACACATGACTAATTATTTTTATTTCTGATGCACTTAAATCTGAAAATTTTTATAGAAAAATAAACTTTAAATTCTGATTTACTTATTTTTTGGTAACTCACCACTAGTTTCTATATTTTTTATTTTTATATTGTAAAAATTTTAGTAGTAAAAACTATTTTTGTCTATATTTGTCCAGTTATTAGCTATGTAGAGCTGACTCAGTTCACTCGGTTATAATTTCTTATAACCTGTTATTTGTTGACGCTGAATTATTATTAACAAATATGTCATGTCTTAATATTGCCAGTTTATAAAGGTTTTGAGGAGGATCCTTTGTACCAATTTCATTTGAACCTATTTAATTCATAATTCATATTAGAAATATTTGTACTGTTCTGACGTACTGACTTATTTTGTTTCAAATCAAATTTATGGGCAGTGTAAAACCCTACCAAGTTTCCAGATAGTCTGGGTATTTTTGTGGAATATAGGCAAAACAGGGTCGGATATAAAAGGTCTTGGCAAAGCTCAAACTCTGTCTTTTTACCATAAAACGGCGAACTGGTAACATCAATTTAAAATTAGTATTAATTCTTTGAGTTGTATATATTTTATTAAACTACTGAAATTTCTCTGTTGTGTGTTGGTCCTTCGAGTATTCACATATTAGAGACGATCCTCCCGGTGATAATATACCTGAACCGCGGATTCCTCAAAAACCCTTATTAGTCTTCCTAATTTGTAGCTGTTTTATAAATTTTATTTGTTGATAATTGAGCTTTCAGTTAGATTTCTAAATAATGTCAGATTATGAGTCTCAAGATAAATGCTAAGTGTAGGTTTTAAGCTTTGTAGCTGACTCAGCATCAGCTTCATAATTTTCTAGCCAACAAATGGCATTTAACTGCTAAACTTTTTTATAAATAATTTGTCATTTTGTTTTCAAAAGTTGCGTTAAATCGTGTTAATATTTTGTAGAAATGTTTTGCTGACTTAGCTTAAGTTCTCAATTTGCTTGTTAATATAATGAGAAATATCAGTGGTCGTAGTACTATCCAATTATAATAATTAATTAAAAAATTAAGGCTGAGTCTAAATATAATACTCAGTAGTTGAATTTATGTTCCTCAGGCGTGGAGAAACGCGAACGCGGTCTTCATACCAAAAGCTGGAAAAGGTGAATATAACGTTGCTAAATAACGATTGTAATTCGCGTCCTTGAGTTGTATGTACTGGTGAAAGTAGCAGGATTAGGACAAATAATACACCTCTTCTTTATCGGAAAATGGCCAACGTTTCGACTATTTATTTAGTCTTCCTCAGGGCTGAAACCCAAGAAAATACCGGTGTAACAAATGCCAAGGCTCAACTTTGTGATGTGAATGTTGAGCCTTGGCATTTGTTTTTCCATATCCGATATTCCATTTTCCGATAAAGAAGAGGTGTATTATTTGTCCTAATCCTGCTACTTTCACCAGTACGTTGCTAAATAAATTTGACATCTTTTCTAATGAAAATGTTAGAAAACATAATCGATAGGTACATCACAGACGAAATTTTCTAAAGATATCCGATAAGCAAAGATCCACATGCCTACAGCAAGGGGAAGTCGACCGACAAGGCTCTCCACTCTGTAGTGCATAAAATAGAGAAGGCATAGTCGAATAACGAAGTACTGTTGGCACTAATTTTCGTCATTGAGAGAGCATTCGATAAAGCCGGAACAAACAACATCTGCGAGGCCCTAAGGGCCCGGGAAACTCCAACACGGTTGGTAAGCTGGGCCAAATCCGCACTCCGCAACTTTAAGATTACGGCTTCTCCGGAAGATCACTGGAGGAAAATCGAGGTCGAGGGCGGCTCTCAAAAGGCAGCTGCTTATCTCCTCCACTATGGTGTCTCTTAATGGATGATCTTTTGGGGAGGCTACCAGCTGAGGGATTTAGTGCGCAAGCGAATGCGGATGACATGGTACCAGAAAAGTTCGTTGGCAGTGTTTATGATCGAATGCGAGGGGCATGTAGAATAATAGAACAATGGTGTACCGAGACGGGACTGTCAGTCAACCATGGCAAGGCAGAGCTTGTTCTCTACACAAAAGAAGGAAAACTACAGGATTCCGCTCACCCACGTTGTACGGTGAGCCTCTGTTACTGAAGCCTGAGGCTAAGTACCTGGGCTACTAAAGCACTGTCATTGTAACTAAGCGGGGCAGTGGGGTCCTGCACTGGCGGTAATTAGACCCAGGATAACCTATGGGGCCGTGGTCTGGTGGCCAACGGTTGACAGGGCATGCTAGGTGCTGAGGTTGGCCAGACTGTAGACAACAGTCTGCCGAGCCATAACGAGTGCATTGAGAACAACATCGGGGGCAGCACTCAATGCCTTACTGCGTCTGCCGGAGCTTCCAATCTGGATTAAGAGGGAGGCGATGGCGTCCTGAAGGAGTTACACATCCCAACAAAGGACGAAGTCAAGGAAGAGCTGCTTCAGCAACCTTCTGATGATAGAATAATCAGGTATGGTATACAGAAGGATCAATAATGGTTAATACACAGTAGTCAGGAGACGGATTATACAAAGCAGACCATGTAGAGGGCGAGGGCTTCCCCGTGGGAAGCCACGATGATTTTCTAGACGGAGGTGTTTACAATACTCGAGATGGACACACGAACAGAAGTCAGACAGGGAGCAGAGCAGGACATCTACATCTACTCCGACAGTCAGGCGGCTCTGCGACTAGTCTGCAGGAGCAAAACGAGTTCAAAGCTCCTTCAGGACTACAGGGATGCTCTAGAATCACTGGCAGAAACAAAAAGGGTAACTCTGGGATGGGTTCCTGGACAAAGGGAATCGGCCAAGCGTGGGTCCCAGATATGCTTTACTGGACCCGAGCCCTGTCTAGGAGTAAGCAGAAGGTTCACACTCTGAATGAGTGGGCATGGGAGAGTACAAGGACAAACTGGACAGGTAGGAATATGTTGACAGACCAAGGAAATCTACCATAAGGGCCTCGTGGCATCTTGGGAAAAGCCGGCAGTGCACGGAGACCTTATAGGAATCCTTACTGGACCCTGCTGACTAAACAAGCATATGCACCTCCTAGGAATGACTGACCGTCCACTCTGCACCCACTGTGGGGTAGGGAAAGAGTCGTCATACCACTTTCTGGGAGTGAGCCATAGGTGGGCGCGACTGCCCCATAGGACACTTGGAGCTGCTTCTCTGCTCTTCCGATTTTGACATGGGAGGGGATACTCTCCTTCACTAGAGGGACGGGTCGACTCCTGGAGGGAATGAGAGAGTAGGGATGGGTGGACCGGGGTACTGTAAAAACGGCCTCTAAGGTCTAGTCGCAAGGCTTCGGCGCCCTATTATTTACTATTTTACTATTTACTTTACTAGTAGCTGACTCAGCAACCGTTCTTTTAATGATAACTGCATTCTGCTGTGGTTTAATTATCTGCTGTTTTATCATGCAGTTAAAGTCTTAATTTTACAACTTAGACCCTTCATCTTTTTTTTCTTGCTTTGTTTACCATATGTAAAATGGACGAAAGGAAAAATAAAATAATTAAAGGCAGGTCTTAAATAAATGTCTGTGCCTTTTACCTGATCGATTATTGTCAAAACATAGAATACGTCAAACATGTTTGTCAAAAGTTTTAACTCAAAAAATTTGAAAACCATACTATCAATATGCCTCGACAACGTTACAATCAGCAAGCACATCTATTAATTCTAAATGGCATTTTGGCGTTCTGGAAGATGGAGAAGATTCAAGTATTACAATACTTTAGTAATACAATCGATTGTAGGAACGTGTTACAAAGAGCCTCAAATGCTTTGAAAAATGGGAAAACTACGTTGAAATGAATGAAAAAATGTGTTTGTCAGATGTACAAGGATTATTTGGCTAACAAGTCTATGAAGCAAAAAGTAAATAAAACCAAAATAACCGATTTTATGAAGAACAAAATTCGAGACATTATTGACCGTATGTTTGCAAGATATGAATATGTAACCGTTGCAAATCTTTGAAGACAACTCCTTGAAGAACTAAGTGGATTCTTCACTTGTTCTATTACAGACCTTAGTCAGTGGTGTCTAACAATCTTGTGATGGTTTGTGGTTAAGGTTTCTTTTTCTCTATTTATTAATATCAAAACGAAATTTGAATTGGACGAGTATGTGAAACCTTCTGGACATAAAATACTACGTTTGCCACCTTGCCATTGTCAGTATAACGCTATAGAAATGTGGTCGCAATGTAAAAGAATGTATGACCAACAAACGGAATAATCACGAGGGACTGTAGGGAAATTGCTGGTTACGTGGAACAATGTTGTAGGACAAGTCACAGCAGGGGACAACTGGAAACAATATGTTGAGCATGTGAACAAAGTCTTGAATCTTCTCCAACTCTAAGGACCTAATTGAATTAGTTTGTAAAAAATATATGGCTATAAGTTTGGTTCAAATATCATTTTATTTAAATATAAATAGAGAGTTAGTTACTATCACATTAACTTCATAATTCAGGTTAGTATAATATTCACGCCGATAAACCCGGTAGGGTTGCCTACCGAGTTTATTAATGAATTTTGTACTATAAATTAAGTAAAGGTGTACGTATACTTTTACTTAATTAATTAGCTACGAAGATTTTTCTTCGATTCAAGAGTAAATTAGAAAACTCATGCGTTATCCGCAGGACCGCAAAAGATGGGTTTTTACATTACTATATTATGTAAGTAGGATTTGATATTCCATAATTCTGAAATCATAAAGACACTAAAAAGTGGCAGTCCTTTTGTTTCTCTTTCAATTTACTTTCTTACGTAGATACTTATCATATATAATTCCAATAGAATCTTTCCAGAAACCCATCCTAAAGTTCGTACACCTATCTAAAACGTTACTTTTGTAAATCAAAGAGAAACATGTTAAAATTTTTATTTCGATTTTTAGAATTGACAAAAAAATAGGTACTTGCTACGCAAGTTTAATAGTTCATAATGTTTGCGGCCTTATATTTGTCAGCTTTCGTCTAATGTTGGTTATGGTATGATAATAGGTATGTTAAACTCTGGGACATACGTAATTTTCATACCTTTTGACGTCAGGCCCAAGTTGTAAAATTAAGACTTTACTTAGAATGTTTTGCTGATTCATCTACAGTACTCAACTTCCTTTTATTATAATGAGAAACCTATGTCTTATCTCGTAATAATTTTTGTTTATGATTGTTTGAATATAAAGGCTGATTGTGAACTTTGTAGCTGACTCAGCAACAGTTTCCACCTTTATAGGTATCAACAAGCATGTAACTGCTCCTTTTACTTTCGTGTCATTCGGGTCTAAAGGTTGAGTGGTTGGTAAACATTCAGTGTTATAGATTTTTTGCTGACTCAGCCACAGTTCTCAACTTCCTTGTTTTCAGAACCAGATAATTCTCCAAATATCTCAATTTTAATCTTTTTATTGTCAATAAACTGCCTTGCAAACGTAAATTTTACTTAAATCGTCATCTTAAGCTGTCATTCGTTATTTGTAACTGACATATTGCAACTGAGTTATGTGTTGTAAAATACGTTACTGTACAGTTACCTTTTAGCCTTTTTTTTTCTGGAGGTAAAGTCGAGATCAGGCAGCTGACTCAGTGAGTGTCCAATTTTGCTATTTGTTAGTTGATATATATCTAAGTCCTTATTTTTATGTCGCGTACACTGTTTTATACTAATTTCTGCTTAAAAGCGAATTTTAATTGCTGCTTCACAGGTTTATTGCTGACTCAGCTACAGATTCCAATTTCGTTATTTTCAGGGCTAGAATCTTGAGAGACATCTTAATTTCAATTTCTTTTCGCCAAAAAAGCGCCTGGTTATAATAAATTTTATGCAAATCAACGTCTAGAACTACCAACTACATGCCACTTAATTAAGCTTTGTTATAGCTAGCAGAATACCAAAGCTGATATTTTGCCCCAAGACCTTAAACTTCGTTTTATTTGTTGGTAAACTGGCACCAAAAACCATATATTAAGCTCAGTTTTCAATGAACTAAACTGAAACGTACTTCATATGTCACTGTCTGGAAATGGAAGCATTTCCTTACATCTATCCCGCCATTTGCTATATGTATTATGTATTTGCATGGAAACTTCCTGCACTAGGGCAATTTGTACAACAAGCAAGAGGTTTACAAGAGATCTTTCTTGACTTATTCCTGCAATTACTGCAATCAGCCAGATATCAAGAAAACAGGAAAATCAGCTTTAAAATATGCCGGAATACATTTCCAAAGCATTTTCTTATTTATTGCTGACTGCGTCATTATTCAGCTTTCCCTCCCGCATCAATCGGATACTCCTGAAAATAACTTCTTTGCTTTGAGCAAATTTGATCTGATCTTTATCGAAAAAGGGCGAGGCAAGATTGAGAGGGGCCCGAAAGGTTAAAGCGGTGATTTTTTTGGAGAGATTCCAGTATAATTGCAAGGGATTTAGAAAAGTGTAAAAAACTCCAATCTACAACTTACTGTGCGTCACTAATCTAATTTACTTCTTAGGGCGGGAGGCGGGGGTGCAACAAAAAATAGGAAAACTGTGCAACAACTGAACGAAAACAAGGACGACATTCAACAACGACAGAGATAAACTTCGTTACACTACCTGCTGCTTCCGTTCTCAGATCCTTTAAGTCGGTTAATTCTTGCACTGCTCTAAGTTCCTCGATGCTGCTCTGGGCTCCTGTGGCAAGTTTGAAACAAAACCCCTTCGTTAGATGGAAATTAAGCGATTCGTTTCGGTTTAGAGTTTTATCAAATTTAGGGCGGTGAACGGTATCATTTACAACCGGCCATCGGAGCGGCAACTTAATGGATTTGCCAGGTTAATAATTTAGTTTTCAATTGCTGGCCCAGCCTCTGAGTTTCTCAACCGGCTTCGTTCATTCATTTTTAAGCGAACTTTGCTGGTATCTGGGGCATAAAATTTACAGCCTAATAGCGTTGCATTTGTGCTTAGGCCAGGGGCCATCATCGGTGCCCTTTCAAGTTTCGTGGAATGCGTCTAAGAAATACGGAGTGTTGATTTAAAAACGGCTATGGAATGTCAAAAGAAAAAGATGAACCAACAAAACTGCATTTACTGTGATTGTCATCCTTTTATGTAAAACATGCATAGCTTTCCAGACGACGTTTTCTAATGAACACCGCGTATTCCGATGGGATATAACCAGTGGCACTATTTCTTACTTTACATACGTAAGATTTTAATGAAACCTTAAACAGCTGGAAAAAAGCAGTTTTGGTTCACATTTCTGTGCTTCATTTACCTGCTGTAAAAAGTGTTTTCCGGGCTTTCAAGCCGTGGTTAAAATAGACTTCATCCTGACGTTTCGTCTACAGCTGCGTCAGACATTATCAAGGACGATGAGGCAATGGGCGGAGAGATCTCCCATGCTTTCCAACGTTGACTGATTCCACCGTGGCGAGCTCCGTGGTATTTATTCCCCCGCCGTCGCGCAGGTGCCCCATTCCCTCCACTGCAGAGCGATGGCGGGGGGGGGGGGGGGGGCATAAATACCACAGAGCTCACCACAGTCGAATCAGTCAAAGTCGAGAGGCATGGTAGAGCACTTCGCCCATTAGCTCATTGCCTTTGGTAATGTTTAGCGCGGCTTCAAAGCCCGAAAAACACTTTAGATTGCATTTTGACCGGTCGTGAATCGTGAGTCACAGTCTTTTAACTTTTTTGTTATTTTTGAAAATTAACATTATCGAATCGAGAAGGGAGAATTTTGCCTGACATTGCTGTCATCCAAAGTCACCAGAAAAAAAAATGTTCAAAAGTGGCAGATATTTTTAAACACAAATTAATTTATGATTTTAGACTACTCATCTTAAAGTGGTCCAAAACGCGCGTGGACCAGAATTTTCTTGATAAAAACTGAATTTTGCCTCGTTTATAACGTCTACTTCGGTACAAAAAAATAATAAAAATCAGCAATAAATAATAAAAAAAAATACTATTTTCGTGCAAACATTTTCTCAATTTACATCGATTTACATTACAATTATTTACTTGTTGCAAAATTTTTATTTTAAATCAAAAAAACGTTGGAAGAATGGAGACTCAATGAAGAGTCTAATTTAGAACGATACACAAATGAAAGAACAAGAAATTCAACGAAATATGACATAAGATAAAGATTGAAAATTATGAAGAATAAAAGAACAAGAAATTAAGAAAACTATTAAATACTACAAAAAGCCCCGAGATAAGAAACCTGAAAAAAATCAGAGAATGTTGAAAAAAAGTCCAAAATAGATAAGTTACGAGGCACTTACAAATTAAAACTCTTTTAGCACAAGTTTCCATTTGGGACAAAATGTATGTATCATTAATTTAACCAATACTCTTCTGTTCTTGTCAAACAAATCAATTAGGCATCATATTGTTGCGAACTCAGGGTTCAATAATTCCAGTGTAGCGATTTAACACGAAAACTCTATGTTCTATTGCAAGAATGAAAACCTAATAAAAAGTAGAATTCAAATCAATAAAAAATATATATGAAAAATTGCGGTAAACAAAGAATAAGAAAGAATAAAAACTATGGATATTAGAAAATTCAAAATTTAAAGTAAAAACGACGAAAAGCACCGAACCAAAAAATCGTAAACAAGCAGAAGTTATCGAAGGAAATATGTCAAAAAGGATAGTTAATAGTAGAATATTAAAATTTGCAAAAAATGGTTGGTTTTCCAAGCAAAATTATTTCAATAAAAAATCGACTTTTGACTTCTGTTGTAACAGTTATAATTTGGACCAAAGATATGTATAAATCATTATCTTCAAAGAACAGAGTTTTGGGCCAAAATTGTCGCATTACAAATTAATATACATCTTTTCTACACAAGTTTCCATTTGGGACTTTCTCAATCAAAATTCATGTTTAGCCAGTTGGAAAAGTTCAATTTAAGGCTAAAACTCTACACACATGAAAATCTTTGTATCATTAATTTAAAAAATACTTTTCAGTTCTTGTCTAACAAATCAATTTGGTATCATATTGAAAACTTAGGATTGTTTACACGTTGAGAAAGCTCATATTTGGGTCAAAAATTACCTCGAGAAATAAAAATACAATATAAAGTCCAATTTAGATCGATGAAAAAGAAATATGAAAAGAACAAAAATTTGATCAAAAACATGAAAAAGAATAAGAATAGAAAAATGTGAAAAATAAAAGAACAGTAAGATATAAAACGTTATATATAAAAACTACGAAAAGCATCGAAAATAAAAAAAAATGAAACAAGTAATTGTAGAAAAAAATATGCCCAAAAGTGGCAGATGGTTAGAGGCACACATTGTAAATATTTCTAATTTTAGGCCAAACAAATTGTTTATATATATAATTTAAAAAAATTGCTAAAATAGTTAATTTTAGACCACAATTTTTCCAGCAAAAATTAAATTTTGCCTCGTTGTAGAAATTATATTTCAGCCCCATATCCATAAAAAAATTGAAAAATCAAAAATCACTAATCGTAAAAATACAGTTTTGGGCCAAAATTGTCTTAATAGAAATCAATTTAATATTATAAGCGTTTACTCGTTGGAAAATTTCAAACTTGGATTTAATTAAATTTAGATTGATGAATAAATAATATATAAGAACAAACAATTAACGTAACATGGCTTGTAATAAGTATAAAAGATTGTAGAGAATACGAAAATAAAAGATACAAACGCGCAAGTTAAAAATACAAGAGTTAAGAAAAGCGTAAAAAATTTGAATATAATAAACAAATAAGTCCAAAAGGGATAGATAGAGAAACAAAATCTTCTGAAACCTAGACGAATTTTTTGTTTTTTTTCAAAAGCATTACTTCAAGACAAAACCGTTAAAAAGACTTAAAAAAATTAAAATCAGTAATTTAAAAAACACAGTTTTGAACGGAAATTTTCTCAATGCTAATCAGTTTATTTTTGGAAAAATTATAGTTTCTATTCTTGAAATTTATGAAAAAGTTTTCTTGCAAGAATGAAAACCTAATAAAAAGTAGAATTCAAATCAATAAAAAATATATATCAAAAAATTGCGGTAAACCAAGAATAAGAAAGAATAAAAACTATGGATATTAAAAAAATAAAAATTTTAATTAAAAACGACGAAAAGCAACGATCCAAAAAAACGTAAACAAGCAGAAGTTATAGAAGAAAATATGTCAAAAAGGATAGTAAATAGTAGATTTCCAAGCAAAATTATTTCAATAAAAATCGACGTTTGACTTCTGTTGTAACAGTTATAATTTGGGCCAAAGATATGTATAAATCATTATCGTTAAAGAACAGAGTTTTGGGCCAAAATTGTAGCATTACAAATCAATATACATATTTTCCCTCATTAGAAAAGTACAATTTTGGGTCGAAATTACTTTGAAAGAATTAAAACTCAATAAAAAGATCTAGTTAAATCGTTAAAAAAAATTGAAAGAACAAAAGGTCGAACAAAACATACAAATACTAGAAACACATGAGAAATAAAAAATATATCAGAATTTTTTGGGTCAAAATAATTTAAAAACCTTAAAGACTGGAAAAATAGAAACTCTTTTAGCACAAGTTTCCATTTGGGACTTTCTCAATCAAAATTCATTTTTAGCCAGTTGGAAAAGTTCAATTTAAGGCCAAAACTCTACACACATGAAAATCTTTGTATCATTAATTTAAAAAATACTTTTCAGTTCTTGTCTAACAAATCAATTTGGTATCATATTGAAAACTTAGGATTGTTTACTCGTTGAGAAAGCTCATATTTGGGTCAAAAATTACCTCGAGAAATAAAAATACAATATAAAGTCCAATTTAGATCGATGAAAAAGAAATATGAAAAGAACAAAAATTTGATCAAAAACATGAAAAAGAATAAGAATAGAAAAATGTGAAAAATAAAAGAACAGTAAGATATAAAACGTTATATATAAAAACTACGAAAAGCATCGAAAATAAAAAAAAATGAAACAAGTTATTGTAGAAAAAAATATGCCCAAAAGTGGCAGATGGTTAGAGGCACACATTGTAAATATTTCTAATTTTAGGCCAAAAAATTGTTTATATATATAATTTAAAAAAATTGCTAAAATCGTTAATTTTAGACCACAATTTTTCCAGCAAAAATTAAATTTTGCCTCGTTGTAGAAATTATATTTCAGCCCCATATCCATAAAAAAATTGAAAAATCAAAAATCACTAATCGTAAAAATACAGTTTTGGGCCAAAATTGTCTTAATAGAAATCAATTTAATATTATAAGCGTTTACTCGTTGGAAAATTTCAAACTTGGATTTAATTAAATTTAGATTGATGAATAAATAATATATAAGAACAAACAATTAACGTAACATGGCTTGTAATAAGTATAAAAGATTGTAGAGAATAAGAAAATAAAAGATACAAACGCGCAAGTTAAAAATACAAGAGTTAAGAAAAGCGAAAAAAATTTGAATATAATAAACAAATAAGTCCAAAAGGGATAGATAGAGAAACAAAATCTTCTGAAACCTAGACGAATTTTTTGTTTTTTTTTCAAAAGCATTACTTCAAGACAAAACCGTTAAAAAGACTTAAAAAAATTAAAATCAGTAATTTAAAAAACACAGTTTTGAACGGAAATTTTCTCAGTGCTAATCAGTTTATTTTTGAAAAAATTATAGTTTAGATTCTTGAAATTTATGAAAAAAGTTCTCTTGCAAGAATGAAATCCTAATAAAAAGTAGAATTCAAATCAATAAAAAATATATATCAAAAAATTGCGGTAAACAAAGAATAAGAAAGAATAAAAACTATGGATATTAAAAAATGAAAAATTTTAATTAAAAACGACGAAAAGCAACGAACCAAAAAAACGTAAACAAGCAGAAGTTATAGAAGAAAATATGTCAAAAAGGATAGTAAATAGTAGATTTCCAAGCAAAATTATTTCAATAAAAATCGACGTTTGACTTCTGTTGTAACAGTTATAATTTGGGCCAAAGATATGTATAAATCATTATCGTTAAAGAACAGAGTTTTGGGCCAAAATTGTCGCATTACAAATCAATATACATCTTTTCCCTCATTAGAAAAATACAATTTTGGGTCGAAATTACTTTGAAAGAATTAAAACTCAATAAAAAGATCTAGTTAAATCGTTAAAAAAAAATTGAAAGAACAAAAGGTCGAACAAAACATACAAATACTAGAAACACATGAGAAATAAAAAATATATCAGAATTTTTTGGGTCAAAATAATTTAAAAACCTTAAAGACTGGAAAAATAGAAACTCTTTTAGCACAAGTTTCCATTTGGGACTTTCTCAATCAAAATTCATTTTTAGCCAGTTGGAAAAGTTCAATTTAAGGCCAAAACTCTACACACATGAAAATCTTTGTATCATTAATTTAAAAAATACTTTTCAGTTCTTGTCTAACAAATCAATTTGGTATCATATTCAAAACTTAGGATTGTTTACTCGTTGAGAAACCTCATATTTGGGTCAAAATTACCTCGAAAAATAAAAATACAATATGAAGTCGAATTTAAGTTTGAAATTAGTCAACTCTAAGTCAACAGTTTCAAGTTTATTATGTTGTACGGTTACATGTTTCGCCTAAAAAGGCATCATCAGGCCTAAAATATAATTATAAAACAATTGCAACGCAAGAACAACCAGAATTAAACTCACCACAATCACAACACACGTTAAAATAGTTAAAAATTTAAAACATGTTCAAATTCAGTGGCAAATACCTAGTCTTCTAGCCAATTTGTAAATATGTGAACGTGTTTTAAATTTTTAACTATTTTAACGTGTGTTGTGATTGTGGTGAGTTTAATTCTGGTTGTTCTTGCATTGCAATTGTTTTAAAATTATATTTTAGGCCTGATGATGCCTTTTTAAGCGAAACATGTAGCCGTACAACATAATAAACTTGAGACTGTTGAATTAGAGTTGACTAATTTCAAACTTGAATTTCTACCAGTCTCTTAAAGAAAAACTTTTATTTTTTCTGCGATTTTAAGTCGAATTTAGATCGATGAAAAAGAATCAGAATAGGAAAATGTGGAAAATAAAAGAACAGTAAGATATAAAACGTTTAATATAAAGGCTACAAAAAGCATCGAAAATAAAAAAAAATTAACAAGTCATTGTTGAAAAAAATATGCCCAAAAGTGGCAGATGGTTAGAGGCACACATTGTAAATATTTGTAATTTTATGCCAATTGTTTCTAGATACGATTTACAAAATTTGCTAAAATAGTTCTTTTAGACCACAATTTTTCCAACAAAAATTGATTTTTGCCTCGTTGTAAAAATTTTATTTCGACCTCATATCCATAAAAAAATTGAAAAATCAAGAATCACTGATCGTAAAAAACACAGTAACATGATGTGCAATAAGTATAAAAAATTATAAAGAAAAAAAAAATAAAAACCACAAAAGCGCAAGAAAAAAGTACAAAAGTTAAGAAAAGTGTAAAACGTCTGAAAATAATTAAAAAATAAGTCCGCAAGGGATAGATAGAGAAACAAAATTATCTAAAACGTAGACGAATTTTCTGTTTTTTTTCAAATCACCATTCTCATAACAAAAGCATTACTTCAAGACAAAACCGTTAAAAACCCAAACATAAAAAAATTAAAATAATTATTTTCAAAAACACAGTTTTGAAAGGAAATTGTTTCAATGCAATAAAATTATAGTTTATTTTTTGAAAAAGGTCTCTCGCAAGAATGAAAACCCAATAAAAAGTAGAATTCGGATCAATAAAAAAATATATGTCAAAAAAATTAAAATTTGCGCCAACGTGACAAAGAATAAGAATAGAGAACTACGAATAATAAAAAGGTAAAATTTAAATTAAAAACGACGAAAAGCGTCGAATGAAAAAAATCCTCCTCAGTAAGCCTCCTCAGTAAACAAGCGGAAGTTATAGAAGAAAATATGTCCAAAAGAGTAGTAAATAGTTAGAAGAGCAAAATTTAAATAATGGAGTAATATTAAGCTAAAATAGTTTAAAAAATTTGCAAAAAGGCCGGTTTTCCAAGAAAAAGTATTTCATTAAAAATCGACTTTTGACTTGTTTTGTAAAAGTTATGATTCGGGCTAAAGGTGTGTATAAATCATTGTCGTTAAAAAACATATTTTGGGCTATAATTTTCTCATTACAAATCAATATACATCTTTTTCCTTGTTAGAAAAGTTCAGTCGAAATTACTTTAAAAGAATTAAAACTCAATAAAAAGACCTATTGAAATCGTTAAAAAACACACAAATACAAGAAACTCTTGAGAAATAAAAAAATTATGAGAAAGAAAAAATGAGAGGAAGTCAATAGTTACAGTGGAAAGGCAAACAACCTTAAAAAAAAAAGAAAAGGTTGTTTTTGTATTTTGTTAGTTTGTAGGAAGAAATCAATGGGGGGAATTTCTTGTAGAAATAGAACGACGAAACAAACTGATTTTTTTTTGAGGAAAAACTTAAAAGCCTCAAACAACGGTTACAGTTAAGAAAGTTCTCAAGTCATTAGATTATCTTCCTGAAGAAGTCCCTGAGAAAATTCAAGAGAACGTTAATATTGAGAAAGGTGTTCCCACAAAAGTAACTCAAAACGAAATCTAAAGAAGAAAAAGAAACGATCACAAGTTTTTACTATATAGAGCGCTGAAAAAAGACACTTACTACAGTTATTGTTGAAAAAAAAAACCTGAAGAATCAAAATATCAAG
Organism: Taphrorychus bicolor; assembly: GCA_951812265.1. Classification (NCBI taxonomy): domain Eukaryota; kingdom Metazoa; phylum Arthropoda; class Insecta; order Coleoptera; family Curculionidae; genus Taphrorychus; species Taphrorychus bicolor. The sequence goes on from OX638303.1 coordinate 19,220,966, forward strand.
TTCAAAAATTACCCGGCGATGTTTAAGGAGCACGAAGTACCTAAGAAGAAGGTTGTGCGGAGAAGAGTAATTATTACAAATATGAAGGGTGGCAAAGAGGTGACAACCAAAATTGTGACTGTAGAAGAAGGAAAACACAATCACAACACTACTAACTAAACACATTACTAAAATTAATCATTACACAAATGTCAGCAATTGCAAAAAAATAGTGAACAGTGTATACATAACAATTGAAATGTCGCTGATAGGGTGTCGTGCTTGTCGTGTATTATTGGCAGCTACTTTTGTTTGTTAGAGATGCATTATTAGCTTGATAGTGATCCGGAGCATAGGTCGAAACGTCGCTGAATTAATAATTTGACTAGAAAAACTTGCATTCCCTTATGCATTTTTGAGAGCTTTCATTACCTTGGTAATCACGTCGAATTAGTTCAAGTTCACTTAAAAGATCCAATAAAAATTATCTCAATTATTTTGTCCCCTACAACTTCGTTTCAATTTGCATTGCTCATGTATTATTCAAAAAGTGTGCTACACCCTCAAATGATCCAGTAAGATGACAATGGTCTGTATGATTGAATTGCTGGATTTAATTGCTTTATAGTTACTAAACCTTTTTTAAATCATGTTTTAATAGTACTAAAACTGTTCCTTGGACTATCGCAATTTTTGTCTCGTTATCCAATGTTATTTTGCATTGCAAATTATGCACAAAACTGGCAGCACCCTTAATGATCAGATAAAATTGAAATAAGACTGAAGGCTTTCACGTCCGGTCAAAATAAAATCTGTGTGTGTGTTTTCCGGGCTTTAAAGCCGTGGTAAAATGGAATTTCTTCCTGATGTTTTGTCTACAGCTGCGACAGACATTATCAAAGGCGATTAGGAAATGGGCGAAGTGATCTTCCGTGCTTTCCGACGTTGACTGATTCAACTGTGGTGAGCTCCGTGGTATTTACCCCCCCCCTGCCATCGCTCCGCAGTGGAGTGGCTGGAGTGGGGGTAGTGGTCGGCGCACTTGATGTATGTTGTAGAACTCACTTACAATTTGCATGTAGAAACTGTCGTGTTTAAAGATCTCAATGGCTAAACTCACGTTTAAAGGCAGTTTTAACATTGTGCTTTCCCCATTCAGAGATTGTGCTTTTCCCACTGCAGGGATCTCTGCAAGAATGCAAAGCTCCCCTATCGGCACCCGGAGTTTACCAAGTTCCATGCAGCGGTAGCTCGGTATAGCTTGGCAACACAAAACGCACTGTCAACACGAGGATTACGGAAAACAAGAGGAGTTGCAGGCTGGGACAAACACAAAAGTCAGCACTAGCAGAGCACGCTCTCTTCGAAGATCACGACATCCTTTTCAACGAGGTGGATATCTTATATCAATAGCAGCGTTTCTATCCGAGACTAGCGAGAGAGGCCGTTGGGACCTTTAAACACGACAACAATTTCAACGGAAAAAAAGGAAATTACGTTTTTAAATGCAGACTTCTACAACATACTTCAAGTGCGCCGAAACCCCGCGCCACCACTACCTCCAATCCAGTCCCTCCACTGCAGCGCGACGACGGGGGGGAATAAATACCATGGAGCTCGGAGCTCATCGCAATCGTCGTTGCCTCATCGTTTTTGATAATGTCTGCCGCAGCTGTAGACGAAACATCAGAAACCTCCATTGGACCACGACTTTAAAGCGAGTGAGTTTTGATTAGTTGATTAGTTATTAGTTTTTAAACTTTTTTTAAATATATTTTTCAGTGTTAGAAATACTGACTTTTTGTATAATACGCACCCCAAACTAATAATAATATTAGTAATAATAAAAGGGGTGGAGACTCGATTATCGGGCTCTTTTACACATAATCACCTTTTTCAACAAACTACCACATTTGCCTTGCCATCTACAATATCAAGAAAATTTTACTTTTGTATTACATGCGAAGTGTGATGCCCCGCGAAGAGGACCAGTACAATGGCAGTGGTCTGGAAGATTAGAAGAGTGGATTTATTTGCTTATTGCCCTTTAAACATTTTACAGCTAAAAATATTTTATGGTACCTTATAAAAAGGACCCTTCTCGTTGGTGAACATATTCGTTCAGTTCTTCTTTGCGCCCTGCTAAATTCTACTAAAAACTATTGTAAAGAAGGAGAGGCTTTTCACAGTATTCATCTCAATGCCTTATACTCTGCAACGACTATTAAACTGTGTCTTCAAATATTACATAAAAGGTGTGCTGCTCCTGAAATGTTCCAGTAAGATGACAGTGGCCCATAAGCCTGCATCACCAAATTTAATTGCCTGTTAGTCTTTTCTTTCCTTCCACTTAGTTTCTGCTCATGTTTTTTAGTAAACTAATTTTTTTGTTTCCCCCTTGGTCCCGGTTAAATTCTATCGAAAACAATTTTCAAAAAGAAAAGAGTCTCCTAAACAGCTTTCACCGCTGCAAGAATAACTGTCCGCTATAATAAGATTTTCCAGAAACTGTTTACCCACTCCCAGCGCTTTCCCACACTAGCCAGAGACTAATCTTATATCAAATTTAGCTCGCGCCTTCCAACTTATCCCCGAGAATTTAATATTTCATCGTTAGAAAACGACCTCCCGAACTAAACGCTACCCAAGAAAAGTTATTACTGGCTTTGATCCATAAGTAACTTCAATAAATTGCTTCAAAAATTTCCAGTCCTCTTGCAATAAACTCGTTATTGGATTTTACAACGGCAATATTTTGCTCGATCTTGATTATGTCGCGACTCAATCTTATTTTCTTTTTTGTTTATTTTTTTAATTTTTAGATTTGATATTTTTTACCTGGGCGTAGATTGTAGAGCGATTCTCTGAATATAGACTCGCCAGGCTCGCCCTTGGGCCCCGTGAGTGACACCCCTGGATTGCCAGGGGGTCCTGGAGGTCCTGGAGGTCCCGGTGGTCCCGGAACTGCGACATATCGGCTCTCAGCGTCTCGTCCAGGTTGGCCGTCTTTGCCGTCGTTGCCTCTATCCCCTTTGTTACCCTTCAAACCCTGCAATAAACGGTGACTTTAAACAATAAGGTTCGATAACCCTCATTAGGGGCGATTTTAAAGCGAAAAGGCCAACGGGTTGAGTAATATAATTAATCCCCAGCGGACTTATAAATTAAACTTGACTGCAGGTGCAGATTCATTCAAATCATGCTTTAGCAGGAATATCTTTTCAAACTGATAAACAGACGCGCCCTTTATTAATATTAACGGCCTTATTAAGGGCCCCGTGCGCTTGGGTTGAATTTTGAATATTCGACGTTTCAGTAAATAAATTATGATCCCAAACGTGGCTGCTAGTTTGGGATTATTAATGGATTTATGGGTACTTGCTGTTTACCTTCCATGGTACCCTTTTTGACCTTTAAAAATTATATTTGGATTTCCATATCAACACATTTTGTGCGATATTAATTAATAAATCTGTTGCAGACGATAGAATAAATTTTATATACTAAATTATTAATGTTCCGGCGATTCATTGTACATATCGCTGATATGTTATTGTTATGGCCTGTCATAATTATTATAATAATTTGCTTTCAGCAAAATTATATGTAAATATTAAAATATAAATAGAATCAGCAAAATCCAAAAATTAACATGCTTATTCGATATTACGACACCAATACGAGAGAGGTTTTATAATGAGGCCATGGACCATGAATGAACACTTGCTATCTTAAAATAATGTCATGATCACCTATGTAATTAAAGGACATTTGTGTTCAACATTATACTGGAAAAACATAAAGAATCTTCTTGGTACAAAGTGCATATTTGGAGTTTTAGTTAAGGGAAACCAACCAAATTACATAGGAAATTCCTAAGGATACTTAAGTTCAAAATAGGAACATAGTAAAAAAATTCGACGATTTCTGCAGGATAGCCGATATGTAGTAATCAATATTTTCTTGATTTTTCTTGGTTTAAAATTTAGAAAAAAAAACAAATATTACAAAAATGTTTTACAGAAACTCGAGTGTAAATCTGATAACACGACCACTACTTATACGAACACACATGCTCCAGTTATGTTTACATATTTAATACGTATTTGTTACTGAACACCAATTGAAGTTGTTAACTTAAAGGACACTCGAGTTCAAGAAAGAGAAATAACAAAAACTTTGATTAATTATTCATAGATCAACGTTTAGTTCAAACGAAAAAATCGTTAAAGTAGTCCGTTACTTTAAGTGCTTTGTGGAAAAAAAAGTCGATAAAGACATTTTTACAATTCAGGAAACTTTCATGGACACCTGAATTCAAAAGTCAAAAAAGACAACAATAAATTATCTAAGATGTTTTTTTTTTCTTTTAAAACATTTTATTACATATTAACTAAGTAAATATTGCAACCACATTCAAAGAAACGACGTTTCGAGATGTGTAAATTTGAAGGGTTTACTCGATTTGAGTGATATCTTTGCAAATGTAAAATAATTTTTGAAGAAACTTTTAAAGATGCTCAACTACAAATGCAAACAATGAAAAGATTCTGTCGTTTATGACGATCTGTTATATAAAAAGTCGATAAAACTGACCCGATATTTCAAAAAATCTTTGTGAATATTCCAGTTACATTCGAAACGATATAGAATTTTTCAAAAACTAGCAAAATTTGCGAATAAACTTTTATGGATCCACCAATTCAAAGAAAATGATTCGGTATCATAATGAACGACAAATTATCTTTAAAAATAGGGATAGCTAGTCGCTTGTTGTTTTTTTTCTCTTGATAGAATCGATGATCACGGATTTTTTTATGGATACACGAGATCAAACTTGTACGGGTTAAAAGAAAACCACAATTTTTCCAAAAATTTCGTTTTTTGGGGTTTCAGTTATATATAAGAAGAAGAAGAGAAGAATAAAGATAGGAAGGGAGAAAGAGAGAGGGAAAGAGAGAGCAAGAAGAAGACTATAAAGAAACTAACGAGACGTCAAAATAAAATTTTACGGATGCTCCAGTTCAAAGGAAAAAATTGTTAAAAACAAAAAGATGATAAATTCTACAGAAAGTGAGTAGCTACAAACTTCGGTGCTTCTATATTGAATAAAATCAGTGAACACGGGTATATCAAAAATTTATGAAATCAAATGTGAAAACTCAAAAGAATGTTCAAAAACTCCCTAGAAATATCGATATTTTGGAGCTATTTCTACTTATATGGAAATCAACAAAAAAGCAACAAAACTTCAAAATTACCTTTTGCGGATTCTCCAGTTTAAAAAAATAAATTATTATCAAAAAAAAAAAATTTATACAGAAATATGGGTGGCTAGTTACTTGGATGTTTACCTATTCAATAAAATCAATGCACATGAGAAGAGATTTTAAAAATATTATATAAATATCGACATTTTGGAGTTTTTGTTAAAAAGAAAATCAATAGAAAGTAACAAGACGTTAGAACACACTTTTACGGATACTTTGATTCAAAAGCAAAAATTATTGTCAAAAATCGCGACAAACTCTTCAGAAATAGTGGCAGGCGGTTCTTCAGAAAATTTGGTAGCTGGTAGCTTGTGTGTTTTCATATTAAATTAATTCAAAGTACACGCATATTTCAAAGATACACGAAATGAAATGTGAAAATTTTAGGGTTTTTGTTATATAGAAATTGATAGAAACTAACAAAAAGTCTTAAAAAAAAAGTGGACATAAACTAACACGAGAGTGAGTTAACTCTCACGGAAACTCCAGTTCAAATGCAATAATCATGTAAAACAACGGTCCTGTGGGTGTTTAACTATAAAATAAAATTGATGAATATGGATGTTTTAAGAATACACTAGATCAAATATGAGAAGCTCGAAAAATACTTCACCAAATTTTCTAAAAATGTCGGAATTTTGATGTTCTGCAAAAGTCTATATTTTGGTGATTTCGTTGCATAAAAACTGACAAAAACTAACAAGGATATTACAGCTTAAAAAAAATAATTAACAAAAAAAAATGGGAGAAATGGTTCAGAAATAGGAATGAATAGTCGTTTGGTTCTTTTCATGTTAAATTAATTTAATAAACACGGATGTCCCAATGACACTTGAGATCAAATGCGACAAATCGAAAGAAACTTTACACAATATTAGAAATGTTGAGTGTTTCTTTAGGGAATAAAATCTACTACAACCGTAACCGGTCGATATTTTAAAAGATGCGGTAAATGATTCAGTATTTATTAAATAAAAACAATTTCAAGGATACAAAGGGTCAAATAATAGTTTTGGGTTCTTTGGTTACATTAAAGTCAACTGAATTTAACAAGACATTAGAATACACTTTTAGGGATACTGCAACTCAAAAGCAAAACAAAATTTGAATAAAATCAATGAGCATGGATATTCAGGGATACATAAGATCAAACGTAAGAATTAAAAAAAAATAGTTTTTCTAAAAATGTCAATATTTTTGTGTTTCTCTACAAATCGACATTTTGGAGTTTTTGTTAAAAAAAAATCAATGGAGACTAACAAGACGTTAGAACAAACTTTCCGGATTCTCCGATTCAATGCGGTAAACTATTCAGTATTTATTAAATATCAAATAATACTTTTGGGTTCTTTGGTTACATTAAAGTCGGCGGAAATTAAAAGACATCAGAATACCCTTTTAGGGCTACTGCAGTTTAAAAGAAAAAAAATTATTTAATAAAATCAATGATCGTGGATATTTCAAGAACACATAAGATTATACGTCAAAATTTAAAAAAAAAAGAATAAAATCAGTGAACATGATATTTTAATGGTACATGAGGCCGAATTTAAACATTCGAAAAAACTTCAAAAACGTCTAAAAATATCGACATTTTGGAGTTTTTATTAAAAAAAAAATAGACACTAACAAGACGTTAGAACAAACTTTTTCGGATACTATAATTCAATGCGGTACATTATTCAGCATTTATTAAATATCAAATAATAGTTTTGGGTTCTTTGGATACATTAAAATCGACGGAAACTAAAAGTCATCTTTTAAAAATCATCTTTACTAAAAGTCAACTTTTAGGGATACTGCAGTTCAAAAGAAAAAAAAAATTGAATAAAATCAATGAGCGTGGATATTTCAAGGGCACATAAGATCGAACGTCAAAATAGAAAAAAAAAGAATAAAATCAGTGAACATGGATATTTTAATGATACGTGAGGCCGAATTTAAACATTCGAAAAAACTTCAAAAAACGTCTAAAAATATCGACATTTTGGAGTTTTTATTAAAAAAAATCAATAGAGACTCACAAGACGTTAGGACAAACTTTTCCGGATACTATGATTCATTGCGGTAAATTATTCAGAATTTATTAAATATCAAATAATAGTTTTGGGTTCTTTGGATATATTAAAATCGACGGAAAGTAAAAGTCATCTGAATACACTTTTAGGGATACGGCAGTTCAAAAGAAAAAAAAATATTGAATAAAATCAATGAGCGTGGATATTTAAAGGACACATAAGACCGAACGTCAAAATTAAAAAAAAAGAATAAAATCAGTGAACATGGATATTTTAGTGATACGTGAGGCCGAATTTAAACATAAAAAAAACTTCAAAAACGTCTAAAAATATCGACATTTTGGAGTTTTTATTAAAAAAAAAAAAAAATAGAGACTAACAAGACGTTAGAACAAACTTTTTCGGATACTATAATTCAATGCGGTAAATTATTCAGTATTTATTAAATATCATATAATAGTTTTGGGTTCTTTGAATACATTAAAATCGACGGAAACTAAAAGTTGACATTTTGTTTTTTTTTATAGAGATGTCGACTAAAACTAGCAAGAGGCCAAAGTAACCTTTAACAAAAATATTCTGCAAAGATCGATATTTTGGAGCTTTCGTTACATAAAAACCGACAAAAACTAACAAGGATACTACAGTTCAAAAAAATAATTATCAAAAAAATTGCGAGAAATTGTTCAGCAATAAGGATGACTAGTCTAGTTTAGGTTGTGTCTATGTTAAATAAATTTAATAAACACGGATACTCCAAGGATACATGAGATAAAATGTGAAAACTCGAAAGAAACTTTACATATTATGAGAAATTCTGAGTGTTTCTTTAGGGAATTGTTTTCCTAAAAATGCCAATATTTTTGCGTTCCCTACAAACCGACAAAAAGTGTGTCATCTATATTGCAGTTAAGAGAAAATAAATTTCAATAAATTCAACAAGTTTTTCAGAAATATAAGCACAATCAGTCGCTTGGGTGTTTTCTTATTGAATAAGATTACAGTAAAGTCCGGTGAAATTAAAAGACATGAGAATACAATTTTAGGGATACTGCAGTTCAAAAGAAAAAAAATAATAAAAGCAATGAGGATATTTCAAGGATATATAAGTTCAAGCCTAAAAATAAAAAAAAATTGTTTTTTAAAATTGTCAATATTTTTGTGTTTCTCTACAAATCTACAAAAAGTATAAAATTTGTCATCTATAAGTAGTATATAGTTCAGAGAAATTAAATTTCAACAAATACGGCAAGTTTTTCAGAAATATAAGCACAACCAGTCGTTTGGGTGTTATTTTATTGAATAAAATCTGTCAATATGGATAATTTAATGAAACGTGAAGCCGAATTTAAAAATTTACAAACGTCTGGAAATATCGACATTTTGGAGTTTTTGAAATCAATAGAGAGATGCAACGTTAGAACAAACTTTTTTGGAAACTCTTGATTCAATGCGGTAAATTATTCAGTATTTATTAAATAAAAACCATTTCAAGGATGCATAAGGTCAATTAATAGTTTTGGGTTCTTTTGTTACATTAAAGTCGACCGAAATTAAAAGACACCAGAATACACTTTTAGGGGTACTGCAGTTCAAAAGAAAAAATATTGAATAAAATCAACGAGCGTGGAAATGTCAGAATTAAAAAAAAAGTTTTTCTAAGAAATGTCAATATTTTTGTGTTTCTCTACAAATCGACAAAAAGTAAAAAATTTGTCATCTATATTGCAGTTCAGAAAAAATAAATTTCAATAAATATGACAAGTTTTTCAGAAGTATAAGTACAACCAGTCGCTTGCGTGTTTTTTAAATGAATAAAATCAGTGAACATCGATATTTTAATAATACGTGAGGCCGAAATTAAAAATTCGAGAACATATTTCTAGAAATGTCGACATATTGATGTTTTTGTTTTATTCATGTACATAAAAATTCATAAAAACTAAAAATTATCAAAAATTGTGACAATTTTTTCAGAAATATAGCTGTTCGCTTGGGTTTTTCCCTGGTAAACAAAATCATTACACACGAATATTTCACGGATACACTAGATCAAATGTAAAAATGCAAAACAAATGACATTTATTTTAAAAATATATACATATTGTTTTTTTTTTTAATTTATAAATCGACAGTCACAAACGAGTCGTCAGAATACGGATACACCAGTTAAAAAAATAAGAAAATAGAGTTTTTTTTTAAGAAATATCAATGGTCGGTATCGCTAATGTTTCTCTACTGTAGAAAAATAATAAACACGGATAATTCAAGGATACATGAGATCAAAGTTTACAACTCGAAAAAACTTCACAAACGTCTAGATATATCGACATTTAAGAGTTTTTGGTAAAAAGAACAATAGAGACTAACAAGACGTTAGAACAAACTTTACCGGATACTCTGATTCAAAAGTAAATTTATTCTCAAAAAAACCCGACAAATTCTTTAGAGATAGTGTTAGCCGGCTCTTTACAAAAATTGGTGGCTGTTCGCTTGGGTTTTTCTCTGTTAAACAAAATCAATACAGACGGATATTTTACGGATACACAAGATCAAATGCAGTAACTCGCAAAAACCATGACACATTTTTTATAAATATAGATAGGTTGGGTTTTTTCTTATTTATAAATCGATACTCAGAAACGAAACGTCAGAATACGGATACACCAGTTAAAAAAAAAGAAGAAAATATATTTTTTTTTAAGAAATATCAATGGTCGGTATCGCTAATGTTTCTCTATTGTAGAAAAATAATAAGCACGGATGCTTCAAGGATACATGAGATCAAAGTTTAGAACTCGAAAAAACTTCACAAACGTCTAGAAATATCGACATTTAAGAGTTCTTGTTAAAAAAAACAATAGAGACTAACAAGACGTTAGAATAAACTTTACCGGATACTCTGATTCAAAAGTAAATTTATTCTCAAAGAAACGCGACAAATTCTTCAGAGATATTGTTAGCCGGTCCTTCACAAAAATTGGTGGCTGTTCGCTTGGATTTTTCTCTGATAAACAAAATCAATACAGACGGATATTTCACGGATACACAAGATCAAATGCAAAAACTCGAAAAAATAATGACACATTTTTTATAAATATATTTAGTTTGGGATTTTTCTTATTTATAAATCGATAGTCAAAAACGAAACGTCAGAATATGGATACACCAGTTAAAAAAAAGAAGAAAATATATTTTTCTTAAGAAATATCAATAGTCGGTATCGCTAATGTTTCTCTATTGTAGAAAAATAATAAACACGGATACTTCAAGGATACATGAGATCAAAGTTTACAACTCGAAAAAACTTCACAAACGTCTAGAAATATCGACATTTAAGAGTTCTTGTTAAAAAAAAACAATAGAGACTAACAAGACGTTAGAACAAACTTTACCGGATACTCTGATTCAAAAGTAAATTTATTCTCAAAAAAAACCGACAAATTCTTCAGAGATAGTGTTAGCCGGATCTTCACAAAAATTGGTGACTGTTCGCTTGGGTTTTTCTCTGTTAAACAAAATCAATACAGACGGATATTTCACGGATACACAAGATCAAATGCAGTAACTCGAAAAAACCATGACACATTTTTTATAAATATAGATAGTTTGGGTTTTTTCTTATTTATAAATCGATAGTCATTAACGAAACGTCAGAATACAGATCCACCAGTTAAAACAAAAGAAGAAAATATATTTTTTTTAAGAAATATCAATGGTCGGTATCGCTAATGTTTCTCTACTGTAGAAAAATAATAAACACGGATACTTCAAGGATACATGAGATCAAAGTTTACAACTCGAAAAAACTTCACAAACGTCTAGAAATATCGACATTTAAGAGTTTTTGTTAAAAAAAGCAATAGAGACTAACAAGACGTTAGAACAAACTTTACCGGATACTCTGATTCAAAAGTAAATTTATTCTCAAAAAAACCCGACAAATCCTTCAGAGATAGTGTTAGCCGGCTCTTCACAAAAATTGGTGGCTGCTCGCTTGGGTTTTTCTCTGTTAAACAAAATCAATACAGACGGATATTTTACGGATATACAAGATCAAATGCAAAAACTCGAAAAATCCATTAGACATTTTTTTTAAATATAGATAGTTTGGGTTTTTTCTTATTTATAAATCGATAGTCATAAACGAAACGTCAGAATATGGATACACCAGTAAAAAAAAAGAAGAAAATATATTTTTTTTAAGAAATATCAATGGTCGGTATCGCTAATGTTTCTCTACTGTAGAAAAATAATAAACACGGATACTTCAAGGATACATGAGATCAAAGTTTACAACTCGAAAAAACTTCACAAACGTCTAGAAATATCGACATTTAAGAGTTTTTGTTAAAAAAAGCAATAGAGACTAACAAGACGTTAGAACAAACTTTACCCGACACTCTGATTCAAAAGTAAATTTATTCTCAAAAAAACCCGACAAATCCTTCAGAGATAGTGTTAGCCGGCTCTTCACAAAAATTGGTGGCTGCTCGCTTGGGTTTTTCTCTGTTAAACAAAATCAATTCAGACGGATATTTTACGGATACACAAGATCAAATGCAAAAACTCGAAAAATCCATGACACATTTTTTATGAATATAGATAGTTTGGGTTTTTTTCTTATTTATAAATCGATAGTCATAAACGAAACGTCAGAATACAGATACACCAGTTAAAAAAAAAAAGAAGAAAATATATTTTTTTAAGAAATATCAATGGTCGGTATCGCTAATGTTTCTCTGTTGTAGAAAAATAATAAACACGGATACTTCAAGGATACATGAGATCAAAGTTTACAACTCGAAAAAACTCCACAAATGTCTAGAAATATCGACATTTAAGAGTTTTTGTTAAAAAAAAACAATAGAGACTAACAAGACGTTAGAACAAACTTTACCGGATACTCTGATTCAAAAGTAAATTTATTCTCAAAAAAACGCGACAAATTCTTCAGAGACAGTGTTAACCGGTTCTTCACAAAAATTGGTGGCTGTTCGCTTGGGTTTTTCTCTGTTAAACAAAATCAATACAGACGGATATTTCACGGATACACAAGATCAAATGCAAAAACTCGAAAAAACTATGACACATTTTTTATAAATATAGATAGTTTGGGTTTTTTCTTATTTATAAATCGATAGTCATAAACGAAACATCAGAACACGGATACACCAGTTAAAAAAAATGAAGAAAATATATTTTTTTAAGAAATATCCATGGTCGATATCGCTAATGTTTCTCTACTGTAGAAAAATAATAAACACGGATATGTCAAGGATACACGAGATCAAAGTTTACAACTCGAAAAAACTTCACAAACGTCTAGAAATATCGACATTTAAGAGTTTTTGTTAAGAAAAACAATAGAGACTAACAAGACGTTAGAACAAACTTTACCGGATACTCTGACTCAAAAGTAAATTTATTCTCAAAAAAACCCGACAAATTCTTCAGAGATAGTGTTAGCCGGCTCTTCACAAAAATTGGTGACTGTTCGCTTGGGTTTTTCTCTGTTAAACAAAATTAATACAGACGGATATTTCATGGATACACAAGATCAAATGCAAAAACTCGAAAAAACCATGACTCATTTTTTATAAATATAGATAGTTTGCGTTTTTTTCTTATTTATAAATCAATGGTCATAAACGAAACGTTAGAATACGGATACACCAGTTAAAAAGAAGAAGAAAATATATTTTTTTTAAGAAATATCAATGGTCGGTATCGCTAATGTTTCTCTATTGTAGAAAAATAATAAACACGGATATTTCAAGGATACATGAGATCAAAGTTTACAACTCGAAAAAACTTCACAAACGTCTAGAAATATCGACATTTAAGTGTTTTTGTTAAAAAAAAACAATAGAGACTAACAAGACGTTAAAACAAACTTTACCGGATACTCTGATTCAAAAGTAAATTTATTTTCAAAAAACCCGATAAATTTTTCAGAGATAGTGTTAGCCGGCTCTTCACAAAAATTGGTGGCTGTTCGCTTGGGTTTTCTCTGTTAAACAAAATCAATACAGACGGATATTTCACGGATACACAAGATCAAATGCAAAAACTCGAAAAAACCATGACACATTTTTTACAAATATAGATAGTTTGGGTTTTTTTCTTATTTATAAATCGATAGTCATAAACGAAACGTCAGAATACGGATACACCAGTTAAAAAAAAGGAAAATATATTTTTTTTAAGAAATATAAATGGTCGGTATCGCTAATGTTTCTCTACTGTAGAAAAATAATAAACACGGATACTTCAAGGATACATGAGATCAAAGTTTACAACTCGAAAAAACTTCACAAACGTCTAGAAATATAGACATTTAAGAGTTTTTGTTAAAAAAAAAAAATAGAGACTAACAAGACGTTAGAAACAAACTTTACCGGATACTCTGATTCAAAGGTAAATTTATTCTCAAAAAAACCCGACAAATTCTTCAGAGATAGTGTTAGCCGGCTCTTCACAAAAATTGGTGGCTGTTCGCTTGGGTTTTTCTCTGTTAAACAAAATCAATACAGACGGATATTTCAGGGATACACAAGATCAAATGCAAAAACTCGAAAAAACCATTACACATTTTTTATGAATATAGATAGTTTGGGTTTTTTTCTTATTTATAAATCGATAGTCATAAACGAAACGTCAGAATACGGATACACCAGTTAAAAAAAAATGAAAATATATTTTTTTTAAGAAATATCAATGGTCGGTATCGCTAATGTTTCTCTATTTTAGAAAAATAATAAACACGGATACTTCAAGGATACATGACATCAAAGTTTACAACTCGAAAAAACTTCACAAATGTCTAGAAATATCGACAGTTAAGAGTTCTTGTTAAAAAAAACAATAGAGACTAACAAGACGTTAGAACAAACTTTACCGGATACTCTGATTCAAAAGTAAATTTATTCTCAAAAAAACGCGACAAATTCTTCAGAGATAGTGTTAGCCGGCCCTTCACAAAAATTGGTGGCTGTTCGATTGGGTTTTTCTTTGTTAAACAAAATCAATACAGATGAATATTTCATGGATACATAAGATCAAATGCAAAAACTTGAAAAAAACCATGACACATTTTTTATAAATATAGATAGTTTGGGTTTTTTTCTTATTTATAGATCGATAGTCATAAACGAAACGTCAGAATACGGATACACGAGTTAAAAAAAAAGAAGAAAATATATTTTTACTAAGAAATTCAATGGTCCCTAACGCTAATGTTTCTCTACTGTAGAAAAATAATAAACAAGGATACTTCAAGGATACATGAGATCAAAGATTACAACTCGAAAAAACTTCACATACGTCTAGAAATATCGACATTTAAGAGTTTTTGTTAAAAAAAAACAATAGAGACTAACTAGAAGTTAAAAAAAACTTTACCGGATACTCTGATTCAAAAGTAAATTTATTTTCAAAAAAAACCCGACAAATTCTTTAGAGATAGTGTTAGCCGGCTCTTCACAAAAATTAGGGGCTGTTCGCTTGGGTTTTTCTCTGTTAAACAAAATCAATACAGACGGATATTTCACGGATACACAAGATCAAATGCAAAAACTCGAAAAAACCATGAGAAATTTTTTATAAATATAGATAGTTTGGGTTTTTTTCTTATTTATAAATCGATAGTCATAAACGAAACGTCAGAATACGGATACACCAGTTAAAAAAAAATAAGAAAATAGGATTTTTTTAAAGAAATATCAATGATCGGCATCGCTAATGTTTCTCTGCTGAATAAAGTAATACACACGGACATTTCAAGGACACACGAGATAAAATTTTACAGAGATTTACAAACGTCTAGAAATGAAATGCCGATATTTTAGGGTTTATATAGAAATTGACAGATTTTAACACGACATTTACTGGTACCACTGTTCAAAGCATAAAATTATTATGAAAAAATATATATGTTTTTAAGGAATATATCTGGTCACTTGGTTCTTTCTGAGTTGAACAAAAACAATGTAAACGAAGGTCTCAAGAATTTATAAAATCAGATAGGAATACTTGAAAGGAATTATTCAAAATTACCGGAAATGTTGACATTTTGCTGTTTTTTTTGTATATATATATATCATTATAAATAGACTGGACGTTATCGACCGTACGATAAAGATATTTCTTTTTTCCTAGGAAGGATATCGGGGAGCGGTCTGGTGTGTATATATCATTATATATATTTTAATTTTTTGAAATTTACATGTTTGTTTTTTGTAATATTGACCTATTACAAACATAAGCTTAATATGTAAAACATAAACTAGAAGATATCAGAGTAAATTTTTACGGATACTTCAGGTCATTTATGCCACAAGTATTTTGACATGAACATGGATATTATAAGGATATACGAGATCAAATATGAAAACTTGAAAAAACGTCTGAAATTTGTTAAAAATATCCGCTTTTTGTGGTTTTTCTTAGATAGAAATCGACAGTAAGTAGAAAGACATCAGAGCGAACTTCTGCGGATAGTTCAGTTAAACAAAGAAAATTATTTTCAAAAAATAGAAAATTTTCTTCAGAAATATAGGTGACGGATCATTAAGTAGTTTTTCTACTGAATAAAGTTAACAAACACGAATGATTCAAAGATTTATCGAGATTAAATTCCAAAACTCGAAAAAACGTTACAAACGTTTCTAGAGGTCGACACATTAAGGTTTATATTGAAATCGACAGAGATTAACAGGATTTTTACTGGTTCCATTGATCATAGGAGTAAATTATTATGGAAAAAATGGAATAAAAGGAAATGGAATAAAAATTAAAAAAATGAATATTTCAAGGATATTACAAATTAGATTAAAAAGAAATTTCTGGAAATGTTGATAGTTTTTTTTTTGTTATATATAAGTCGACAGAAACTAGAACATGTCAGAATCAACTTTTGCAATTACTTCAGGACAAAAAAAAAATCATCAAAAAAATAAGACAAATTGAAAAAAAATAAGGCTACCCGCTCGCTTGGTTGTTTCTTTATTGAACACTGTCGATGAATTCAGATATTTTAAGAAAATACGAGACCAGAGATACAAATTTAAGAAAGTTTTTTAGAAATACTTACATGTTGGCGATTTGGTTATACAGCGTGGTCTTTTTAACTTGAGACAGCCAGATATCTAGAGAACCAGTAGGTAAAAATATTGAATGAAATCAATCCACATAGATATATAAAAAAAATACGTGATCCAATGGGTAAACTCAAAAGAAATTTCAAACGTATTTTAGATATATTGTCATTTAGGAGGTTTTTGTTAAAAAAATCAACAGAAACTTACAAAACGTTATAATAAACTTTTCCGGACACTCTGATTCAAAAGTAAAAACTATTGTTAAAAAACGCGATAAATTCTTCAGAGATAGTGGTAGACGGTTCTTCAGAAAATTTGATAGCTGGTCAGTTGTGTGTTTTTCTAGTGAATTAAATCAAAGTACACAGATATTTCAAGGCACACGACACGAGAATAAATTAGAAAATTTTAGGGTTTTTGAAGTCTTAAAAAAAGTGGACATAAACTAACAGGGTATCTAAAGGATACACGAAATCAAATATTAAAATCCTGAAAGATACTTCACCAGTTTTCTAAAAATGCCGATATTTTGGGGTGTTTCTTATATACAATTTGCCAAAAACTTACAAAATATCAGCACAAATTGTTAAAGATAATCCAGTTCAAAGGATTTAATTATCAACAAGAAAAAGCATTATTTAGAAATATAGTAATTCTCTATTGAATAAAATCGATTAAAACGATTTCTTTATAAGGATACACGAGTGCAGATGTGAAAGCTCAAAAATATTGTATATAAGTGTTGACATTTTGGGTTTTTTTTATAAACATAACAAAACCTGGAAAGACGTCATAATAAAACTTCAGGGATACTCAGTTTATAGAAAAATTATGTATACAAAAATGCCGCAAATTATTCAGAAATATGGAAGGTCGGATGTCTATTAAATTACATTAATTTCACGGATACACAAGTTCAAACGTGAATACACGAGAACACCCATATATGTTAGAGAAATGTCGCCTTAGGGATTTTAGTTACATAAAAGTCTGAAAAAAATTAACGTTAGAATAGACTGCGGATACTGCAGTTCAAACAAAAATATTATTATCAAAAAATGCAACAACTTCTTCGAAAATGTGAATACCTGGAGGATTGTATGGTTCTCTATTAAATAAAATCAATCAACATCGATATTTCAAGAATACAAAAGACTAAATGTAAAAACTCATAGAAAAGTCAAAGTTTTTCTAGAAATATCAATTTTTTTCAGTTTTTCTACAAGTATAAAAAAAATAAATACATTTTCATCTTTATCGTAGTTCAAAGGAAAAAAGTGTTAAAAAATTTGACAAATTTCTGATGGAATAAAATCTGTAAAGATGAGTATTTTAATTATACGTGAACAAATGTCAAAAGTTCGAAAAAAATTAATTAATGTTTTAATTCAATTTTTTAAAAATTGACCAAAACTAACAATTATCAAAAATTGTAAATTGTCAGAAATATGGATACTGTTCGTTTGGGTATTTCTCTGTTGAACAAAATCGGTACACATGCATATATATTTTAAGGACACTCGCAATCAAATGTGAAAACTCGAAAGGTCTGGTATCATACATTTTAAAGAAATGTCGAAACTTTTGGTTTTTTAATATAAAAATCGACAGCAACCAACAAGACCTCAAAACAAACTTTTGCGGATACTCCAGTTCAAAGATATAAAATTATTATCAAAACTTAGCAAAATTCTTCAAAGGATAGGTGAGACCAAGTGTAAAAACTCGAAAATACTTCAGGAATTCTCTAGAAATGTCGATATTTTGGACTATTTTTTATATTCATATATAAAAAAAATGGCAAAAACTAACAATTGTCAAAAATTGTGACACATTTTTCAGAAATATGTGTCACAAGGGTTTTTATTTATTGCACAAATTCAGTACACATGAATATTTCAAGGTTACAAGAGATCAAATGTACCAAAACTTTTGTGTTGCCTTATATAGAAATTAGGCAATAACTAACAAGACGTCAGAATAAAGTTCAACGTATACTCCAGTTCAAAAAATAAAAAAATATTATTAAAACCGAGGAAATATACAATCTAAAGTGTTCTTCGGGTTTTGAAGCCGTGGTCCAATAGAATTTCTTCCGGATGTTTCGTCTACAGCTGCGGCAGACATTATCAAAGGCGATGAGGCAGTGATCTCATATGCTTCTCGACTTTGACTGATTCGACTTTACGACGAATTTATTCCTCCGCCAAAACGCGAAACAAAACTTGAAAAAAAAACTTTGCAACTTTTCTGGAAATTCCGACATTCTGGGGTTAAATAGAAGTCGAGAGGTTCTTCATTGATGTAATAGATTCTTCAGAAATATGTTGAGGTTGGGTATTTCATGACTGGACAAAGAGTCGATGAATACGAATACTATAAGGATACACGAAATCGAACGTGAAAGCTTCATACAGTTTTTTTTACAAATAACGACATTTTGGGGTTACAAACAACAAAAACTAACACAAAGTGTCAGAGTAAACTTTCACGGATAATTCAGTTCAAAAGAAAGAAATAATGATCAGTGTAATAGCGTATTTATGTAAATGAACTGGATGGTATTGCAGGTAGAGGACAAAAAAAAAGTCTCTATATTCTATTGAAGAATGCCGACGTTTCGACTAAAATTTTGTCTTCTTCAAGGCTATCTTCTATGCAGGGAGATAGTCAATAATTATGTATGTGAACGATCCACCCAGACCCAGGACAGATGCCTTATTGGGCCAAACAAACATAGTACCGCCTCGATAGTAGGTTGTCTGAAACTCTGTTTTCCTAAACCTAAACCTAAACCACTAGACCAAACCACTAAACCAAAACCTAAACCACTAGAAGATAGAGAGTTTTTTTGTCCTCTACCTGCAATACCATCCAGTTGAAAGAAATAATGAACAAAAGCGACAAAATTTTCAGAAATGAACATTGCTATATAATAGAGTATTGGTTTGTGGTAAAAATCCACATCTCTACTATATTTTTTTAGAGTCCTTCAAGGGCACCATAAATCAAAAACCGGTTTTCTCAAAGACAAAACCGACTAAACTTTCAAGAAAACCCAAGTTAAAAAATAAAAAATTAGGAGCACTCCAGCACAAAAGTACAATTATATTAAAACATGTTTAGTATATTAAAAATGCTTTCGTTACATAAAATAAAAATAAATAGGAACCAAACAAGTTCCAAAATTTTAGGGACATGTGAGTTAAAAAAATAAGAGTGAACTCAGAATGGCAAAAAAAACGTGTTTTGCAGCTAAAAATTCTCCTGAGGGTGAGTAAATAATTCGTTAACCACCTAGCTTAAACAAAAAACCCTTAATAAATAAACATGACCAGAAATACAGAAGTGCGCGTTTCCATCGCTAGGTGGCAATTTCGTCGACAACCCGTTTTAGCAATATTCCTCCTTTAATATCCGCCGCTTCCATGTAATATTCATTTCCACGACAACTATTAGGGCAGTAAAACTAACTTACCTTGCCATTGTTTCCGAGCGAAAGCGCAGGTAGGAAAACAAAAACGAAATATGTGTCTCTGAGGATATATGTACGTAATATGAAAGATAAAAATATCATAATATTATGAAGAAAGAGTTGTAAATTCTTTGTGATTTTTTAAACTAAAAATTAAATTCTTACCGTCCAACCTGGTCCAAGTTCCGCACCCTTTCCAAGAACGCCCGAGGGCCCCGGAGGTCCGGGTTTGCCCCTCCTCCCGCGCCGCCCCATGTCGCCTTTCTCGCCCTGCAAGAAAAAGCGCAATTTTCAGTTATTTGGCAAAAGTGGCGTCGCAAAAATTTCCGACATAACAACGCCGGGACAAGAGATTAAATGGAATCCGATCCAGGCGCTTCGAAGAATCTGGGTAATTTAGTTAATTAAAATTGATGTCGGGGAGCCCACCGAAAGGGTCAAGGTCGAAGGGGTGTAATATGATGGAACGCGATAATTCAATTAGGGAGAAATTAAAATTGCCTGTTTTGGTATTATTGGGGTCTCGTCAACGCTTCGGGGTGTTAAATCACCGGGGGTGTAATAATGGAAATGATACTATGGCTTTTTGGCGATCGTGAAGCAAATAAAATAGAAAAACTCTCTGCACTAGAAGAATAAGTATAAAAAAATCTGCGTTAAAACATACGTGACGACACCTGCATTGATGTGGATAAATTGTGATGGCGTGTAGTGTGAAGCATTTGCAATTTTACTAAAATTAAGAAACTGGTTGGAGGATAAGGGGTCAGAAACCACTTCATAAACTTATTTGAACCGAAAAATTTTTCTTAAGGGATTGCAGCACAAAGGTTACACAAAGAGGCCTTTAAGTGCATTGAAACCAAAATATTAACTATATTAATATCGAAAACGAAGCTATATGGCATCCTTCGTGGGAATTTTTCGAAAATTGATGCCCACTCTAACAAAGCAATTA
This sequence comes from Taphrorychus bicolor, assembly GCA_951812265.1. Classification (NCBI taxonomy): domain Eukaryota; kingdom Metazoa; phylum Arthropoda; class Insecta; order Coleoptera; family Curculionidae; genus Taphrorychus; species Taphrorychus bicolor. The sequence continues at coordinate 19,241,767 of OX638303.1, forward strand.
CACTTTTCAATCACACTTTGGCATTTTGATAAGAAATTTGAAAAACAAAATTGTGATGGCTTAAAAATATTCATAATTTCTTCGAGTTGTTTTTCAATTTCTCAACATGTGTAGGAGTATTATATATATTTCTCAACATAGAGTTTCTGGTAACCTGCTCTTCTCCTCAACAGTATCAATTTCAGTTTTTTCTTCTTTTCCATTCTTCGTTTTCTTGACGACTGTTTCCTTCACTTCTTCTGTGTCTGTACTTCTTCTGGTAGCTCTTTAGCTCTCTTCAACAGGATCCTTGTTTTGAGGTTTTCTGCCTTTTTCATCTACAGTCAAAATTTCTGTTTCCTCCTCTATGTCACTCTTCTTTTTATGTATTACTACTTCTTAGCAAGTAGAGATTTTTCATTTTGAAACGTCATCTAGTTGGCTGTGAAATGTCAAAAGAAAAGGATGAAGAAACATAAGTCCATTTACTTTGAGTATATCATCCTTTTCTGTCAACAAAGCCAATTGCAATTTTCAATCTTTGGTGACTTGATATGACGAAAAAAAATAATTCTGGTGACTTTTAAAAATATTTGTAATTTCTTCGGGTTCTTTTTCAATATATTTTACAGGCACAATAGTTTCGGATCATTTGCTCTCCTCCTCAACAGCATAATTTTTATTTAATTTTTTTCTTCTTTTCTATTCCTCGTTTCCTTGATCACTTCTTTCAGATTTTTTCTTAAATCTTAGAAATAGCTTAGGAATAACTAGAATTGCGGTCTCCTGTACTTCTTCTGGTAGCATCATTAATAGTATAAGTTAGGCTGCACTTAGAAACATAATTTCCTCCTTTTTGTAGAAATTATTGTCGTGTTTAAAAACCTCAATGCAGTTATGTTCGAGTCCAGCTCTGTCTCGTTTAGCTTGTAAATAGACAATTGCAGACGAAGCAACTTAGCCCCGGCAGTCTCTGATCGAAGCAACGACCAAAGGACAGAATTGGCATAGACGTTAGAGTAGTCAGATGTATTTCTGTTTTATCCATTTTTATTAATAACTTGTAATAATTTTAAAGTTTGAATTAAACAATTATTTTTTTAACAACGTGTTACGATTATTCGTAAACATAAAGTGGCGCAGCCGGTAGGATAGTGAAAGGGATTTCAACGTGAAAAACCCGTCGGTTTCAACCGTTTATTCAATCGAACCTAGTGTTAAGAACTGGATCAGAAAACACTCAATTATCGCGTTAATCGGGTCTAGCAGTGTATTGGGTATTAGGCAGTGTACTGTCTATGTCATTATCCTCGAATTCATCAAATTCTACTGCGGAAAATAGTGAAAAGGAGCTAGATTAGATATTGATCGTGATTCTACTGCAGAAAACACAACTAATTTAGATAATTTTAATTTAGAAAAGTTATTCAATAACTTAGCAATTTGCGAGAAAATTCCTATAATGGCACCTCCAAATTTCGATATAAAGCTTTTGGAAATCATTCCGAAATTTGACGGAAATCCACAAGAATTATCAGCTTATTTAGAAACTAGCAACAAGTTAATTAGTACATATTGGAATAGCGAAGACACCGAGTGTGTTCAAAATCTAACAGTTATCTATGGCATTTATGCTAAATTGACAGGAAAAGTTCGCGAAGTTTATAGCATTTGCGTTACCAAAGTTTGGAAAACTGTAAAATCAGCGTTTATGGCCCATTTCGGTGATCAACGTGACGAAAATGGCTTACTGTTTGATTTAGACCAATTAAGACAACACCTAAATGAAAGTTCTTTGCAATTTCACACTCGCGTCATATCAAATTTGAGTGCATTACACAATTACGTCGATACCCACAGTGATCCGTTAAATACAAATTCTGCTCGTGTCAAGAAAGATTTTTATAATGTACATGCATTAAAAATATTCCTGGCAGGCTTGAAAGAACCTCTTGGTTCCACAGTTCGTGCAATGAAACCATTGGACTTAGCAGAAGCTAGGCAGCATATAATATCTGAAAGTAATATTTAGACACTTACAAAATCCTTCTCGAAACGAGAACAGTTTGTCCTTGAACAAAGGCAAACAGAATCCAAGACAGTTTGTTCAAGCGCAAAGATACTTTTTGCCAAATTTTCAATATATGCCCAACTTCACTCAACCACAACCTGTGTTGCTTCAAATATTTACACAATTTCCGCACAATCAAAACTCCCAAAACACCATACAACTTAGGAATATACCTCCACAAAAGTTTCCCGGCGAAAAAACATTTAACTCACCAAAAAATCCCACTAACGTTTGGAAACCTAATCAACAGAGAGCTCAAAACCTCCCAAAACCAGTCCCTATGAGTGGCAATTCACACGGCACGTTAAGATCTGTTAGACCTCAAAATAATAAATTCCAAATGTATAATATAGGCACATCGCCCAACGCATTTTATTATTTTGATCCTTCTGAGCCTTCAACTTCTTACGCGTACCCTGAACCTTACTATTATTCTCAGAACCAATTCGAACAAGAAGAATGTACACAAATGAATGAAAATGAACGACGGCCAACTATCACTGACGTTACTGACACATCCGACCAGAACAGTAGTTCTCAAAATAATAATAATAATAATGTTTATTTATTAGCAAATCTGCTACACACAAAAAACATAAAAATATAAATAAATAAAGTAAGAATAACCATTACATAAGCAAATGATTACACTTCAGACATTACATGTACTCTTACTTCCCTTTTAAAATATTCCAAGTTTTCACAATCTTTTACATGGTTTGGCAGTCGGTTAAAATCTTGGAGGCCCTTATATAATACCGAATTCAGCTTTTGATTGCTATTACACTTTTCCACTAGTATAAAATCTCTACAATGTCTTGTTTGATAGTCATGAACATCGCCAAAAAAATCTAACACTATCACGCAAGTATGGTGGTAACAAACCGTTTTTTATTTTGAATAAAAAGACATAAACGTTATACATAATTTTCTGTTTAACAGATAATAAACTCAATACTCTAAGCATTGTTGCAATAGGTGTATACCTATTACATCTCAGAATAGTTCTCATAGCTCTGTTCTGTACCAACTGCAACTGGGCAACTTTAAAATCAGGCAGACCATATAAAGGTGTCGCACAGTATTCGAGATGTGGGGCCGCTATACTTTTATACAAGAACAATTTAGTAGCCGTTGACAGCTGATGTCGTATTCTTGCTATAAAACTAACCTTTTTTGATAACTTTCTTGTAATATAATCCACGTGAGCATAAAAATTTAAGTTTGAATCCAGTATTACTCCAAGATATTTAATTTGCTTTTCATGTTCAATCTTTGCATTGTTAATCATTATATTAATGCTCTCTGGATTTGCATTACTCAGTTTACTCTTTTTACCAAACAAGCAAAATTTTGACTTTGCCGTGTTTAAGCTTAGTTTACTATTACAAAGCCATTTAAATGGGTTATTTAAATCGGTGTTAACAACTTCCTGCATTTGGCCTATATCATTTCCCGCGAAATAGATCATTGTGTCATCAGCAAACAATTCTATTTTACATTCTTTAATAGCTTTAACCATATCGTTTACATACAGCAGAAAGAGCAATGGACCCAAGACGGTACCCTGAGGAACCCCATATTGCACATCTGAGGCCTTAGACAAACAATTTTTAAACCTAACTCTTTGTTTTCTATTGTATAAATACGATTCAAACCACTTCAAAACCGTGCGCCCGATGCCGATGCCCTTCAATCGACTTAACAGTATAGCCCTATCAATAGTCTCAAACGCCCTTCTGAAGTCCAAGAAAACCGCTATTACCATTTTGCCTTCATCCATTTCTTTCATAAAAACATTACAAATATTAACAATTGTCGACTCACACGAGTGGTGCTCCCGAAAACCTGACTGGTTCACAACCACAATATTATTTTTCTGGCAGTGATTTTGTAACTGCTGCTTCACAGCTATCTCTAATACTTTTTCATAGACTTCCATAGTATTGATAGGTCTAAATTCATTATATAAATGTGTATTTTGCACTTTCGGGAGAGGAATCACAGTGGATTCCTTCCACCCCTCAGGAAATTCACCACTTTGGAGAGACAAATTCACTACATCCAACAAACGATTACCAATCACACAACACACATCACACAAAACCTTCTTTGAAATTCCACTCACACCACCCCCAACACTTTTCATATTCTTAAGTATCTCTTTAAAACTTTTCATAGTTAATAATTCAAACTTGTTAAATTCACTGCAAGTATTAGGGGTTGCAACAAAAGCTTCGTCATGAGGGAAAAATTTAGGAACATTACTTACAATTTCAGTAATACTGTTGATAAAATATTTATTAAATTCCTCAGCAATCATTAATTCATCAGAGGTTGATTGATGCTCAAAAACTATTTCATTTGGTGTGGAAGTACGTTTTCCTGGAAGTAAGACTTTTAAATGTTTCCACATTTCCCGCGAGTTGTTTTTATTATTATCTATAACATTCATAAAGTATTTATTTTTTTCTGATCTAATCTGGTTAACTATAAAATTACGTACCTTTTTATATTCCCCCCCATGCTCCAGCAATATTTCCTCTAACTGCTCTTACATACAATTCATCGCGCACCTGCATTCTTTGCCTTATTTCTGTTGTTATCCAGCACTTGTTTAGATACTTTTGATGGATTAGAAATTTTTGCTTAGGACACATACTATTTAGAATATCAGTAATATTTTCTACAAAACCATCTGCCAAAACATTGACATCACAAACGTTATTATTCCAATCGGTATCCATCAGGTGGTCATGCAATCGATCCAGATTATAATTTTTCATATTTCTGCAAGAAACGACTACTTCAGAGTCCTTAGCAGTCCCCCCATCAAGCTGTACAGACAGAATGCTATGATCGCCAATCTTTGGTGTTAGATGTACAGTTACTTGAAAACTTTTATCGTTTGTTATTATATAATCAATAAGCGTCCTACTTCTATCGGTAACTCGTGTGGGGGTATCAACAATTTGAGAGAATCCATTTGAGTATATATGTGATAAGATTTTTTCACTATAATGTGAAGGTTTTAGCAAGTCAAAATAAAGTCTCCCATTATTATGCTGACACCCTCGTACGCACTCACTCGATCAAGATAATCATTGAAAAAATCAACAAATTTAGAATTTTCAGTCTGAGGTGGGTGATAAAGGACCGTAAAAAGATATTTTGTTCGACCGATAGACGCCTCAAGGGACATAAGCTACACGTAATTTTGAACACATTCTACAGTTTTCACAGCATATTTAAGTTCGCTTTTAATAAATGCAAGTACTCCACCAGTTCTTCTATTAGTTGTTACACACTGTTCCATTTGGTACCCTTCGATAATTAATTCGCACAGTTCAACGTCTGAACACACATGAGTTTCTGATAAAAATAGTATTTGGGGCTGCCAATCATTAATAAATACCTGTATGTTATCTTTGTTGTTTAAGAAGCCTTGGCAATTAAAGTAAACGACACTAGAACTTAATGCTATTTTAGAATCCAATTGCTATTTCACAAATTTTTCCTTTGTATTTGTTCAATTCGTTTAAAAGTTTCACAATTATTTCTATCCCAAGTGACATGATCTACACTCAATGACATTCCGTATTTTTTATTGGCTAGCATGCAGTTTGAACATTTCTTCTCATTTGTTGTACAATCTTTAATGTCATGCTCTCCACTGCATTTGGGACAAGTTAGAATTTGCTCGCATTCTTTGCTCATATGTCCAAATTGACAACATTTGTAACATCTGATAACACCGTACTCATCATAGACAGGACAACGACTCCACCCAATATTAATTCTTTTTTTATTCATGAACAAATCATAGGTGGCATTGTCGACCTCAAACACCATGCTAAATCTGTGATTTACAACTTTTGTTTTGCGCAACAACTTCATATTAAAGTTGCTACACTTACTATCTAAATAGTTCTGTTTTGTTACCTTAGTAGTTATATCGCTGTCACTATTTTCAAATTCACTTTTGTTCACACCCACTACTTTAATACGATGATTCAATGTTTTAGGCATGTGGACACTGTACTCGTCACCAAGTTTACTCTGTATTTCGGCTTGGATATCGACCACCGACTGTTCTCTGTCGCAATTTAGAATAAAGCCCCCTTTTTTTGTTGATCTTCCCATCGTGACACCTATACCGATATCGGCAGGATTAACTTTACTTTTAACGTCTGTTTTAAATTCGTCTTTTTTGGCCTCTTTTTGATTTATAACCAATACTTGCTTTTTACTTTGGGCAACAGCAGAATATGTTTTCTTGGGTATGCTGGTTGAGTCATTTCCCACATTAGCTGCTTTTAAACTAGAAATTTCTAATTGAGAATACGGTTTTCATTTAGAAGTTGATCCACTTTTAGGTTCAGTTCATTCGTTGTACTCACTAATAACTCCAGAGTTGCATTCATTGAATCAATAGTAGTTTGATCCACATATATGTCCTCGACACGGCTTCTTTTCCTTGCTCTTTCAGGTTTGTTTACATCCATCCTAACCTCCTTCGTTGTGCCAAAACAATCTGTACATTTCCAATTCGATCTTTTCATATGAAAACCTCTTAGATCAACATTTTCGCATTTGCCATGGAAGAATCGTTTACATTCATTGCACTGTATAATAGATTTAGCATCATCAAAACTTGTTTTACACTTAAAACACTTCGAAGAATCAGGATCACCGTCATCTACACCCGTACCTTTCGCAGCCATCTTGGCAGCCAGCATGACCAAAACATGACCTATGAACAGCAGAATTTTTACGAAACCGAGCCAAACGACAAAATAACACAGAAATCCATTCTATTTATGACAAAATGGACCTCTCATATATCAAAATATTAAGTTCACCCTTGAAAGCCTTAATCGATAAGGGAGCCACTAAATCTTTTCTTAATCCTGAAATCGCTGTAAAATATTTTCAAAATTTTGTCAGAAAAGAACCTTTTACGGTGTCCTCAGTATTTCAAACGACTAACCGTGATTTCTGTGTTGACGTCCCATCCTTTAACGAGTTTATGTCCAATAAAAATATCAAATTTTACCTTTTTAAATTTCACCACTTTTTTGATGGTCTCATAGGATACGAAACCCTCAAAGACCTAAATGTACAATTAGACCTTCGAAACAATACCCTCAAAACACTCGAGGCTGAGATACATTTATCTCACTATGAATCAAAAACTAAATTATTATTTTTTACCCGTATAGACCCCTATAATATCGAGACTTTTAAAGTCCCAGTATCAGTTCCAGATGGAGAAATTATAATCAGAGAAACAGATATTTTCAACTGTAAAATCCCAGCGTGTTTAACAACCGCCGTTAATGGGTATGCGCCAGGAGAAATTCAAAATGACACAAATGAAGTCCAAGATATTCAGTTATATGCCCCAATACCCGTGGATAGCTTTCACAAGAAACTATTTGACATATTTAATATAACTATAGAAAAAACTCCTAATGAATTCATAAAAAAATCTGAGATCAAGAATCTCATAAGAACAAGTCATATGAATCCAGAAGAAACATTTCATATCGAAAAATTATGTCAAAATTTCTCCGACATTTTCCACCGCGAAAACTCTCCTCTCACTTTTACAAATCAGGTAAAGCACAGAATTAAGACCATTGATGAAAACCCTGTGTACACAAAGACATACCGTTATCCATTTATTCATAAACCAGAAGTCAAAAGGCAAATCAATAACATGCTGAAACAAGGCATTATTCGACCTAGTGAATCACCATGGTCCTCACCAATCTGGAGAGTGCCAAACAAAGCTGATGCATCTGGTCAGAAAAAATGGAGAATGTGCGTAGATTATAGAAAGATCATTGATCGATCCATTCATGACAAATACCCCATACCAAACATATCCGACATTTTAGACAAATTAGGGCGCTGCCAATATTTTACAACCCTTGATCTGGCAAGCGGCTTCCATCAAATCGAAATGCACCCTTCTTCTTCTTCTATTGCCCTGTCCGATTACGGACGTTGGCTATCATCATAGCTATGCGGATCTTGTTGGCTGCGCATCGAAACAGTTCAGTAGATGTTGCTCCAAACCATTTTCGCAAGTTAGCCAGCCAAGAAATTCTTCTTCTCCCAGGCCCTCGTCGGCCATCAACCTTTGCCTTGAACTATGTTTTGGAGAATTCTGTACTTGCTATGTCTCATGATATGGCCAAAATACTCTAACTTTCTACATTTCACAGTAAGCACGATTTCAGGCCCACATCCCATTCTTCGGAGTACTTCTTCGTTGGTAATTCTTTCCATCCAAGAGATCCTAAGAATTCTTCTGAAAATCCACATTTCAAAAGCCCGCAACCTTCCCTCCATAGCGTCTGACAGCGTCCAAGCCTCCACACCGTACAGAAGAGTGGAGTATACATAACACACGACCATTCTCTTTTTAAGGGCCAGACTCAGGTCTCGACAAGACAGAAGCGGTTTCATTTGTATAAACGTATTTCTCGCTATTTCAATTCTATGTTTTATCTCCTGTGAATGATCCCAGTTTTCGTTCAATGTGCAGCCGAGATAAGTGAACTTTGACTTCCTTTCAATTGGTTTATTGTCTATACACAAGTTACCTGGTTGAATTGGATCTTTACTAATCACCATATATTTGGTCTTATTGACATTTAAGCTCAGCCCGTATTTCTCACTAGTTCGATTAACTTTGTTCAATAACTCTTGTAGCCCCTCTAAACTGTCCGAAAACAAGACAGTGTCGTCAGCATAGCGGATATTATTGATAATTTCGCCGTTAACTTTGATGCCTCGATCCGTGTTTTCTAGAGCCTCTTTGAAAACGGTGTCCGAGTAACAATTGAACAGGAGCGGCGACAGTATGCAACCCTGCCGTACACCTCTTTTGATCTGAATGTATTCAGTCTGCTGATTTTCAACTCTAACTGTAGCTTTTTGTCCCCAGTAAAGGTTAGCGATAATCCTGATGTCTTTTCCATCCAGTCCAATATCCACTAACAGATCTATCATTTTCTTATGTTGGCATCTGTCAAAAGCCTTGGTGTAATCCAGGAAACACACACACACGTCGCAGTTCACGTCTCTGCACCGCTGAATCAAGACCTGGACTACAAACAAAGCTTCCCGCGTTCCCAGTCCATCTCTGAAACTGTGAACTGTGTTTCTCCGTTTTGCTCTTCACATTTTTTATATATCAGCGTATGAATGATCTTGAGAAATATTTTAAGTACATGGCACATCAGGCTAATGGTGCGGAAGTCTTCGCACGATTTTGCATTGGATTTCTTGGGCAATGCAATAAAGGTGGATGCAAGCCATTTTTGTGGGATTATGCCAGTATCATATATTTTGTTAAAAAGTGCAGTTAGTGTTTCAATGGTATCTTCATCCATAATTTTAAAAATTTCTGATGGTATTTCATCTGGACCCATTGCTTTTCTGTTTTTCATGAGCTTAATTGCCTGCTTTACTTCTGATATAGTGATATGTGGACCTTCAACAGTATCAAAGACGGGTTTTTCGGGTCGTTGTTGATCATCAAACAGACCTTCAGTATATTTTTCCCATACTGTTAATATATCATTAATTTCCAACATAATATTACCATTCTCATCAGATACATTTCCAGAAGCTCTTTGTCTAAACCTGCCTGTAACTTCTTTGATCTTTTTATGTGTATTGAATATGTCATGTTTTTTATGTAGATCTTCTATTTCATTGCACTTTTCGGTCATCCATTGTGCTTTAGCTTCTCGGATCTTTTTTCGGATATTCCTGTGAATTGCCCAATATTCTTGAGTATTATTCGATTTAACTCTCCGTCTTTCTTCCATCAGATTCATAATTTCATCGGTCATCCATCCTTTCTTCTTCTGTCTCGCGGTATCAGTTTTTAGAAAACGGTTGTTAACTTCAATTATTCTTGTTTCCATTGTATTCCATGTCTTGTCTGGTTCAGAAATGGATGTACGTATGTCCTTAAATTCAGATGTCAAAGCATTCTTTACTTTCTCTCGGATTTCAGGGTTCTTGAGTTTTTCGATGTCATATTTCTTGGACGTTTTTTGTGGCAGCGTCTTTTTTAGTTTTGTCTTCAGCTGGCACACCAAAGGGTTGTGGTCAGAGGGGACATCGGCTCCCGGGCATGTCTTGACTGAAGTCATACTATTACGAAATCGTTCACTAATCAGTATGAAGTCAATCTGATTTCTTACTATATTGCCAGGTTTGTCTGCGGGTGATCTCCATGTATATAACCGTCTGGATGGTAGTTTATAAAATGTGTTGGTAACAACTAGTTTTTCTTCTCTGCAAAATCGAACCAATCTGTCACCTCTTTGGTTTCTTTGTCCCAGTCCGTAGAGCCCTACTAGTTTATCTTCTGACCCTTTACCGACCTTTGCATTGAAGTCCCCCATGATAATAGTGATATCTCTCTTTTTCACGTTCTTCATCACTACCCCAATCTGACTGTAGAAGTCCTCAATCTCTTCCTCACTCTTTTCTGCCGTAGGAGCGTACACCTGAACTAGGTTTACATTGAATAACGTTCCTCTTAATTTCAGCATTATTATTCTATCTGATTGTCTGATACATCCTATAACTGCCTATAACTGCAATGCACCCTGATGACGTAAAAAAAACCGCTTTTAATGTAGAGAATGGGCATTACGAGTTTCTGCGAATGTCCTTCGGCTTAAAAAATGCCCCAGCCACCTTTCAAAGGGTCATGGATAGCGTTTTAAAAGATGTTCAAAATAAAATTTGTTTTGTCTATATGGACGATATCATTGTGTTTTCAACATCTTTGCAAGAACACATCGTTAACCTAAACCAAGTCTTTCAGAAACTACGCGACCACAATTTAAAAGTGCAATTAGACAAATCGGAATTTCTACGAAAAGAAGTAGCATTTCTCGGGCACATCATCACACCTGAAGGTATTAAACGTAAAGTATAAAAAGCAATATTTAAAATTTTGCATATTTTAAACTAGAGTTTCCTGCGAAACAGCTAAAAATTTCGTTCACTAACATATTTCGCAGAAAATAACTTTCTTTTAACTTTAATAAACGCTATAGTAAACTATCCTATTCCTAAAACAACTAAAGAAATAAAATCGTTTCTTGGCCTATTAGGTTACTACCGCAAATTCATTCCGAATTTCGCAAAGTTGACAAAACCATTCACTAACTGCTTGCGAAAAGGTGCGACTATTAACATAAACGACCCCGTTTACATCAAGACCTTTGACGATTGTAAAATGATTCTGACAAACGAACCATTATTACAATATCCCAATTTCTCAAAAGAGTTCAATCTTGCAACCACAGATGCAAGTGATTTTGCCATAGGTTGTATATTATCTCAAGGACCAATTGGACAAGACAAGCCAATTGCGTATGCGTCAAGAACCCTGAATACAGCCGAGCAAAATTATTCTGTTATAAGAGCTATATAATAAAGAACTGTTGGCAATAGTTTGGGGGAACGAAATATTTTCGGCCATACCTTTTCGGGAGAAAATTTAAAATAATTACCGATCATCAACCTTTACAATGGCTAATGAATCTTAAAGAACCTAATTTACGTTTAGTTCGTTGGCGGCTCAAACTTGAAGAATTCGAATACGACATTATTTATAAAAAAGGCAAAAAAAAATACAAATGCCGATGCTTTGTCGAGAATCGAGTTAAAAGTTAATGAAACAAACGGCGACGTCGACAGTTCAGAAGAACTCCCTATTCTACGTTATATGAGACAATATAATGAGAATCCCATACTAGACCAAGACAATAGACTTAACACACCACCTGAAAATGAAGAAGAAGCGACCGATAATCAGTCAATAAGTGATCAGGTTGACCCAGAAGACAATGACGATATTGAAACTGTACATACGAGTGCTGAAAACCCCATTCTTACAATAAATATTACTGAAAGACCATTAAACTATTTTTTGTGTCAAATGGCAGTAATAAAAGTACCAACTAATCCAAGAATGATGATAAAGACAATTTTTAAAACCCCTGTAAATAGAACAAGATGGCACCTCTACGTTACAGACGATTCTTTTGAAGCACAAGTAGTCCAGTTCCTTAAACAAAATGGAGAGCCCAAAAGACAATATGTCTTTTACTTTGAAAATGACGTAGATGATCAATTTTACAAAAAAATTTGTCAATTCTTACCACAAACTTTCAAGTATTCATCTTACAAACTTCTCAAATCCAACAAATTACTCGTGGATATAACGAAAAACGGACTACAAAAAACCTTAATTAAAGAACAACACGAAGGTATAACAAATCATAGAGGAATACGTGAGACTATAGAAGAACTGAAATATCGCTTTTATTGGCCAAAAATGAGTGATGACGTGAGAAACTTTACAAACAACTGTTCCATATGTCAACAAATAAAATATGAGCGTCATCCACCTCTTGTAAAACTTCAATTAACACCTACACCAACAAAGCCTTTTGAAACTGTGCATGTAGACACATTTAAATTCAATAATAATGTGGCTTTAACCATCTGCGACAGTTTCTCTAAGTTCGGCCAAGCTTTCATTCTACCCACATTGTCAGCTCTACATGTTTATCATTCACCACAAGATTCCTGAAAACATCGTGTCCGACAATGGTACGGAATTCAATCAAAGTCTTATCAAAGACTTTGCAAAACTATATAAGATCAATTGGCACTTTACAATGCCCCTAAACCCTAATAGCAACGCGATAGTGGAAAGTTTCCACTCCACCCTTATTGAACACATGCGTGCACTGACTCTTTCTAAGCCCCATCTCAGTCCATTCGAAAAATTTCATTTAGCTGTAGTCGGCTACAACAATTCAATACATTCCACCACAAAACAGAAACCAATAGACTTAATGTTCGGTCATCTTCAACTAAAAGATCCAATCGATATCGACAATAATACTACCATAGTTAATAATCAGCTAAATCAGCATAGAGAATCAATGAAAGAAATTTATCGAAATATTCATGAGAAAACGTCACAAAATAAAGACATTGTAATCACAAAATCCAACGAAAAAAGATCTGACCCAGCTAATGTGCAACCTGGCACAATTGGTTACAGAAAATTGACGGAACGGCAAGCTAAGCTTAACCCATTATATGCACCTGAACAGATTCTAAAGACCAACGACTTTACCGTTACTACCGCGCAAAACACTTATCATAAGCAAATATTCAAGCCTCCTAGGAAAATGACATCGGATCCTGTTTTGCAGATTGATGACTCTATTTTGCATGATGCTACTGCACCCGCAGGAACAGAAGGTTCAAATTCAGAATCTGAAATCCAACCCAGGCATCCTGCCGTATAAACTGGGTAATGCAAAAATCAAAATGGCTTCACATACCTTTCTCCATTATATCCATCTAACACCTCTGCAAAACCAGGTAAAAACCATAACTAGACAATACCAAAAACTAGAACTTGCGATAAATAATACTACGCCTGTAAATAGACTCCCTCTTTACGAGGCGTATAATCATTTACGTTACGAAGTAGTCGCAGTCACTCAAAAAATGAATTCTCTTTCTCAACCCAGCAGAGTAAAAAGGGGTTTAAATAATCCCATGGGTTCCCTTATTAAATATATTACTGGAAATTTAGACGAAGATGACGCAAACGAAATTCATCAAAATATTTTAGACCTAGAAAGTAAGCAAAATAAAATCATAAATAAAGTAAATAAACAAATATCCTTAACCTCTAGTATAATGAATAATATTAATAAGACTATATCAATTGTCTCCTTCAATCAGCAAGCTAGTGAAAATAAAATAAACCAAATTGTGAAAGAGCTAAGCAAAACCAGATCCGGCTACATTCATTATTTGGAAATTCGCGAAATACTAGACCAAATCAAGCTAAATTTGGACTCTATTCTGAACTTTCTTAGTGACATCGAAAATGCAATCAGTTTCGCATATTTAAAAACATTACACAGAAGCACTATCACGCCAGACGATCTAAAAGAAATCGTTGACGAATTTCATAAGTTTCATGGAAATTCTCAACTCCTATTTAACGATTTAGATTTTCTAAAATACTATAGTGTAGTAGAAGTAAGTGTTTATGCAGTAGAAAACAGGATTATATTCTCACTAGATTTTCCGTTGATGCACTCTGATACATTCGAATTATATCATCTGTTCTCCGTACCCAACAAAAATCAGTCCATCATAATCCCTCCCTCGACGTATCTTATTCTGAGCAACACCCATTACCAATACCAAGAAGAGGAGTGCGTTGACCTGCAGCCGAACTACTTCTGCAAGAAGAACCAGCTTCTGCCCATACATGAACACCCTGATTGCATTACTTCAATGATGTCGATCAGCCATAATTTGGACAACTGCCAGCTGACACCCACACATGTCCTGCAGTCAATACTTGAGGAATTGATCCCAGCCTTTACATCGGTATCTTCCCACGCCACGAGAAAGTGCAGACAAAATGCGTAGAAAGTGAGGTTTCAATGCTAAAAGGGTCCTATGTCATTGTTGTCCCACCAGGCTGTTCTATAAGAACTTCAAGCTACCAGTATAAAAACGAAAAGAATGTTTTTCGTGGCCATCCTGTAATTTTGGACAACATCAGAGCTAACAATATCTCAGTTTTAGACGTGGAAAAACTGAAGTTAGAGAAAATCCCTTTGGATAGACTACATGAACTTCAACCTCAAGCTTCACAGGAAAAATCTCTTGAGGCAACTCAATTGCATACTCGATATTCAAGATGGTCCCTTTGGCTTGTTATAACCGTAATAATTTCTATCGCATGCTACATCACATTTCGTTGCTTTAAGCAAAAGAAATTTGAGAAAATCCAGTTCCTGAGAAGACGTGCTCCACTTGTTACAGTCAACCCTGTTGATGAAACGCAAGTAGTTCCACCCATGCGTTCCATTTAGGGATGGAGGAGTTATGTTCGAGTCCAGCCCTGTCTCGTTTAGCTTGCAAATAGACAATTGCAGACGAAGCAACTCAGCCCCGGCAGTCTCTGATCGAAGCAACGACCAAAGGAGAGAATTGGCATAGACGTTAGAGTAGTCAGATGTATTTCTGTTTTATCCATTTTTATTAATAACTTGTAATAATTTTAAAGTTTGAATTAAACAATTATTGTTTTAAAAACGTTTTACGATTATTCGTAAATATAAAGATGCCCCCTCTCGTTAGTCTCGGATAGAAACGCTGCGATTGATATAAGATATCCTCGTTGAAAAGGATGTCGTCATCTTCGGAGAGAGCGTGCTCTGCTACTGCTAGGATCTTCTTCTTCTTCTTAAGGTGCCATATCCATTAATGAATGTTGGCGACTATTCTGGCATACTCGCTATGATCTTGTGCGATTCTAAAAAGTGCGTGGGCATCGAGGTTTGTCCAGTCTCTTATGTTCTTCAGCCACGAAAATTTCTTTCTCCCGATGCCTCTCCTTCCTTCGATTTTTCCCTCCATAATCAACTGTAGGAACTGGTACTTGGAATTTCTGAATATATGACCGAGGTATGCGGCCTTTCTTCTTTTTACTGTCTGCAGCAGTTCTCTTTCCATACCCATTCTGTTTAGTACTTCCTCGTTCGTTGCGTGTTCCGTCCACGGAATCTTCAACATTCTTCTCAGCACCCACATTTCAAACGCCTCTAGTCGGTTCATGACATTGGCCTTTATTGTCCATGTCTCTACTCCGTACAACAGTACAGAGTAAATGTAGCATTTTACAAAACGGTACCGTAATGCCAAATTAAGGCTGTTGTTGCTGAGAAGTGCTCTCATATTCATAAATGTTACCCTGGCTTGTTCAATTCTGCTTCGTATCTCTACGTCTGGGTCCAAGTCTTCAGTTAACCAGCTTCCCAGATATCTAAATTTTGATACTTGTTGGATTTTCTTACCGTTCACTGTGATGTTCAGGTTCACATTTGATGTTCTGCTAACCATCATCACCTTCGTTTTGTCTATGTTAATTCTTAGGCCGAGTCGTTCACCTTCGGTAGATATCTTTATGATGAGACGTTGTAGTGCTTCCTGGCCATCCGCTATTATAACTGTGTCGTCAGCATAGCGTAAGTTGTTAACGACCTGTCCGTTAATCTTAATGCCGTCCTCTGTATCTGTCAAGGCTCTTTCGAAGATTGCTTCAGAGTATAGGTTAAAAAGTAGGGGGGACAGAACGCAACCCTGTCTCACCCCTCTCTCTATCGGGAATTTCTGTGTAGTTTCATTGCCCACTTTCACCGATGCTGTTTGATTTGCGTACAGGGTCTTTATGAAACGTGCATCGTTCTTATCTATCCTCTTGTCTTGAAGCATTTTGATTAACTCAACGTGTTTGACACAGTCGAACGCCTTTTGATAATCTATGAAACACATGAATACGTCCTTTTGCTGATCTCTGCATTTCTGAAGTAATACGGTCAAGCTGTAGAGTGCTTCTCGTGTGCCAAACCCTTGTCTGAACCCAAACTGGGTAGGACTAATATCCATTTCGCATCTGTTATAAATTCTTGTATGGACTATCTTTAGGAAAAGCTTCAAGACCTGGCTCAGTAAGCTGATCATTCGGTACTGGTCACTATGGTTTGCATTTGGCTTCTTTGGGATGGGAACAAAAATCGACTGGAGCCAGTCCTGCGGTATTTCACCCGTCTCATATATGTTGTTAAATATTTCTGTCAAGGAGTCTCGGTTTTCATCATTTAGCAGCTCTATTATCTCTATATAAACTTCGTCTGGTCCCACTGCCTTTCCTTGCTTGCTTTGTTTAATTGCCTTGAGGACTTCTGATTTTAGTATCTTTGGGGAGGGTTCACCTTCATAGTCTTCTGCGAAATTTCTTTTGTTTTTCTCCGCATATAGTTGCTGTGTGTATTCCTTCCAATGGAGAAGAAGGTCCTTGGGATCGGAGATGATTCGGTTGTCCTTCACAATATTGTTCATGTTACAAGACTTTTTTCGGCCTGTAACTTCCTTCACTAATTTATGTGTGTTAAAGTGGTCATGTCTCTCCTCCAGTTCTTCTATTTCTGAGCATTTTTCTTGCATCCATTGTTCCTTGGCTCTACGGATCTCTTTTCGTATTTCCTTGTTGATTTTCTTATACTCGGTCACGTCCCTGTTTTTAAATGATCTTCGTTTCTCCATAAGTGCTAATATTTCCTCAGTCGTCCATTTCTTCCTTTTGTTGATTGGAGGGCCTATTTCGTTGTTTGTGACAGTTACTATGGCCTTCCTAAAGCTATTCCAGGTGTCTTCTACGCTGCCTGGGCTTTGGTTCAGTGACGAGGTTCCGGCGATTGCCTCGTTTACTTTCTGTTTAATTTTTGTTTGTACTTCAGGTTTCTTTAAGTTGCTTATGTCGATTCTCTTGGTTGTTCTACTCTTTAACTCTTCTTCTCTCTAACGTTGGTTCTGACTCCATGTAGGCCATTCTTATATCTTTGACTGATCAGTATGAAGTCTATCTGGTTTCTTATAGGGTGTTCGTTCGTATGCTGGGGTGATTGCCAGGTGTAGAGTCTTCTTGGTGGCAGTTTGAACCATGTGTTTGCAATAACTAGTTTTTCTTCCTGGCAGAACTGAATTAGCATGTCTCCCCTATCATTGCGGTCTCCCAGCCCAAAGTCACCCACTATATCCTCAACACGACCTTGTCCAATCTTGGCGTTGAAGTCACCCATAATTATTAGTCCTTCGTTTTTCTTGACAACTCGCATTAATTCTTTTATTTCTTTATACAGTTGGGTTACCTCATTATTAGGTTAATCTTTCGTTGGTGCATAGATTTGAATTATGTTAAGATCAACTGGATCTGCCCGAACTTGTAGGAGCGCTGTCCTATCTGAATATGCTAAAAAGTTTTTTACTGCTTTGTTGGTCTGTCTATTTACTAAGAAGTCTACTCCATTGTAATGGTGCGGGTGGTTGTTTCCTGAGTAATAAAGCGTCGCCTTTTCTTTTGTACATTTTCCGCTGTCTGGCCATCTGATCTCGCTTAGGCCTGCAATGTCTATGTTACATCTTTCCATCTCTTTTATCAAGTTGTCCACTTTTCCGGTGGCGTATAAGCTTCTTACGTTCCATGTACCAATTCCCAGTTTTGGAATCGTTTCCACTTTCGGGTGGGTCCTAGCATTAATCATTGTTGCTAGGATCACAACATTAAAAAAAAAGTCTAACAATTATCTTTGATATCTTTCGTACTACTCTTGAAAATATCTGATATTTTACATCTGCATGAGGCCTATTGAGTACCCACAAACTAAAACTCACTTATCACCGTCAGCAGAAGGAAACTGCGTGGAAATGACACCTTTCCACGAAACCTCCATTTCCCCCCCTACCCACACACGACCGAGCGCTAAATTTACGACCTCTACCGGTATTTTCTTTAATAAGAAAGCGAACTGAATTAAGGACGCCGCAAAGCTTTACGATTTAACGAGGTCGCAATCGAAACGGCCACAAAGTGGCTCGAAACTGTCGGCAATTCGCGCCAGCTGTGAAATAGTTTCGTTCCAGAAAACAGTTGCGGCCATCGAATCTGGAAGTCAACCACCCGCCAGATGTTCTCGCCTCTACCTGATTACAACGTACTTCCTCCAATGTTAGACGTTACCTGTTAGAGTTACGAGCTTTCGTACACGTAAACAACCAGAGGTTATCTGGTGGTCGATTTTGTGGGCTACTGGCTTATGGAATATCCAGAGAGAGATATCCAGTTTCAGTAGATGAGCGTGTGGTAGGTGCAAACGGGCAGCATCTTCTCTTTGAAATTGCTAGTTGAGTAATTGTGACTTATTTCCTAATTGAGTTTATTGAGCTCCAAATATCTTTGTTTTGTCAAATTATTCGTGAAAATGTCACAGCAGTACATTTCAGCCAATCAGGAAGTTGTATTTGGACTCGTTGCCATAAAAACCGAGGAAATTATGAGAAGGTTTTTCGTTCGTCATTTAAGTTAGGTGAAGCGAATTACACTGGAATTTCATAATAATATTTTTAAAATAAAATATAACTTGATATAACCTGAACTAACTTTATCTAAACAATACAAACTAAACGAAGAAACTGACAATTAAACGAAAAGTTAACAATTGCTAGAAATATAGACATGATATTTTAAAGTTTTTGTTAAACGGAAATCGACAAACCCTAACAAGATCTCAGACTAAACTTTTATGGATTTTCCAGTTCAAAATAATAAATTATTGACAAAAAAGCAACAATCTTCTTCACAAGTGTGAGTGGCTATTGGCATTTTACAAATACACGAAATCAAACCTAAAAACTCGAAAAAGAATCATTCATAAATGTTTCAAAAATGTTAACGTTTTGGGGCATTTGCTATATAAAAATCGACACAAGGCAGAAAAAATAAACTTTTACAGATAATCCAGTTCAATGGAATAAAATATTATCAAAAATTCTTTAGAAATATGGGTAGCCGGTCGCTTGAGTGTTTCTCTACTGAATAAAATCAATAAAACGCATATTACACGGATATATGCGATCAAATAAAAAAAGTTCAAAAAATTTACAAATTTTCTAGGAAGATAAATATTTTGGGGATTTTGTTATATAGAAATCGACAGAAACTGACAAGATCAGAATAAACATTTGCAGAAACTCCCGTTCGAAGTAGAAAATTGTAATAAAAAAATGCGTTAATCTTTTTAAAAAAATTGGGTAGCTGACCGCTGTGTGTTCATTGGTTGCAAAAAATGGAAAAAATATATTTCAAGCATATAATTTTTTGTTAATTTCTGTATAACAAAAACCCCAAAATATCGATATTTTTCGAAAATGTGTGAGGTCTTTTTTAAGTTTTTACATCTGATCTTGTGTATCCGTAAAACATCCGTGGTCATCAATTTTATTCTAAAAAGAAACTCAAGCGGCCGGCTACCCATATTATAAAAGAATTTGTCGCAATTTTTGATTGTTGTTTTCTTTGAACTGGAGTATCCATGAAGATCTCTGCCAGTGTTATTTTTTGTTAATTTCTGTGTAACAAAAACCCCAAAATATCGACTTTTTTGAAAAATGAGTGAGGTCTTTTTAAGTTTTTACATCTAATCTTGTGTATCCGTAAAATATCAGTGGTCATCAATTTTATTCCAAAAAGAAACTCAGGCGACCAGCTACCCAAATTTTTGAAGAATTGGTCGCAATTTTTGATAATTGTTTTCTTTGAACTGGAGTATCCATGAAGATCTCTAACAGTGTAATTTTTTGTTAATTTCTGTGTAACAAAAAACCCAAAATATCGACTTTCTTGAAAAATGAGTCAGGTATTTTTAAGTTTTTACATCTGATCTTGTCTATTCGTAAAATATCCGTGGTAATCAATTTTATTCTAAAAAGAAACTCAATCGACTGGCTACCCATATTTTTGAAGAATTTGTTGCAACTTTTGATAATTGTTTTCTTTGAACTGAAGTATCCATGAAGATCTCTAACACTGTTATTTTTCGTTAATTTCTGTATAACAAAAACCCCAAAATATCGACTTTTTTGGAAAATGTGTAAGGTATTTTTAAGTTTTTACATCTGATCTTGTGTATCCGTAAAATATCCGTGGTCATCAATTTTATTCCAAAAAGAAACTCAAGCGACCAGCTACCAATAATTTTGAAGAATTTTTCGCAATTTTTGATAATTGTTTTCTTTGAACTGGAGTATCCATGAAGATCTCTGAGAGTGTTATTTTTTGTTAATTTCGGTATAACATAAAACCCCAAAATATCGATATTTTTGGAAAATGTGTGAGGCCTTTTTTAAGTTTTTACATCTGATCTTGTGTATCCGTAAAGTATCCCTGGTCATAAATTTTATTCCAAAAAGAAACTCAAGCGACCAGCTACCCATATTTTTGAAGAATTTGTCGCAATTTTTAATAATTGTTTTCTTTGAACTGGAATATCCAGGAAGATCTCTAACAGTGTTGCTTTTTGTTAATTTCTGTATGACAAACACACCCAAAATATCGACTTTTTTTGGAAAATGGGTGAGGTCTTTTTAAGTTTTTACATCTGATCTTGTCTATCCGAAAAATATCCGTACTAATCAATTTTATTCTGAGTCAAGCGACCGGTTACCCATATTTTTGAAGAATTTGTCGCAATTTTTGATAATTGAGTGAGACCTCACACATTTTCCGTTTGGGGTTTTTGATATACAGAAATTAAGAAAAAATAACACTGGCAGAGATCTTTAGGGATACTCCAGTCCAATGACAACAACTATCAAAAATTGCGACGAATTCTTCAAAAATATGGGTAGCCGGTCGTTTGAGTTTCTTTTTAGAATAAAATTGATGACTATGGATATTTTATGGATACACAAGATCAGATGTAAAAACTTTAAAAGACCTCACACATTTTCCAAAAAAGTCAATATTTTGGAGATTTCTGTTATACAGACCTTAACAAAAAATAGCACTGTCAGAGATCTTCGTGGATACTCCAGTTCAAAGAAAACAACTATCAAAAATTGAGGCAAATTCTTCGAAAATATGGGTAGTCGTTTGCTTGAGTTTCTTTTTAGAATACAATTGATAACCACGGATATTTTACGGATACATAAGATCAGATGTAAAAACTTAAAATGACCTCACACCTTTTCCAAAAATGTCGATAATTTGAGGTTTTATGTATAATAATATAAATATAAATTAACAAAAAATAACACTGTTAGAGATCTTCATGGATACACCAGTTCAAAGAAAACAATTATCAAAAATTGCGACAAATTTTTCAAAAATATGGGAAGCCGGTCGCTTGAGTTTCTTTTGCAATAAAATTGCTGACCACGGATATTTTATTGATACACAAGTTCAGATGTAAAACCTTAAAAAGATCACAAAAATTTTCTAACAAGTCGATATTTTGAGGTGTTTGTTATACAGAAATTAACAAAACATAACACTGTCAGAGATCTTCATGGATACACCAGTTCAAAGAAAACAATTATCAAAAATTGCGACAAATTCTTCAAAAACATGGGTAGCCAGTCGCTTGAGTTTCTTCTTAGAATAAAATTGATGGCCAAACATATTTTACGAATACACAGGATCAGATGTAAATACTTAAAAAGATCTCACACATTTTCCAAAATTGTCGCTATTTTGGGGTTTATGTTATACAGAAATTAATAAAAATTACAACTGTCAGAGGTCTTCATAGATACTCCAATTCAATGAAAACAATTATCAAAAATTGCGACAATTTCTTAAAAAATATGGGTAGCCGTTCGCTTGAGTTTCTTATAGTAAAATTTATGACCAAGGATATTTTAAGGATACACAAGATCAGATGTAAAAATTTAAAAAGACCTCACACATTTTCAAAAAATGTGGATATTTTGGAGTTTTTGTTATACAGAAATTAACAAAAAATAACATTGTCAGAGATCTGCATGGATACTCCAGTTCAAAGAAAACAACTATCAAAAATTGCGACAAATTCTTCAAAAATATGGGTAACCAGTCGCTTGAGTTTCTTTTTAGAATAAAATTGATGACCACGGATATTTTACAGATGCACAAAATCAAGTGTAAAAACTTAAAAAGACCTCCCACATTTTCGAAAAGAGACATATTTTGGGGTTTTTGTTAAACAGAAATTAATAAAAAATAATACTGTTAGATATCTTCATGGACACTCCAGTTCAAAGAAAACAACTATCAAAAATTGCGACAAATTCCACAAAAATATGGGTAGCCGGTGGCTTGAGCTTCTTTTTAGAACAGTTTTAGAAACTTTCAGTCAGATATCTTCATGGTTACTCCAGTAAAAAAAAATTAATTATCAAATATTGCGACAAATTCTTCAAAAATATGGGTAACCGGTCGCATGAGTTTCTTTTTAGAATAAAATTGATTACCACGGATATTTTACGGATACACAAGATCAGATATAAAAACTTAAAAAAACCTCACGTATTTCCAAAAAAGTCGATATTTTGGGGTTTTTGTTATACAGAAATTAACTAAAAATAACACTGTCACAGACCTTCATGGATACTTCAGTTCAAAGAAAGCAACTGTCAAAAATTTCGACAAATTCTTCAAAAATATGGGTAGCTGGTCGCTTGAGTATCTTTTTAGAATAAAATTAATGACCAAGGATATTTTACCTGATACACAAGATCAGATGTAAAAACTTAAAAAGACCTAACATATTTTTCAAAAATGTCGATATTTTGGGGTTTTTGTTGTACAGAAACTATCACACAATAACACTGTCAGAGATCTTCATGGATACTCCAGTTCAAAGAAAACAACAATCAAAAATTGCGAACAATTCTTCAAAAATATGAGTAGCCGGTCGCTTGCGTTTCTTTTTAGAATAAAATTGATGACCACGGATATTTTACGGATACACAAAATTAGATGTAAAAACTTGAAAAGACTTCACACATTTTACAAAAAAGTCGATATTTTAGAGTTTTTGTTATACAGAAATTAACAAAAATTAAAACTGTTAGAGATCTTCATGGATACTCTAATTCAAAGAAAACAATTATTTAAAAAATAATTGTCAAATTCTCGAGCGAACAAGAAACTCGAGCGAACGGCTACCCGGAATTATCAAAAATTGCGACAATTTTTTAAAAAATACGGGTAGCCGTTCGCTCGAGTTTCTTCTTATAGTAAAATTTATGACCAAGGATATTTTAAGGATACACAAGATCAGATGTAAAAATTTAAAAAGGCTGCATGGATACTCCAGTTCAAAGAAAACAACTATCAAAAATTGCGACAAATTCTTCAAAAATATGGGTAGCCGGTCGCTTGAGTTTCTTCTTATAGTAAAATTGATGACCACGGATATTTGACGGATACACAAGAGCAGATGTAAAAACTTAAAAAGACCTCACAAATTTTCCAAAAAAGACAATATTGTGGGGTTTTTGTTAAACAGAAATTAATAAAAAATAATACACAATATGGGTAGCTGGTCGCTTGAGTAACTTTTTAGAATAAAATTAATGACCAAGGATATTTTACCTGATACACAAGATCAGATGTAAAAACTTAAAAAGACCTAACATATTTTTCAAAAATGTCGATATTTTGGGGTTTTTGTTGTACAGAAACTATCACACAATAACACTGTCAGAGATCTTCATGGATACTCCAGTTCAAAGAAAACAACAATCAAAAATTGCGAACAATTCTTCAAAAATATGAGTAGCCGGTCGCTTGCGTTTCTTTTTAGAATAAAATTGATGACCACGGATATTTTACGGATACACAAGATTAGATGTAAAAACTTGAAAAGACTTCACACATTTTACAAAAAAGTCGATATTTTAGAGTTTTTGTTATACAGAAATTAACAAAAATTAAAACTGTTAGAGATCTTCATGGATACTCTAATTTAAAGAAAACAATTATCAAAAATTGCGACAATTGTTTAAAAAATACGCGTAGCCGTTCGCTCGAGTTTCTTCTTATAGTAAAATTTATGGCCAAGGATATTTTAAGGATACACAAGATCAGATGTAAAAATGTAAAAAGACTGCATGGATACTCCAGTTCAAAGAAAACAACTATCAAAAATTGCGACAAATTCTTCAAAAATATGGGTAGCCAGTCGCTTGAGTTTCTTCTTATAGTAAAATTGATGACCACGGATATTTGACGGATACACAAGAGCAGATGTAAAAACTTAAAAAGACCTCACAAATTTTCCAAAAAAGACAATATTGTGGGGTTTTTGTTAAACAGAAATTAATAAAAAATAATACTGTTAGAGATCTTCATGGACACTCCAGTTCAAAGAAAACAACTATCAAAAATTGCGACAAATTCTCCAAAAATATGGGTAGCCGGTGGCTTGAGCTTCTTTTTAGAATAGTTTTAGAAACTTTCAGTCAGATATCTTCATGGTTACTCCAGTTAAAAAAAAAACAATTATCAAAAATTGCGACAAATTCTTCAAAAATATGGGTAACCGGTCGCATGAGTTTCTTTTTAGAATAAAATTGATTACCACGGATATTTTACGGATACACAAGATTAGATGTAAAAACTTGAAAAGACTTCAAACATTTTACAAAAAAGTCGATATTTTAGAGTTTTTGTTATACAGAAATTAACAAAAATTAAAACTGTTAGAGATCTTCATGGATACTCTAATTCAAAGAAAACAATTATCAAAAATTGCGACAATTTTTTAAAAAATACGTATAGCCGTTCGCTCGAGTTTCTTCTTATAGTAAAATTTATGACCAAGGATATTTTAAGGATACACAAGATCAGATGTAAAAATTTAAAAAGACTGCATGGATACTCCAGTTCAAAGAAAACAACTATCAAAAATTGCGACAAATTCTTCAAAAATATGGGTAGCCGGTCGCTTGAGTTTCTTCTTATAGTAAAATTGATGACCACGGATATTTGACGGATACACAAGAGCAGATGTAAAAACTTAAAAAGACCTCACAAATTTTCCAAAAAAGACAATATTGTGGGGTTTTTGTTAAACAGAAATTAATAAAAAATAATACTGTTAGAGATCTTCATGGACACTCCAGTTCAAAGAAAACAACTATCAAAAATTGCGACAAATTCTCCAAAAATATGGGTAGCCGGTGGCTTGAGCTTCTTTTTAGAAGTTTTAGAAACTTTCAGTCAGATATCTTCATAGTTACTCCAGTAAAAAAAAAACAATTATCAAATATTGCGACAAATTCTTCAAAAATATGGGTAACCGGTCGCTTGAGTTTCTTTTTAGAATAAAATTGATTACCACGGATATGTTACGGGTACACAAGATCAGATATAAAAACTTAAAAAGACCTCACACATTTTCCAAAAAAGTCGATATTTTGGGGTTTTTGTTATACAGAAATTAACAAAAAATAACACTGTCAGAGACCTTCATGGATACTTCAGTTCAAAGAAAGCAACTGTCAAAAATTGCGACGAATTCTTCAAAAATATGGGTAGCCGGTCGCTTGAGTTTCTTTTTAGAATAAAATCGATGACTATGGATATTTTATGGATACACAAGATCAGATGTAAAAACTTTAAAAGACCTCACACATTTTCCAAAAAAGTCAATATTTTGGAGATTTCTGTTATACAGACCTTAACAAAAAATAGCACTGTCAGAGATCTTCATGGATACTCCAGTTCAAAGAAAACAACTATCAAAAATTGAGGCAAATTCTTCAAAAATATGGGTAGCCGGTCGCTTGAGTTTGTTTTTAGAATAAAATTGATGACCACGGATATTTTACGGATACACAAGATCAGATGTAAAAACTTAAAATAATCTCACACATTTTCCAAAAGGTCGATGTTTTGGGGCTTTTCTTATGCAGAAATAAACAGAAAATAACACTGTCAGAGATCTTCATGAATACTACAGTTCAAAGAAAACAACTATCAAAAATTGCGAACAATTCTTCAAAAATATGAATGGCCGGTCGGTTGAGTTTCTTTTTAGAATAAAATTGATGACCACGGATATTCTACGGATACACAAGATCAGATGTAAAAGCTTAAAGAAACCTTACACATTTTTCAAAAATGTCGATATTTTGGGGTTTTTGTTATACAGAAATTAACGAAAATTAACACTGTCAGACATCAAAATTGATGAAAACGGATATTTTATTGATACACAAGTTCAGATGTAAAACCTTAAAAAGACCACAAAAATTTTTTAACAAGTCGATATTTTGAGGTGTTATACAGAAATTAACAAAAAATAACACTGTCAGAGATCTTCATGGATACACCAGTTCAAAGAAAACAATTATCAAAAATTGCGACAAATTCTTCAAAAATATGGGTAGCCAGTCGCTTGAGTTTCTTTTTAGAATAAAATTGATGACTAAAGATATTTTACGGATACACAGGATCAGATGTAGATACTTAAAAATATCTCACACATTTTCCAAAATTGTCGCTATTTTGGGGTTTATGTTATACAAAATTAACAAAAAATTACACTGTCACAGAGCTTCATGGATACTCCAGTTCAAAGAAAACAATTATCAAAAATTTCGACAAAATCTTCAAAAATATGGGTAGCTGGTCGCTTGAGTTTCTTTTTAGAATAAAATTAATGACCAAGGATATTTTACCTGATACATAAGATCAGATGTAAAAACTTAAAAAGACATAACATATTTTTCAAAAATGTCGATATTTTGGGGTTATTGTTGTACAGAAACTATCACACAATAACACTGTCAGAGATCTTCATGGATACTCCAGTTCAAAGAAAACAACTATCAATAATTGCAACAAACTCTTCAAAGATATGGGTGGCTGGTCCCGTGAGTTCCTTTTTAGAATAAAACTGATGACCATGGATATTTTACGGATACACAAGATCAGATGTAAAAAAGTAAAAAGACCTCACGCATTTTCCAAAAAAGTCGTTATTTTGTGGTTTGTGTTATACAGAAATTAACAAATAATAACACTGTCAGAGATCTTCATGGATACTGCATTTCAAAGAAAACAACTATCAAAAATTGCTGATATTTTGGGTTTTTTTTTTATAAAGAAATCGACTAAAAATAACAAGAGGTCAGAGTAAACTTTTACGAGAACTGGAGTTCAAAGAAAATGGTTGTCAAAAAATGCGAGAAATTGTTCAGAAATCGAGGAGGCTAGTCGTTTGGGCGTTACTCTATTAAATAAATCCGATTCATCGCAGGGATACATGAGATGAAATGTGACAACTCGAAAAAGCCTCAAAAATGTTCTACAAAGTTAGATATTTTGGAGTTTTCTTTTCAAATTCCTAGTTTCTTCGCCACGCAAGTGATAAACTACAATTGACGACTGATCGCAGTGGACAACTATAAACGTTCACTCTTCTCAGAAACAATAAAATAAAATACAACATATTATTACGGAAGGTGGTTACTAGCAGGGGCCGGCCGGGCTGCATTGATCTTTGGTCGACCTGTCGATGACACGACACGCGCCTTTTATATTTTACTTTTTTTACGGTATTTGGGTGTTATTTGCATGTTCACGGCTATTCTTTTATTGTTGTGGTATTTTTTTTTGAAAACTTTCTAGCTTATAGTTTTTAGGCATAAAAGGCACAAACAGTTACGGTCAGTAATTCGTGTGTGTAATGTAATACTCTTAATATCGTCCTCAAGTCTTACACATAATTCCTAGAAATTGGATTAAATAGCTTACATACAATTGGGTATGAAACAAAGTTTTGCTTTAATAGAATTAAATAATAGATAAAATGAAAAGTGCCACATGGGAATTTGTCTAAGGCATCAACCGAACGACGTCGTACTTATATTGGATTTGTAATGTTCGTAATGTTCACTATTATGGGTGGAAAATTACATTCGAAAACTTACCTTTATTGTTATGATTTTTTGGTCTTCAAGCCCTTCTTTGTGCAAATATATATCCCCAGGTGGGCCTCGCTCTCCTCTCTCGCCCTTCGTGCCTGGAGGCCCCACTGGCCCTAAAGCCCCATCCACCCCAGGCTCTCCTTTCTCACCAGGAAAGCCGGGGGCGCCTCTGGCACCTTTTTCTCCAGGTTCACCTTGAAAAGAAAAAAAAATACAGAACTAAATACATAAATCTGAAAAAGATTCTTTTCTTGCTTATACAATAAGAATGCAAAAGACATGGAAAGTACACACACACACACACACCGAAATCCAGGTATTATTCAGCGCTCTCTAAAGTTACTAGTCAAAGATATTTCCAGAAGCATTGTCGAGAGCAGCTTTTGTGCTTTAAACTTGCTGTTTGAATTTCCCATTGTGGGACTAAAAAATAGGTAAAAGCTTGCCGATTTCTAGGAATTTCACAAATAATAAAAAGTCCTATTGTCAATCGAGCCTGGAAAACAAATAATAATGAAAACTGAAAGCCCTTTGAAATTTTAACAATAACCTTTTAGTAAATTGCACGATAAAGTGGATGGTGAAAATATTTATTTAATAACAATAATTGATTGTTTTTTGCGTTGTTAGCTGGATGGAAAAATTCTGTAATAAAAATCTACGCAATTTCCAGGTTTTAGTGACCAATAAATCTCGATGTCTCGCCTTAAAACAGACGCAGCAATAACTGCTCAACAAAACGTTTGATTACAGTTCGAAACTACCCCAATTTAAACTTAGCCCGCCTTGTTAACGGCAAGTTGACGAGAATCCATAAAAGTTTTGCCTTTCAATAAATGTTCCTGACACAAACTCTAAATCAAGCGAGCAAAGCAAAATATACATTTCCCATATTTCCAACTTTTGTTACTTATTCAAGCCGTTAACTCTCGGAGAAGTTGTCATTTTTTTCAATTCGATAACTTCGGGAGCGAATATGGAGAACTGGCGGCATCCAGGTGGAAAACGATGAATGGGAAATTTTCAATGCGAATAATCAGAGAAGGGTGTTCTATATGTACTTGAGGATTCAAGGTTTAAGGTAATTTTCAAGCTACTGACTACTTGACTTGGCTTGATTTCAAGTTAAGCTAAATGCAAGTCTAAAGAAGTAAATATCAAATCAAGTCAAGTAGTTTTATTTCAAGAACTTCATTTTAAGTCAAATTTGAAAAAGTAATTATCAAGCCAAGTCAAATAGTTTTCTCTCAAGCACTTTACTTCAAGTAAGCTCAAAAAAAATTTGAAGAAGTAAGTATCAAGTCTAGTCAAGTAGTTTTACCTTAAGTAATTGATTTTAAGTCAATTTTGAAGAGTAAATATCAAGCCAAGTCAAATTTCAATTCAAGCTCAAATCAAGTTTAAGGAAGTAAATATAAAGTCAAGTCAAGTAGTTTTGTCTAAAGTATTTGATTTTAAGTCAAGTTTAAGCCAAGTTTGAAAAGGTAAATATCACGCCAAGTCAAATAGTTTTCCACCAAGAACTCAAAAATTTGAAGAATTAAAAATCAAGTCAAGTCAAATAGTTTTCCCTCAAGTATTTGATTTTAAATCAAGTTCAAATCAAGTTTAAAGAAGTAAACACCAAGTCAAATAGTTTTATCTCAAATACATGCTTTTCAAGTTGTGTTACCTCCAGTTAGTTTTCTCTCAAGCACTTGATTTCAGTCAAGAGTCAAATCAAGTTTGATGAAGTAAATATCAAGTAAAGTGGTGTTATCTCAAACATTTGGTTTTCAGTCAAGTTTAAGCCAAATTTGAAGAAGTAAATATCAAGCCAAGTACTTGATTTCATGTCAAGATAAAATCAAGTTTGAAGAAGTAAATATCAAGTCAAGGCAAGAAGTTTTATCTCAAGTACTTGACTTTATGTTAAGTTTTAAGAAGTAAATATCAAGTTAACTAAAGCAGTTTTATATCAAGTACTTGATTTTAAGGTAAGTTTGAAGAAGCAAATATCAAGCCGTCAAATAGTTTTCTCTCAAGTACTTGATTTCAGGTCAAGTTCAAGTCAAGTCTGAAAAAGCAAATACCAAGTTAAGAAGTTTTATCTCAAGTACTTGATTTTAAGTCAAGTTTTAAGCCAAGTTTAAAGAAGTAAATATCAAGGCAAGTATAACAGTTTTACCTCACGTACTTGATTTCAAATCAAGCTCAAATCAAGTTTCATGAAGTAAATATCAAGATCAAGTCAAGTCAAGTAGTTTTTTGCCAAGTACTTGATTTTAAGTCAAGCTTAGGCCAAGTTTGAAGAAGTAAATATCAATTCAAGTCAAACAGTTTTCTGTCAAGTACTTGATTCCAATTCACGATCAGATCAAGTTTGAAGAAGTAAATATTAATTCAAGCAGTTTTATCTCAAGGGCATGATATTAAGTCAAGTTTAAGCCATGTTTGAAGAAATATATCAAGCCAAGTCCAATAGTTTTCTACCAAGTACTTGATTTCAAGTCAAGATCAGATCAAGTTTGAAAAAGTTAATATCAAGTACTTGATTTCAAATCAAGCTGAAATCAAGTTTGAATAAGTAAATATCAAGTCAAGCAAAGTAGTTTTATCTCAAGTACTTGATTTAAAGTCAAGATTAAGCCAAGTTTGAAGAAGTAAATATCAAGCGAAGTCAAATAGTTTTCTGTCAAGTATTTGATATCAGGTCAAGATAAAATCAAGTTTGAAGAAGTAAATATCAAGTCAAGTCAAGAAGTTTTATCTCAAGTACTTGATTTTAAGTCAAATTTGAGAAAGTAAATATAAAGCCGTCAAAAATTTTTCTCCCAAGTACTTTATTTCAAATCAAGCTAAAATCAAGTTTGAAGAAGTAAATATCAAGTCAAGGAAAGTAGTTTTATCTCAAGTACTTGATTTAAAGTCAAGATTAAGCCAAGTTTGAAGAAGTAATATCAAGCGAAGTCAAATAGTTTTCTCTCAAGTATTTGATTTCAAGTCAAGCTCAAATCAAGTTTGAAGAAATAAGTATTAAATCAAGCTAACTAGTTTTATCACAAGTATTTGATTTTAAAACAAGCTCAAGTCAAGTTTGATGAAGTAAATATCAACTCAAGTCAAGTAGTCTTATCTCAAGTATTTGATTTTAAGTCAAGTTTAAGCCAAGTTTAAAGAAGTAAATATCAAGCCAAGTCAAATAATTTTCTCCCAAGTATTTGATTTCAAATTAAGTTCAAATCAAGTTTGAATAAGTAAATACAAAATCAAGTAGTTTTTTCTCAAGTACATTATTTTCAAGTAGTTTTACCTCAAGTACTCAAAAGCTTAAAGAAGTGAATATCAAGTCAAGTCAAAAAATGTTCTCCCAAGTACTTTATATCAAATAAAGCTAAAATCAAGTTTGAAGAAGTAAATATCAAGTCAGGGAAAGTAGTTTTATCTCAAGTACTTGATTTAAAGTCAAGATTAAGCCAAGTTTGAAGAAGTAATATCAAGCGAAGTCAAATAGTTTTCTTTCAAGTATTTGATTTCAAGTA
Organism: Taphrorychus bicolor; assembly: GCA_951812265.1. Lineage (NCBI taxonomy): Eukaryota > Metazoa > Arthropoda > Insecta > Coleoptera > Curculionidae > Taphrorychus > Taphrorychus bicolor. The sequence goes on from OX638303.1 coordinate 19,273,747, forward strand.
AGGATCAGATCAAGTTTGAAGAAGTAAATATCAATTCAAGCAGTTTTATCTCAAGTACATGATTTTAAGTCAAGTTTAAGCCATGTTTGAAGAAATATATCAAGCCAAGTCCAATCGTTTTCTACCAAGTACATGATTTCAAGTCAAGATCAGATCAAGTTTGAAAAAGTGAATATCAAGTACTTGATTTCAAATCAAGCTGAAATCAAGTTTGAAGAAGTAAATATCAAGTCAAGAAAAGTAGTTTTATCTCAAGTACATGACTTATAGTCAAGATTAAGTCTAGTTTGAAGAAGTAAATATCAAGTGAAGTCAAGTAGTTTTCTGTCAAGTATTTGATTTCAAGTCAAGAAAAAATCAAGTTTGAAGAAGTAAATATCAAGTCAAGAAGTTTTATCTCAAGTAATTGATTTTAAGTCAAGTTTGAGAAAGTAATTATAAAGCCGTCAAAAAATTTTCTCCCAAGTACTTTATTTCAAATCAAGCTATAATCAAGTTTGAGGAAGTAAATATCAAGTCAAGGAAAGTAGTTTTATCTCAAGTACTTCATTTAAAGTCAAGATTAAGCCAAGTTTGAAGAAGTAATATCAAGCGAAGTCAAATAGTTTTCTCTCAAGTATTTGATTTCAAGTCAAGCTCAAATCAAGTTTGAAGAAGTAAATATCAAGTCAAGCTAACTAGTTTTATCTCAAGTATTTGATTTTAAAACAAGCTCAAGTCAAGTTTGATGAAGTAAATATCAAGTCAAGTCAAGTAGTCTTATCTCAAGTATTTGATTTTAAGTCAAGTTTAAGCCAAGTTTGAAGAAGTAAATATCAAGCCAAGTCAAATAATTTTCTCCCAAGTATTTGATTTCAAATTAAGTTCAAATCAAGTTCGAATAAATAAATATAAAATCAAGTAGTTTTATCTCAAGTACATTATTTTCAAGTAGTTTTACCTCAAGTACTCAAAAGTTTAAAAAAGTGAATATCAAGTCAAGTCAAATAGTTTTCTCTCAAGTACCTGATTTCAAGTTGAGCTCAAATCAAGTTTGAAGAAGTAAATATCAAGTCAAGCCAAGTATTTTTATCTCAAGTACTTGATTTTCAGTCAAGTTTAAGCCAGGTTTAAAGAAGTAAATATCAAGCCACGTCAAACAGTTGTCTCTCAAGTATTTGGTATCAAGTTTGAAGAAGTAAATACCAAGTCAAGTAGTTTTATCGCAAGTACATAATTTTCAAGTAGTTTTACCTCAAGTACTCAAAAGTTTGAAGAAGCAAATATCAAGCAAAGTCAAATAGTTTTTTCTCAAGTACTTGATTTCAAGTCAAGTTTAAATGAAGTTTGATGAAGTAAATATTAAAATCAAGCCATGTCAAGAAGTTTTATCTCAAGTACTTCATTTTAAGTCAAGTTTAAGGCAAGTTTGAGGAAGTAAATATCAAGACAATTCAAATAGTTTTCTCTCAAGTACTTGATTTTAGGTCAAGTTTAAGATAAGTTTGAAAAAGTAAATATCAAACGGAGCCAAATAATTTTCTATCAAGTACCTGATTTCAAGTCAAGATCAAATTAAGTTTGAAGAAGAAAATACCAAGCCGTCAAATAGTTTTCTCTCAAGTACTTTATTTCAAGTCAAGTTTAAGCCAAGTTTGAGGAAGTAAATATCAAGTTAAGACAATAAGTTTTCTCTCAAGTACTCGATTTAAGTCAAAATCAAAACAAGTTTTATGAAGTAAATGTCAAGTCAAGTCAAGTAGTTTTACCTAAAGTACTCAAAAGTTTGAAGAAGTAAATATCAATCCATCAAATAGTTTTCTCTCAAGTACTTGATTTCAAGTCAAGCTAAAATCATGTTTGAAGAAATAAATATCAAGTCAGGTAGTTTTATCTCAAGTACATAATTTTAAGTCAAATTTAAGCCAAGTTTGAAGAAGTAAATATCATGTCAAGTCAAATAGATTTCTCTGAAATACTTGCTTTCAAGTCAAGATCAAATTAAGTTTGAAGAAGTAAATATCAAGTCAAGTCAAATAGTTTTCTCTCAAGTACTTGAGGTAGAGTAATTTCAAGTTAAGCTCAAGTCAAGTTTGAAAAAGACAATATCAAGTCAAGCGAAGTAGTTTTCTTTGATGTACTTGAAAAATCAAGTAGTTAAAAAAATTCTTGAGCTCGGCTTTATTATGTTATTACGTTAATTAGTTGCTATTTATTAAACAAGTGTGAGGATTTTTTTTTGCTTAATATATGGAAAGTTCCTGACGCATGTTAAATGACTTTGCCACTCTATACAGGGTGTCCCAACTCTAGTTAAATGCTACATATCACGGCACCTTTACATGCTAGGAAAAAGTTTCAGACAAAAGATGTTTGATTACAATTTGCTTTTTATGCAGGATAAATTAGAAGTGTTATGTGGATATAAACTTAATTTCTCTTAATGAAACACCGTGCATATTTTCTTACTTTTGGATCATAGTTTTGTCCCTTACGTAGCCCAAACTAAAATTTTCTGTTTTTGGATTTCGGTCTTATCTATTTTAACACCTGTTGTTTTTTTGACAGTTTTTCTAATATGATATTCGCCGAATTAGATATTTGGATTCCTCTTAAAAAGAGATAAATTGTTCCATTCTAATTCACCTCTCGACTTCACCTAAAAACCATTCGACAGTTATGGGTCGTATAAGGGGCGTACATAACAAAAAAAATGGTATTTCAAAAGTTATTGTTTCGAAAACCGTTGAAACTAACAATAGAATATGATGCCGGAAATATGAGCGAAATTCAAAAGAAAATCCAAAAATGAGAAAACATACAAGGGTGTTTCAATGAAAAAAAGAATACGTTTATGTCAAAATAAAAATTCTCATTCACCCTGAATAATAACTTTTATTGAAAGCAGCTTTCTTAACCTCAACTTTTGATCTAGAAATGTCTAGTTTTCAAAACTAAAATGTTTGCGTTTTAGCACTATTTTTTTTTAAATTTACGTTTTTTTGAGCAAATGTACTTTGCTAACTAGCAGGAAACTAAATTAAAAGGTGATTTTGGTTCTTGTGATTTAGTTCAGTTGACATCAAGTCAAGTCAAGTACCGACTTGTCAAATAATAAATTTAATTTTTCAAGTCAAGTCAAGTAAATCTTAAAAATATCAAGCTACTTGAGTTGGTGAATCTCTAATGTACTCACTTACCTTTAGTGCCGGGTGTTCCATCCATACCCGGAGGCCCTGGACGTCCGTCGATAACTGCGGTGGTACCGTTGCCAGTCAGCACACTGGGTAATCCAGGCGTTCCAGGAACACCAGGCTCTCCCTTCGCTCCGGGGCTGCCTGGAGTGCCGGGAAAGCCGTCCGTTCCAGACTCTCCTGGAAAAAGAATTTATTTTAAAGCCAACTAATAAATTCTGTTAAAAGTTTGCACCAAGACTGGATGTATGCTATGCCAGGGGACAACCAGATGTCGTTTAGATAATTGAAGCTAGACTAGGAATTTAATTACGCAAGTTTTCCCCTCGTGTTTTAATAGAATAAGGGCTTGTTGAGATTCAATATAAATTCCTCGCTCCCGTTTGAATATTTAAATATTCAAATTGCTATTTTAGATTTAATTTTATTGTACCTACTGGGGCTGTAACCTAGATTTCGCCCTTGCAATAACAATGTCTTGATCTTTATCGATTAGGTTAAGATGTAGCAGAGAGACCACATATAATGCATTAATTAATTAGTTTTGTTTGCTCCCGTTTACAGTACGCCATCGAATGTGATGCTATAAGAAGAAAAATAACATACAAAATTTATACTGAATACTATAAATTAAGCAACATTCTCGGCGAATATCACTTACTGAGGGATATAAGATGTAAGGAATGCTTTAAGTAATTCTCAAACAATCAGTAACCGGATATTCCATAAGTTAGCTTAGGTATCTAAAGAAGATGAAATAATCCAGTTTGTGTAGACTACAGAAGGCTGAACAATATCATCTTGAACCATCCGAGTTTTTTCTTTTTTTTTTTACTTTTATTCCAGATTTCTTGTACGTTATTTGTACTTGTGTTTTTGCATAGTTTAACGGTGTTTTTATCTTTTATTTTAACTCTCGTCTTCTACTCTTTTAATGTTCTGTTCGCTTTTTCACTCATCAATCTCCTCTGAAAGAATACTTCTAGGAAAAACTCCAGTGGATCAGGTATTCTTCAATTCTAGTTTTTAGGTACTTCTCAGTTTGTCCAATATGTACACCGTAACAGGTTGTTACAATAAACGTCCTAGACAAATTTCTTCTTATCCAACTGAAAGGATCTTTTTGTTTTAATTCGAGAATTTATATTTTACTATTTTAGAACATTTTGTTAATAACGTCTCTATTAAAAGCGATTGGAAGTATTTTTTAATTATCTTATAATAACGGTTTGCTTAGACATTTTTTACACGTGGAATTCTTAAATGTTTCAGTGTTTAAGTACTTTACAGTGTGCCCAATGTATACACCTTTACACGTGTGACGACAAACTTCATAGACAAACTTGCGTTTTTACTACATGTTCAATTCTTAATTCTTTATATTCGACGGTGTCTTGCTTCAGTAGTAATCTTTGGCCTGTCGACAACTCTGTTCCATCCAAGCAAGAACACCCACACCCACGTCCCAATTTTTACTACAAAACTTAGACGATGGATTTGTGGTTAATAGATTGGTGTTGAGTTTATCAGCTTTCTCAAGGTCATCACCGTCTTGTTCCCACCACTGAATCCAAGCAACTTGGAGCTCCCTTTATCCATTTTTTCTCAAATTATTACCACCTATGTCATAGACATGCTTATCCAGAATCATTTTCGCTGTTGCAGACACCAAAAACTCTCCAACACTCCTCATACAAACTCCTTACGCTCGTTTCGAATTTGTTCATTCCATGCCAATTTATTATGCTATGCATTTCTTTCCAACATACGTCAATAACATAATTATTGTCCAGCTTCCTTTATGTTTTCTCGATTTACATTCCCTGTATTTTCTCCTCTTCAGGCAGCCTTCTTCGTCTGGTTTGCCTTAACAGGTGTTCATTTGCCGGGTCTCCAAATCTTTTCGATACGGTTTTAATTCGTTTGCTCTTTTTACCTTCCCATTATGTCGATTTTCCAAATTTTCTACCAAAGCTTCTCCTCTATTCCACGTTTTCTGCTTTTGCTTCAGTTCATTCTTCAATCGTACTTAATTCCCTCAATTCCTATATGAATCGTGTTTTACTTTTCTCATTCCTCTTTGATACTTTCTTTTTGTCTTTTTAATATTCCCTTTTAGTCTCTGAAATTCTTCACCCCGGAAGTCTTCTCAGTCCCATTTCCGGTATCTCAATCTGGCTACTCACTCATCACATAAAAAATACTGCTGATGAATCACTTGTCTCTGACTGATGTATCATCTTCCAGATCTTTGACGCACCTCATATCATGTAATACTTTTGTGATCACCCAAGATGTCTTTTTTGTTTTTCACTCTTCTGTCTGCAATTTCTAATTCCTTACTTCCATTTTCTTGGTCATGTTCAACTCCACCCAAATCTCTATATTAACTTTGTTCAAAGTCACTAAATAAAGCCTATCGGATAGGCACCACCCCGCTATTTTCCATTTGCATTTTGAACACCGTAATTCCGAGGGGAGGTAAGCATTGACCCTGAAATTCTAAATGGAAAAAGGGGTCGAGTTATACCTCATTTTGAAGGTCACATCAAGATCGTCTGAACCTTAAACTTTCCAAAATGATAACCTAAAATAACTAGGTGAACCATCCAAAGCTCTTATCATTTAAGCAATTCACACCACACGTTTACCAGTGACTCGTCACTTTTTTCACTCGTGAGTTATTGTGTTTGCCATATTCAAGTATTTACATATTCAAGTTTCTGAAAACTTAAAAAAAAAAGTTCTACTTTTTACTCTCGAGTTTCTGTGTTTGTTGGGTGTTTGCTTTTGTTGACCTTTAACTCCCAAGTTTTCTCTAACTCGCAAACTCACTAAAATGCGCTTTGCCAAAATAACATTACTCGTGAGTTCCAGTTTTACTCACGATTCATTGTGTATACTACTATCTATTTTCACCTTTAAATTTGTTACCTAGAAAACATAACAATTGCAATTTTATCCTTAAACTTGTAACTACAAACATAATTGTAAATAACTAAGTATTTTAAAAACATTTATAGCACAGGTCCTCGCCAGTTACACCTTTACTCGCGGACAGATTTGTCAGTTCTTCTGAAAGAAAAGTTTTGCTGTTTTTGAAAAGAGCTGAATATTGTCAATTATTTCTTTTAATAACCATTAACTCACGAGTTTTTTCTCATTCTCAAACTCAATCAAATAATAACTTGGAATAACCGGCTTAGCCATTCCTAAAAATGTTGGATTGAAGCAAACTTACATATTTGTTAACAAAACATTGATTCATTAGTTTCAGTTTTACTCGCGAGTTATTTTATTCACTAATTATTTTCATCTTTAGATTTGTTACCTGGAAAGCAATGTGTTAAAAACTATTATATTTACGTGTTTGCCAAAGTAATATTAGCTCGTGAGTTCTAGTTTTTCTCTCGTGAGTTTTAGTGTTTTTCATCTATACTTACTCTAAAATTTGTAAACAAAAACAAGATTGTAAAAATTAAATATATCTAAACCTTTGTATAGCACAGCTACTAGCGAGTTACACTTTTATTCGCGGACAAATTTATCAGTCTTTCTGAAAGAAAAGTTTTGTTGTTTTTGAAAACAGTTGAATAATGTCAATTAAGTTTTTGTTTGACTCACGAGTTTTTTCTCACCCTCAAACTCAATAAAATGATAACTTGGAACAACCGGCTTAGCAATTCCCAAAAATTTTGTATTTAAGCAAACTTACATATTTGCCATAACAACATTAACTCATGAGTTCCAGTTTTACTCGCCAATCATCGTATTTACTATTTATTTTCATATTTAAATTTGTTACCTGGAAATCATGGTTTTGAAAAAACTTTGTGCGAAAAAAATTATATTGACGAGTTTGCCAAAGTCATATTAACTCGTGAGTTCTAGTTTTTTCTCTTGAGTTTTAGTGTTTTTCGTCTATTTTTACCCTAAAATTTGTAAACGAATACAAGATTGTGGATATATATCTAAACATTTGTATAGTACAACTATTCGCAAGTTTTTACTTTTACTTCCAGACACGTTTGTTAGTTTTGAAAACACTTAAATAATGCGATTTAATTTTTTTGAATAACCTTTGACTCACGAGTTTTTTCTAACTCGCAAACTCACTAAAATGATCACTTATAATTTTACTTATATTACCAAAAATATGCGATTTAACACACTTACGTGTTTGACAAAATAACATTAACTCACGAGTTCTAGTTTTACTCGCGGAGATATTTTGCAGTCTCCTTGATTGAAAAGTTACATTTTGTTTTTTTAACCCCAACTTACGAGTCAAGATTAAGTCATAAGTTAAACTTAACTCATGAGTTTTTCTTACTCGCAAACTCACTAAAATAATTACTTGGAATAACCGGCTTAGATATTCCTTTTGGGATGTAAGCAAACTTAAGTATTTTCCAAAATAACATTAAGTCGTGAGTTCCAGTTATTACTATTACATTAACCCATGAGTTCTACTCGCGAGTCATCGTATTTACCATTTTTTTTCATCTGTGAATTTGTTACCTGGAAGTCGTGGTTTTGAAAAAGCAATGTGTTAAAAACCATTATATTTACGGGGTTGCCAAGGGAACATTAACTCGTGAGTTCTAGTTTTTTTCTCGTGAGTTCTAGTATTTTTCACCTTTTTTTATCCTAAAATTTGTGAACAAAAACAAACTCGTGGATAATTAAATATATCTAAACCTTTGTATTGCACAGCTACTCGCGAGTTTTTACTTTTACTCGCGAAAAGATTTTCCTGTCTTACTGAAAAAAAGTAATGTTGTGTTGGATTGAAACAGTTGAATTACTAGAAGTAGTAGAAAAATGCAATGCCACCCTTAGATTTTTAACTAAAAACATAATTATGAATAACTAAGTATTTAAAAAAAATGTATAGCACAGGTTCTCGCGAGTTACACTTTTACTCGCGGACAGATTTGTCAGGTCTATGAAAGAAAAGTTTTGCTGTTTTTGAAAAGAGAGGAATATTGTCAATTATTTTTTTTAATAACCTTTAACTCACGAGTTTTTCCTCATTCTCAAACTCAATAAAATTATAACTCGGAATAACCGGCTTAGCCATTCCTAAAAATCTTGGATTGAAGCAAACTTACATATTTGTTAACAAATCAACTTATTCACTATTTATTTTCATCTTTAGATTTGTTACCTGGAAAGCAATGTGTTATACATTATTATATTTCCGTGTTTGCCAAAGTAATTTAAACTCGTGAGTTCTAATTTTTTTCAAATCAAGCCTGTGTATAGCACAGCTACTCGCGAGTTTTTACTTTTACTCGCGGACAGATTTTCCTGTTTTTCTGAAAAAAAAGTTACGTTTTGTTGGTTTGAAACAGAAGAATTAATAGATAGTAGAAATAGAAAATTTTTTAATGACCTTTCACTCACGAAATTTTTCTAACTCGCAAACTCACTAAAATAATCACTTATATATTTACTTACATTATGCACATTAGTTCCAGTTTTGCTCGCATAGAGGTTTTCCAGTCTTTCTTACTCGTGAGTTTTAGTGTTTTTCATCTATTCTTACTCTAAAACTTGTAAACAAAAACAAGATTGAACAAGAAGAACTAATTAAACATATCTAAACGTTTGTATAGCGCAGCTACTCGCGAGTTTTTACTTTTACTCATGGACAGATTTTCCTGCGTTTCTGAAAAAAAAAGTTACGTTTTGTTGGTTTGAAAGAGTGGAATTAGCAGAAGTAGTAGAAATAGAAATTTTTTTAACTCCAAAGTGTTTTCTAACTCCCAATTCACTAAAATGAAATGAACCTTAATGGCTTAGCCATTAACAACAATTTCGGATTTAAGCAAACTTGCGTCTTTGCCAAAATAACACTACTCGTGAGTTCCAGTTTTACTCAAGAGTCATCGCGTTTACTATCTATTTACACCTATAAATTAATTAGCTAGAAAACTTAAAAAATGCAATTTTATCTTGAAATTTGTAACCAAAAACGTAATTTTGAATAACTGACTATTTAAACAAAAAGTATAGCAGAGGTTCTCGCGAGTTATACTTTTACTCCCGGACAGATTTATCAGTGTTTCTGAAAGAAAACTTTTGTGGTTTTTGAAAACAGTTGAATAATGTTATTTAAGTTTTTTTTAATAACCTTTAACTCACGAGTTTTGTCTCACTTTCAAACTCAACAAAATGATAACTTGGAATAACCGGCTTAGCCATTCCCAAAAATTTTGGATTTTGGCAAACATACATATTTGCCAAAATAACATTAACTCATGAGTTCCAGTTTTACTAGCGAGTAATCGTATTTCCTCTTTATTTTCATCTTCAAATTTGCTACTTGGAAATCATGGTTTTGAAAAAGCAATGTGTCAAAGACCATTTTATTTACGTGTTTGCCAAAGTTATATTAACTCGTGGATTCTAGTTTTTTTTTCGTGAGTTTTAGTGTTTTTTATCTATTTTTACCCTAAAATTTGTAAAAAATACAAGATTATAGATAACTAAATATATCTAAACATTTGTATAGCACAGCTGCTCGCAAGTTTTTACTTTTACTTGCAGACAGGTTTCCTAGATAAGTTTTGTTACTTTTGAAAACACTTAAATAAAGTTGAATATTTTTTTTAATGACCCTTAACTCACGAATATTTTCTAACTTGCAAACTCACTAAAATGATCACTTAGATTTTTACTTATGTTACCAAAAATACGCGATTTAACACACTTACGTGTTGGCCAAAATAACATTAACTCACGAGTTCCAGTTTTACTCGCGAAAACTTACGTACTTTCCAAAATAACATTAACTCATGAGTTCCAGTTTTACTCGCGAACCATCGTATTTACTATTTATTTTCGTCTTCAAGTTTGTTACTTGGAAATCAAGGTTTTAAAAAAGGAATGTGTTAAAAACTATTATATTTACGTCTTTACAAAAGTAATATTAACTCGTGAGTTCTAGTTTTTTTCTCGTGAGTTTTGGGGTTTTTCATGTATTTTTACCATAAAATTTGTAAACAAAAACAAGATTGTGGATAACTAAATATACTTAAACATTTGTATAGTACAGCTACTTGCAAGTTGTTACTTGCAGATAGATTTTCTAGTTTTGCTACTTTTGAAGACACTTAAGTAATGTGAGTTATTTTTTATAATAACCTTTAACTCACGAGTTTTTTTCTAACTCGCAAACTCACTAAAATGGTCACTTAGTTTTTTACTTATATTACCAAAAATATGCGATTTAACACACTTACATGTTGGCCAAAATAACATTAACTCACGAGTTCCAGTTTTACTCGCGGAGAGGTTCTTCAGTCTTCTTGAAAGAAAAATTAAATTTTGTTTTTTTAGCCCTAACTTACGAGTTAACTTTCTTACGAGGCAAGGTTAACTTATAAGTTAAACTTAACTCATGAGTTTTTTCTTACTCGCAAACTCACTAAAATAATTACTTGGAATAACCGGCTTAGATATTCCTTTTGGGATTTAAGCAAACTTAAGTACTTTCCAAAATAACATTAACTCGTGAGTTCCAGTTTTACTCGCGAACCATGGTATTTATTATTTATTTTCGTCTTCAAGTTTGATCGTGGAAAACAAGGTTTTAAAAAAGGAATGTGTTAAAAACTATTATATTTATGTGTTTACAAAAGTAATATTAACTCGTGAGTTCTAGTTTTTTTCTCGTGAGTTTTGGGGTTTTTCATGTATTTTTACCATAAAATTTGTAAACAAAAACAAGATTGTGGAAAACTAAATATACTTAAACATTTGTATAGTACAGCTACTTGCAAGTTGTTACTTTTACTTGCAGATAGATTTTCTAGTTTTGCTACTTTTGAAAACACTTAAATAATGTGAGTTATTTTTTTTAATAACCTGTAACTCACGATTTTTTTCTAACTCAAAAACTCACTAAAATGATCACTTAGATTTTTACTTATATTACCAAAAATATGCGATTTAACACACTTACGTGTTGGTTAAAATAACATTAACTCACGAGTTCCAGTTTTACTCGCGGAGAGATTTTTCAGTCTTCTTGAAAGAAAAGTTAAATTTTGTTTTTTTAACCCTAACTTACGAGTTAACTTTCTTACGAGGCACGGTTAACTTATAAGTTAAACTTAACTCATGAGTTTTTTCTTACTCGCAAACTCACTAAAATAATTACTTGGAATAACCGGCTTAGATATTCCTTTTGGGATTTAAGCAAACTTAAGCACTTTCCAAAATAACATTAACTCATGAGTTCCAGTTTTACTCGCGAACCATCGTATTTATTATTTATTTTCGTCTTCAAGTTTGTTACTTGGATAACAAGGTTTTAAAAAAGGAATGTGTTAAAAACTATTATATTTACGTGTTTACAAAAGTAATATTAACTCGTGAGTTCTAGTTTTTTTCTCGTGAGTTTTGGGGTTTTTCATGTATTTTTACCATAAAATTTGTAAACAAAAACAAGATTGTGGATAACTAAATATACTTAAACATTTGTATAGTACAGCTACTTGCAAGTTGTTACTTGCAGATAGATTTTCTAGTTTTGCTACTTTTGAAGACACTTAAGTAATGTGAGTTATTTTTTATAATAACCTTTAACTCACGAGTTTTTTTCTAACTCGCAAACTCACTAAAATGGTCACTTAGTTTTTTACTTATATTACCAAAAATATGCGATTTAACACACTTACATGTTGGCCAAAATAACATTAACTCACGAGTTCCAGTTTTACTCGCGGAGAGGTTTTTCAGTCTTCTTGAAAGAAAAATTAAATTTTGTTTTTTTAACCCTAACTTACGAGTTAACTTTCTTACGAGGCAAGGTTAACTTATAAGTTAAACTTAACTCATGAGTTTTTTCTTACTCGCAAACTCACTAAAATAATTACTTGGAATAACCGGCTTAGATATTCCTTTTGGGATTTAAGCAAACTTAAGTACTTTCCAAAATAACATTAACTCGTGAGTTCCAGTTTTACTCGCGAACCATGGTATTTATTATTTATTTTCGTCTTCAAGTTTGATCGTGGAAAACAAGGTTTTAAAAAAGGAATGTGTTAAAAACTATTATATTTATGTGTTTACAAAAGTAATATTAACTCGTGAGTTCTAGTTTTTTTCTCGTGAGTTTTGGGGTTTTTCATGTATTTTTACCATAAAATTTGTAAACAAAAACAAGATTGTGGAAAACTAAATATACTTAAACATTTGTATAGTACAGCTACTTGCAAGTTGTTACTTTTACTTGCAGATAGATTTTCTAGTTTTGCTACTTTTGAAAACACTTAAATAATGTGAGTTATTTTTTTTAATAACCTTTAACTCACGATTTTTTTCTAACTCAAAAACTCACTAAAATGATCACTTAGATTTTTACTTATATTACCAAAAATATGCGATTTAACACACTTACGTGTTGGTTAAAATAACATTAACTCACGAGTTCCAGTTTTACTCGCGGAGAGATTTTTCAGTCTTCTTGAAAGAAAAGTTAAATTTTGTTTTTTTAACCCTAACTTACGAGTTAACTTTCTTACGAGGCACGGTTAACTTATAAGTTAAACTTAACTCATGAGTTTTTTCTTACTCGCAAACTCACTAAAATAATTACTTGGAATAACCGGCTTAGATATTCCTTTTGGGATTTAAGCAAACTTAAGTACTTTCCAAAATAAAATTAACTCATGAGTGTCAGTTTTACTCGCGAACCATCGTATTTATTATTTATTTTCGTCTTCAAGTTTGTTACTTGGATAACAAGGTTTTAAAAAAGGAATGTGTTAAAAACTATTATATTTACGTGTTTACAAAAGTAATATTAACTCGTGAGTTCTAGTTTTTTCTCGTGAGTTTTGGGGTTTTTCATGTATTTTTACCATAAAATTTGTAAACAAAAACAAGATTGTACATAACTAAATGTACTTAAACATTTGTATAGTACAGCTACTTGCAAGTTGTTACTTTTACTTGCAGATAGATTTTCTAGTTTTGCTACTTTTGAAAACACTTAAATAATGTGAGTTATTTTTTTTAATAACCTTTAACTCACGATTTTTTTCTAACTCAAAAACTCACTAAAATGATCGCTTAGATTTTTACTTATATTACCAAAAATATGCGATTTAACACACTTACGTGTTGGCCAAAATAACATTAACTCACGAGTTCCAGTTTTACTCGCGGAGAGATTTTTCAGTCTTCTTGAAAGAAAAGTTAAATTTTGTTTTTTAACCCTAACTTACGAGTTAACTTTCTTACGAGGCACGGTTAACTTATAAGTTAAACTTAACTCATGAGTTTTTTCTTACTCGCAAACTCACTAAAATAATTACTTGGAATGACCGGCTTAGATATTCCTTTTGGAATTTAAGCAAACTTAAGTACTTTCCAAAATAACATTAACTCATGAGTTCCAGTTTTACTCGCGGAGAGGTTCTTCAGTCTTCTTGAAAGAAAAGTTAAATTTTGTTTTTTTAACCCTAACTTGCGAGTTAAATTTCTTACGAGGAAAGGTTAACTTATAAGTTAAACTCAACTCATGAGTTTTTTCTTACTCGCAAACTCACTAAAATAATTACTTGGAATAACCGGCTTAGATATTCTTTTTGAGATTGAAGCAAACTTACGTACTTTCCAAAATAACATTAAGTCGTTAGTTCCAGTTATTACTATTACATAAACCCATCAGTATTACTCGCGAGTCATCATATTTACCTTTTTTTTATTTTTGAATTTGTTACCTGGAAATCGTGGTTTTGAAAAAGCAATGTGTTAAAAACCCGATATATTTACGTGGTGGCCAAAGTGATAGTAACTCGTGAGTTCTAGTTTATTTCTCGTGAGTTCTAGTACTTTTCATCTATTTTTACCCTAAAATTTGTAAATAAAAACAAACTTGTGGATAATTAAATATACCTGAACCTTAACCTTTGTATAACATAGTTACTCGTAAATTTTTACTTTTACTTTCAGACAGATTTTCTAGTTAAGGTGTGTCAGTTTTGAAAACACTTAAGTAAAGTTATGTATTTTTTTTATAACCTTTAACTCACGAGTTTTTTCCAACTCGCAAAATCTCTAAAATGATAACTTATATTTTTACTTATATTAACAAAAATATGAGATTTAATACACTTACGTGTTTACCAAAAAAACATTAACTCACGAGTTCCAGTTTTACTCACAGAGAGATTTTCCAGTCTTCTTGAAAGAAAAATTTATTTTGGTTTTTTTAACCCTAACTTAGGAGTTAACTTTCTTACGAGTTAAGGTTAACTCACAAGTTAACCTAAACTCATGAGCTTTTTCTTGCAAAGTCACTAATATGAAATTCTCGCTAAGTCACTAATATGGAACAATAGCAACCTTACGTATTTGCCAAAATAACTTTTACTCGTGAGTTCCAGGTTTTACTTGCGAGAACCTATATTTACTCCTATCATTTTGAATAATAGAAACCTTTAATAAGGTTTTTACCTCGGCTAATCAAAAGTTTATACTTTTGCCCGTTCATGATTTAATAAGTCATTCTGAAAGAATAAAGTTTTAATGATTATGAAACAAAACGATGTATTTATATCAAATAAAATCTTTTAAAAAAAGTTCTTTAAACTCACTGACTCGCGAGTTATAATTTTTACTCGCAAACTTTTTATTTCGGAATATACTTTATAATACCCAGCGTCTGACTCGTTGAATAAAAGTAACTCAATAGGTCTAATCTGTACTCGCGAGCTTTAAATTTTAAATTGAACGGGGTGTTCAGTTAAAAACGTCATCTAGAAGGCTATGAATTGTTTACAGAAAAGTATGATATACTAAAAATTAATGAATGTTACTTCACCTTTTTCTTTTGACAGTTCACAGCCAGCAAGATGTAGTTTTTTCAAATGAAGACCCTCTATATAAATTATCGCTAATGATTTAAAAGTAAATTAAAAAGAGATGTAAATTAGTTCGATGACAAATCGTGGCGCACTATTCCATTGGCTTGCTGCTCAACTACCAGCAGTTCAACAATAAAAGTAATCAAGTTGGCTATGAAGTTTTGATAGAAAAGGGATTGTGCCTTAGTACGCTAGTTTTTTAACGGATGAAAAAAATTTATAAGTTTAAGATCTATCGGAGTTAGTAGTGTGGAATTTGCTGTGGTTAAAATGATATACATTTAGTATATCTGCAAATATGTACTAATCACGTGACTTACCTTTTTGACCCAGAAGACCCTTTTCACCAGGTAGTCCTCTATCTCCACGTTCACCTTTAGCACCAGTGGGACCCTTGGGTCCGATAGGGCCTCTGTCGCCTTTAGAGCCCTTTTCACCCGGTTGGCCCGGCTCACCTTTACTGCCTGGGATTCCAGGTCTTATAATTGGAACACCAGATGATCCCTAAAAAGAAGAATTAAATCATTTGAGTACAACAAAGCCTGAGTGAAGTTAAATAATGGAAAGAGTGGCGGTGTATCTAACTGGGACTGACTGCGGTTTCATTAACAACTTTGCAGTGGGTTTTGTTTTTTGCTGGTTTATCTGCCTCAATTTAGATGCACGTCAGTCCTTCGTATTCACAAATCTGCACTGTTAAATATCAGAAGTTCGGTTTAAATTAAAACTCTAAGCCCACTCTTTCGGCTACATTAATAATTGAACCGAAAATTTATCAGAAAAATCTCCTAATCCGACGATTAAAATATGTGCCGAGCTCCTGGCCGGAATTTATGTCTCCACGCTCCCAATAAATTTAGAGCGATCGCCATACGACCATTACAAAACAAATAAGACACGAAAGCCGTAGGGCTATAAATTTTTCTAATTCGTGTTTAAACGTTAAAACGCCATTTTGTGTACTTTGCGTTATTGCTATCGCCGGTTATTAGCTATTGAAAACGATAGCAATGGGAGCACCATATTTGGTGTTGTAAATTCGAGTTTGAGCCCTGGCAAGTCCATTCAGTAATACAATACACACGTTCTATTTACCCAATTTGCTTATTGGCTTGTTTACTGATTGCATGAACACAGTTATCAGTGCCGTTGATGCGGTTTCAGTAAAAAAGAAAAGGAACTGCTTTATTTACAAATATTTTTAAATAAAGTTTCAACAAAGTTTTTGTAAAAGTCTCCCTCAACCAGTAAAAGATAATTATCACTTTTGATTGTTTAAACAAACCTCTCGTGTAGGTTGTTATTTACAATTAAATTTTTTCCAACTAAGACGACTCCGTGGGCAAATTTGATGCATCCTTTATCCAGTAAAAGAAAATTATCAATTTTCGGTTTAAAGATTTATTATTTAAGTGTATTAATAAGTAATTTTTCATAAAACATTGATATTTTTAGTTTTCTCGAACCTATTTCTTACCTAGTAAAAGAAAATTATCACCTTTGTGCTTTAATATATGCTCTTTAAGTGTGATAATTCCTTTCAACTAAATGTTTATAAAACAACGCTGTTTTAAGTTTTCACGTATCTCTTACCAACAAAAAAAAAGTCACTTCTTTTTGTTGACCAATTTTTAAAGTCGATAGTTACTTTTAGTTTTTTTCCAACCGGACCAAATGCGTTGTTAAATCTGGCGCATTTTTCATTCAGTAAAAGAAAATTATCACTTGTTTGTTATAATACATGCTCTTTAAGTGGGATAATTTTTTTCAACAATTTTTTTATAAAACAACGCTGTTTTAAGTTTTCACGTATCTCTTAAAAAGTAAAAAAAATTATCACTTATTTTTATAGACTAATTTTTCAAGTGAATAGTTACCTTCAGTTTTTTTCCAACTGGATCAACTTCGTTGTTAAATCTGGAGCATCCTTCATTCAGTAAAAGAAAATTATCACTTTTTTGTTTTAATATATGCTCTTTAAATGTGATAATTTTTTTCAACTAAATTTTTATAAAACAACGCTGTTTTAAGTTTTCACGTATTCCTTACCAAGTAAAAAGAAATTATCATTTATTTTTGTAGACTAATGTTTCAAGTGGATAGTAACCTTCAGTTTTTTTTCTAACTGGATCAATTGCGTTGTTAAATCGGGCGCATTCTTCATTCATAATAATAATGGTATTTATTTAGCATGAAGCTATATACAAAAACTAATACAAAAAGTAAAATAAAATCATCACTTTTTTGTTTTAATATATGCTACTTAAGTGTGATAATTTTTTTCAACAAAATTTTTATGCGCCCACGCTGTTTTAAGTTTTCACGTATCTCTTACCAAGTAAAAAAAAATTATCACTTCTTTTTGTTGACAAATTTTTCAAGTCGATAGTAACTTTTAGTTTTTTTTCAACTGGACCAACTGCGTTGTTAAATCTGGAGCATTCTTCATTCAGTAAAAGAAAATTATCACTTTTTTGTTTTAATATATGCTCCTTTAAGTGTGATAATTTTTTTTCAACAAAATTTTTATACAACAGCGCTATTCTAAGTTTTCACGTTCAGTTTTTTTTTTCAAATTGGATCAACCGCGTTTTTAAATCTGGCGCATTCTTCATTCATTAAAAAAAAATTATCAATTTTTTGTTTAAATATACGCTCTTTAAATGTGATAATTTTTTTCAACTAAATTTTTATACAACAACACTGTATTAAGTTTTCACGTATCTCTTACCAAGTAAAAACTAAATTATCACTTCTTTTTGTTGACAAGTTTTTCAAGTCGATAGTTACTTTTAAATTTTTTAAGTGAACCAACTGCGTTGTTAAATTTGGCGTATTCTTCATTCAGCAAAAGAAAATTATCACTTTTTTGTTACAATATATTCCTTTTAAGTGTGATAATTTTTTTCAACTAAATTTTTATAAAACAACGCTGTTTTAAGTTTTCACGTATTCCTTACCAAGTAAAAAGAAATTATCATTTATTTTTGTAGACTAATGTTTCAAGTGGATAGTAACCTTCAGTTTTGTCCAACTGGATCAATTGCGTTGTTAAATCGGGCGCATTCTTTATTCATAATAATAATGGTATTTATTTAGCATAACGCTAACAAAAACTAATACAAAAAGTAAAATAAAATCATCACTTTTTTGTTTTAATATATGCTGCTTAAGTGTGATAATTTTTTTCAACAAAATTTTTATGCGTCCACGCTGTTTTATGTTTTCACGTATCTCTTACCAAGTAAAAAAAATTATCACTTCTTTTTGTTGACAAATTTTTCAAGTCGATAGTAACTTTTAGTTTTTTTTCAACTGGACCAACTGCGTTGTTAAATCTGGAGCATTCTTCATTCAGTAAAAGAAAATTTTCACCTTTTTGTTTTAATATATGCTCCTTTAAGTGTGATAATTTTTTTTCAACAAAATTTTTATACAACTATTCTAAGTTTTCACGTTCAGTTTTTTTTTCAAATTGGATCAACCGCGTTTTTAAATCTGGCGCATTCTTCATTCATTAAAAAAAAATATCAATTTTTTGTTTAAATATACGCTCTTTAAATGTGATAATTTTTTTCAACTAAATTTTTATACAACAACACTGTATTAAGTTTTCACGTATCTCTTACCAAGTAAAAACTAAATTATCACTTCTTTTTGTTGACAAGTTTTTCAAGTCGATAGTTACTTTTAAATTTTTTAAGTGAACCAACTGCGTTGTTAAATTTGGCGTATTCTTCATTCAGTAAAAGAAAATTATCACTTTTTTGTTACAATATATGCCTTTTAAGTGTGCTAATTTTTTTCAACTAAATTTTTATAAAACAACGCTGTTTTAAGTTTTTACGTATCTCTTACCAAGTAAAAAATATATCACTTATTTTTGTACACGAATTCTTTAAGTGGATAGTTACTTTCAGTTTTTTCTAACTGGATCAACTGCGTTGTTAAATCTGGCGCATTCTTCATTCAGTAAAAGAAAATTATCACTTTTTTGCTTTAATTTATACTCCCTAAGTGCGATAATTTTTTTCAACTAAATTTTTATACAACAACGCTGTTTTAAGTTTTCACGTATCTCATACCAAGCAAAAAAAAATCACTTATTTTTGTAGACACATTTTTCAAGTGGACAGTTATTTTAGTTTTTTTTCCAACTGGACCAACTGCGTTGTTAAATCTGGCGCTTTCTTCATTCAGTAAAAGAAAACTATCACTTTTTTGCTTTAACATAATCTCTTTAAATGTGATAATTTTTTTCAACACAATTTGTATAAAACAACCCTGTTTTAAGCTTTACGTATACCTTACCAAATAAAAAAAAATATCACTTATTTTTGTAGTCTAATTTTTGAAGTGGATAGTTACTTTCAGTTTTTTTTAACTAGATCAACTGCGTTGTTAAATCCGGCGCATTCTTCATTCAGTAAAAGAAAATTATCACTTTTTTGTTTTAATATGTGCTCTTTAAGTATGATAATTGTTTTCAACAAACTTTTTTATAAAACAACGCTATTTTAAAATTTTACGTATCCCTTAACAAATCAAAAAAAATTTCACTAACTTTGTAGACACATTTTTCAAGTGGATAGTTACTTTTAGTTTTTTTCTTACCGGATAAACTGCGTTGTTTAATCTGGCGCATTCTTCATTTAGTAAAAAAAATATCACTTTTCTGTTTTAATATATGCTCCTTAAGTGTGGTAAATTTTTTCAACTAAATGTTTATACAACAACGCTGTTTTGAGTTTTCACGTATCTCTTACCAAGTAAAAAAAATTATCATTTATTTTTGTAGACAAATTTTTGAAGTGGAGAGTTACTTATAGTTTTTTTTCCAACTGGATCAACTGCGTTGTTAAATCTGGCGCATTTTTCATTCAGTAAAAGAAAATTATCACTTGTTTGTTATAATACATGCTCTTTAAGTGGGATAATTTTTTTCAACTAATTTTTTATAAAACAACGCTGTTTTAAGTTTTCACGTATCTCTTCTCAAGAAAAAAAATTATCAATTTTTTTTGTTGACAATTTTTTCAAGCCGATAGTAAATGAAAATTATCACTTTTTTGTTTTAATATATGCTCTTTAAATGTGATAATTTTTTTCAACTAAATTTTTATAAAACAACGCTGTTTTAAGTTTTCACGTATTCCTTACCAAGTAAAAAGAAATTATCATTTATTTTTGTAGACCTTCAGTTTTGCCCAACTGGATCAATTGCGTTGTTAAATCGGGCGCATTCTTTATTCATAATAATAATGGTATTTATTTAGCATAACGCTAACAAAAACTAATACAAAAAGTAAAATAAAATCATCACTTTTTTGTTTTAATATATGCTGCTTAAGTGTGACAATTTTTTTCAACAAAATTTTTACCACGTAAAAAAAATATCACTTCTTTTTGTTGACAAATTTTTCAAGTCGATAGCAACTTTTAGTTTTTTTTCAACTGGACCAACTGCGTTGTTAAATCTGGAGCATTCTTCATTCAGTAAAAGAAAATTATCACTTTTTTGTTTTAATATATGCTCCTTTAAGTGTGATAATTTTTTTTCAACAAAATTTTTATACAACAATTCTAAGTTTTCACGTTCAGTTTTTTTTTCAAATTGGATCAACCGCGTTTTTAAATCTGGCGCATTCTTCATTCATTAAAAAAAAAATTATCAATTTTTTGTTTAAATATACGCTCTTTAAATGTGATAATTTTTTTCAACTAAATTTTTATACAACAATACTGTATTAAGTTTTCACGTATCTCTTACCAAGTAAAAACTAAATTATCACTTCTTTTTGTTGACAAGTTTTTCAAGTCGATAGTTACTTTTAAATTTTTTAAGTGAACCAACTGCGTTGTTAAATTTGGCGTATTCTTCATTCAGTAAAAGAAAATTATCACTTTTTTGTTACAATATATGCCTTTTAAGTGTGATAATTTTTTTCAACTAAATTTTTATAAAACAACGCTGTTTTAAGTTTTCACGTATTCCTTACCAAGTAAAAAGAAATTATCATTTATTTTTGTAGACTAATGTTTCAAGTGGATAGTAACCTTCAGTTTTGTCCAACTGGATCAATTGCGTTGTTAAATCGGGCGCATTCTTTATTCATAATAATAATGGTATTTATTTAGCATAACGCTAACAAAAACTAATACAAAAAGTAAAATAAAATCATCACTTTTTTGTTTTAATATATGCTGCTTAAGTGTGATAATTTTTTTAAACAAAATTTTTATGCGCCCACGCTGTTTTAAGTTTTCACGTATCTCTTACCAAGTAAAAAAAATTAGCACTTCTTTTTGTTGACAAATTTTTCAAGTCGATAGTAACTTTTAGTTTTTTTTCAACTGGACCAACTGCGTTGTTAAATTTGGCGAATTCTTCATTCAGTAAAAGAAAATTATCTATTTTTTGTTATAATATATGCTCTTTAAGTGGGAGAATTTTTTTTAAATAAATTTTTATAGAACAACGCTGTTTTAAGTTTTTATGTATCTCTTACCAAGAACAAAATCATCACTTATTTTTGTAGGTTAATTTTTCAAGTGGATAGTTACCTTCAGTTTTTTTCCAACTGGATCAACTGCGTTATTAAATCTGGCGCATTCTTCATTCAGTAAAAGAAAATTATTCCTTTTTTGTTTTAATATATGCTCCTTAAGTGTAATAATTTTTCTCAGCTAAATTTTTATATAACGACGTTGTTTTAAGTTTTTACTTATCTCTTAACAATTAAAAAAAAATATTACTTATTTTACTAGACAAATTTTTCAAGTGGATAGTTACTTTCAGTTTTTTTTTTCTAAGTTGATCAACTGCGATGTTAAATCTGCTGCATTCTTCATTAAGTAAAAGAAAATTATCACTTTTTTTGTTTTAATATATGCTCTTTAAGTGTGATAATTTTTTTCAATTAAATTTTTATACAACAACGCTATTCTATGTTTTCACGTTCAGTTTTTTTTTTCAAATTGGATCAACCGCGTTTTTAAATCTGGCGCATTCTTCATTCATTAAAAAAAAATTACCAATTTTTTGTTTTAATATACGCTCTTTAAATGTGATAATTTTTTTCAACTAAATTTTTATACAACACTGTATTAAGTTTTCACGTATCTCTTACCAAGTAAAAACTAAATTATCACTTCTTCTTGTTGACAAGTTTTTCAAGTCGATAGTTACTTTTAAATTTTTTAAGTGAACCAACTGCGTTGTTAAATTTGGCGCATTCTTCATTCAGTAAAGGAAAATTATCACTTTTTTGTTACAATATATGCCCTTAAAGTGTGATTATTTTTTTCAACTAAATTTTTATAAAACAACGCTGTTTAAAGTTTTTACGTATCTCTTACCAAGTAAAAAATATATCACTTATTTTTGTACACAAATTCTTCAAGTGGATAGTTACTTTCAGTTTTTTCTAACTGGATCAACTGCGTTGTTAAATCTGGCGCATTCATCATTCAGTAATAGAAAATTATCACTTTTTTGTTTTAATATACGCTCCTTTAAGTGTGATAATTTTTTTTCAACTAAATTTTTATACAACGCTATTTTGAGTTTTCACGTATTTCTTACCAAGAAACAAAAATTATCAATTCTATATAAATAAAAAAAATATCACTTATTTTTGTAGTCTAATTTTTGAAGTGGATAGTTACTTTCAGTTTTTTTAACCAGATCAACTGCGTTGTTAAATCAGGCGCATTCTTCATTCAGTAAAAGAAAATTATCACTTTTTTGTTTTAATATGTGCTCTTTAAGTATGATAATTGTTTTCAACAAACTTTTTTATAAAACAACGCTATTTTAAATTTTTACGTATCCCTTAACAAATCAAAAAAATTATCACTAACTTTGAAGGACACATTTTTCAAGTGGATAGTTACTTTTAGTTTTTTTTCTTACCGGATAAACTGCGTTGTTTAATCTGGCTCATTCAGTAACAATCAGTAAAAAAAAATATCACTTTTCTGTTTTAATATATGCTCCTTAAGTGTGATACATTTTTTCAACTAAATGTTTATACAACAACGCAGTTTTGAGTTTTCACGTATCTCTTACCAAGTAAAAAAAATTATCATTTATTTTTGTAGACTAATTTTTTGAAGTGGATAGTTACTTATAGTTTTTTTTTTCCAACTGGATCAACTGCGTTGTTAAATCTGGCGCATTTTTCAATCAGTAAAAGAAAATTATCAATTTTTGTTCTAATATATGCTCCTTAAGTGTGATAATTTTTTTCAACTAAATTTTTATACAACAACGCTCTTTTAAGTTTTCACGGATTTCTTACCAAGTAAAAAAAATTATCCCTTATTTTTATAGACAAATTTTTTAAGTGGATAGTTACTTCCAGTTTTTTTTCCAACTGGATCAACTGCGTTGTTAAATCTGGCGCACTCTTCATTCAGTAAAAGAAAATTATCACTATTTTACGTTAATATATGCTCCTTAAGTGTGATAACTTTTTTCAACAAAAATTTTATAAAACAACGCTGTTTTAAGTTTTCACGTATATCTTAAAAAGTAAAAAAAAATATCACTTATTTTTATAGACTAATTTTTCAAGTCGATAATTACCTTCAGATTTTTTTCCAACTGGATCAACTGCGTTGTTAAATCTGGAGCATTCTTCATTCAGTAAAAGAAAATTATCACTTTTTTGTTTTAATATGTGCTCCTTAAATGTGATATTTTGATTTCAACTAAATTTTTATACAACGCTGTTTTAAGTTTTCACGTATCTCTTACCAACTAAAAAAAATCACTTCTTTTTGTTGACAAATTTTTAAAGACGATAGTTACTTTTAGTTTTTTTTCCAACCGGACCTACTGCGTTGTTAAATCTGGGGCATTCTTCATTCAGTAAAAGAAAATTATCACTTTTTTGTTTTAATATATGCTCTTTAAGTGTGACAATTTTTTTCTACTAAATTTTTATACAACAACGCCATTTTAAGTTTTCACGTAACTCTTACTAAGTAAAAAAAATTATCACTTATTTTTGTAGACAAATTTTTCAAGTGGATAGTTACTTTTAGTTTTTTTCTCCAACTGGATTAACAGCGTTGTTAAATCTGGCACGTTTTTCATTCAGTAAAAGAAAATTATAACTTTTTTGTTATACTATGTGCCCTTTAAGTGTGATAAATTTTTTCAACTAATTTTTTATAAAACAACCCTGGTTTAAATTTTCACGTATTTCTTATCAAGTAAAAAAAATTATCACTTATTTTTGTACACAAATTCTTCAAGTGGATATTTAATTTCGGTTTTTTTCCAACTGGATCAACTGCGTTGTTAAATATGGCGCATTCTTCATTCGGTAAAAGAAAATTTTCACTTTTTTGTTTTAATATATGCTCTTTAAGTATGATAATTCTTTTCAACAAATTTTACTATAAAACAATGCTATTTTAAGCATTTACGTGTACCTTACCATGTAAAAAAACATTATCACTTACTTTTGTAATCTAATTTTTCAAGTGGATACTTACTTTCATTCGTTTTTTTAACTGGATCAACTGCGTTGTTAAATCTGGCGCATTCTTCATTCAGTAAAAGAAAATTATTACTTTTTTGTTTTAATATATGCTCTTTAAGTATGATAATTCTTTGCAACACATTTTTTATAAAATAACGCTGTTTTAAATTTTTACGTATCCCTTACCAAAAAAAAAAAATATCGCTTAACTTTGTAGATAAATTTTTCAAGTGGATAGTTACTTTCAGTTTTTTCCAACTGGATGAACTGCGTTGTTTAATCTGGTGCATTCCTCAATCAGTAAAGGAAAATTATCACTTTTTTGTTTTAATATATGGTCCTTAAGCGTGATAATAATTTTTATACAACAACGCTCTTTTAAGTTTTCATGTATTTTTTACCAAGTAAAAAAAATTATTACTTATTTTTGTACATAAATTATTCAAGTGGATAGTTACTTTCAGTTTTTTCCAACTGGACCAACTGCGTTGTTAAATCTGCGGCATTCTTCATTCAGTAAAAGAAAATTATCACTTTCTTGTTTTAATATATGCTATTTAAGTGTGACAATTTTTTTCTACTAAATTTTTATACAACAACGCCATTTTAAGTTTTCACGTAACTCTTACCAAGTAAAAAAAATTATCACTTATTTTTGTAGACAAATTTTTCAAGTGGATAGTTACTTTTAGTTTTTTTTCCAACTGGATTAACAGCGTTGTTAAATCTGGCGCGTTTTTCATTCAGTAAAAGAAAATTATCACTCCTTAAGTGCGATAATTTTTTTTCAACAAAATTTTTATTTATATTATTAATTTATTTAATTATTAATAGATTTATATATATTAACGCTGTATTAAGTTTTCACGTATCTCTTACCAAGTAAAAAAAATCATTTGTTTTTGTAGACACATTTTTAAAGTGGATAGTTACTTTTAGTTTTTTTTTCCAACTGGACCAACTGCGTTGTTAAATCTGGCGCATTCTTCATTCAGTAAAAAAAAACTATCAATTTTCTGTTTTAATATATGCTCCTTAAGTGTGATAATTTTTTTCAACTAAATGTTTATACAACAATGCTGTTTTAAGTTTTCACGGATAGCTACTAAAAGCAATTATTAGTTTTTGTTTTTTTTTAAGACATATCTCAAAAATCAACTGATTTTAATGTAATTTTTTTAACTGAAACTGTGTGCGAAATTATCATTTTTCTGTTTGAATATATGCTATTTGAGACGGTCTTATTTACAACAAAAATTTTCTATGAGAATCTTTTTTTCAGTTTTAGTATCTCTCACCTATTAGAAGGAAAATTATCACTTTTTTTGTAATAAATATCATGTTAGTTTTCATACATTTTCAGGTTAAATTTTTTCAACTGAGTCGATTTGTTGCTAGATATAAAAAATGATACCTTAACCAGTAAAAGACAATTATCAATTTTTGTTTTTTTTAAGATATTCAACTATCTTTAAGATCAACTTTAAGATCAACTAATTAGTTATTTTTATGTAAAAAAATTTCAACTGAGAGGAGACCGTTTTCAAGTCTGATGTATTGCTATTTCGGTAAAAGAAAATTATCACTTTTCTGTTTAAAGATCCAAGAAGGACTCATTTTGAACAAAATTTTTCTACGACAATGCCTTTTCTAGTTTTGGCGCTTTTCTCACCTTAACTTAATTAAAAAAACAATTATCTTTTTTTTTGGTCATGTTAGTTTGCATTTCCAGCTAATTTTTTTCAACTGAGACGACTTGACGTTGTCAGATTTGATAGATGACAGTAAAAAGCAATTATCAATTTTTATTTTTTCAGTACATATCTATTAAATGATTAGTTATTTTTATTTACTTTTTTTCAACAGAGACGACTTCGTTGTCAAGTCTGACCTATTCGTCATTCAGTAAAACAAAATTATCACTTTTCTGTTTAAAGATATACTATTCAAGTGTAACAATTTTTTAGTTTTTGCGTGCCTCTTCTTGTGCAAGATAAATTGTCATTTTTGGCCTATGTAGACCAGTCTTTGTTCCAAAAATTCAGTAAAAAAAATTCTGACTTTTCAGTTTAAAGAAATATTCCGTGTTCATTAGAAATCGTCGTCTAGAAGGCTATGAATTTTTGGCAGAAAAGGATCACATAACCAAAGTAAATGGACTTTTGTTCTTTCATCTTTTCCTTTTGACATTTCGTAGCCAACTAGATGATGTTTTCAAATAAACATTCCCTACCAATCAAGTACGAAAAAAATTTTTCAATTTGTATAAAACAATTATGTCTTAGTTTTCGCGTAACTATTACCCAGTAAAAAAATTCTCTTTGTTCTTTGTAGACTAATCTTTCAAGTGGGTGGTTACTTTCAGTTTTTATTCCAACTGAATAAGTCCGTTGTTAAATCTGGCGCATCCATCGTTCAATAAAAGAAAACTATCACTTCCACAACACCAGTAAAATTTTTCCAACTGATATGATTCCGTTATCTGATTAGACTCAACTTTTACCTGGTAAGATATCATTAGTAACTTTCACTTTGAAAAGACATCTCGCAAGTTGGGCAGTACATTTTTCTCAGCTGAATCGACGCGGTTATCCGAATTGAGGAAAACAAAAGAAAATTATCACCTTTCCCTTAAAAGATATACTATTTAAGTGGGACTTATTTTAAACATATTTTCATCAAATAACATCTTTTCCAGTTTTAGCTTATCCTTCAACGCGTACAAGACCATTATCGCTTTTCGATCTTCAAGGCAGATTTTTTAACTGAGTACACATTCGGTTTTCAAATTTAACGTAACCTTCATCCATTAACAAAATTATCAATTTTTCGTTTAAAGGTTTAAATGTTAAATGCGACAAAGTTAAAACTGATAATTTTTTCCACCTGAGGGTTTGTTATCAATTTTTGACGCTTCCTTTACCCAGTAAAATAAAATTATCGACTTCGATATATTTAAAACAGATATTTCATGGAACAATTTATACGGCTTTATTATCACATTTGAGTTATCCTTCACCCAGTGAAAGTTAATTATCACTTGGGTGAAGGGAAGATTTACTATTTGTTTTTTTTAAGGCAAACCTTTCACGTAAGTTATTTTAAGTTAAATTTTTTCCAACTGAGGTGGCTCTTTTGTCAGATTTGATCGATCCCTCCAAAGAAATTTATTACTTTTGTTAAGACAGAACATTCAAGGCGCTGGTTGTATATGCAATTCAGTTTTTTGCAATTGACACAGCTTTTTTGTCACATTTGTCGCATTCCTCACCCAGTAAAAAAAAATTCAGTTTTTTATTATACATCTATTATTAAAGTGTTAATTATTTTAAATTGTTTTTCTCTAAAAAAATGTATTTTTTTTTAATATCGGTATATCCCTCAACTAGAAAAAGAAAATTATGGTTTTGTGTCTTTTTACGACAAATTTAAAGTTAAGACAGATAATTTTTTCCACCTGAGGGTTTGTTATCAAATTTTGACGTTTTCTATACCCAGTAAAAGATAATTATCACTTGAATAAGAAGAAATTTGCTTTTTGTTATTTTTTAAGGCAAATCTTTCACGTGAATTGCAAGTTTTAGTTAAAATTTTTCCAATAGATTTTTCAAGTGGGTATTCATTTTCGGTCAGATCTGATTCCAACTGAGACGACACAGTTGTCAAAATTATCAGTTTTCATAAAGATATGCACCTTATTCAAGTGGCATTCATTCTCAATTAGCATTTGTCTCGACAACCTTTTCATCGAGATAAAAGGACAAGTTCACTGCCAAATGTCATACTTCATTCACTTATGACTCGCATTTCTTTGTGATTTACTATCGTTCTCTAATAAACCTAAAGTAATTTAATTTTTCAATTTTGACCTTACAAATTGCAATAAGAGAAGCATTTTCTTTATTAAACTTTTCGTCGGGGTTAAATGTTAAATAATGGTCGTGTCGACTCCTCAATATTTTTTTTTACAATAACAAGTTATTGCCTATGGTTATATGTTTAGTTCAGGTTAATATAATACAATCAGAACTCTTCAGTTTTGTTCATTAGCCAGCTATGTAGCCCTAGAGGCACTATAGTCGTACTACTAGCGTTGAATTGAAAGTTGATGGCAATTTCCTAGGAGAAACATCGTGTCTATGTTTTCAGCCATATCATCTAGCTTTATGGTCCACATATTACGCAGTGATGCCTCTATCGATTTTCAGCTCTCTGAATCTTCTAATTATTTATTCAT
The DNA here is from genome assembly GCA_951812265.1 of Taphrorychus bicolor. Classification (NCBI taxonomy): domain Eukaryota; kingdom Metazoa; phylum Arthropoda; class Insecta; order Coleoptera; family Curculionidae; genus Taphrorychus; species Taphrorychus bicolor. The sequence continues at coordinate 19,302,536 of OX638303.1, forward strand.
CTAACTAATTTTTCCAGTCGACTGACGAGTTGATTTAGCAAAACTCACTCATTCTTTGTAGATGTGTGCTAGCTTGCAATCGTAAACTATGATATTTTGTATATACGAAATGTCATAATTTATTTAGCCATGACTCACATTTACTTGAAAATTAAAACTATATCTTCTTTTATGCCACATTTCTAACCTGAAATCTAATTTTGGGAATTCAACGTTTGTATAATTCAAAATGCATGAAGATTAGCATTTATCTTGACAACCTTTTCATCGAGGTAAAAGACAAGTTCACTGACAAAGGTCATAATTCATTTACTTATGACTCACATTTCTTTGTGATTTAATACCGTTCTCTAATAAACCTAAAGAAATTTAATTTTTCAAGTTTGACCTTACAAATTGCAATAAGAGAAGCATTTCCTTTATTAAACTTTTTGTCGGGGTTAAATGTTCAATAAAGATAGTGTTGACTATTCAACATTTTTACAATAACAAGTTATTGGCTATGGTTATATGTTTAGCTCAGGTTTATATAATACAATCAGAACTCTTCATTTTTGTTTACTAGCCACCTAAATAGCCGTAGAAGTGCTTTAGTAGTACTACTAGCGTTGAATTGAAAGCTGATGGCAATTTCCTAGAAGAGAGATCTTGTCTTTATTTTCAGCCATATTATCTAGTTTTATGTTCCACATATTAAATAGTGATATCTCTATAGATTTTCAGCTCTCTGAAACTTCTAGTAAATAATTAAATCAAACAACTAATTGTTCCAGTCGACTGACGATCTTATTTAGCAAAACTCACGCATTCTTTGTAAATGTGCGTGTGCTGGTTTACAATCGTAAACTATCATGTTTTGTATATACGACATGTCATAGTTTATTTAGGCATGACACACATTTATTTGAAAATTATACCTATATCTTTTTCTATGCCACATTTCTAACCTGAAATCTAATTTTCGGAATTTAGCGTTCGAATAATTCAAAATGCATGAAGATTAGCATTTATCTCGACAACCTTTTCATCGAGATAAAAGGACAAGTTCATTGTCACATATCATAATTTATTCACTTATGACTCACATTTCTTTGTGATTTACTACCGTTCTCTAATAAACCTAAAGTAATTTAATTTTTCAATTTTGACCTTGAAAATTGCTATAAGAGAAGCATTTTATTTATTAAACTTTTCGTCGGGGTTAAAGGTTAAACAAAGTTCGTTTTAACTCTTCAACATTTTTTTTTACGATAGCAAGTTGTTGGCTATGGTTGTATGTTCACTTCAGGTGTATGCAATAAAATCAGAACTCATCATTTTTGTTTACTAGCCAGCTATATACCCCTAGAAGCGCTTTAGTCGTGCTACTAGCGTTGAATTGAAAGTTGCTAGCAATTTGCTATGAGAGACATCTTGTCTACAGTTTTAGCCAAATCGCCTAGCTTTATGGTCCACATATTACACAGTGACGTTGCTATTGACTTTTAGCTCTCTGAATCTTCTAATTATTCAATCAACACACTAATTGTTAAAGTCGACTGACGATATGATTTAGCAAAACTCACGCATTCTTTGTAAATTTGTGCTGGTTTGCAATTGCAAACTATCATGTTTTGTATATACGAATGTTATAATTTATTTAGGCATGACTTAGATTTATTTGAAAATTAAAACTATAATCTTTTATACGACATTTCTAACCTAAAATCTGATGTTGGGAATTTAACGTCTGTATAACGCAAAATGCATGGAGAGTAGCATTTATCTCGACAACCTTTTGATCGAGGTGAAAGGACAAGTTCACTGCCAAATGTCATAATTCATTCACTTGTGAATCACATTTCATTGTGATTTACTACCGTTCTCTAGTAAACCTAAAGTAATTTAATTTTTCAATTTTGACGTTGCAAGTTGCACTAAGAGAAGCATTATCTTTACTAAACTTCTCGTCGGGATTAAATGTTAAACAAAGGTCGTGTTGACTATTCAAATTTTTTTTTACATTAACAAGTTATTGGCTATTGTTAAATGTTTAGTTCAGGTTAATATGAAACATTCAGCACTCCTAATTTTAGTCGACTAGCCGGTTATAGAGCCCTAGAAGCGCCACAGCCGTACTACTAGCATTGAATTGAAAGTGGATAGCAATTTCCTAGGAGAGATATAGTTTTATGGTCGACGTATTACATAGTTGGGTCTCTATCGATTCTCAGCTCTCTTCTAATTATTCAATCCAGCTCTTCAGTTATTCGAAACTTCTAATTATTCAATCAACCAACTCATTTTTCCAGTCGACTGACAATCTTATTTAGCAAAACTCCGCATTTTTTTGTAAATGTGGGCTAGTTTGCAATCGTAAACCATCATGTTTTGTATATACGAAATGTCAATTTATTTAGGCATGAGACACACTTATTTGAAATTCACTCTATCCTAATTTCTAACCTAAAATCTGATATTGCGAATTTAACGTTCGTAAAATTCAAAATGCATGAAGATATTCCATTAATATAACATAATTCATTCACTTATGACTCGCATTTCTTTGTAATTCACTACCGTTTTCTAGTAAAAGTAAATTTAATTTTTCAATTTTGACCTTACAAATTTCAATAAAAGAACTATTGTCTTTATTAAACTTTTCGTCGGGGTTAAAGATTAAATAATGGTCGTGTTGACTATTCAACATTTGTTTTTACAATAACAAGTTATTGGCTGTGGTTATATGTTAAGTTCAGGTTAGTATATTACAATCACACTAGCCAGCTATAAAGCCCTAGAAGCGCTTTAGTCGTACTACTAGCGTTGAATTGAGAGTTGCTGGCAATTTCCTAGTAGAGACATCTTGTCTATGTTTTCAGCAATATCATATAGCTTTATGGTCCACGTATTACACAGTGATGTCTCTATCGATTTTCAGCTCTCTGAATCTTCTAATTATCTACTCAACCAACTAATTGTTCCAGTCGACTGACGACCTGATTTAGGAAAACTCACGCATTCTTTGTAAATTTGTGCTAGTTTGCAATCGTAAACTATCATGTTTTGTATCTATGAAATGTTATAATTTATTTAGTCATGACTTACATTTATTTGAAAATTAAAACTCTTCTTTTGTACAACATTTCTAATCTGAAATTTGATTTTGGGAACTTAACGTTTGTAAAATTCAGAATGCATGAAGATTAGCAGTTCTCTCGACCAGCTTTTCATCGAGGTAAAAGGACAAGTTCGCTATCATATGTCAGAATTCATTAACTTATGGCTCACATTTCTTTGTGATTTACTACCGTTCTCTAATAAACCTAAATATTAATAATTTAATTTTTCAATTTTGACCTTGCAAATTGCTATAAGAGAAGCATTTTCTTTATTAAACTTTTCGCCGAGATTAAATATAAAGTAAAAGTCATGTTGACTATTCAACATTTTTTTTTAAATAACAAGTTATCGGTTATATTGGCTATGGTTATATGTTTAGTTCAGGTTAACATAAATACAATCAGCACGCCTCTTTTTGTTTACTGACCAGCTAAATAGCCCTAGAAGGGCTTTAGTCGTACTACCAGCGCTGAATTGAAAGTTGATGGCTTCCTAGGAGACACATCTTGTTTATATTTTCAGCCATATCATCTAGCTTTATGGTCGACGTATTACACAGTGGGGTCTTTATCGATTTTCAGCTCTCTGAATCTTCTAATTATTTAATGAATCAAATAATTGTTCTAGTCGACTGACGATAGGGATTTAGTAAAACTCACGCATTCTTTGTAAATGTGTGCTAGTTTGCAATCGTAAACTAAACTATCATGTTTTGTATATTTATACGAAATGACATAATTTATTTAGGCATGACTTACATTTATTTGAAAATTAAAACATGTCTTCTTTGATGCTTCTAATCTGAAATCTAATTTTGGGAATTTAACATTCGTAAAATCTAAAATGTATGAAGATTGGCATTTCTCTCGACAACCTTTTCATCCAAGTAAAAGGAAGTTCACTGTCAAATGTCATAATTCATTCACTTATGACTGGCATTTCTTTGTGATTTACTACCGTATTCTAATGAACCTAAAGTAATTTAATTTTTTTAATTTTGTATTAAAATTTTCGTCCGGGTTAAAGGTTAAATAAAGATAGCGTTAACTATTTAACATTTTTTTACAATGACAAGTTATTGGCTATATGTTTAGTTCAGGTTAATATAAAATATTCAGCACTCTTAATTTCTGTTACTAGCCGGTTATATAGCCCCAGAAGCGCCACAGCCGTACTACTAGCGTTCAATTGAAAGTTGTTAGCAATTCTCTAGGAGAGACACCTTGCCTATATTTTCAGCCATATCAGTTAGCTTTATGGTTCACATAGTTCACAGTGAGGTCTCTATTGATTGTCAGCTCTCTGAAGCTCCTAATTATTTAATCAATCAACTAATTGTTCCAGTCGACTGAACACAGATATATGTGGGTTAGGGGGTCTGCTCATGTCACCTGGTCCCCTCAGAGTAGCTAAGATTTCAAATTATTAGAGGATTAATATGGCTAAGAAACATTGTCTACTTTCTTTTTGGAATTATGCTGTTTGTTTTGGTAAAATCCTTATTGCTCCTTTTATCTACAAACATTCCTCGAAACTCGGGCGACATTCGAGCTGTCTCGCAGCGCACCCCCATTAAATATTTAAGTAAAAAGCACTTTTGCCTTTGCATCCGACAAGCCATTCTCCGTATTATATTTGTCTTTGTCACTTTGAAGTGGAAATTGCTCGCCTACAATTACTGAGCCCATTGAACTACATGCAGTGCTTTCGTTAATTGCATCCAGCAACTTCGGAAACGATATTAAAATTAGTGTTGGGCGACTCGTAGATTTTAACAAACTATTGTAATGTTCAGGCTCAATTTTGGATCGATATATCGAATTGAAAAGAGTTTTAGAGACCAGTAGAGTTGGCACTGACCCTTTTTTAGTACATGATTTAAACATCCACAGTAATTGTTTAATTATGATTTTAGTTTAGCTTCAGTAACCATTTGCTGTGGCTTCAAATAGTATTAGTAAATTTCCACAGTGACATGTTTAGGTGCAGAAGTTGCACAATACTACTACTACTACCACTGATCTTTAGGAAATTTATAAATTTTTGTGTACTCTACTCCTAATTCTTAAATTTAAATATATTTTTTATAAATTCGCATTTTCGTTTTGTAAATGATGTTTAGATTCGAAGGCGATTTGCATAGGGAAAACGGGAAAACGAAAACAAATCATTGCTCCTTTTCCTTTGGCAAAATAGCGATGCATATTTCCATTTCGCCCGCTAACACTATTCAATTCTTAGCCGGGAAACTATTGCCCCTAGAAATCCATTTTATTCCAACGAACGATTTGGAAAAATATCCTTTCTTTTTGGCGAAAATCTACGGCTGCAATTTTCTAAGTATTTTGCAGTCGTCTTGGAATTCTTTCGGAGTTATTGCCGAAATTTCCCAGATAACAATGTTTGGATGTCGACTTTGAAACATGTTCTTATCCAGCCCACTTACCTGGATTTTAAATTGGCCCCAGTTCGTATCGTATTATTTTAACATCGATCTGACGAGGTTAAGATAGCATTAAGGGATACTCATCTATTCAGGTCTAGACGAGGATTTAATTCCACTAATGGAAGGAAACAAAGACATATAATTCTAAGCTTTCTAAAGGGTTGTAACTAACATGATTGGCCAGAAAGGTGCAGTTTATCTAGAACTGTTACAGCGAAGCACATAATCAATTGATTGGGGTCGATGGGCTATGTTCTGGTAAAAATTTTGTTCCATTTTGCTCTTACTTGGTACGACCAAAAAGTGAAATTTGTTTCACTAGGTGAAGGATGTATCAAATATTACAACGCAGTCGTCTCGATTGAAGAACGTTTACCTAAAATGACTTCGCACTTGAAAGATTTGCTTTGAAAAGGAACAAACACTTATAAATTTCTTTTATATTTAAGCTACCCCATATTTATTAGAAAGCGTCATCTAAATTGCTATAAATTTTTAATAGAAAAAGATTATATAAGCAGAGTTAATGGAACTTTTACAATCAATTAGATGACGTTTTCAAATAAACACTATATGAGAAATACTTCCATCATCAACCTATGTTGATACAACAAACGATATTTTTGTGGTAACGTTTAACTTTCGATTCTGCTATTTCTTAAGCCTTCAGTAGTTGAAAATGACAGGTTTTATTAATAACATTGAGACTATATACTGAATATTTCCTAGTCAGAAAAAAGTTGACACAAAAGTCGCTAATTGTATGACAATGAACAGTAAATCTGCGATTTGGTTCTTTCTTAAGCCGATAGGAGTAAAGAAATGAACAGTTGTGGTGATTGATTGCTGAAAAATTAAATTTTAAACATTTCTTTCTGACTTCAGAAAAAATGATTTGTCAAATTCGCCAAGACTCGAAAGGCTTTCACGGCCGGTCAAAATACAATCTAAAGTGTTTTCCGGGCTTTGAAGCCATGGTCCAGTGGAATTTCTTCCTGACGTTTCGTCTACAGCCGCGGCAGACATTATCAAAGGCGATGAGGCAATGGGCGAAGTGATCTCCCGAGCTTCCCGACGTTCACTGATTCGACTCTGGTGAGCTTCGTGGTATTTATTCCCTCGCCATCGCGCTGCAGTAACGGGACTGGGGAGGGGGTAGTGGTGACGCAGGGTTTCAGCGCACTTGAAGTATGTCGTACCATCATCCCTACCCCCACCCCAGTCCCTCCATAGCAGAGCGACGGCGCGGCACGGCGCGGCGGGGGAATAAATACCACGGAGATCACCACAGTCGAATCAGTCAACGTCAGGAAGCACGGGAGATCGCTTCGCCCATTGCCTCATGGCCTTTAATAATGTCTGCCGCAGCAGTAGATGAAACGTCAGGAAGAAATTCCATTGGACCACGGCTTCAAAGCCCGGAAAACACTTTAGATCGCCATGGGTTTTAAATAAATGTTTACAAATCAGAATAAGAAGTTCTGAGTTTTTAGCACGCAAAAATAGTTCTCAATAGCTAAAAGTCAAAACATTTGTCAAAATAATAATGGTTTGTAAATATATTGCTGGAACTCAAAATAAGAAGCTTTGAAGTTTTTGTATTCAGAAATGTGTTACATAAACCTTAAAACTCTTTGTTCATATTCAGGTTATGACAATTTTTTAGGTTCTAACCAGCTGATATTCAGAAAATAACTTTATACAATTTTTTCTATGACTTCAAAAACCATTACGTATAAAACTGGCAATGATTTGTGTTTGTATTGTTATAACTCAGAATATAAAGTTTTTCCACTCACAAAACTAACTAAAATATTCTGAAAGTTTTAAGAATGTTTTACGTTCTAAGCATTTAGTACTCAGAAAATAACATTTCCAATATTTTCTGTAATTTTATGCTTTTATCTTTTTCTTATTCATATTTCTTTAAGTTGTTTATTTTTTCTTATTGAGATGAAATAAACTTTGTTTTTTTTTATTCTTTCGAAGTAATTCTGGCACACGATGAGAATTTTCTAATGAGTGAACACTTGTAATATAAATTCCTTTACAATGAAACAATTTCAGTTAAAAACTACGTTTTTTACGATTAATAAATCCTGATTTTTTTATTTTTTATTCCGCATTGGCCTGAAAAGTAACTTCTATAATAAGCCAAAACTTAATTTTTATTGAAAAATGATGTATCAAAAATGGGCTTTTTAACCAAGTAATTAAATCTTTTAAACGATTTCAGCCAAAGATAAACCATTTTTCAAAGTATAAAACATTTAGGGTAGTAATAAAATTACTGCATTTTTTGGAAATCACAAACGTTTCGATCTTTAACTGAAGTGTTCCTCAGGGCCTTTTACAAGACTCATAAAATGTAATAATGAATGCCAAGCACTTACGATATATTTTAAATTGATGTACCTTATTATCTGTCTCTTTTGAACAAATTTTGTTTCTATAATATCCTAACTATTCCAGATTTTTTTAATTTTGATGCTTTTTGTGGTTACCTCTTTTTCTCTATTTTTTTCTGTTGTTTTATTGGTGATATTCTATAATCTTACTCTTTGTCGTTTTTCGAATTCTTGGCCCGAATTGCACTTTTCTAACGATTCATTTTTTTTTGACAAAATTTTGCTCCGAAAAGAAAATTTTAAATTTGTGCCTCTACCTTCATCTTTTATTTTGTTTCTATAGTTTGCCTATTTCTCCAGGTTTTTTAACTCGGCGATTTTATTGTTAAAATTCGATTTTTTTCTTTCCTATTGCTCTTTTCTACTTCACAGTTTTCCAGTTCCATAAATTTTCCATTTTTATTGTTTTTCATATCTCGATATTTTTTTTTACTTTTTTTTTATCAATCTAAATTAGACTGTGGATGTAAATTGGTGGATTGGAACAAGGCAACAATAAGTACTACAACCTCTTCGCCGACGTTTCGTTTAATTTTAAGACTATGGGCATCGTACATGATGATCTCGAGGTTTGTATGCCATTCGAATAATTTAATATTAGCTCTATTGTTGTTATTCACAGCCCTGATGAAGTTTAATGTTAAATTAGACGAAACGTCGGCGAAGAGGTTGTAGTACTTATTGCTGCCTTGTCCCAATCCGCCAATTTACATCCACATATATTTCTCTGGGACGCAATCATATTCATCTAAATTAGACTTTTCAATACGTTTTAATTATTTCAATGTTCTGATGACCTAAAATTGTACTTTTTCCGCGAGTAAACAATTGTAATTTAAATTGATTTCCATTGAGACAATTTACGCAAAGAACTGTGTTTTTCAACCAATATTTATTCCCATCTGAATGATTTTTAAAGTTATTTATATGCAGTATTGCAATTTTATTGTTAAAGAGAACTTTGTTCCAAAAAATAAATTTTCTTTTGCAATTTTCCAATTTTTTTAGTTGATTTTAGCTCACAATTATAAAAATTATAATTTTGTATAATGTATACCTACCTATTTTAAACTAACTTTTTTTAATAATGTTTGTTTTTTTAACTTTTCTTAACTTTTATAATTATTAACTAAACTTGTGCTTTTGTAGCTTTTATTTGATTCCTCCTTGCGTCTTCGTATTTCTCTATTCTTATTATTGGCTATATTTCGTTAATTTTTTATTTCTTCTTAATTTTTCTTATTTTAGCTCACAATTGTAAAACTTATAATTTTGTGCCATATATACCTACCTACTTTAGACTCATTTCTTTTTCACTTTTCTTAACTTTTGTAATTAGTAACTAAACCTGTGCTTTTGTAGCATTTATTTGTTTCTTCCTTATTAGTCTTTACTTATTCCTATTTCTTTATTCTTATTATGTGTCATATTCGTGAATTTTTTATTCTTTATTAATTTTTCTTATTGATCAAAATTGCACTTTGCATGATTTACACTTACACAATTTTAGCCAAAACTGTGTTTTTTTACGATTAGTGATTCCTGGTTTTTTAATTTTTGATTCGATATCGGCCTGAAAAATAGCCTCTATAATAAGCCAAAACTCAATTTTTATTGAAAGAATTATAGTTCACAAAGGAACCTTTTTTTAACTAAGTACTGAAATCTTTTAAAGGACATTGACCTAAAATTAAACATTTTTAAAAGTATAAAACTTTAAGGATAGTAATAAAATGACTGCATTTTTTGGAAATCACCAACGCTCCGACCTTTAACTGATCCAGGGCGTTTTCAAAGAGTAAAGCTTATTACGAAATTTATACAATTTAATAATGGACTCCAAGTACTTAATTAAGATATACTTTAAATTGATACATCTTACTATCTGCCTCTTTTGAACACATTTTTTTTCTATGATTTCCTAACTACACCAAACTTTTTTGCTATTGATATCTTTTTGTGTTTTTCATTTTTTTCTATTTCTTACTCTTATTTCATTGTTATAATTTTTATATTTTTTATACGAGTTTTGGCTCGAATGGCACTTTTCCAACGAGCCAACAAGAGAAAATTTCGTTCCGAAAAAAAAATTTCTTTTACGAATTTGGCAAGAAAGATTTGAAATATTTTAAATTTGTGCCTCTTCCTACATCTTTTAAATTTTGTTCTAAAGTTTCGTGATTTCTCCAGGTTTCTTTCCTATTCCTTTTTTTATTCTTCATATTTTTCTATACTTATCCTTTGTCACGTCTCGTTAAGTTTTTGTACTTTCTTTTTTATCGTTCTAAATTAGACTTTTCGACGTCCTTTCATTCATTCGAGGATTCACTGACCTAAAATTGTACTTTTTTAGCAAGTAAACAATTGTAATGTAAGATGATTTCCATTGAGACAATTTTGGCAAAAAGCTGTGTTTTTTTAACAAATAATTCCCTACTGAACGATTTTTCAACTTATTTATAAGCAGTGTTGGCTCTAAATAAAAATTGTACAACGAGGTAAAATTTATTATTCAAGAGAATTTTGTTCCAAAAAAAAAATTTAAATTTTTAAAAACTTTTAGATGATTTTAGACCACAATTATAAAACTTTTTTTAATAAATTTTTGTTTTTTTTTCACTTTTCTTAACTTATGCAATTATTAACTATACTTGTGCTTCTGTAGCTTTTATTTGTTTTGTTTCTTATTAGTCTTTTTTACTTAGTATTCCTCCATTCTTATTATTTGTTATATTTCGTTAAATGTTTTATTCTTTCCTATATTTTCTTATTGATCTAAAATGCATATTGATTTTTTAAATTCTTTTGAGGTAATTCTGCCCCAAGATGGAATATTTCTAACAAGAGAACGCTTAATATAAATTGTAAATCAATTTGAGAGACAATTTTGGCTAAAACTGTGTTTTTTCTGATCAATGATGGTTTTTCAATTGTTCATTCAGTATTGGCTCGAAAACTAACTTCTCCAATAAGCCAAAACTTAATCTTTAATTAAAGAATTATGGTTTGAACTGGGACCTTTTTTAACTAAGTACTAAAATCTTTAAAACGATTTCGACCTAAAATTAAACATTTTTTAAAGTACTAAGTTTTAAGATAGTAGTAAAATTACTCCATTTTTTGAAAATACCAACGTTTCGACCTTTAATTGTAGTGTTCCTCAGGGCATTTTCAATCAGTAAAGCTTGTGGCGAAATTTATACATATTAATAATGGACGCCAAGCGCATATTATATATTTTTGTTCTTTTTTACTGTTATTTTATTGTTAATATTTTTATATTCTTACTCCTTGCTCCATTTCAAGTTTTTTTTACAGTTCTGGCTGGAATAGCATTTTTCCAACGAGCCAAAAAAAGAAAATTTTGTGCCAAAAAAAAATTTTTTTTAAGAATTTGAGCAAAAAATTAGAAATATGTATTTTAAATTTGTTCCTCTACCTACATCTTTTTTTTCTAAAGTTTTCCAGTTTTCTCAACTCGGCGCTTTTATTGTTTATATTCGTTTTTTTTCTTTCCTATTCCTCTTTTATCCTTTATATTTTTCTATCTTTATCCTTTGTCATATCTCGTTGAGTGTTTTGTATATTAATTTTTTTGGTTCTTAACATTTATGACAGTAATAAAATCACTGCATTTTTTTAAAATCACTAACGTTTCGACCTTTAACTAAAGTGGTCCTCAGGACGTTTTCAATTAAAAAAACTTGTTACGAAATTTATACAATTTAGTAATGGACGCTAAGCACTTAATTATGATAGATTTTAAATTGATACATCTTACTATCTGCCTCTTTTAAACAAATTTTATTTTATAATTTCCTAACTATGCCAAACTTTTTTACTTTTTATGCTTTTTGTGGTTTTATTTTTTTTATTTTTTACTGTTATTTTATTGTTAATGTTTTTATATTCTTATTCCTTGTCATTTTCAAGTTTTTTTTTATAGTTTTGGCTCGAATGGCCCTTTTCCAACGAGCCAAAAAAAAAATTTTTTTCTTATACGAATTTGGCGAAAAAATGTTAAATATTTTAAATTTGTGCTTCTGCCCACATCTTTTTAATTGTTTTCTAAACTTTTCTGATTTTTCCAGGTTTCTTAACTGTGCGTTTTTTTTTTGTTTTTTCTTCTTTCCTATTCCTCTTTTATTCTTCATATTTTCTATCCTTATTCTTGGTCATGTCTCATTGACCCTTTTTTTTATCGTTCTAAATTAAAATGTTCGATGTGCTTTCATTGTTTCAATGTTTCAAGAATTTTCTGACCTAAAATTGTACTTTTCAGCGAGTAAACAATTGTGGTTTAAATTGATTTCCATTGAGACAATTTAGGCAAAAAACTGTGTTTTTTTAACAAATAAATCCCTTCTGAATGTTTTTTCAAGTTATTTATATGCATTGTTGGCCCGAAATACAAGTTTTACAATGAGGCAAAATCCATTGTTTCAGAGAATTTTCTTTAAAAAAAAAAGCTTTTTTTTGCTAATTTTTAAAGCTTTTTTACAGGACGTTGACTCACAATTATAAAAATTATTATTTGGTACTATATGTAATGGTACCTGCCTATTTTAGAATTAATTTTGTTTTCTTTTTCAAATTTTTCTTAACTTTTGTAATTATTAAGTAAACCTGTGAGTTTGTAGCTTTTATTTGTTTTGTTTCTTATTACTCTTTTCTTCTTAATATTCCGCTATTTTCACTCTTTGCTATATTTCGTTAAATGTTTTATTCTTTCTTATTTTTTCTTATTGATCTTGATCTTATTGATCTTGAATCATATTGCTGATTGATTTTTTAAAATCTTTTGAGGCAATTTCAGAGAATTTTCTTTAAAAAAGACCTCTTTTTGCAAATTTTTAGAGTTTTTTACAGGAGGTTAGCTCACAATTATAAAAATTATAATTTGCTACTATATACATATTGGTATATTGTTGGTACCTAACCTGCCATTTTAGAATAAATTTTTTTTTAAAATTTTTTCTTAACTTTTGTATTAAGTAAACTTGATATTGTAGCTTTTATTTGTTTTGCAATAGCAATATACTTCTTATTCCTCTTTTCTTCTTAATATTCCACTATTTTCATTATTTTTATTATTTAATATATTTCGTAAAATGTATTGTTTTACTAATTTGTATTGTATTATTCTTTCTTATTTTTTCTTACTGATCTTAAATGCATATTGATTTTTTAAAATCTTTTGGGGTAATTCTGCCCCAAGTTGTAATGTTTATAAAGAGTAAACCTTTAATATGAATTCTAAATCAATTTCTAAATCAAAAACTCTGTGTTTTATGATTAATAATTCCTGTTTTTTTCAATTGTTCATTCAGCATTGGCTCGAAAAATAACTTCTTCAATAAGCCAAAACTCAATTTTTATTGAAGAATTATGGTTCGAAAAGGGACAATTTTAACTAAGTACTGAAATTTTTTAAACGATTTTGACCTAAAATTATTTTTTTTTAAGTACAAACATTTAGGATAGTAGTAAAATTACTGCATTTTTTGGAAACACCAACGTTTCGACCTTTAAGTAAAGTGTTCCTCAGGGCATTTTCAATCAGTAAAGCTTGTTACGAAATTTATACAATTTAATAATGGACTCCAAGCACTTAATTATGATATATTTTAAATTGATACATCTTACTATCTGCCTCTTTTGAACAAATTTTTTTCTATGATTTCCTGACTATACCAAACTTTTTTACTATTGATATCTTTTTGTGGTTTTCATGTTTTTCTATTTCATACTCTTATTTCATTGAGTTAACATTTTTATATTTTTTATGAGTTTTGGCTCGAACGGCAATTTTCCAACGAGTCAAAAAGAGAAAATTTTGTTGCGGAAAAAAAATTAAATTTCTTTTAGGAATTTGGCAAAAAAAATGAAATATTTTAAATTTGTGCCTCTTCCTACCTCTTTTAAATTTTGTTCTAAAATTTCGTGATTTTTCCAGGTTCCTTAACTGTGCGCTTTTATTGTTTAAAATTGTTTTTTTTTCCTATTTCTCTTTTATTTTTCATATTTTTTATATCGATGTAAAATAGACTTTTCGATGTGCTTTCATTCTTTCAAGGATTTTCTGACCTAAAATTGTTCTTTCTCAGCGAATCAATAATTGTAATGTAAGTTGATTTCCATTGAGGAAATTTAGGCAAAAAACTGTGTTTTTTAACAAATAATTCCCTTCTGAGTGATTTTTCAAGTTACTAATATGCTGTGTTGGCCCGAAATAGAAGTTTTACAACGATGCAAAATTTACTGATTTTGAGAATTTTCTTCCAAAAAAAACTTTTTGCAATTTTCAAAATTTTTTAGATGATCTTAGGTTACAATTGTATAAATTATAATTTTGTGCCATATATACCAACCTACTTTAGACTCATTTTTTAAATATTTTTGTTTTTTTTTCACTTTCCTTAACTTTTGTAATTATTAACTAAACTTGCGCTTTTGTAGCTTTTATTTGTTTCTTACTTATAGTCTTTGCTTCTTCGTATTTCTCTATTCTTATTATGTGCTATATTTTGTTAATTTTTTTACTTCTTTCTTAATTTTTTTGATTGACCAAAATTTTTGCACTTTTTTTTTTAAATTTTATTGAGATAATTCTGCCCCGAGATGGAATTTTTCTAACGAGTTAACACTTGTAATAGAAATTGATTTACACTGAGACAATTTTAGCCAAAACTGTGTTTTTTACGATTAGTGATTCTTGGTTTTTCAATGTTTTATTCGGTATCGGCCTGAAAAATAACTTCTATAATAAACCAAAACTCAATTTTTATTGAAATAATTATGGTTTGAAAAGGGACTTTTTTTTAACTAAGTACTGAAATTTTTTAAACCATTTGGACCTAAAATTACAAAATTTTTTAAAATAAAAACATTTAGGGTAGTAATAAAATTACTGCATTTTTCGAAAAATGAACAACGTTTCGAACTTTAACTGAAGTGTTCCTCAGGGCGTTTTCAATCAGTAAAGCTTATCAGGAAATTTATACAATTTCGTAATGGACGACAAGCACTTAACTATGATATATTTTAAATTGATACATCTTACTATCTGCCTCTTTTAAACACATTTTTTTCTAAAATTTCCTAACTATACCAAACTTTTTTACTAATAATGCTTTTTGTGGTTTGCATTTTTTTATTTATTATTCTTATTTTATTGCTAATATTTTTATATTCTTATTCCTTGTTGTTTTTCAAGTTTTTTTACAGTTTTGGCTCGAATGTCACTTTTCCAACAAGCAATAAAAAAAATTATCCCGAAAAAAAAATGTTCTTTTAGGAATTTGGCAAAAAAAATTGAAATTTCATAAATGTGTGCCTCTACCTACATCTTTTAAACTTTTTTCTAATACTTCCTGATTTTTCCAGGTTCCTTAACTGTGCGCTTTTATTGTTTATATTAGTTTTTTTTCTTTCCTATCCTCTTTTATATTTCACATTTTTCTATCCTTATCCTTTGTCATTTCTAGTTGAGTTTTTTGTACTTTCTTTTTTATATCGTTCTAAATTAGACCTTTCGATGTGCTTTCATTCTTTCAAGGATTTTCTGACCTAAAATTGTTCTTTTTCAGCGAGTCAATAATTGTAATGTAGGTTGATTTCTATTGAGGAAATTTAGGCAAAAAACTGCGTTTTTTAACAAATAATTCCCTTCCCTTTTCAAGTTACTTATATGCTGTGTTGGCCCGAAATAGAAGTTTTACAACGATGCAAATTTTACTGATTTAGAGAATTTTCTTCCAAAAAAAAAACTTTTTTTGCAATTTTCAAAATTTTTTAGATGATCTTAGCTTACAATTGTATAAATTATAATTTTGTGCCATATATACGAACCTGAGTGATTTTTCAAGTTACTTATATGCTGTGTTGGCCCGAAATAGAAGTTTTACAACGATGCAAAATTTACTGATTTAGAGAATTTTCTTCCAAAAAAACTTTTTTTTGCAATTTTCAAAATTTCTTAGATGATCTTAGCTTACAATTGTATAAATTATAATTTTGTGCCATATATACCAACCTACTTTAGACTCATTTTTTAATAATTTTTGTTTTTTGTTCACTTTCTTAACTTTTGTAATTATTAACTAAACTTGTGCCTTTGTAGCTTTTATTTGTTTTTTACTTATAGTCTTTGCTTCTTCGTATTTCTCTATTCTTATTATGTGTTACATTTCGTTAATTTTTTATTCTTTCTTAATTTTTCTGATTGACCAGAAATTTTATAAATGTGTGCCTCTACCTACATCTTTTAAACTTTTTTCTAATATTTCCTGATTTTTCCAGGTTCCTTAACTGTGCGCTTTTATTGTTTATATTAGTTTTTTTTCTTTTATATTCCTCTTTTATATTTCATATTTTTCTATCCTTATCCTTTGTCATTTCTAGTTGAGTTTTTGTACTTTCTTTTTTATATCGTTCTAAATTAGACTTTTTGATGTGCTTTCATTCTTTCAAGGATTTTCTGACCTTAAAATTGTTCTTTTTCAGCGAGTGAATAATTGTAATGTAAGTTGATTTCCGTTGAGGAAATTTAGGCAAAAAACTGTG
Organism: Taphrorychus bicolor; assembly: GCA_951812265.1. Classification (NCBI taxonomy): domain Eukaryota; kingdom Metazoa; phylum Arthropoda; class Insecta; order Coleoptera; family Curculionidae; genus Taphrorychus; species Taphrorychus bicolor. The sequence goes on from OX638303.1 coordinate 19,319,057, forward strand.
TTTTTTAACAAATAATTCTCTTCTGAGTGGTTTTTTAAGTTACTAATAAACAGTCTTGGCCCGAAATAGAAGTTTTACAACGAGGCAAAATTTACTGATTTAGAGAATTATCTAAAAAAACAAAAATCTTTTTTTGCGATTTTCAAAATTTTTCAGAAGATCTTGGCTCACAATAATTGTAAAAAGACATTGAGACAATTTTAACTAAAACTATGTTGCTTACGATTAGTGATCCCTGGTTTTTCAATTTTTTATTCGTGATACATTTTTTAAAGTACAAACATTTAGGATGATAGGAAAATTACTGAATTTTTTGGAAATCACCAAAGTTTCGATATTTAACTGATGTGTTTCTCAAGGCGTTTTCAATCAGTAAAGCTTGTTACGAAATTTATACAATTTATTAATGGACGCCAAGCCCTTAATTATGATATATGATATGATATATCTTACTATCTCTTTTACTATTGATGCTTTTTGTGGTTTTCATTGTTGTCTATTTTTTTAGTCTTATTTTACTGTTCATATTTTTATATTCTTATTCCTTGTCGTTTTCCAAGTTTTTTTTTTCAGTTTTGGCTCGAATGGCACTTTTCCAACAAGCCAAAAAGAGAAAATTCTGTTTAGAAAAAAAGGAAATTACGAATTTGGCCAAAAATTGTGCCTCTATTAATTTTTTTTCGAAAGGTTCCCTATTTGCCCAGGTTTCTTAACTGTTCCAAAAAAAAAATTACTTGTTCTTTTAGGAATTTGGCCAAAAAATAAAAATATTATAAATGTATGCCTCTATCTACATCTTTTTAATTTTTTTCTAAGATTTCCTGATTTTTCCAGGTTCCTTAACTGTGCGTTTTTATTGTTTATATTTGTTTTCTTTTTTCCTTCCTACTCCTCTTTTATTTTTCATATCTTTCTATCTTTATCCTTTGTCATGTCTCGTTGAGTTTTTTTGTACTTTCTTCTTTTATCGTTCTAAATTAGACTTTTCGATGTGCTTTCATTCTTTCAAGGATTTTCTGACCTAAAATTGTACTTTTTCAGCAGGTAAACAATTTTAATGTAAGTTGCTTGAACTAACCTGAACTAACCTAACCTAACCTAAAGTAGCCGGAACTAACCTGAACTAATATAACTAGTGATTCAACACCAACCTTTTCAAGTTTTGCATTTAGTAACTGTTATTTAGTATCGCTTACCTTTTTAAGGTCGCTGACCTGGAATTAGAAATAACTAATTTTTAGTATTTTAGTCAGTAATACATACAGTTCAGTGACGTACATTGACTCCATCGATTTCAGTTGGCCCTGGTGGTCCGCTGGGGCCTGGAGGCCCTGGAGGGCCCGGAGGTCCTTCTTTGCCCGGGTCTCCTCTGTTTCCTGGAGAGCCTGGAATGCCGGGAGGGCCCTTTTCACCTACAATATAAAATACCAAAAATTAGTACAGTTGGAACAAAACACTCACAGGATTATAAACATCAATAAGCTTTATTACTTCGTATTTTATTGCTCTATGATAATGGAAATGTAATAACAATAATAATAACAATAATAATAATAATAATAATCTCAATTTACTGTCACAGAAATTCAATGTTTACTAATGAATATATTAACATACTAGTTTTATCAATTAGGAATAAATAACCATAAAATATATATCATACTCGATATCAATAATAAAGCTAATTTAAAGAACGGCTGACCTAATAAAGCTAATTGGCAAATTGCGACAGAAATAATAAGCTGGAACTAAAAATAACTTTGTAAGCAGTTACATAAATATTCAAATATATGTGGTATTCATTAAAAAACGTCACCTAGAAGCCTATACATTAGTCGAAGTAAATGAACTTTTGTTCCTTCATTCTTTCTTTGGACATTTCACACCCAACTAGATGACGTTTTCAAATAAACACCCCTTACCTCTTTCTCCTTTGTCACCTCTAGGGCCCGGCAAGCCCCTCTCTCCAGGCCTGCCCGGAGCCCCCGGAAGCCCGGGCAATCCCTCCTTTTCTAGTGCTGGGGAGTAGGGTTCGCTTGTCACCATGGAGTTCAAAAGGGCAGTAATGTTGCACGTACAGGAACCCTAGAACCACAAAGACCCTAATAAAGCCCTTTAATGCAAAAAAAAGGTTTTCATAACTTCGCGACCTGATTAAACACGTAACGAGCTCCCTTTTTACCGCGAAGTAATCAAATCAGAAGAAGTTTTCTTTCCAGGACAACTTCATTTTGCGGTCTTTTTGTTTCGTTCAACGTAACCAGCCAAGTTTCCCATTCGAATTATAATATTATGTGTCACATATGGATGTCGTGTTCCAGGTTTTTCACTTTTATGTTTCGCATAACGGGGCAAGTTTGAAATTACTTTGCAAGCGAGAAAAGTCCGGGGGCGCAAACTTTGTTCCGGTCGATGTTTGATGTGTGGCGCTAGGTGTAGGTAGTGTTTGCAGGTGTAATTAGTAAGGTAAATGGAAAAATTGGTAGCGTGCTGACGACTGTTTTATTTTATAGAACGATTGAGGACAAGAGTTTCCGAATATTGTAAAATTCGAGGAGAATTCGTGGTAACTTGCTTACCTATTCAAGATAATGGTGTAGTAGCTACAAGTGTACAGTCTAGTCAATTTGCTCATTTTCTCTTTCAAATATAAAGAAAATGTTTTTTGCCCCTATCCAAATCGGTAAAAATATGATATGAATCAGTAGTTTATGATTAAAAATCCCTAGTTTATTGCGTAAAATCGGGAAATTTGATTTTTCTGGTTCGGCCCACTTTCCCATATTTTTATGTAATTCTGATCCTTTTTTATTCCATATTTATGATGGGTAGCTTAGTTCGTCACTTTCGCAAAATATTTTGTGAAATTGACCTTGACATTGAAATTTTGTGACTTTTCAACCAATATTTTCCCGTAGAGACTGGCAGCTGGCTTTGTGATACTTTGTGCTTTGGTTTTGATTCAATCTTTAAATGTGAAGATATACTGCGGCAACGCTAAGATAATTGCTAGAAATTGGAAATTCATATTTAATATTGCCAATACTCTAAAAATTTTGACTTAAAAAGAGTCTTAAAACAACATAGTTAGATATACTTCGTATACGCGTCAAAACGCACGTCTTGAAAGAAAATTCCTGTCGTCGCGTACTTTGCTTGCTCAAACACGATCCAGGTGCGATCTATAAAAGCCCGTCGACTGATGCGCTTGGCCCATTACGTTAATACAAATGTTAGTGAGTGTGTGTAAAGTTCGGTAAAGAGTTGCGATTTTTCTTGTTCACGTATGTAATTGATATTGAAAATAAGACAATGACTGGAAGAAAAGAAGACAGCGTATTGTAGTTTTACCTCAAAACGACAGATTAAAAAAAATCAGGTTGTACAGCGACTTGTAACAATTGCACTCAGTGGGACTTAATACTAAACATCTGCGAGGAGAATAAGAATTAGATTGATGCTACTATCTACCAAAAGGTTTCAAATATTGGAGTTAAACATGCAGCTCAAGAATATTTGAGCATTTTGAAAACCATGGCAATGGCTCTTAACACCCTGCAGAGAAAAAATGCAACTATCTATCAAATTTGCCCTTTTTCTGTCTCGAATTAAAAAAAAAATTATTTTGCAATGTCTAAAACGGCCACGAGAGGACGCTAAAACTAAATTAAAAAAAAATTGTATACGTTAAATGTAACACTAGTGACGTAATGTTTATTTTTCTTAACGGAAATGATACAAATTTTTTTATTTAGGTCATTAGAGCCGAAGAAGCTGATTTCAAAAATACTTACGTAAGACACGAACTGAGTTAAATTAGAATTTAGTTGTGCTATGCAAAAACCGCATTCATGGTGCTTCGTAAAAATGCGTTTAGTTTACTATCTTAGGCAATTAAAGATTTGTGAATTTAGATTTTTACTAATTTTTTAGTTATTTTACAAGGTGACGTTTGTTATTATTTTGATCAAACGTTTCATTACCGAAAGACCATCATCAGCTTTTTCATACGTACCAGAAATTAAGTGGATATTGCAAAAATAAAGTTAGCACAATTTAAACATACTTCTACAATGTAAAGTTTTTTTTTGAAATAAAGTGTAAAATTTATTTTAACATTAAAAATTTTTATTCTTAATTCTTTATTGTAATAAACAACTCGAATTTCAATGTTAAAAGTGTTTCATTTCTGTCTAGAAAGGGATTCATAAGGATCTCGTTTAAATCCCTATGAAGCCGTGATCCAATGGAACTTCTTTCTCACGTGACGTCTACAGCTGCGACAGACATTAGTAAAAGCGATGAGGCAATGAGCGAAATGATATCCCGTGCTTCCCGACGTTGTCTAATTCGACTGTGTTGAGCTCCGTGGTATTTATGCCCCCGCCGACGCGCTGCAGTGGTGGGACTGGGGTGGGGGTAGTTGAAGGCGCACTTGAAGTATGTCGTGTAACTCTGTTCGAGTCTACATTTGGAACGTAATTTCCTCTTTCCTCTTGAAATTGTTGCCATGTTTAAACATCTCAATGGCCTCTATCGTTAGTCTCGGATAGAAACGCTGTGATTGATATAAGATATCCACCTCGTTAAAAAGGATGTGGCGACCTTGTTATGTGAGAGGGGGAGAAAAAGAAATATTAATCGCCTTTGTTTCCCCTTTAGTAGATCTTTAGAATCTCTACACTACCATCTAGTTCAGCAAAAGGGTAAGGTGGTCGGAGTAATTGGAGCATTTATATATCGATCTGGTCGTCGAAATCACCTTCACTGCTTATTCTATGATAACATCTGATAAAGGACAAGGACCGTACTGAAAGAATGACAAGCGAATTGATGACATTAATTCGCGTCTAGTTTGGTACAAATCAGCATTTATAAAATTTAACTCACTCGTGTGTCTCGTGAGTCAACGTGTGGATAGGCATAATTGGAGATACACTTATAGGACCATTCTTTATTGAAGGAAATTTAAATCGGCTAAATTTTTAAATCTGCTCCGTGACCAAATTATGACAGAAATTGAAAATTTGAATACTGAAAATCCGTGGATGCAAATGGATTGCGCTCCTGCTCATTCCACGAACGAAGCTAGAAATTTCCTCAATCAAGAATTTCCTGACAGGTGGGTAGGAAGGTTTGGGCCTATTTCATGGCCACCAAGGTCCCCTGACCTCTCCCCAAACGACTTCTTTTTATGGGGCTATCTAAAGTCGAAAATGTATAACAATGTTGAAATTGAGAATGTAGACGTTTTAAAACAACGTATCCGAACAGCCTGCAATAAATTTAATCAAAATTTCTTAAGAAACACAGTTCGTGCCTTTCAAGTTCGATTTGCATATTGTTTAGAACGCGAAGGTGGAAATTTTGAGAATTTGTTATAAACTTTTAATTTTATAGTGTTTTTAATAAATGTTTTCTTGTTATAAAATAGTTATTTATGTATTAAGAGCGAAAAGTACAACTTTTTTGCTCGGAGAGTGAAGTTTGCCGCGCGACGCGAAGCGGAGAGCGGCAATCACTCGAGAGCAAAAAAGTTACTTTGTGCTCGTAATGCATACAACGTTTTTCTTCAAACGATCAATTTCAAATAATGTGAATCACAACTGAGCATAACTGAAAACACAATCTGAAAATTTAAATCAAAGTGACAATGACGTTTTTAATAATTGGTTGAGTGGTGGTAGTTGCTATTGACAGCAAGCGAAAAAATCTTTTTCGCTTGCTGTCCTGGGCAACGCGCGGAAAAGTACACTCACATTCTGATCCTCAAAAAAGGCTAGGTTTTCGTTTGTCAAATGAAAGCGTAAAATGCGTCATTATTTGACGTTTGTAGAAAAATGTTATTTAATTAGTGGATATCATTGGCGGATTAGGACTAAGCAGCAAATTACACAACTATCTCTGTGCCTGTGCCTCTCTGCTTTGGCAGAGAGATAGTTTTGTAATTTGCTGCCTTGTCCCAATCCGACAACCATATCAACCAATTACTTTTCTAGGACTCTATATCTTTTTACAGTCCAGATTAATATTTGCGATGTCTACATTGAAATAATTAACGAAATATATTTGGAGGCTTTTTTGACGTTTTACCTTTACGTAAACATCAACGTCTGACACCAATGTTTTGAGATACATAGGGAAAATTGCTTGTATGTTCAGAGATAAAAAACCTCACTGTATATCTAGCAGAACTATTGGTCGCAGCTGACAATCCAGCAGCACTGGCCGAACCAGCAGCACTAGACACTAAAGGTGATAGCACCCATTGTAGCACTGGATGTAGGCCTGAGATTGGAACAACCTCAGCAAATCAGCATGCACAACCCATGTGGAGATCGTGGAATGGTGAGTGGCCTAAATGTGTTTTTCCTATTCTTGGGCTGGGGCTTCTTGTATTAAATCCTGCAGGGCAGTTACATGAATCCCGTTTAAATCCCCAATAAGCAACGAATTCTTAACACACCATGGGTTCTTCAATTCAAGGACCAAAATAAGAGGGAAAAGGTAACCTGATATTTTTAGGAATTCAAGGAATTTAAATGACATGCAGAAAGTGTAGTTCTAGCCCAAAACCTAGATGGCAGCATTATCAGTGTATAGAGATAGATAATGAAATGATCTAAAAATACAAAAAATTAGAGAAAGCTGCTGTGTGAGCTTGTCTGGCTGTCAGTCTGCCACGTTGTCGTCAACGTCGTTATAAATTTTTAAAGAAATATCATAACCTAAGCTATTTAATAATTTGACTGATGATTACTTGGTGTGGATCAATGAAACTACAGGGTGTAGAAGCGTTGTATAATGTCGACGTTTCGGCACTAAATCAGTGCCATCTTCAGAACACAAAAAATTTGTTTATATAATAGAAACACTTATACACTCGACAAGCACAAAGTCATGCGCAGTTATTAAAATTCTTAATTCTAAAAAAAAAAAACAACGAGTTGATCTGTACTTACATACAACACAAGCCACTTCCTGTGTGTCAGACTCAACAGACATGCGAGACGTTCTCATTTTTTATTATGATGTTCGAACAACGAGAAGAGAGGACCATTCAGCTACACAGTACAAGACAGAATGAAATTGTTCAGTCTTAAGGAATTTAACAACCATAAAAAAAACGAAGAGGAAGCTTACAGACGAAAAATTCCTCCTATTCCCCTATTTCCATTTTAGGTTTTTATTATTTATTTTATTTATTAATTTATAACGTCTCGCATGTCTGTTGAGTCTGGCACACAGGAGGTGGCTTGTGTTGTATATAAGTACAGATCACCTGGTTGTTTTTTTTTTAAATTAAGAATTTTAATAACTGCTCAAGACTTTGTGCTTGTCGAGTGTATAAGTGTTTCTATTATATAAACAAATTTTTAGTGTCCTGAAGATGACACTAATTTAATGCTAAAACGTCGACATTATACAATGTTTCTACACTCTGTAGTTTCATTGATCCACACCAACCAATCATCAGTCAAATATATACTTGGGACCACTAGAATCATTGTTTTAATTATTTAATGATGTTTATAAACATAAACAGCAATTCAATAAAAATCAATTGATTAAAGTGGGTGCCTCATGCCTCATGCCTCGATTTAATGGCTATTTCATAAGGTAATAAACCAAATAATGCGTTTATTTTTTAAAAACCGTAACAGCCTTCGGAGAGACTTCACTATGGAGATAAAAAAGGAGGTTCGCCTACTGTTTTTGGATGTTTTGGTATCAAGGAGGCCGAATGGGAAGACTGCGCACACCGTTTATAGGAAACCAACACACACTGACCGATACCTTAATAAAGGATAAAATCATCAACGCAGACAGAAAAGGGGAGTCATAAAGACTCTGTCTGTGAGAGCCAAGAGAATTTGTGAACCCTGCTGAATTGGACCGGGAAATGAAGCATCTGGAAAGAGCCTTTGCTTGGAATGGATAGCAAGGACGAGTTCGATAGGGCCGTCCGTCCAAGAAATGTAAAGTGCCAGGAACGAACAACGGGAGAAGATGAAAAAAAGCGCGGATATACTAGTTTACCATAGATCCACAAAGTAACGGACAAGATCGCATGTTGTTTCACTAAACATCATGCACATACTAGCAAAAACGGAATTTGTTACAAAATGCAATATTATTCCATTCATGACCGCGTTGTCCTTTATCTGCAGAAAAGCGGTTACATTTGATTCTTGAGGATAAGAGAAGGCACCCAATGGGGGCGAAAAGACAATAGAACAGCTCCAAACTCCGTATTAAACGGACATACTGTAAGCATTCCACCCACCCTTCTACGATATCCACACCATTAATAAACAATCCCTGGGGACTCTACAAGACAAAAGTCTAAGGTGATAGGCAATGGCTATTTTCCTGCTAGGTCCAGTGCCTCTAGCTCTGAGTTGACCACCTTTCTCTAGAAGTCACTAAGCTGAGGAATGTACTGAAGCCTTAAAGTCATTGAAGTCATAAATTGTTATTTTACAGGAGAGGCATTTTAAAGTTTTGGTTTAACAGTTATGTCCATATCAAAATATGTATTCAAAAGCGACTATTTTTTTAACAGAACAAGATAAAAATAAATCAAAAATAGTGATAGGTAGACCATTTTAGGCATATTGACTTAACATTTTTATCACAATTTCGTGAATTTGTGACATAGTTTGGCTCTGAGGTACAGACATGTAATCAAGACTTAACCTTTAGAGAACATTTTGCAACTCACTTTTCAACAATCAACGGACCAGACATTGTTCTGATCAGTGATGAAATAATGAGTTGAGGAATGACCGGTGTTAGAAATTAGGCGATCAGAAAAACGTTAGAATAAAAGCCAATGATGGGGGTTAACCAGCAAGGATGAGGTAGAAGAGATGCAGAGTCTTGTAACAAAGACGAGCGTTTTTGTAACATCACTTCCAGGTGGTTAAGCCTTAGGATGTTAAGCTCCTGGTGTTAACAACTACCTTTAAACCCACTCGTACAGTACAACAGAGCTTGAGATCGGCCAAAGACCGCGGAGATCCCCTATCGGCACCCGGAGTTTGCTGAGTTCCATGCAGCTGTGGCTCGGTATACACTGGCACCACAAAACACTGTGTCAACACGAGGATTATGGAAGACAAAAAACTGGGACAAACACAAAAGTCGGCAGGAGCAGAGCAAGCTCTCGCCGAAGGACACGACATCCTTTTAAACTAGGTGTATATCTTATATCAATCGCAGGGCATCTATCTGAGACTAACGAGAGAAGAAATTGAGATCTTTAAACACGATAACCATTTCAACAGGAAGTTACGTTTATATGCAAACTGGAAGCGAGTTGTACGACATATCTCAAGTCCCTTCACTGTGGCGCGACGGCGGGGGAATAAATACCACGGAGCTTACCAAGGTCGGAAAGCAGGGGAGATCACTTCGCCCATTGCCTCAACGCCTTTGATAATGTCTGTCGCAGCCGAGGCCGCAGCTGTAGACGAAACGTAGTTCGTTCAAGCCCGGAAAACGTTTTAAATTGCATTGATTTTTGATCGAAAATAAATAATGAACAAGTCAAACTCAGACATGATTAAGCAATTTCCTATCAGTCGATTTGGTTACAACGAAAAAACCTGTTCTAACCTGAAGGTTTTTCACAACTGACTTGACAACTTGAGAAAAGAATATGAGGTGACGCAATTTTAAGTTGTAGTCAATGGAAAAACTGCATTTTTGAAATAATTTGAACTTCAAAAAGAGTACAAATTGAAGTTTTGGACATTCAAAGAACGTGTTTTCGTTAAAGATTTCTGTCTTAAGAAATTAATTAACATTTTATTTCCAGGAGAAGAGAATACGAGGGGAGGAAATTTGAAGTTGTAGATAATGGCAAAACTGCATTTTTTAAAAGATTTTAATTTTAAGAATAGTTCAAATTGAAGTTCTGGACATTCAAAGAACGTATTTTCGTGAAAGTCTTCTGTCTTAAGGAGTTAATTAAAATTTTATTTCCAGGAGAAGTGAATGTGAGGTGAGCAAATTTGAAGATGTGGACAATGGAAAAACTACATTTTTGAAATGATTTGGACTTTAAAAATAGTTCAAATTGAAGTTTTGGACATTAAAAGAACGCGCGTCTCCGTCAAAGTCTTCTATATCAGGAAATAAATTAAAGTTCTAAAAAAAAAATTGTACAACATACTGCATCCTTAAGTCGTGTCTTTCTAGAGATATCTAATCTCTGATTGTATACAGGGACATTTTAAGAGTTTTACCCAATTTTCTTTTTTTCTTATTTCGAATTAAAAAAAAAGGTTAATTGCGTTTTCTCTTCGGCCACAAGACGACGATAATATGTTTTTGAAAATTTTTAAAGCACGACTTGAAATCAAGTCGACAATTTGAATGACAAGACAGGTCTTAACATCTTAAGAGAGTTCCTAAGTCATTTTTAAACGATTTTGATCCTACTTCTGACCTGTATTCTACTACAGCTCCAAATTAGCATTTTTTTTTAAGTTTTAAGTCAGCTGTTAGCTGATTTTGGCTCTAGTTCTTACCACATTTTCTCCAAAAAGTTCAAATTTGCATTAAATCATTCTTAACTGATTTTTTTCCCAATCTTAACTTGATTTTTTCTACTAACTCTAAATTTGAATTTTTGAACGCTTCAAATCTTTTTTAACTGATTTTGGCTTGATCCTAACCTGCATCTGTTAAAAATATTCAAATTGGCTCGTTTAAGCAGATTGACTTAATTTTAAATCGATTTTGCCTTTAAAAATCTTATCTCAATTACTCCAAAAACATCAAATATGCATTTTTAGATGCTTGAGGTTATTTTAAACCAATCTTGACAAAAATACTAATCTGACTTTCTGGAAAAATTCTATCTTTGCATTTTGAGCCAAATTTTGTATATTTTAGTCCAAGAGTGTATTTTACCAAATAACACAAGTTTGCTATACAGTGTGTACAAGATAAGGATACCCTGCATGGGCATCTCCAAAACGGTAAGAGATACGAAAGCGGTTAAATTAGAAGAAAGTTGCACAATGGGGAGACCTTTTACAGGGTGATTGCAAAAATGAGTTGTTTGTTTTAGTTTTTTAGATTTCTAAAAAACAGTGGTTTTATGGACTTTGGTTTTTATTTATTTTTTGAGTTATTTCAAACAATGCTCGAAAACGAAAAACACTTTCTCATTGCACCTTTTTAAGCTCTACAGGACGAAGCTTGTTACTTTTCATTCCATCGTTTCGTTATCGATGAACCATCATCAACTTTACTTTTTCTTATGGACCGAAAAAAAAGTAAATAAAGCAAAAGATAGCGCTTTTTATACCCAATTCAACAATGTGATTACTTGTGTCGGAAAAGCAATTCGTAATAAAATTTCTACATTTTTTATTAGTAGGAAATGAATAAAAATGCATAATAACAAACAGAAAAACAAAAAGGACGCAAAATTTACAACAAATGTTCAAATAGATAACCATTATTCTCTAAACGCAGGTAAGATCTTCTTACCGTTGATTCTAAGACTCTTAATTCGGGAGTGATAGTATTAAATGCTGACGTAACTGCTCTCAAAAGTTGATCTTGTGTATCAAAATGGTGAACGTATACTTGGTTTTTTTAAGTAACAATAAAGAAAAAAGCCTAGGCGGGTTAAGTCTGGTGATTGCGCTGGCCAGGCCTCTCCATAAGTACCGATTGTTTTTCCTGGAAACTGTTCCGAAAGATACACTCGAACTAGTCTAGCATTGAGTGCAGGTGCACCGTCTTATTGAAACCAACTGTTGTATTGCGTCTATTAACAATTCCGTTGTTTGTTACATTGCTTTCGTCCGACCAAATAACTTTGAATGGAAAGTCATTATCAATGTGACACTGCCTGGTATACCATTCACAGAACGTCCTCCTTCTAATTTCGTCTCCAGGTCGCAGTCCTTGGCAAATTCTAAATTTATAGCGGTGAAGGTTATTTTCCTTTAAAATAAATTGGGCTCTAGATCTGGCTACTCCTGTTTGACTTTCAATTTCCCTTGTTGATACATCAAGTTTTTCAATGGCTGATTGAATAACTTGATACTCTTTTTCTTCATGAGAAGTTTTTTACTTGCTTTTAATATGTTGCTTAAATGACCCATACTCCTTCATGTTGAAAGCTACACGTCTGAAGATTGATCTATTGGGCTGTCTTCTTTCAGGATATTTGTCGATGTACATACTTTCAGCAGCCTCACAATTGTTTTGGGATAAAATGTAACATGACAACATATCAAATTTTTCTACCCGTGTGAAACTATTTCCCGGCATAATTTTAATGGATAACTGAAATAATTTTCGCTACTTCTAATGAAACATTTATTGACAGAGAGTGCTGACATGTGCTGACATGAGACAACTGACAATTATAATGTTATTCATTGCCTGCTATTGAAAAATGTAGATAATTTAATAAAAATTGCTTTTTTAACACAAGAACTGATATAAATCATGTCAAGTAACACTAGCAATATCTAATACAGTATGTACATAAGTCGATATGAAAAAGTTAGTTTGATGATTGTCTCTCGACAACAAAACGTTGTAACAAAAATTAGTAAACGTCATCTTGTAGAGCTTAGAAAGGTGCAATGAGAAAGTGTTGTTTGTTTTTGGATACTGTTTGAAATAAATTTAAAAATAAATAAAACAAAAATCCATAAAATTACTGTTTTTGAGATATCTAAAAAACTAAGACAAACAATTAATTTTTGCAAACACCATGTAAAAGGTCTCCCCATTGTGCAACTTTCTTCTAATTTAACCGCCTTCGTATCTCTTACCATTGCAGAGATCCCCATGCAGTGTATCCTTATCTCGGACACACTGTATTATCATATACCAGAAATTCTTTTGAAGTTGTACAGCATGTAGCAGTTTTAAAATGATTTAGTTTTCGTTACACAATCTGGTGTTATAATGTTTTGCATTATTTTTGCAGTATTGATGAATTACTGTGTGTTGGTCAGTTTCACATCCACTGGAGTCTCCCAATGGAGCTTAAAGAATAGTTTTTCCTTGTTTTATGTAGGTTTTGCGTATAAAAGGTGAATCTATCTTTTCTCTGTGTGAATTTTTCTGCCAGTTTTGCATTTTTAGATTTTGTCCCAATAATGAGTTTATCCAAAAACATCAAAATTTGCCTTCTTAGAGGATGTGGGTTATTTTTAATAATTTTTAATTCTAATTCTGACACCCGCCTTTTCCAGAAAGGTTAAATTTGGATTTTTAGACGCTTTAAGAAGTTTTTTTAATGAATTTTGCCCTAATCATGATCCGAATTTTTCACTAAACTTCAAATTTTTATTTCTATACGCTTTGAGTCATTTTTAATGATTTTGGACGCTGATCCCAATCTGACATTTCCAAAACACACCTCATTGTCATTTTGAGGTATTTCTAGTCTAAATTTACATATTTTGATCCAAACATAAATTTTGCTAAAAACCAGAAATTAAAAGATTTGAGTAGCTTTGACTGGTTTGCCTTTTTCCAAATACGTTTAAAATTTTGTCTTTTTAGACAATGAGTTTTGACATTGCTTGAGCTCTGTTTCTATAGTCGAATGGGTTCTTAACTGGCGGGTCCGACGATTGATCAACGACAAACTTTGAAATTTTTGTTTCTTTTCATGGCACACCGACCCAAAACAAGCCATATAGGATAGCAGATATATACAAATTAAGGCTGACATTACAAAAATTCTGCAAGTCCAATTTGCAGATGCAAAAAGGTATTGCAGCGGCAAATGCGATTTTTCGTATTACTGAAACAACTGATAATGAGTTGCATCAGCAAGTCGGTTGCAAGTTGCAGTTGGGGGTGTAATAGTCCCGTAACTGATCTGTACTGTCAATCCTAACCTGAAACTCTTAAAAACATTTTTAATAGAAAACAAGAATATAAAATATAATGGATCTAGGGTATATTCTTGGCATAATATGGCTGCGCCCACGAAGAAGGTCAATTCCATTATATAAACGAATTCTCGCATTTCGCAATAACGCGTTTGATATACCGATGAGGCTTTTATAAACCTCTTTAGGCTTCCGAAAGCAATAACAAGGGAAATTATGGCACTGTTAAATGAAGACCTGGTAAGAACAACACAAAGACATCAAGCAGTGCCACTAGGAGTGCAAATAAATAATTTACGCTAATTTAATTATTTATAGCGTGCTCTTATATATTTAATTATAATATTTTTGTGTGAAAATATTACTTTTAGGTTCTCGTATCTTTGAGGCTTTTGGCTAGTGGAAGCTTTCAAAATGTGGTTGGAGAGAGTCTTTTCCACCAGATACGACAGCCTACTGTGAGCAAAGTTTTTACAGGCTTCTTAAATTCTTTAGTTCAACAATCCAGAGAATTTATAGTTTTTCCAACAACTCCAGAGGAAATAGGTAACACCAAATTGGGAATTCAGGAGAACTTTCAGTTTCCTGGATGCTTAGGATGCATTGGTGAGTCGAATGATAAAATCGAATAAGGGTATATACCGTGTCTTAGTACAGTTGCCACCATTGAAAATGTAAACATGTAATTTGTCTATCTATACTTTTTATAAAAATTAAAAATATAGAAAGCTTAGTTAAACTGACATAATATTACATGTATGCATTTTCAATAGCGCCAGCTCGACCTAAGCATAAATAGAGTTTTTCCAGATTGTACTCACATTTATATATCAAAGCCAACTGAAGAACATTGGAACTCATATATAAATAGAAAAGGACAGTATTCTCTGAATGTTCAGATGGTTAGTTAATTTCTTTATTGTTTAATCTACATGTTTAATGAGCATAATCATAAAGATACTAAATAGGAGTTTATAAACATACAAGCTTTATAGAAAATGTAAAAAAAAAGCCAGTAGTTTTAGGTACTAACAATATTATTTTTAGGTCTCTGATAGCCAACTAAAGATAACCAATGTGGTTGCCCAGTACCCAGGAAGTGTCCACGATTCTTTCATTTATAATAACTGTAGTTTACGAACATTCCTCCACTCTCATGAATGTCCGCCAAACTCGTGGCTGCTGGGGGATCAAGGCTATCTACTAGAACATTGCCTACTAACTCCAATCAGGGTTCCAAATAATGAAAAGGAGGAGAGGTACAATACAGCTCATAAACGAACAAGAAACCTAATTGAAAGAGTATTTGGTATTCTTAAAATAGTGTGGAGAATTCTTCAAAATTCTGGTGGAAATTTATTGTACAAACCTGAAAAAGTCATAAAAATTGTAATATGTTGTGCTATACTGCATAATGTTAGAATAAACAACAATTTTCCGGTTGAATATGATGAACATTTTTATGAAGCAATTGGGGATGTTTTTTATATTCCTAATGGAAATGACATAAATGAGCAAAGAGGGGAAGCAGTGAGAGCACGACTACTTAATAACAGATTTAATATTGGATAAATATCAACACATAAGTTACATGATTTAATAAATATGACTAAGGCTTATGAAACAAAATAGAATTTCTTTATAATTGGCTTAAATTGTTTTCTTTATTATTGGCTTTGGAAAAACTAAACTCACATAATCTCATCTCATAGGTAAGTATAACAAAAGTCAGACAAAAAAAAATTGAATACCACGTCCATTTTCTCAGAATATTTTAAGTGAGACTAAACACAGCTGTCGAAGAAACACTTGGAAAGTGTTGGGTATGGGCATAAATTCCTTATTGTTAATACGAAGCTTGAAATGCATTACATTTATTAGAAATATACATGATTTACTACAAACATGTTGATTTGCTTATTCTGTAACAATCAATGTATTCGTACTGATTAAAAAATCAACTTCTCGTTTTTTCAACACAATAAGCTTTTGAAGCAAACAGTTAGTAATTTTCATTTGTTTTAAAATATTTCTCTGGTTAGCTAACACATTTTGAGTAATGCTTGACTATTTATATGAAGTATGTCTGATTCTTCTTCTCTCTCTTCTTTTTTCCTTTTTTGTCACATTGTTTTTAGATTCTCCAACAACTTCTGAAGATATTATGGATGCTTCGCTTGTTTTTGATGCTGGGTTGACAGTATCTATTACTTGATTACAAACCTGTGGAAACCAAACTCACTTGTAACAAAATTAATAAAATTTACATTGGTTTTCTTTTGCCCTTTCATACTTTGCCCTTTTCTCCACTTGCAAGTGAAAAAGTATCTACACCTTCAGTCAAACCACTCACTACAATTTGTCCTATTATGGCCAAAACTTTTTCTTCAACATCAGTAAGACATAGCTTTAAGTTGTAGATAACTCCTAAATCTTTGAGGCGGAAAGTTCATTTTTTACTACTTACTTTTGGGTGAAGCCTCATTCACTTTTGGGCTCGATTCGTTCGTTGTTGGAGAAGGAATTTCGCACTACTCACAGTAAAATTACTGCGAATAACAATTTACCCTAAAAAGGGCTCGGACGAATCGAGCCCAAAAGTGAATGAGGCTTCACCCAAAAGTAAGTAGTAAAAAATAGCTTTAAGGGTTCTCCTCCACCTGTCGCTTCTCTGTGCCTCTTAATTTCAGCTGCTTTCTTTTTGGTTTTTGTTTTCATGTCGGCGATTTTACTTTTTACCTCTTCACCTGTTCTATTCATTATTTCAGTGGAATTAATTTTCTTGCCAATTTCTTCCCACTTCTTTCGTAAATCTAAAGTAGATTTGTATTTGCCACCCAGCTCACCTAAATGTATAAAATATAAAATAGACTTTTCACAATGTGATTAATGTGATGAATAAAAATTTATCTCTTCCTAGTTCTGCATCTTCTGAAACCTCATCAATTAAAACACTTACTTCTTTCATTGTAAAATTTGGCCTACGACCCTTAGTGGTTACTTTTACCGGAATCTGAATAGATTCCATATTCTTTTCTTTCAGAAAACCAGTATGTTTCAGAGGAAATGTTTTACGTAAAATAAACTTCAAAGTCAAAGCAGTGAAAATTGAGGTTAGTTTTGTTGTCTTCCTCCCACAACTCAGTGACAACCAAAAGTTTTTTCGAGGTAAATATGGCGGACTTGCAGGTTTTTTTTGTAATATGACTTTTCTCTGCAAATACATTGCAGCTGCAAGTCGGCCATATTTGCAAATCTGCAAAGTTGCATTTGTGGATGTAGTGTAATTCTATCCTTAGACAAGAAAAAATAGGATACACTTATGTGTCTCTGGCTTAAAGTGGTCACCAAAATGTGTAAATGTCACTCTGACAGTCTAATTGGGCAAAATTAATAATTCTAAGCAATTTTCGGGTTTTTGCAATTTTAATCCAAGCAGATAGTGTTAAATTTATTATACTATTTCGGGAATGAAGTGCGAACATGGACATGATGGTTTTCCCAGTTTACCACAATAGAATTGATATGAACTGGTGCAAAAGGGTATTACCACAAGCATATAGATGATGAGCTTAAATCAGAGCATGTGTAGCAAAGGTTTGGCAAGATGCACTGGAATACTTAGTAATAGAGGTGATGAAGAAAAAGGTGTTTGGTCTTGTCTACCACACATCCACAAAGTCCACAGGATTGGCAGGTTGAAAAAAAAAGTGAAAAGTGTTTTTAAATCGACTCCCACAATAGAACAGAGCCTGAGACAAATTGGCCAAGCATCAGAGGGATCCTCTATCAGCATCAGGAGTTTACAAAGTTTCGTGCAGCTCTGGCTTGGTATAAATACACTGACACCACAAAACGTAGTATTAACACGAGAAGTACGGAACATAAAAGAAGTTGCAGGCTGGGACAAACACAAAAGTCAGCAGTAGTAGAGCACTCTCTCTGAAGGCCACGACATCCTTTTTAACGAAGTGGATATCTTCGAAAAACTATATGCTCTGACCCTTCCCCAGTCCTTCCACTTCAGCATGGCGGTGGCAGTAAAAATACCACGAAGCGTTTAGAGCTAAAATCAGTCAAGGTGGAGATAATGTCCGAGGTAGTTATGGGCGAACCGTCAGGAAGAAATTCACACAAAAATGTATGTTTAGTTAGTAGCTATAAAGCATTTGTCTTGGGCAACATCTATTCTTGTATCTGATAATTATAGAGCATCTTTATCCTTTATTATTCCCAATCTAAAATTTAATAAATTTCGCCGAGTTTCAGATTTGTTGTTGTTTAAAACATCTATGGTTAATGAATAAATTAATTACTTAATGTTTTCTGGAAAATATTCATTTTTTGCTTAGGAACGTTTAGAACCCATTTTTGAATCCTATATATTGTTTTAATTGTTTTACCTATTTCTTCCAATTTTTCTTCAAAGTTGGTTTTGTTTCTAAAGCACAGATTGCTAATTGCTTCAATCTACAAAAATATACATAGACACAAAATGCAACATAATATAGTACAAATTGGTACATCAGTTATTATTCATTCATGTCTTCTTTCCAAATTCTGTAAAAAAATACAAATACAAATAGAAAATATATAGATGCAAAAAAACATTTTTTTTATATTATCGATACGCACGTGTCACAAAGAAGCAAAAAGACATAAAATTGCAGCGTCCTTAGAAATAGTCGGCCGATGACCGGTTTAGTAACCAAGGAATAGTTGACCCAAATTTATAAATCATAGATCGTAAATTTGTTCAACAAGTGGGTACTTCGAACCGCTGATTGACGTCATGGAAAAGAACGTTGCAATGCATTGGAAAAAAGTGCTGACGAAAACAGAAGTAAGCTCGAGGATTTTTGGGCTAGCGATGGGGACTTGCTCGGTGGCTTGCACGTAGGCAAGACTCCAAGATTTGAAGTTCGGGTTGATCCTTTTGGGGGCGTTACGTCAGATAAACGAACGACCACCCGCCGAAGAGTAATTAAGTGTTTTCCAAAATTTGTTATCGTCCGAGTTCAAGGAAGAAATTTGTCCTAGAAGTCCTTGTTGTCCTAAGAGAAGCCACGGGTAAACATAGGAGTGCCCCTGAAGTACGTTAAATTGGTTGGCACGATACGGTCCTCCTCTACACTTGATTTAGGTAAGACCCTTTTGTTATAACGGTGTTTGTTTTCATATTAGTCATTTCAGTAAAGTGGTTAGGGTAATTTTAAGGCACAGAAAATAGAAGTTTACTTGAATCCCATCTTCTTATTTTAAATATAACCCCCCCCCCCCATATTTTCGAAAGCCCCCATTCAGTGAACAAATCAGCATAGGACCCTTCGAGGGAGGTAACGACGACCCGGTACCCATTTAAAGATTAGAGATTTAAAGCGTAAATTAACGCCCAGTCAAATACAGTAAATTTTACATAAATAAGTACGCTTCACAGACCACCTTTATCATTTTCGTGACATTATGTATGTATATTACTTAACTCTAATGTTCACTTTTCAATCGATATGATATGATTCTTTTCAAACCGTAACTCACAGGAACTGACCAAATTCCTCTAATATCTGATATATTTTTAAGTCTGAAGTAAAAGGAAATCCCAGAATTAATATGGTACTCTATGAATTCTACGAGTAGTTAATCCGAATAATATCCCGAAAAAGCTTAATGTCATTTGATATAACAACTTATGATTATGACAAGCTAACTTCGAATTGTTTACGTCAGGAAACATTTTGTTGGTCACTCTGTTCTCTGATTTGATTCATATGGTTAGTGGACCTTGGACCCGCCAGTTAAGACCGGATGCGACTATGGATGGAATTACAGTACATCCACAAATGTAACTTTGCAGATTTGCAAATATGGCCGAGTTGCAGCTGCACTATATTTGCAGAGAAATGTCATATTACAAAAAAAACCTGCAAATCCGCCATATTTACCACGAAAAAACTTTTGGTTGCCACTGAGTTGTGGGAGGAAGACAACAAAATTAACCTCAATTTTCACTGCTTTGACTTTGAAGCCTCAAAGATACGAAAACCTAAAAGTTATATTTTTACACAAAAATATTATAATAAAATATGTAAGAGCACGCTGTGAATAATTAAATTAACGTAAATTATTTACTTGCACTCCTAGTGGCACAGCTTGATGCCTTTGTGTTGGTCTTACCAGGTCTTCATTTAACAGTGCCATAATTTCCCTGGCTTTCGGAAGCCTAAAGAGGTTTATTAAAACTTCTTTATTTGGATTACGGTTAGGATTGACACTACAGATGAGTTGCGGGACTATTTCACCTCCTGCAAACTTGCAACCGACTTGCGGATGCAACTCATTATCAGTTGTTTTAGTAATACGAAAAATTACATTTGCAGCTGCAATACCTTTTTGCATCTGCAAATTGGACTTGCAGAGTTTTTTTAATGTCAGCCTATATCCTCAATTTCTCCACATTTGCATTTTGGGTTGCTATGATATTTACCTTTTATACTACCTCTCACACTATTGTCAGTGTTCAGTAAGTATATTTGCAATGTCATTGTCAGTAGTTTTATAATAAGTTGATTAAAGCCTAATTCTCTAAAGGTCTAGATTCTATCTACTACAATTAAATCAACTTATTTTGAAGCGCGATGGATAAACTGCTTCGTCCTGAAAGACTGGAATTGGATCCCAATTCACCTAATGCTACTGAACTTTGGAAACACTGTTACCGATCCTTTCAAAACTTCCTTGAAGGTGCTAAGCCACATGATGACAAAGAAAAGCTCAACTTACTGATCAATTATATCAATTCGATGCCACACATTTATAAGTGACTGCGGAACCTATGAGGATGCCGTGAAGATACCTGAAATACTGAGATACCTGAAATATTTGCCGTTATTCCCTTGCAACTCGAGGACAACAGCCCGGTGAGTCTATTGATCAGTTTTTGCAAGTTCTTAAGCAAATGAGCAAAGAATGTAATTTTAAGGCAGTCTCTGCTGAAAAGAATAGCAGTGAGTTCATCAGAGATTCCTTCATTACTAGTCTAAATTCGTCAATATTTAGACAACGTTTACTAGAAAGTACAACACTTACTTTAGACGAAGCTGTCGATAAAGCTAGGGCTCTTGAAATGGCTCAACATCAATCAGAATCGTACAACTCCCGTTTTGCTGGTACTGCAGCTTCTACAAGTGTGAATCCAAAAGAGACTTTTCAAAATAATTATACGGATTATCCAACTGTTGCTGCCAGTGCTGGGCAAAAGTGTTATTTTTGTCCTGCTCGAAACTCTGTCTATCACAATTGTAGCAAAAAGTGGCATTTTACAAAAGTGTGTAAGTCTCCTAGAAATAACTACACATCAGCGGCATTGCTTGCACACATATCTGCTGCTTCTTTGAGAGTTTGTCCAAGTCAATGACTCAAGTTGAAATAAATTGAAATCAAATAGATGCCCTAATCGATACTGGAAGTTCTGATAGTTATTTGTGCAGCAGGATTGCTAAAGAGAAAACTTTTAAGGTTTTTCCTTCGAAAACAAATCTATGGCCACCACATCCTTGAAGTCTAAAGTACTGGGTTACTGTGTAGTAAATCTGCAAATTGAATCAATTTTCTACAGAAATGTCAAGCTATTGATATTAAATGATCTGTTTGCAGATATGATAATCGGTCATGATATACTTAGCAAGCGTTGCGGACTAGAAGTCAGTTTTGATGGAGCGGGGCCTATCCTAAAGATTTAGCAATAGCCAAGGTGGAACCTGTCTCTTTATTTTAGAATCTCCTCGCAAATTGTAAACCTATTGCAGCTAAATCACGTCGATACTGTACTACAGATTATAAGTTCATAGAACAAGAAGTTCAAAAACTTCTAAAGAAGGAAATTATCGAAATAAGTAACTCGATTTGGAGGGCACAAGCATTAATAAATACTAATGAAAACCATAAAAAAGCGAATGGTAATTGATTACTCTTCGACAGTCAATAAATTCACTCTTCTTGACACATATCTATTACCTAACATAGAAGATATCATCGGCCAAGTATCCAGATATGAAGTTTGTAGTACCATCGACCTCACAGCGCATATCCTCAAATTCCAATCAATGAAGATGACAAAATTTATACAGCTTTTGAAGCTTGTGGTAGATTATACCAGTTCAAAAGAATTCCATTTGGAGTTACCAACGGTGTTGTGTGTTTTCAACGTGCTATTGACAATATAATAAGAAATGAAGGTTTGCAAGATACATTTGCATATTTAGATGACGTCACGATATGAGGCATCGATCAGTCCCACCATGACCGGAATCTACAACTCTTCATGGACGTTGTTCAAAAGTATAACTTGACACTGAATAAGGAGAAATGTATATTTTCTTCAGGTGCCATCGATCTCCTTGGATATACTGGAACAAAGAAAACTATCAGACCAGATCCCGACCGATTGCGACCACTCTTGGAACTACCGTGCCCGAATGATACTAGTTCTTTACGTGGAATATTAGGTATGTTTGCCCACTACTCAAAATGGATATCATAATTTTCAAAGAAAATTCAACCTCTCGTGCACTTTAAGAAATTTCCGCTCTCTCAAGATGCTACTATTGCTTTTGAAAATTTGAAGACGGACATTGCTAACGCTGTTTTTTCCTCAATCGATACCATGCCATGTTTACTGTTGAAATATACTCTGTTCAGCGAGGGTTCAATATGACGCCACATTCATCATCTCATTTCATTAGAAAAAGATCGCAAAAAAACAGGCGTATTATTAGTTCTTATTAATAACAAGTTGGTCAGCAAAACTCTTGAGTTGGTTTGTATATGGTGGGCTTTTGTCACACACGCGCGTCATTTTTTTTTTTTTTTTTGCGCTTTTGACCATGCGCGCGGGGCGCCCATAGTTTAGGAAATCCGAACGCTGTGGGCAGAGTGCTTTTGAAGTTATACCGTAAAGCATAAAATATACGTATAGCGTGAAAGTAAAACTGAAATGTCGAAACGTTTGAAATACTTTACTTCATATTCGCAATCATAACAGCTTTTGAAAATGGTAAAAAACGTGCTAAAATTCATAAAAAGATATAAAATGGTACCACGAGTACCCATATCAAAGTTCCCATTTATGACATATTGTTTGTGAGTATGAAACGAATCTACAATTGAAATTTCACTTTTCTAGCTTTGATTGTTCGTAAAAATGCAATATTTGCCAATTTTTGGCTCACTTTATAATATCTAAATCAGAAATCAATGCAGTGTTTACAATAAGGTAATAAAATTTAGCATTAGCACTTAGCATTATTTTGGACACCGAATACTATTTAAAACAGAAATCAACGCTCTATTTATCATAAAACTACTCGAATTAACGCAATAAATTAATTGATATCGATCTACATGCAAAAATCCTAAAACTCCAGGTTACAACATTTTTTTGGGACACTTTATACTATCTAAAACGTAAACATATGCCCTATTTGCCACAAAACTACTGGAACCAACGAATAAAATCGATTACTTATGATTTATGTGGGAAAAGTAGTTATTTCTTTGTTAAGCATATGGAGCTCACAAACCGACCCGAAAACCTAATTTTGGGGATCAAAATCGTGCATTTCAACCTTCAACAGCTTATATCGCGTTTTAATTAAGATTTATCCGAAAAGCTATATGAGGAGCGAAAAAAGTATAATAATTTTAGTGTTTTTTAACAATTTGTGGATAAAATGGCGAAGGAAATGTTCTGCAGTAAATATTACTAATATCTGACAACACGAGACTCCTTGAATAATTAAAATTGCTTTCATTACTAAGTTTTAATAACTCTTTCATCGCCTATATCTAACATTTTATTCTGGCTTGTCTACGTACTAAATAATCCACCCTTTCTATGTAAAATACACACTGCTTATGAACCTTTTCTGCATTATTAGCATATATTAGCTTCCTGCATCATTTTTTGAGCCACCCTATACTATCTAAAACAGAAATCAACGTCCTATTCATTATAAAACGACTCGAAGTAACAAATAAAATCGATTACTATAGATTTAAATGACACATATAGAAAATTCTATGTTAAACATACGGGGCTCTCAAACCGGGCCAAAAAACTAAATTTGGAGATAAAAATCGTGCATTGCCGCCTTTAATAGCCAATATCTCGTTTCGATGAAGATTTATCAAAAAATGTATAAGAACAGCTAAGGAAGTAGAAGAATAGAGCTACACGCAGAATCCATTTTCGAAGCTCTGTCTAGAACAGTAACTGAGCACGGGTAGCCCAAAAATAAGGTTCAAATTTTGCACTTTTTTTTAATTTTCTCAAAAACCGTGAAAGCTAGCTTCTTTCTGAGACATGCATCTGATAGCCCTTGGTGACCTCTTCATACATCATATTAACCGGGATATCGAAAAACCTTACCGTTTCCAAGATAAACAGAAAAATGTAAAAATTTCAAAATTTTCAAAAGGGGTAGGTCGTGAAAATTTTCAGCCAAAATCGATTGTCACAGATTTTATCAAAAATAGTCTCGAATGAAAGAGGGGACAAAAATATGTAACAAAATTGCAATTCTGGAATTTTCAGTAATTTCCTTCCCCTTCAAAATGGCGCCAAAAACGTAATTTTTCCACTTTTTATCGACATTTTAATACTTATATCTATATAATTCGAAAACTAAACATGATATAACAATGCTATTGACACCCATGAATAGAGCATTCTCGACCACAAAATACCTGCTTAATTTGTCGTTCAAGGTTTTTAATTTAGTTGACGTAATGTTTGATCAAATAAAAATATTAGGTAATTTTTACAAAATTTTAATAGTTTTTCACTTCCCATGAGACTGTTATTAAACTTCGCGAAATAGTAATTAACGTTTTGAGCAGTATATGAGCCGACTCACACTTAATTGAGTCACTGTTGTTTTATTGCCGTAAATGGCTTTGCTACAAAATGGCAAAATTTACTCTACCCATATCAATGAAAAATTTAATCAGTTAAATCTCGGAACCCAGAAACGGTAAAATCGAACAGTTAGCGCCAGTCGAATGGGCTTCGTGAAAGCTATTTTGTCAGTCATATACAAGAAACTGATTGTTTGGGCGTGGCACATTTATAAAGCAATATTTGTAATAAAAGGGAATACCCTGATGATGGCGTATAGTAGGCGTAAAGTCGAAACATCGGATATATTTGGTTTCAGCGCCCTTTAGCAACAGTGAGTAAGTTGGAGCAAAAAAGTGTAATTTTATTAAAAAAGTTTCCAAAATAGAACCTTGGATACTCGCGGCAAGTTTCTGGACATTAGACCCCTCTGGCCCGTCCCGTAAGGTAGCCACATACCAAATTTCAGCTTCCTACCTCAAACCGTTTGGATTTTTAAAAATGTAATTTTTAGCGAATTTCACATAAGGGAAACCTACCATTCGATTTTCAAGTCGATATCACGATCGGTTCATAAAACAGCTAAAACCTAGCTACAGTCAGCTACATATAGCTATGTGAGCTATATTACCATTCATGGTACCTCCATGGGCACCCAGCATTCAAAGCTGAACCATGTATCATTAACAGTTCTCTAAATATCAACGGTACTCAGCTACTGTAGCTACGATAGCTACGGCAAATATATTACAATTTATAATACCCCCGTAGGTATCTACCATCCAAATTTGAACTATGTACCATCAGTGGTACCCTAAATATAACCTTTTCTATATTCCTCCCATTTAAAAAGCATTGCACAATGTATTTCTTATGGGAAATACACGTGCAAAAGCCTGAAAACTTATATGCAAAATTTCGTTAATGGTACCCATGGGTTTGGTACCATGAATAAGGTTTCCACCCATGACAACTTGCAGTCCATTCCCTAATGAACCATGGTACCAAATTTCAGCTCTCTAACTTTATTCGTCTCAGAGATATCCCCATTTTGTAATTACCCTGTCTACGGCGGCCATTTTTTTTTCGCCTCCATCTTTTATTTATGACGAAATCGATATTGTCCCATTTAAAAAGCGTTGCACAATGTATTTTTTATGGGAAATACACGTGCAAAAGCCTGAAAACTTATATGCAAAATTTCGTTAATGGTACCCATGGGTTTGGTACCATGACGAAGGTTTCGACCCATGGCAACTTGCAGTCCATTCCCTAATGAACCATGGTACCAAATTTCAGCTCTCTAACTTTATTCGTTTCAGAGATATCCCCATTTTTAAATTACCCTGTCTACGGCGGCCATTTTTTTTTTGTGCCTCCACGCCTCCATCTTTTTTTATGACGAAATCAATATTGTCCCATTTAAAAAGCATTGCATAATGTATTTCTTATGGGAAAACGGAAGAAATGGCAAAAAACAAATATAACTACGCCCATGTCTGCCGAAAAATCGAAAAAATACATTTTTGCCCGAATTTGTAACCGCCACTGTCTGGGCGAAAACCTCGTGACGTCATCTGCCAAAAATGAATCCCGACATGAAATTTTCAAATCGACCAGTCTTTGTGAAAACGACCTCGAGGACTGGGCATTTTGCCAATAATCTTCCTAGAAATGTTAAAATTTTCCCCGGCCAGACAGTTTTCCCCGCTTTTCGTCCGATTTTCCTTAGTCTGAGGCTTTAAAGTTAATGTTTACATTTCGGAAATCTCAGCTGTCAGTTGTAGATGGGCGCGGCCGCCGAATGCTTCCGATTACTAGTTAGTGGCTGGCGAATCGGAACCATTCGGGATTTTCGGCCAAAATTTGAAAAATTTTGCATCGTTCGTTTCGAAATTCAATTAAGAGCATTTCGCGACGTCCCAGCTAAAAGTGGTTCCCAAGTCCCAAAAAGAAAACATTCCAACGTATCCCCTGGGATAGAAAACCATCGCATTAGATGCACGGTCTGAGCAGAAATATACCTCAAAGTGGCAATTTGAAATTTAAAGTTTAAAAATTCGTCAAATTCAAAGCTAGGCCCTTGATTTTCGGCACGATCAAGGGTCCATGTGTCTGCTACCTCCCTGAATTATTTCAGATTTTTTGCTACGAAAATGTCGAATCTACAGGGTGAAATGTGAGAAAAGTACACCAAAGTTGGCAAAAAATGCGGCACAGAAAAACTTTTGTAGCTCACCCGGTATAAGAGCTAGACCAAAACTAACGACTGATTTTTTTTTTCTCTCCACATCTTCTAGTTGGCCATATACCACCGAAGCCGGATCGTTCCATAGTTTTCGTAAAAATGGCAAAAAACTACCTTCGTATTTTGGACACTTTTCCTTAATTGTCTTTGGACATTTTTTTGACCATTCTGTATTAAAGTGACACCTGTGGCGGGATAGGATTAAAAGTAGCCAAGGATATGCCCTTTCCCCTGGTACCATCCTTATTGGGCCAGTCGTCTAACTAAAGGGGTCCAGAAGGCCCAAAAGGAGACCATTACAAAATTTTTTTCAAAAAACCGTCCCAACTTTGCGATTTTTTGTACATTTTCCTATTTAACTTATCGGAATTAGACGTCAAAATTGTTCGTCTACACATATGAGGAAATCTACCTGTGGAGAGTCCTATACGCCACATAGCCCCGGAGTTTCGACAAAACCGTCGGAAATTTGGGTACCTAAAAAATCGCATTTTTGACTTTGGTACGCCACTGGTCGGCCCCCCCCCCCGCACGTACCGCCAAACCGACCACATATTTGAAAAGCCCGTTCATTTCTGTATATACGCGCAATACTACAAAATCCCGTCAAACGAGCAGTTTCCGAGTTAAAACCGTTAGAACCAAAAAAATACAAAATATCTACAACCAAAAAGTCGACTTTGGCTGCGCGTTATAATCCTCACTTGCGTTCGGACAAAAACCACCAGCTAAAGTCAGTTTGACGCTTAATGTCAAAATGTCGTCAAAATTTAGAAAACCGAGTCCAGCTTTTGTAGAACTAAATATAGAAACGAAAGAACCGCTTTTAAGGGATGATGTGGAAAAAGTCACTGCGTGAAGAAAAACCGGAGAAAATTTCCAAAATAGTCGAGAAACAAGGAGTCACAATCGATGAAGCGGCGGAAGAAATTCCATCAGCATACGTCCCGAAGGAACTATGAATTGTTGAAAAGAAGCCCCTGTTCCTGAACAATCACCTACTGGTCCACAAAAATATCTTCCCCTGGTGTCACCTAAAGGCTAGATCCGCATCTGTGGAAATGAATAAAACATTAATCAAAATTAGCAGGTAGCTGAATCAACTAAAGAAAAAATGTGGAAGAACGGTGCTGCGACACAGATAAAAGCAAAACTAGGTGTATTAAAAAAATTGCCCACCCTTAGTTAGATTATGTACTCAATTTAAGTTATTTATGTTGCATGTTTTATTATCATATGTTGCATTAATTAAATTGTAAGAAAAATTTCAAGAATTGAATATACAATAAACGCCTAACAGTTTTTTTTATCAAATGAATGAATTCATGCGGACACGTATTGAACTATTCCGCAGAAAAGGGTGCATTCGAACAAAAAAATATGTTTGGCGACCCGACGACAAGTGTTTCTGCTTATTGGTTTTACAACGCAAGTTATGAGCACTACTAGGTATAGTGAGCACACAAAAATACTCGAATATCTTGGTCCAATTTTTGTCCATGATCTACATCCATGGCCGGGTGAATCATAGCAGGTGTCTATGGTAAAGCTGCTGCGGATATTCCTTCTGAATTAATACCCGAAATGGGAAAACTTTGGAATGTTTGCACAAAAGGCTTGCCCCGTGTCAACTTGACATTTTGTTTAACTGACATTTTATGAGAGACAGACGTGTTTTTTTGTATGACGTCACAATTTATGACGTAATATTGAACCCTCGCTGAACAGAGTATAGATGCTTCGGAATTCGCCATTGGTGCTCAACTATCGCAGCTTGGAAGGCCTGTAGCGTTTCTCCAGAACACAGTCTAAAACCGAGCAGAAACATTCATCAGTAGAAAAAGAAACTTATGCAATTGTTGAAGCATTGAAGAAATGGAGACACTTTCTTATTGGAAAACATTTTCGACTTCTAACTGATCAGATATCTGTAGCTTTCAAATAATGTAGCAGATACGCTTTCAAGAATTTGATCTCCACGACGTTCTGTGCCATCCAGGAGTTACCAGATTATATCACTGGATTCGTTCTAAGAATCTTCTTTCTTCGTTGTCGATGTACGAAGATGTACGAAAAGTTTCAGCATCCTGCCCTATTTGTGCCGAGCTTAAGCCAAGATTCCATAAGAACCAAGGTACTTTGATAAAGTCAACATTGCCATTTGAGAGGCCTAACATAGATTTCAAAGGACCGTTGCCATCGCAAACAAATAACCACTATATTATCGCAATAAATGACGAATTTTCACGATTTCCATTTACGTTTCCATGTTCAGACATGACATCCTCCACTGTTATCAAATGTTTAAGTGAACTATTTTCGATTTTTGGAATGCCATCATATATACATTCTGATCGAGGACCATCTTTGATGTCTCAAGAACAAAAGTCAATTTAAATTCCCACGGCGTAGCAACAAGCCGTACTAACCTTGTAACCCACAAGGAAATGGCCAATGCGAAAGATATAACGGTATCATTTGGAAGACAACTCAACTTGCCGTAAAATCAAGAAACCTTAAACTGACTCAGTGGAAATCAGTCTTACAGGATTCTCTCTATTTGATAAGACCTGTGCTGTGTACTGCTACAAACTGTACACCACATGAACGCTTATTTAAACATGTGCGCCGATCCCTATAAAAGAAATATCAGAAATAGTAAATATGACCCACTCGTAGAGGAAGTCGAATTACTAGACTCAAATGCTGATTATGCTCATATTCGCCTCCCGAACGGAATCGAAACCACCATCTCTACTCGACACTTGGCACCTTGCGGCGACAAAACACTATCGAATGAAAGAGTTATTAATATGGCCCCAAGTGATTATGAATCTCAAGATTCTAATCAACATCTTGAAGATAATTTTGAGGCAGCTAGAAATTAAAACAGAATGCTTAAAAGCAGCTGATCAATTTAACCCAGATGCTTCTGGTTCTGAAACTTCCAGCCTACTAGACGGTGACCGCTCAGAACGAACCAGATGAGCTCCAAGATACCTAAGGTAATATGTAAGACATTAGGGGGGAAGAATGTTATGATATTTACCTTTTATACTACCTCTCACACTATTGTCAGTGTTCAGTACGTACCTTTGTAATGTCATTGTCAATAGTTTTATACATAGATTACCCAAATAGAAGAAAGACTGACATAGGGGGCTCTGAAGGAGGAAATTTGACATTTCAAAAAAAGCTCCCAAGCCCCCACCCCATCTAAAAAGTGCCGGTGTTGGCCGATTTCGGCGATTTCTACGCGGAAACAGCCGAAATGCCGAACTCGATTCGATTTGTTTGTATATATCGCAAAAATGGCGTCGATTTGTATTTATGAATATTATAATCTTTTAGTTTATTTCTGGTTTTAAATATAAATTTAATACAAAAATAAGACTAATACCTACCTAGAAAATAAGAGGGGCAGAGGCAGTGGCTTATCAACCATACCGCCGAGCCCCGCGACGGCGGGGAGACCGCTATACAGTCTATAAGGGGCCCTAAGCGAAGCCGTTACTTGGTTGATTAAAACATTGATTTTAACAAAGCACAAAAATCAAATTTGGCGGGGAATCCCAATTTTGACAGTAACCCAGATCCTCCCTAAGAATTAAAAAAAACGTCAAAGCCATGTCCAGTGTAGCAATGTAAGTAGGTTTGAAGTAGTAACCACTAAAGCTATTCTCATGCATAATATTATGCATAATTGTAATTTGAAAAAACAGTTTTGTTTTGTGTAGGTATTGGTGATTGTGATTCAAAGAACTACTTCTATGGAAGCAAGAAGGGACTGCAAAGCTATAATTAACATGGATTGATAAGTCAATAGCAAACAGAATAGTCCACTTTAAAATTTGGTTGTCTCTGCCCTGCTGTTTCTAACAGGGTTGGACTGTTCACAAAACTCCAGATACAAGATTAAAGTAAGTACAATAGATAATTTTTTTTGTTTTAGTAACTGCAACTTTATCACATATTAATAGAATTCTACTTACTTTCCATGCAATTTGTCGGAGAATTTGGTTACTTTGGGTTAGTACTTTTGTGGTAGGCTGAGTCTATAGTCTATAAAGTTATTAAAAAGATGCATGAAAAAAGGTCCACAGTTTGAATGCAAATGTGGAGATTTAAATTTGCTATAATTTTGTCCTTGACTCTGTCTCTATAATAAGTTGTGTCTTCTTCATTAGACTTTACATGTATAAGGCAAAGTATATTACTCCAATGTCCTGTTTAATAAATGTGAGTTGCCTCTACCCCAGGAGTTAACTAGGAGGCAGCTGTATTTTCTCCCTATATTTTTTTAAGACTTGGGGCAGAGTCACTTCTAAATAATTATAATTATAGAACATAAAGATGACTTCCTATATACAGTACATAACTATAACAGCCACAGCTATTATAGCTTTTTCAATTATTAGATACCCTATTGCAAAACTAGAGCAATTTTTATGTCTGATGATTGGTAACATTTGTGCAGTTTGGTATGTTTTATTGGAAAAGTGATGCAGTGAGTTTTGCACAGTGCAACATTTTCAGCAAGAACTCTAGTAGCTATTTTTTTTTAGTTTAATTCTAGTGCAATTTCATGTTTTAATGAGAATGTACTGGGGCTATTATTTGAAGACACTGGAAGTGCACTGTTGTTGTTTCAGTGCAACACTCATTTTTCTAATCAAAATTGCTATTAAAAATTATGTCATAATTGCGTATAGGTAATGAAATATGAAAGTAATTCTATTATACATGACTTCAAATACTATAAAATTTGCAAAAAAAATCAGTTTGTTTTAATTAAAAATAACAAAGGTCAAATATGTTTAGGTACATAAGTAGGAAACCTCTTTTTTGTGTCCCAACCTCAAGTACAGGGGCAAATTTTATTAAAAAACAGAAAAATTTTCTACTCTTTAAAATTGTTCCAACATGTATGGGGTTTTCAATACAAAACTTCATCTAGCAAGCTTTGCAAGATGCAAAGAGCAAATTTTTACAGAAAATGATAATGTACCTAATCAAAACAGGTGTACCATTTGCAACCTTGGTTATGATTAGCTGTTTTGTTATTTATGGTAATCCTGTGAATCCTGAAAAACCAGTTATATATGGAATGGTGCTTCTGAAAATGGTACGTCAAGAGTGTCTCTGAAGCTACCAAACATCAGTCTTCGGTTTTCTCAGTTAATCTGTCAACATTGTGGGTTTTTTAATGGTTTATGAAATTTGGATTGTATTTCATTGTTTATTAGGTATCAGGAATATAAAAATAGTAAACCCAAGAGTGAACCATTTGTTGCCGAAAAGAGAACCCTGTATCCCGTTTTCTTTCTTTTTCTTTAAGATTGTATGACAGTTGGTCACTGATGGTAGTGGTGATAATGAATTTTGTTCCGAAAATAACCAGGTTTTCAGGAACCTTCGTATATCAAATGTCAAATGAGTTATTTACAACGTGGTTAACCAGGTTTGGAAACAGTATAAACATGCCCAAAGTAAATGGACTTCTTTTAGATGTCTAATTTCTGTTTCTCCTGCTTTGTTAAATTTTTAAAAGGCCACGTCAAGTTTGAAAATATTACATCGTTTCCTCCTCAATTTACTTCATTACTTTATTACCTCTGTTACTACAGCAGTAGTGAGCAGTCATCATATGGCCCAACAGCTATACAATGCCTATTTTTCTGTTCATTCATCCAATGTTTCATTATGCACAACATGTCCATGGGACTTTCTCTGCAAGGATGGACTTGATATAATTTTGTTTATCCCCAGCAATTTGACGCTGAATGTGCAGTGTTTTCAATGTGGAGTTCCTGACTGATGAAGATTTCAATCCCCCTAAAGAGTTTTGGGTCTCGCTACCCTGTTTGAGTCTGTACCCTTGTATAGCTCTGGAGGTGCAGAATATGGTTAAACCATATCTCACCATGGGCTATACTAGCGTGTGTTGTTGACTTGTCTAACACTTAAATTTTCTTTCGTTTAACTTTACTTTCAGTTTACCCTTGAGATGTAAAAGTGATTCTTAATGGCTGTAGAACACTCTATTTCTACATTAACTTAAGGACCAACATATCTTTATTTGTTATTACTTAAACTTTTAAAAAATGGACCGACTACTTGTAATTTGGATAGACAAATTATTTCAAATCATTTTATCTTTTCTTGATGAATCCATCATAACAAAAGTCACGATTTTTTGACACAACTTTTTGTTAACTAAGGGCATAGACAGAACTAAAAACTTACGTAATAAGTTTTATGCATTTTTTCTCATTCAGTTGGTCAAGAGAAATATTTTGGCCAATCAGTTTAAGAAAACCCTTAAAACATAAAACCTATTGCTTAAGTTTTTAATTGTGTCTGTGTCGTTTATGTTACTTACGAATAATGCTTTATGGGCCATTTGCACCAAGCAATTTTTAAGTGCATCTAGTTAAGGCTTCCTTTATTGCCCCCCCCCCTAAGGCCTGGTTCCTCATGCTTATAACTATGGTTTAGAGGTCCTTAACTTTAGGTTAACCTAAATTTGCTTGGTATAAACATAGTGAAGGGCCACCTTTTCTTAAAAAAATTGGTAAGTGACAGATCGAGTGACATCAATGCACTTTATATGGGAAACTTTAAGTTCCACCTTAGATCAACATTTTGGGGAAGGTGTGCAAATGGCCCTAAATGGAACATTTTACTGTGAAGTTTAAGCATTTTGATAATAAAAATGATTCCTCAAAATTTGAATCTGATGCACTCAATAGATTTTTCGATATGTCCGCAGCATCTTGGGGGAAAGCAAAGCACTCCCCAATATTCTCCAATAAATGGCTGAACTTTCATTACAGAAAATTGATAAACACTTCTTGAATTTGCCCGTTACACTAGATAATTTTGAACTAAAAGTCAAACAACATCTACTCATTTTACTTCTTGCAATATGGAAACACATTGTGTAACTACCAAGTCAAGTGTTAGGGGCGTAAAACTATTAGTATCACAAAATCACAATATTTTATATTTATTTCTTCTTAATGTGTATGTTTCTTTTTTTAGAAAAGACCAAAAAGAAAACACTTTGTTCCTGATAATTCAGTTGGACACAGAGAATAATTTTAGATGGTGTTATTTTTAGATGTTTATGTGTTTATTTGCTGATAATACAATTTAAATAGATCTTTTTTCCCTTTTAAGTTATATAAAAACGTAAGTTGTATATAATAAGGCCTCAATATTCGTGTATTTTAATGTTTTAATATAGGGTTGTCGTACATAGCAGTTTATTCTTTTAATAGAGCAGGTAAGTAAGTGGTTTTTGAAATTAAGGCCATTTCAAATTGATATTCATCTAGCTGGCTGGAAAATTATGTAATATTCACACAGTCTACCAGATGAATATTTATTTGATATAGTAGACATTACCTGTGGATAAAAAAAAAACTATGTATGGACAATTGTTACGATTCGGGTGGGTAAATGATTAAGTTGATCGCTAATGGAAATGCAATGCAAATGCGCTGTGTCACTTGTCACCTGTGGCAGCTTTGGTTTGGGAGCAAAATTTGCCCTGTCATAATCGTCACTTCAGTTGATTTACTTTGACACTTACATCTATTTGGGTAATCTATGGTTTTATAATAAGTTGATTAAAGCCTAATTCTCTAAAGGTCTAGATTCTATCTACTACATGGGTTGTTCGTGAAATTGGCGTTTTTAAACCCTACGAGTAAAATTTTAACCGATTTTAGCCTTATTCCTTATTAACTGTATTTTTTCAAAAATTCCTAATTTGCATTTATGCAGCCGATTTTAACTCTATTTCTAACCTAGATTTTTTAGAAAACAAAACTCGATATAGCCTTTTCTTGACTTTTCAAGACGAGGCAAAAATAAGTTTTTTATTGTATCGTTTTGTCTTGCATCCACACTAAGCAAGTTCAAATGTGTACAATTTTTTTTTTGCTTTAACAGACAATCCAAAAATTCTTATGAGGATCGGATGACCAGAGCCGAAATCGATTAACGAGATAGAGTGTCCCAATTGAGTTTATTAAGAGCAAGCTCTGAAAGTGTGGAGAATATCATTGAGTACAATAAGTCGATTGGACGTTGCAAACTTCAAATCAAGTTTCTGAGACCGGAAAAAAACTTGCGCTCTGCGATTTTCCAGATATTAGGTAAAAAAAGACCTCAAACTCGCTTGCTAAGTATCAACTAATAAAAAATATAAATTAATAAAAAACTTGACTTAAAATCAAGTCAAGACAGGTAGCTTGAAAATCAAGTCAAACCTTCTTGAGACACTTACTTCTGGAGCTGCAAGTCCTGGCAGCCCTGGCGGCCCAGGTGGCCCAGGGGGGCCTCTAATGGCTTCTCCCGGCGGTCCCTGCAAGAGCAAAAACACACTTCAAATTAATAAATACATGGCTCATTATTATAGGGCGCAACATGATAGCGAGCGACTCTTAAATAGATCCCGTCCGCCCCGGGAGAAAGGATACACACACAACATATCATTAGCGTCGTTACGCCATGCATCACTTGCCCTATTCAAATCTTAATCCCTTCCACATTCCCGATGAATTCATTATGAAGGCAGGCACTCTGCCTGTGAACGCATTAAAATGAAATATGGCAACGAAAGACCGGAGCTCCTTTCACATAAACAAAAACAACCGCAGGCCTTTGTCTTCCCATCAAAATAAGCAGGAACAACGTATTGTAAATAATAAATTCTTACCGCGAAATTATTAATATTCCGTCGTTCCTGTTGAGAAAGCCGCTTTCAAATGTTTCGCAGACGTTTGCTTCCCCCCCCCCCCGTATCTCCCCCCTCTTTTCGTTTTTTCCTCAGCGAACAAAGCAGGAAAGTTTAGAGGTAAATGTGGTTGAAAAGTGCACGTACTTAGCGTAATGGCAAAAATAGTGAGTGTGTTAAAAGGGTTTCAATAAAAAAAAGAAACTTCACTTTACGCCGTTAAACTGGATCGAAGTGGGTGAGGAATCAGTAAAAGCGAAAGTGCGTTTATGCAGGTCGAATAAAACTGATGGTTTAAACCACTTGCAGAGTTTGTGAAGTTCTAAATCTTTGAGGCGATTATTTATTTTTACAAATTACCTTTGAGAGCACTGGTGAACTTTTTCTCCCCTCCATTTTTATGTTTTTTATTTGTTTTTTTCTTCGGAAGCATTTATACAATTTTGGGCACATTTAGATAAAAAGAAAGTCAGTTAAATTTAGTAGAAAAAAAAAAATGTGTTTAAAGCACCTTTAAATTCGTGCTAATATTTCAATTCCTTGCTTTATGGTTACGAATTTAATTTAGCACCTAAAGCACTCCTTTACGATCATTTTGACAACAAAGCAAATTTTAAAATGCGATTTTTTTGAGAAAAAAATGATGATAAATGTGAATTGAAACTGTACGTTAACGATGCCTTATAAAGTTTAACAGCATCCACATTTTCAAAAATGTTATTTACTTAATTAATGTCTTTAGTTAACAGACTTGAAAAAATTTTAAATGACAGGCCACTTAGCAAAAGGTGCTTTAAGTAGGTATAGGTCACATATGAAAACTTTTAATTTTTTTATTATAAGCTTAATTAGGAAGTTTAAGGATTACACATATTTTTTTTCTCTTATCAATTTTTCGAGAAGACGCATTTCAGAGAAAACTGCAATATGGTCGATGGAATGTTAAAAAGGAAGTAGTCGATAAAACATTAAAAAAATAAAATAAAAAAAAATTCTTCAGAAAAAAATGTATTTAAAAAATCAACTTGTTTTGATGTCCTTTACACGCTCCCATTCTATATGCATTGAATGGTGA
This sequence comes from Taphrorychus bicolor, assembly GCA_951812265.1. Classification (NCBI taxonomy): domain Eukaryota; kingdom Metazoa; phylum Arthropoda; class Insecta; order Coleoptera; family Curculionidae; genus Taphrorychus; species Taphrorychus bicolor. The sequence continues at coordinate 19,355,906 of OX638303.1, forward strand.
ATCATCCTGTACAACTGTTAACGAATTACTGAATCACGGATATAAATTGAAATGGTAAAGGTCGCTTTGTCTTCACATTAGAGCCCTTTGATTAGGTTAGTTCAGTTATATTTTTCTTTTGTTTTTCCTTGTGGAATGTGAAATCCTTTGATTAGGTTGGTTCAGGTCAGTGCAATTATATTTTTCCTTTGTTTATTTTAGACCTGGTTAGTTCAGGTTAGTTCATCAATCAACTTGCTTTGGTGTCCTTTACACGCTCTTGTTATATATTCGTTGAGTAGTGAATCACCCTGTACAACTGGTAACGAATTACGGAAACACTGATATAAATTGAAATGGTTAAGAACGCTTTGTCTTCACATTAGAGCCCTTTGTTTAGGTTAGTTCAGTTATGTTTTTCTTTTGTCTTTCCTCGTGGAATGTGGAATCCTTTGATTAGGTTGGTTCAGGTCAGTACAATTATATTTTTCCTTTGTTTATTTTAGACCTGGTTAGTTCAGGTTAGTTCATCAATAAACTTATTTTGATGTCCTTTACACGCTCTTGTTTCATATCCATTGAGTAGTGAGTCACCTGGTAACGAATTACGGAATCACGGATATACATTGAAATGGTTAAGGTCGCTTTGCCTTCACATTAGAACCATTTGATTAGGTTACTTCAGCTATGTTTTTCTTTTGTCTTTCCTTGTGGAATGTGGAATCCTTTGATTAGGTTGGTTCAGGTCAGTGCAATTATATTTTTCCTTTGTTCATTTTACACCTAGTTAGATCAGGTTAGTTCATCAATCAACTTGTTTTGATGCCCTTTACAAGCTCTTGTTCTGCATTCATTGAGTAGTGAATCACCCTGTACAACTGGTAATGAATTATGAAATTAAAAATATAAATTGAAATGGTTAAGGTCGCTTTGTCTTCACATTAGAGCCCTTTGTTTAGGTTAGTTCAGTTATGTTTTTCTTTTGTCTTTCCTTGTGGAATGTGGAATCCTTTGATTAGGTTGGTTCAGGTCAGTGCAATTATATTTTCCCTTTGTTTATTTTAGACCTGGTTAGTTCAGGTTAGTTCATCAATCAACTTGTTTTGATGTCCTTTATACGCTCTTGTTTCATATTTATTGAGTAGTGAATAACCTGGCAACGAATTACGGAAACACGGATATAAATTGAAATGGTTAAGGTCGCTTTGTTTTCACATTAGAGCCCTTTGATTAGGCTAGTTCAGTTATTTTTTTTCTTTTGTCTTTCCATGTGGAATGTGAAACCCTTTGAGTAGGTTGGTTCAGGTCAGTGCCATTATATTTTTCCTTTGTTTATTTTAGACCTGGTTAGTTCAGGTTAGTTCATCAATCAACTTGTTTTGATGCCCTTTACACGCCCTTGTTCTATATTCATTGAGTAGTGAATCACCCTGTACAACTAGCAACGAATTACGGAAACACTGATATAAATTGAAATGGTTAAGATCGCTTTGTCTTCACATTAAAGCCTTTTGTTTAGGTTAGTTCAGTTGTTTTTCTTTTGTCTTTCCTTGTGGAATGTGGAATCCTTTGATTAGGTTGGTTCAGGTCAGTGCAATTATATTTTTCCTTTGTTTATTTTAGAACTGGTTTATTCAGGTTAGTTCAGGTTAGTTCGTCAATAAACTTGTTTTGATGTCCTTTACACGCTCCTGTTTCATATCCATTGAGTAGTGAGTCACCTGATAAAGAATTACGGAATCACGGATATAAATTGAAATGGTTAAAGTCGCTTTATCTTCACATTACCGCCCTTTGATTAGGTTAGTTCATTTTTGTTTTTCGTTTGTCTTTCCATATGGAATGTGAAACCTTTTGTTTAGGTTGGTTTAGGTCAGAACAGTTAAGCGAGGCCAAGCGGCTCATTAGGGCTGCTTTGTTCTCTTGTGAGGTGCAAAGCGGGTCTTAAGGGCCGCTCTTCTTTGACATGGCCTTTTGAATAGGTTAATCCAGGGCAGTTCAGTTATGTTTTTGCCTCTCTTAGGTTAATTCAGTTATGTTTTTTTCTTTGTTAAGTTTAGTATAGTTGTGTATTTCCTTTGCTTAGGTTAGTGCAGGGTAGATCAATTATCTTTATTCTAAGGTTAAGTTATTTAAAGTTACTAATTTCTGTACTTTCTGTTCTTTTAAATCGCATTATATTCGCACACTATTATTTGATAACATGCCGGATTACTTGCTTCAAAATTAAGATAAATTTAGATGTTTGGCAACATTGCAAATATCAACTGTCCTGTGCTGTGATAGTTTAAGAGTTTTCGCATCAGAGGTGAATTTTGAGGTATTTTATAATAATTTTTCTTTCAAAAGTTTCTTTTTAACACTAGAAACCCCGAAGGGGTCATTGTGACACCATTTTATATTAATTGCTCTGTATCTGTTTAACCAGAATTAAAATCACCCTGCGTATTTTTGACTTTTACTTATTAGAGGGAAAAAACCTGTATTAGAGAGATGGGTCGGAATTAGTAAAACGTTTTTTGTTTTTAATGTGGCCAACAGGAAGAAAAAAAGCATTAAAAATTTGTTTCCCATGGATTAAAATTTTGTGAATTATTATTGGCATGTAATACCAGCTGTAAAGTTTAACAAAATGTTTAGCTGCAGCTAAAGCATATTCCCCATATTTAGCTGAGTGCACTTTCACCGCACGTGATTACTTCTAGCATTGTACCTAATGGACACTGGTTCAGTATTTAAAAAAAAAACTTTCTAGATGTATTTCTTGTATTTGTGGCTCCAAACCCTTGTTGGATATAATCAACTCTAATGCCCAATCTCTGTCACGTAGTTCTTTTTGAATTCTTGTCTTATTTGCTTCCTTTTAGGGCTTGGTTTCTGTCTCTGAAATGTCAGGTTGTATCCAAAAGAAAAAAGGCAAAATTTGTTGATATTGGCTCCGGTTTGAACAACCATGACATCCCCATTTTGAAGTTAAAGTGAGCACTTCAGAAACGTCTTCATTTAACAAACGATCGATAGATAATATTCTCGTTGCTGTATGATCCACCAAGCTTTAGAATTCCACTTCGGTAGAGGTTGGTGTGATGGTAATGATGTCTGGGTAACATTTTAATTTTTCTTCTTTAATTTTGTAATATGGAGATAAATTATCATTGTTACACTTTATGTTATAAATTGTCGAAATCTACAAAGCGAGTTATATTAATAAATAAATAATATACAGGGTTTTCCATTACAAAAAACAAAGGTTGTGTAATACGCGAAAAACACCCTGTATAAACAAGAATGTTTTTAGCGAAATGTTTATGTAAAACCCTAAATCTTTCATATTTAACATTTTTCTCTAAAATGATAAATGAAAAAGATTATAGGAGGTTACAAATTTGATGAATCATCCTGTACTAATTTTACTACTCTATTTAAAAAAATTAAAAACTCGTATATGAAACAATGCCACTTACAATCGGTTACAATTTACATAAATCAAAATTATAACATAGGATTTGCAACAGTCTTAAAGAGAAACAGTTTTTTTCCGAAAAGCATCAATTTCTACCCACTGTGCGACGTGACGCTTGAAAGTTTTACACTTAAAAGTTCAACAGCTCGAGTGATTAGTTGTAGAGTGACCCAGACGAAACTGCTCGTCGAAAAATTCAAATTGTTGCAACTGGAAAATTATCTTCTACATCAATGTCCAATGCTTCTCGTCAACGTGGAAACGTGTACCATGCTGTAAGACCAAATAACAGGAACCAACGAGGCAGGGCACGTGTGCGTCGTCGTCCCACTGTGTCAGATGCTACTGACAATATTGATATATTCTGTGAAGGATCAACCCTTCTTGGAAGTGACAAATCAACTATATGGACATGAAACTCGTAGCCGAGTACCCTCTCAAAACGTTATAAAAGAGCCTGGTCCTTTGCCTTATGCCAAGAGGCACGTAATAGGAGACATGATAAGTTCATGCTCACTGATATCTGAGCCAATTCTGAAACATATAGGTCTATATGCACTGAAGAAATGTGGGTGAAACAGATTGGACTATTAGTTTAGAAGAGCTTGATGCATTTATTGCTTTGCTGTATGTGCCTGGATCTTACAAGTGTGGAGATATGCAATATGATCTTCTATGATCCAGCGATTGGGGAATAGGAATGTCTAGAAATTCCATGACTCAGAAAGGCTTTAGAAGCATCATGCGATACCTGAGATTTGACAAAAAAGGCACCCGGTCTGAGAGTCTGAAAATTGATAAATTTGATTCGGTGTCATATGCATGGGATGAGTTTATTGAAAATTGTATCTTGTGCTACAAAACTGCAGGATATGTTACAGTCGACGAGCAGTTATTTCCGAATAAGGCACGATACCCGTTGGCACAATGCATGCCCAATAAACCGTATCAAATTCTGGATGCTTGGGGATGCCAAATCTAAATACGTGTGCAATGCATTTCCCTATTTAGGAAAAGATGAGCTTCGCCCTGCTAACAAAAGGCTTTCCGAAAAAGTTGTATGGTGACTTCTTCTTTGGCAATCAGCAGCGCTATCTGAACCTTGTCTACAGCTCGGCGAAACAATGTGGTAGTGCTCACTCCATACCATTGCCCTAAGTTTTTCCGCACAATATCCTACTTCTCTTCTCTTCGACCTTCGATCAGGCCTTCTATAATAAGCTTTAAAAGTCGTTATTTGTCATTCCTTAAAACGTGACCGAAATACTCCAGTTTGCGTTTTTTTAGTGTGAACAGAACTTCCAGTTGCTTGTCGAGGCGTTGAAGTACCTCGGTGTTACGCACTCTTTCTACCCAGGAGATTCTCAATAGCCTTCTGTATACGTCCACATTTCAAAGGCCTACAATTTTTTGCACATCGCATCTGTCAAGGTCCAAGCTTCCATTCCATAAAACAGTATGTTGAACACGTAACAGCGCAGTATTCGGATGTGCAGCTACGTGTTAACCTCCATGTTAGATTACATGGAAAAAAAGCAAAAAAATGTTCTGATTCTAAGCACAATGCATCGCAATATAGTTATGGGCTAAACTGAAAAAAAAATCCAGAAGCTGTGAGTTTTATTAATAATACTAAATAGGGAGATGATGTGATTGACCAGATGGCCAGGCAGTACGAGAGTTGGTTCACGTCGTTGGCCTGTTCACATATTTTATAATATTCTCGATTTGGCACTTATCAATGCCTGAGTTTTATACAAAGAATCGACAGGTCCAAAAATATCCAGATATCAGTATTTATATCCAGATAGAGTGATATTATACGTGTCAGATTATACGTGTCAGATTAAAATTCACTTGCAGTAAATGTACTGAAAACGTAACCAAAATCATCAGTTCCGTCAAATGCACCCGGTGAAAGAAAAATCTAAGGTTATGTTTCATACAAAATATATTCTGAAAAACGATTCAAGAAATAAAAAAACTCGAGGGAGGCAAAATGACCCCACGTGGCGTTAATACGGTACAGGTACAAGATAGTGTAATGAAACTATACCGGATTTCTCAAAAATATATTCGCCGCACATAAAATTATTTTTTCCTGTTTTTAATAAGTATGAAGTAAAATGTTGTACATCATATGTCCGGTAACGTGTTACAGTAGTCGTTTCGAAATTCCTTAAAGGAAACAACTTACTCCTATTGTAAAACTATATTTACCGGACTTATAACGTAAATAACTCTAAAATCACAAAAAAACATAACTTTTACAACTTTTATTATGTCGTTTTCTACAGTAAAATTAATTTCTATGTAAAATTGTATTTTGTTTCTAATTTCTTTCTTTTCATTCTTCTAATTGTCTTAAAAACAAATGTAAGGCCCATAACTTTGTTTTGTAGAAAACTTCTTTTGTTTTCAGTACAATAATGATTATCATCAAAAAAATTCGGGTATAGCAAAGGGAGAAAATATTAAATAAAAAAATGTTTATAATTATAATTTCAAACCAATAACTTGGTGGAGATATTTTGATGATATTTTTTTAACGTAACTCTGTGGTAATTTCATCACTATTCAACAATCACTCTTCCTTAATAGTTATTTCTTTAAAATTCACAATTATAAAACAACAAAATCAAATTTTGCATAATTGCAAGAGGCCAGGTCTGGCCAAAACATTATTTGGCGTCTTGATCTTCTCTAATAAACTCAACAGGCTTATTAAAGCAATTATCAATAATGCGCCTGCTATCTAGTAACATTCCTATTACTTGAACCACATGAGACGTTGACCTCTTGAAGAAATGGCACACCAAACTGACCAAACTAAAACTTTGTCATCAAAATTTAGCTTTCTTCTGGAATATCACATTGTCTGGATATTTCTCTATGTTACCTCGATAAAACCCTTCAATTCTTTCATTCCTTTCCGTTTAACTTCCGTTATTGTGATCTGGACAATGTCTTTCTGAACAATAGGTTGTATTAGGTACTAAACTATTAACTAATTATTTAAAATGTACCTTTCGGAATAATAACAATTCACATCAAATGACGTTTTCATGGCAAACTCTCAACGATTTTCAGAATCCCAAACATTATTATTCACCCCTAAGACTTTTAAATAGTAATATTTTGTATTCAGCATTTCTAGAGTTTGTTTATAGTTAGGTAGCTCTGAAGAAGGCAATAGATAAGGTGCCGAAAAGTTAACTACGTGTTTTTGCCCGACTCCTTTTCAGAGTAAATTATTAGTCCTAATAATCTTACTGTGAATAGTGCAAAAATCTTCTCTAAAATCAAGCGAAACCCCCAAAAAATTGTGTTGAGGGATCTGATCAAAACTAGGTATTATAAAATTTCAATGTTTTTTTGAAATCTCTAATGAAAGGAGCATCAAATTAAGTCATTTCACGCAAAAGAAATTGAGGATGTATCTTTGAGGATGATACTTGCGAGCAGCAGCCACCTTGCCATAGAAAAAACATAAATGATCTAAGCTAATCTAATTTAACCAAAAAAAAACTCATCTAAACTAACTTAACGAAAAGGAAAGTAAAACTGAACTAACCTGACCGACATTCGTAGCGGCCCTGAAAGGTCGCTGCGCCATGGCCCAATCGCGGCCCTCAGGACATGTACTGAACTAATCAAAATAAAGAGAAACAGATTTGGACTAACCTGAACTAACCTAACCAAACTGAAATAACAGGGCCCACGCAGCACGTTACATATTCGCCTACTCGTTAATGTAAACATGTTAATTTTGTATTACATTTTTGGCCTAAATACCCAAGCGGGAACGTGACGTTACTATAACGTCAACTTTTGGTGATCATTCGTTATTTGACGTCACCTGACAAAAATATTACAAATATGTGACGTCGACATACCGCATAACGCATTATGTAAATTTTAATAACTGAGTTATCGTAACTCAATTTTGTTTAAGGAAGCACCTGCCGTCGTCCGATGGCGCCACTTTCATGTTTGAGGTATACCATACTGATGAGCTCCAATAAGAGCGAAACCGGTCTATGGTTCCTCTGCCTGATAGAGAAATGAGCTGAACGTCGTCCCCGGACAGTATAGGTACGAAATCTTGGCCACCTGTCTGTGGGAAGCGACAACTTTGACAGAAAACTGGATTGGTTTCACTTCACATATATCTCACATGACCTAGTGGAAGCACCTGCCGTCGCTAGATGGCGCCACTTGCATATATGCACAGTGCCTTGAGCAATACAGGAAACCAAGTCATCCTCGAACACGTATTTCTATCAGGTTTGAGATGTATCAACTGATGGGCTCCAATAATAGGGAAACCGGTCTATGGTGCCTCTACCTGATAGAGAAATGAGTTTGATACTCTGCTGAACGTCGTCCCCGGATAGTATAGGTACGAAATTTTGGCCATCTATCTGTGGGAAGCGACAACTTTGGCAGAAAACTGGCTTGGTTTCACTTCACATTTATCTCACATGGCCTAGTGGAAACCTGCCGTCGCTAGATGGCGCCACTTGCATATATGCACAGTCCCTTGAGCAATACAGGAAACCAAGTCATCCTCGAACTCGTAATTCTATCAGGTTTGAGGTATACCATACTGATGGGTTCCAATAAGGGCGAAACTGGTCTATGGTTCCTCTGCCTGATAGAGAAATGAATTTGATACTCTGCTGAACGTCGTCTCCGGATAGTATAGGTACGAAATCTCGGCCATCTATCTGTGAGAAGCGACAAGTTCGGCAGGAAACTGGCTTGGTTTCACTTCACATTTATCTCACATGGCCTAGTGGAAACCTGCCGTCGCTAGATGGCGCCACTTGCATATATGCACAGTGCCTTGAGCAATACAGGAAACCAAGTCATCCTCGAACTCGTAATTCTATCAGGTTTGAGGTATACCATACTGATGAGTTCCAATAAGAGCGGAACTGGTCTATGGTTCCTCTGCCTGATAGAGAAATGAGTTTGATACTCTGCTGAAAGTCGTCCCCGGATAGTATAGGTACGAAATCTCGGCCATCTATCTGCAGGAAGCGACAACTTTGGCAGAAAACTGGCTCGGTTTCACTTCACATATATCTCGCATGCCCTAGTGGAAGCACCTGCCGTCGCTAGATGGCGCTACTTGCATATATGCACAGTGCCTTGAGCAATACAGGAAACCAAGTCATCCTCGAACTCGTATTTCTATCAGGTTTGAGGTATACCATACAGATGGGTTCCAATAAGAGCGGAACTGGTCTATGGTTCCTCTGCCTGCTAGAGAAATGAGTTTGATACTCTGCTGAACGTCGTCTCCGGATAGTATAGGTACGAAATCTCGGCCATCTATCTGTGAGAAGCGACAAGTTCGGCAGGAAACTGGCTTGGTTTCACTTCACATTTATCTCACATGGCCTAGTGGAAACCTGCCGTCGCTAGATGGCGCCACTTGCATATATGCACAGTGCCTTGAGCAATACAGGAAACCAAGTCATCCTCGAACTCGTAATTCTATCAGGTTTGAGGTATACCATACTGATGAGTTCCAATAAGAGCGGAACTGGTCTATGGTTCCTCTGCCTGATAGAGAAATGAGTTTGATACTCTGCTGAAAGTCGTCCCCGGATAGTATAGGTACGAAATCTCGGCCATCTATCTGCAGGAAGCGACAACTTTGGCAGAAAACTGGCTTGGTTTCACTTCACATATATCTCGCATGCCCTAGTGGAAGCACCTGCCGTCGCTAGATGGCGCTACTTGCATATATGCACAGTGCCTTGAGCAATACAGGAAACCAAGTCATCCTCGAACTCGTATTTCTATCAGGTTTGAGGTATACCATACAGATGGGTTCCAATAAGAGCGGAACTGGTCTATGGTTCCTCTGCCTGCTAGAGAAATGAGTTTGATACTCTGCTGAACGTCGTCTCCGGATAGTATAGGTACGAAATCTCGGCCATCTATCTGTGGGAAGCGACAACTTTGGCAGAAAACCTGACTTGGTTTCACTTCACATATATCTCGCATGCCCTAGTGGAATCACTTGCTGTCGCTCGATGGCGCCACTTGCATATATGCACAGTACCTTGAGCAATAGAGGAAACCAATTCGTCCTCGAACTCGTATTTCTATCAGGTTTGAGGTATACCATACTGTTGGGTTCCAATAAGAGCGAAACCGGTCTATGGTTCCTCTGCCTGATAGAGAAATGAGTTTGATACTCTGCTGAACGTCGTCCCCGGATAGTATAGGTACGAAATCTCGGCCATCTATCTGTGAGAAGCGACAATTTCGGCAGAAAACTGGCTTGGTTTCACTTCACATATATCTCGCATGCCCTAGTGGAATTACTTGCTGTCGCTCGATGGCGCCACTTGCATATATGCACAGTGCCTTGAGCAATAAAGGAAACCAAGTCGTCCTCGAACTCGTATTTCTATCAGGTTTGAGGTATACCATACTGTTGGGTTCCAATAAGAGCGAAACCGGTCTATGGTTCCTCTGCCTGATAGAGAAATGAGTTTGACACTGCGCTGAACGTCGTCTCCTGATAGTATAGGTACGAAATCTCGGCCATCTATCTGTGAGAAGCGACAATTTCCGCAGAAAACTGGCTTGGTTTCACTTCACAAATATCTCGCATGCCCTAGTCGAATCACTTGCTGTCGCTCGATGGCGCCACTTGCATATATGCACAGTGCCTTGAGCAATACAGGAAACCAAGTCATCCTCGAACTCGTAATTCTATCAGGTTTGAGGTATACCATACAGATGGGTTCCAATAAGAGCGGAACTGGTCTATGGTTCCTCTGCCTGCTAGAGAAATGAGTTTGATGCTCTGCTGAACGTCGTCTCCGGATAGTATAGGTACGAAATCTCGGCCATCTATCTGTGGGAAGCGACAACTTCGGCAGAAAACCTGACTTGGTTTCACTTCACATATATCTCGCATGCAGTGGAATCACTTGCTGTCGCTCGATGGAGCCACTTGCATATATGCACAGTGCCTTGAGCAATAGAGGAAACCAAGTCATCCTCGAACTCGTATTTCTATCAGGTTTGAGGTATACCATACTGTTGGGTTCCAATAAGAGCGAAACCGGTCTATGGTTCCTCTGCCTGATAGAGAAATGAGTTTGATACTCTGCTGAACGTCGTCCCCGGATAGTATAGGTACGAAATATCGGCCATCTATCTGTGAGTAGCGACAACTTTGGCAGAAAACTGGCTTGGTTTCACTTCACAAATATCTCGCATGCCCTAGTGGAAGCACTTGCCGTCGTCCGATGGCGCCACTTGCAATTTTGTTCAAGTACGGACCTGAAATTTTCATTTTATATTTCGAAAACGCTCGCCGTTCCTGAAAGATCAATGTATTATTTGAAAATATTCATAGTACAGTAAAGTAACGATTTTTGGTATTTTTCGTCATATAACAATAATTTTGATCCAAAGTGTAGCAATTCACAAAAGCAACAAACTAGAAAACGAATCAGGTCTATCTGCTTTTGTGTTAAAGATAAAATTCTTCGAAAACATAAAAAATTGCATTTTGAAAAAAAGACTGGGAATGACATGAAAATTCTAACTATTTCATCCCTACTATTTTGACCAAAAACTATGTTTTCGTAATTAATGAATCCTGATCTTTCTAGTTTTTTTATATGTTATATATATGTTTTTTATATATCATGATTTTTAAACTTTTTTCTAATTACAAATTTTTTACAAGTTTTTAACTTGTTTTTTCTTTTTTGTTGTTTTTTTATTATTCAAATTTGATTCCTCATTCTTAAAAACGTTCTAAATTGCAATTTGCTGTGTTTTTTTTTATTATTTATAGGTAATTTTTCACAAGCTTTGACTTTTCAAACTAGTGAAATCTCGTAATGTAAATTATTTCTATTCAGACAAACCCTATTTAGCAACTTTTTTATTTTTTTTAAACAGTATGGCCTTCACTTACAAATATTTTAGATATATGCCCCTATCTGCCTCTATATTTTTGTTCTATAATTCCCCAACTGCCTCAAACTTTTTACTTTCAATGTTTTTTGTAGTTTTTAATTTAAGTTTTTTTTTTATAATGTTTTTGTGTTCGTATCTTTCTAATCTCATTCTTTAACATAATTTGTTTAATTTTTTAATATTTCATATTTGTTTTGCATTGATTTAAATTAGATATTTTACTGAGCTTTTATTTTTTTGAGGTAATTTGCGATGATTGAACAATTGTAATCCAAGATTAAACAATTTTGACCCAAAACTGAGTACTTTTAAATAATCATAAGTAGTTTTTCCACAGTTAGAGATTGAGAAGTTATGAAACGTTGTTTTTAGATGATTTTGGTCTCCTAGAATTAGAAATAATTTAAAACTGTGCCTTTAACTATTTGCAACTTTTTTCTATACGTTTCTGATTTTTATTTAAATTATTTATTTCTTATTGTTCTTTTATTGTTCTCATTTATTATTATTCTCACGTTTTATGATTTGCAAATCTCAAAATAATTAAAAAGGCACACATTTTTAACTTATTTTTTTAAGTGTACTCAGATTAAAATAACCTGAACTGCTGGTGGTGATTTTTGGGTATATCTGGCAATTTTTTCGGCCAAGTTTTGGGCCCAAATTCTTGAGAGTCGAATAGTGCTTTTTGTCGTTTTTCTTATAATTTTTAAATTTTTCTATTATTCCTGAATTTTCCTAATTTTCTATTGGTATTCTTTGTCACGTTTTCTGTATTTTCTAAATTCCCCTTTTTATTGGGTTTCATTCTTTCAAGGCAATATTGACCCAAAATTGAACTTTTTCAAAGAATAGACTATGTGTAAATTGATTTTCATTTAAGCAATTTTGGCATACAACTGAGTTATTTTTCCGATAAATAATTTTTGAATTTAGAAGTTTTTTACTCGGGTTTAACCCGAAATATCTCGAAAAAATTGAAAGATCAATTGTTATTACATAAATTATCTTTTTTAAGCAAAATCTTAAAAGTTTTAGACTATGTATTTTGGCTTTTAATTAGAAGTTGAAAATAATGTAGAGAATTTCAAATAAAACGCTCTTTTTAGCTTCGGATAGTTCAGGTTAGATAATTTTGACTTTTGAATACAAAAATTTGACGTCAGTTTGTAACGTTCACAAAGTAACGTTACTTTGACGCAATTTTGATACTTTTTTGCAAAATGACGTTATCGGTCTGTCACTTAATCCCCTCATTATGACGTTATTTCGACGTCATCCCATGACGTCTGTGGTGACCGATGTTTACCAAAAAGTTACGTCAAAGTGACGCCTTCTTTCCGCCTGGGTATTAATCATCCGCACTTTTTTTTCTTAAAACTACTTAATTTTATGCGCTCGTCCTGTAAATTTAAAAATATCAGAATTTTGTAAGACCGACCAGCAAAGTATTGAGGCAAAAATTAAGTAGTAAAAAAAAAACTTCTCTTGACCACCAATGAAGAGTAAAAGGATAGAGAAAAATGGAGGTATAAGCTGGAAAAAAAGTCCCGATAGGGCGCAACCATTACAAACGGCCACATAAACCATCAACATCGTCCATAAAATCCCCATAATCAAACGCAGCGTTTCTACACGGTCGTGCACAATCGGCGCTCGACTGATGCCAAATTGAAGTGCAAAGAGGCAAAAAGGGACAAATTAAAGGTCCGCGCCCTCGCTGCATCCGATACAGGGATAATCCAATCAGGGCACGTCCCGGCACTCCGACATTGTGCCACCATTTGCAAATCCCAATGCAGAAAACGATTGCAATTTGAGATTACAGTGCCACGTTTGACGACGAAACTAGTTTAAGGGATAATTTCGGTAGTTTATGAACTTGATGGATCGGGTATGGTTCTCGTAAACTCATCGATGACAGTGCACCATTTATAATTGGTGATTTGTTTCAATTACTAAACTTTGGTGTGTAGGCATACATTAGAGGCTTTATTACTCTGCATGGTTTTTTTCAATTATAAATATGAAGTTCAACGTTATGGTAGCTTGTGTTACTTGTAACTGTCCACCTGACTAATGATGTTCGAGTTAATGCTGAACAACACTTTGCAGATTTTTATCTGTGAACAAAAAATCATAAAAATCAAAGCCCAAATTTAATGTATTTCCTTCTCTGAACCTTTCCTTCCTTCAACCCTATCCACCGCGCACATTCTAAGCGAATAAAATCTTATCTCCCTTGTTGTATTATGAAAAAAAAAAATTAATTTGGCAGTATAATGAATTTGTATTTTTTGTATTTTTGAAAAGTTTAAGCACGCCCATCTAAGAAAAATCATATTTACAAATTTTGGACACCTTCTATATCAATATGCGGTTTTCACAGATGGGCAAAAATATTTTTAATAACATCTCAATCTGTTTTTGTGTTTTCGACAAAATTTACTTTTATTTTGGCTGTAAGATAAATTTTGAGGAATTTTCAAATATTTCAGGCCTCTGATACAAGATAAATAAAATATGCAATTTTTTTGACAGCCTGTATATAAGTTAGTGATTGGCATAAATGTACGAAAAAGTTTTTTTAATAAAATCTTATCTCCCTTGTTGTGTTTGTAAGAAAAAAATCTATTAATTTGACAGGAAAATGAATTTTTATGATGTTTGAAAAGCTTAAGCTCGCCAATTTAATAAAAATCATATTTACAAATTTTGGACACCTTCTGTATCAATGTGCGGTTGTCACAAATGTGCAAAAATATTTCTTCATAAAAGTCAATCTGTTTTTGTATTTTCGACAAAATTTACTTTTATTTTGGCTGTAAGAGAAATTTTGAGGAATTTGCAAATATTTCAGGGCACTAAAACAAGGTAAATAACGTATGTAATTTTTTTGACACCCTGTATATAGGTTAGTGATTGGGCCAACTGTGCAATTTTGTAGAAAAAAATAATTTTTATGATTTTTCAAATTCTTAATCTCGCCAGTTTAAGAAAAATCATATTTACAAATTTTGAATACCTTCTATATCAATATGAGGTTTTCACAGATGTGCAAAAATATTTTTTCATAAAATCTCAAACTGTTTTTGTATTTTCGACAAAATTTACTTTTATTTCGGTTGTAACATATAGTTTGAGGAATTTTCAAATATTTCAGAGCCCTCATACAAGATAAATCGAATATGCCATTTTTTGGACACTTTGTATATAAGTTAGCGATTGGCACAAATGTGCGAAATATTTTTTTAATAAAATCTTATCTCCCTTGTTGTATTTGTGAAAGAGAGTCTATTAATTTGACAGGAAAATGAATTTTTATGAATTTTTAAAAGCTTAAGCTCGCCAATTTAAAAACAATCATATTTACAAATTTTGGACCCCTTCTATATCAACATGCGGTTTTCACAGATGTTCAAAAATATTTTTTTTTAAATATCAGCCTGTTTTTGTATTTTCGACAAAATTTACTTTTATTTTGGTTGTAAGATAAATTTTGATGGATTTTCAAATATTTCACAAGATAAGCATATATGCAGTTTTTTTGAAACCTCGTATATAAGTTAAGAAAAATCATATTTACAAATTTTGAACATCTTCTATATCAATATGCGGTTCCACAGATCTGCAAAAATTTTTTTCATAAAATTTCAGTCTGTTTTTGTATTTTCCACAAAACTTCGTTTTAATTTGGCTGTAAAGCAAATATTTAGGGATTTTCAAATATTTTAGGGCACTAATATAAGATAAATTATATATGAATTTTTTTGATACCCTGTATATAGGTTAGTGATTGGCACAAATGCGCTAAATTTTTTTTTTATAAAATCTTATCTCCCTTATTGAATTTGTGAAAAAAAGTCTATTAATTTGGTAGGAAAATGAATTTTTATGAATTTTCAAAAGCTTAAGCTTGCCAAGAAAAATCATATTTACAAATTTTGGACACCTATATCATTATTCGGTTTTCACAGATGTGTAAAAATCTTTTTTCATAAAATATCAGCTTGTTTTTGTATTTTCGACAAAATTTACTTTTATTTTGGTTGTAAGATAAATTTTGATGGATTTTCAAATATTTTACAAGATAAGCATATGCAATTTTTTTGAAACCCTGTATATAAGTTAGTGATTGGCAGAAATGTGCGAACATTTTTTGCAATAAAATCTTATCTCCCTTGTTATATTTGTGAAAAAAAAAGACTATTAATTTGGAAAGAAAAATGAATTTTTATGATTTTTCAAAAGCTTAAGCTAACCACTTTAAGAAAAATCTTATTTACACATTTTGAACACCTTCTATATCAATATGCGGTTTTCACAGATGTGCAAAAGTATTTTTTCATAAAATCTCCGTCTGTTTTTGAATTTTCGTCAAAATTTACTTTTATTCGGTTGTAAGAGAAATTATGAGGAATTTTCAAATATTTCAGGACACTAGTACAAGACAAATCATATATGCAATTTTTTTGACACCCTGTATATAATTAGTGATTGGCACAAATGTCCGAATTTTTTTTTTAATAAAATCTCATCTTTCTTATTGTACTTGTGAAAAAATAATCTATTAATTTGACGGGAAAATGAATTTTTATGATTTTTCAAAACTTAAGCTCGCCAATTTAAGAAAAAGTATTTTTACAAATTTTGGACACCTTCTATATCAATATACGGTTTTCACATATGTGCAAAAATACTTTTTTGTAAATTCTTAATCTGTTTTTGTATTTTCGCCAAAATTTACTTTCATTTCGGTTGTAAAATAAATTTTGAGGGATTTTCCAATATTTCAGGCCTCTCAAACAAGATAAATAATATATGCAATTTTTTTGGCACCCTGTATACAAGTTGGTGATTGGCAAAAAGTTGCAATTTTTTTCAATCTTCCTTGTTGTATTTTTGAAAAAAAGTCTATTAATTTTTCAGTAAAATATATTTTTATGATTTTTCAAAAGCTTAAGCTCGCCAATTTAAGAAAAATAATATTTACAAATTTTGAACACCTTCTATATCAATATGAGGTTTTCACAGATGTGCAAAAATATTTTTTCATAAAATCTCAATCTGTTTTTGTATTTTCGACAAAATTTACTTTTATTTCGGTTGTAACATATAGTTTGAGGAATTTTCAAATATTTCAGAGCCCTCATACAAGATAAATCGAATATGCCATTTTTTGGACATTTTGTATATAAGTTAGCGATTGGCACAAATGTGCGAAATATTTTTTTAATAAAATCTTGTTTCCCTTGTTGTATTTGTGAAAGAGAGTCTATTAATTTGACAGGAAAATGAATTTTTATGAATTTTCAAAAGCTTAAGCTCGCCAATTTAAGAAAAATTATTTTTACAAATTTTGGACATCTTCTATATCAATATGCGGTTTTCACATCTGTGCAAAAATACTTTTTTATAAATTCTTAATCTGTTTTTGTAGTTTCGACAAAATTTACTTTCATTTCGGTTGTAAAATAAATTTTGAGGGATTTTCCAACATTTCAGGCCTCTAATACAAGATAAATAATATATGCAATTTTTTTGGCACCCTGTATACAAGTTGGTGATTGGCAAAAAGTTGAAAATTTTTTCAATCTTCCTTGTTGTATTTTTGAAAAAAGTCTATTAATTTTTCAGTAAAATATATTTTTATGATTTTTCAAAAGCTTAAGCTCGCCAATTTAAGAAAAATAATATTTACAAATTTTGAACACCTTCTATATCAATATGAGGTTTTCACAGATGTGCAAAAATATTTTTTCATAAAATCTCATTCTGTTTTTGTATTTTCCACAAAATTTACTTTTATTTCGGTTGTAACATATAGTGTGAGGAATTTTCAAATATTTCAGAGTCCTCATACAAGATAAATCGAATATGCCATTTTTTGGACACTTTGTATATAAGTTAGCGATTGGCACAAATGTGCGAAATATTTTTTTAATAAAATCTTGTTTCCCTTGTTGTATTTGTGAAAGAGAGTCTATTAATTTGACAGGAAAATGAATTTTTATGAATTTTCAAAAGCTTAAGCTCGCCAATTTAAGAAAAATTATTTTTACAAATTTTGGACACCTTCTATATCAATATACGGTTTTCACATATGTGCAAAAATACTTTTTTATAAATTCTTAATCTGTTTTTGTAGTTTCGACAAAATTTACTTTCATTTCGGTTGTAAAATAAATTTTGAGGGATTTTCCAATATTTCAGGCCTCTAATACAAGATAAATAATATATGCAATTTTTTTGGCACCCTGTATACAAGTTGGTGATTGGCAAAAAGTTGAAAATTTTTTCAATCTTCCTTGTTGTATTTTTGAAAAAAGTCTATTAATTTTTCAGTAAAATATATTTTTATGATTTTTCAAAAGCTTAAGCTCGCCAATTTAAGAAAAATAATATTTACAAATTTTGAACACCTTCTATATCAATATGAGGTTTTCACAGATGTGCAAAAATATTTTTTCATAAAATCTCAATCTGTTTTTGTATTTTCCACAAAATTTACTTTTATTTCGGTTGTAACATATAGTTTGAGGAATTTTCAAATATTTCAGAGCCCTCATACAAGATAAATCGAATATGCCATTTTTTGGACACTTTGTATATAAGTTAGCGATTGGCACAAATGTGCGAAATATTTTTTTAATAAAATCTTATCTCCCTTGTTGTATTTGTGAAAGAGAGTCTATTAATTTGACAGGAAAATGAATTTTTATGAATTTTCAAAAGCTTAAGCTCGCCAATTTAAGAACAATCATATTTACAAATTTTGGACACTTTCTATATCAATATGCGATTTTTACAGATGTGCAAAAATATTTTTTCATAAAATATCAGCCTGTTTTTGTATTTTCGACAAAATATACTTTTATTTTGGTTGTAAGATAAATTTTGATGGATTTTCAAATATTTTACAAGATAAGCATATATGCAGTTTTTTTGAAACCTCGTATATAAGTTAAGAAAAATCATATTTACAAATTTTGAACATCTTCTATATCAATATGCGGTTTCACAGGTCTGCAAAAATTTTTTTCATAAAATTTCAGTCTGTTTTTGTATTTTCCACAAAACTTCGTTTTAATTTGGTTGTAAAGCAAATTTTTAGGGATTTTTAAATATTTTAGGGCACTAATACAAGATAGATTATATATGAATTTTTTTGATACCCTGTTTATAGGTTAGTGATTGGCACAAATGCGCTAAAAATTTTTTTTATAAAATCTTATCTCCCTTATTGAATTTGTGAAAAAGAGTCTATTAATTTGGTAGGAAAATGAATTTTTATGAATTTTCAAAAGCTTAAGCTTGCCAAGAAAAATCATATTTACAAATTTTGGACACCTTCTATATCAATATTCGGTTTTCACAGATGTGTAAAAATATTTTTTCATAAAATATCAGCCTGTTTTTGTATTTTCGACAAAATTTACTTTAATTTTGGTTGTAAGATAAATTTTGATGGATTTTCAAATATTTTATAAGATAAGCATATATGCAATTTTTTTTTAAACCCTGTATATAAGTTGGTGATTGGCAGAAATGTGCGAACATTTTTTGCAATAAAATCTTATCTCCCTTGTTGTATTTGTGAAAAAAAAAAGACTATTAATTTGGAAAGAAAAATTAATTTTTATGATTTTTCAAAAGCTTAAACTAACCACTTTAAGAAAAATTTTATTTACACATTTTGAACACCTTCTATATCAATATGCGGTTTTCACAGATGTGCAAAAGTATTTTTTCATAAAATCTCAGTCTGTTTTTGTATTTTCGTCAAAATTTACTTTTATTTCGGTTGTAAGAGAAATTATGAGGAATTTTCAAATATTTCAGGACACTAGTACAAGACAAATCATATATGCAATTTTTTTGACACCCTGTATATAATTAGTGATTGGCACAAATGTCCGAATTTTTTTTTTTAATAAAATCTCATCTTTCTTATTGTACTTGTGAAAAAAAAATCTAATAATTTGACGGGAAAATGAATTTTTATGATTTTTCAAAACTTAAGCTCGCCAATTTAAGAAAAATTATTTTTACAAATTTTGGACACCTTCTATATCAATATACGGTTTTCACATATGTGCAAAAATACTTTTTGCAAAAATCTGTTTTTGTATTTTCGACAAAATTTACTTTCATTTCGGTTGTAAAATAAATTTTGAGGGATTTTCCAATATTTCAGGCCTCTAATACAAGATAAATAATATATGCAATTTTTTTGGCACCCTGTATACAAGTTGGTGATTGGCAAAACGTTGCAATTTTTTTCAATCTTTCTTGTTGTATTTTTGAAAAAAAGTCTATTAATTTTTCAGCAAAATATATTTTTATGATTTTTCAAAAGCTTAAGCTCGAAAATTTAAGAAAAATAATATTTACAAATTGTAGACACCTTCTATGTCAATATGCGGTTTTCACAGATGTGGTTTGGTTTTGTATTTTCTGCAAAATTTACTTATAGTTTGGTTGTAAAATAAATTTTGAGGAATTTTCAAATATTTCAGGGCACTAATACAAGATAAATCACATATGCATTTTTTTGACACGCTGTATATAAGTTAGTGATTGGCACAGATGTGCGAAAAAAATGTTTTAATAAAACCTCATCGCCCTTGTTGTATTTGTAAGTTTTTAATTTTTATTAGTTTGACAGGAAAATTAGTTTTTAAGATTTTTTAAATATTTCAGAGCAGTAAGTTATGATAATTTATACTTATAATTTTTTGACACCCTGAATATCAATTTGCGGCTCGCTCAAGTATGTAAAGCAACCTTCATAATAAAGTATCTGGTCAATTCTTGTATTTTTATCAAAATTTTCATTAATTTGGCAAAAATCAATTTTGAGAATTTGTTAAATGTTGTTTTGGGTACTTTTAAAATTTGCTTTGGCAGCATTTAGAAGTCTGCTTATGGGACCAATTTCAATTATCTGTGTTGCGTTCGTAGAGGATTCAAATTGCCTTATTCCGATCACAAACAGCAAAGAAAATATTACCATAATTTTTTGTACATCTATCAAAGTGGTGGGTATTCTTTATTTTGCTATTAGATCTAACATATTTTTTAATTTTTCTTTGAAGTCCTCTTTCAACTCCTACCAAAGAAGGTTTCGTGGGTTTATTAGGTTGTCGTTTTTTAGGCACTTTTCTTTCATTTAGCAATCTCCACTTATGGGAGTAATTTCTGTAGAATTAAGTTTACTAGGTTAATATGGGAAGTAAATCTTTTATTTTTATTCAAAAAAAGCATAACAAAAAATATAGAGATAAAGCAACTTAAAAGAATTTTGGCAACAATAATAGAGACGCTGAGTAGTCTTTAGAGGTCGAAGTTCTGGAAGAGTTGTAAAAGGAAGATACGTTTTGTTATTTCTGAATTGAAAACCGCTCCAATTTTACATAGCAAGACATCCTTCTTGCTATTCAACAGAAGTTCTATTGTCTTTACGGTATCATACACGCCCAAGACTACTTGATCATTTACTGTAATTCTCGCAAACTGTTAAGACTCGAGATCCACCTCCTTAAATCAAACCAAGTTTTCATCAGAACAAAAGGTACTCCATTAGCCAAGCCAGTCGCCCTTGACCGTCGAATTTTGGACAATGTTGAAATCCGATTTTTAGCTTTGGTAAAAAAATCTACTTACAGCACAAATTTCACACAAATTTAGTTTGCTACGTTTAGAAATGAATAACATCGTTTCACTACGATGAAAAACAGCATAAAAAATAGATTTATTTTAAGCTACTAAATGGGTTTTTTTGCACAATTTGAATATTTTCTATAATTAAAATATATCCTCTGAAATTAATTTTTTTATTATTTTTTTTTAAATTGGCAGGGCATTTCTTCTTTTGTAGAAATACCCAAATTTAAACCTCTATAATTTGAGAAATACTCAAGCGATCAGAGTAAATCTAAAAACTGTTTCTTCCTTTTTTTCCTCTTTCAGATAGGTACCATAAACTTTTTTCAGATATCACACCTACAAAGTAGTCCCATTGAATCAGTAGTTTCGCAGATAGGCTCCGCGATTGGTATATTTTTGGACACTTTTAAATGACCTTTTTTAACATTTTTTAAAACCGGCAATCCTATTTGTTCCGTAATTTTGGAAATATACCCCTTTTGTGGTCTCAGTCTGATAAAAAACAGCATAAAAATTGCAGAGATTGACATTTGACATTTGATTGACAAAATTACTAAGAGGGCATTTCTTCTTTTGAAGAAATATCCACATGTAAACTTCTATAACTTGAGAAATACTCCACTGAACAGAGTAAATCCGAAAACTGTTTCTTCCCCTTTTTGTCCTCTTTCAGATGCGACAAACAGCAGTTTCATTGAATCAGTAATTTCGGTGATTTCTTCTTTTCAGATCAGAGTACCCAAGTAGCACTGTATGACCAAATAGCATTAATGGCCAAAAGTTAGTCATAAAATATATGTAAGATAAATTTTGGCCAAAAAATGTACCCATAAGAGCGCATCTATGGCCAAGATTTGATCATAAAGTAGCATTTTTCGTGATGGCAATAACTTAGCCAAAATTTTGGTAAACATTACATTTTCTTGCCTGGCTAAACCTTGCGAATATTTACTAGATAAAAGATCTATTTTATTGCAGGCCTTAATCACACAAGAAACATCTGGATCAGCCCTCTGCATTCACTGCCAAGCTGAAAAAGATACCTGATGACCCGGAATGACGCCGATCTGGTTCCAAATGTACCGGTAGCCAATTCATTGAGTTTTTGGGTCTAACACAAACTTCGCTAAAGTGAGCGCTCTAATACATATATTACATCGTTTCAGCATCCGCAGCAATGACATTGCTATGTTTAAAAAATTGCAAAAGTAGGGTCCAGTCATCCGCAAATCGTTGGACGAACTCTTCGAAGTGCTGATGCAGGAGGGAAAGATCAGTGTCAAAGACAACAAGAAACTTTGTTGTACAGCTACCTTCATTCTAAATACCCTGGTGGGGCATATAAGATATTTTGTCTTGCCTGACGTTTATTTCTTCTTTCGTTATATGACCCAATATCTTATACTCCTCAATAAGGTCACATATTGGGAATAATACTCTCTACAACTTTCTTTCCAAACGCAGAAAATGCATTTCGGTTACTTATATCTTATGCCTTTTCGCTCACCCAATGTCTTAGCTCTAAGACAGACAACGCATTTAGGTCACTTCGTGTCACCCTATGTCTTATATTCCTCAATAAAGGTCACATATTGGTAATGAAAGTCTCTATTTTGTTCGAACTTTTTTTCTAAGGACAGAAAACGCATTTTTGTCATTTCATTCCCCCAATCTCTTATAATGATCAATAAAGGGTACATCTCGCGAATAAAACTCTCATGGTGCGTTATTGGGAATAAAACTCTGTATTATGCACAAATTTTCCTTATGGAGACACAAAACGCATTTCAGTCTCTGCACGTCACCCAATATCTATGCTCTTGAATAAAAATTACGCCTGTATTGGGAATGCAATTCTGTATTACGCTCAAACTTATGTTCTGAAGACAGAAATCCCATTTCGGTCACTTAACGTCACCTAATGTTTCCTAGTCCTCAATAAAGGTCAGATCTTGTGACCTTTATTGGGGTAGAAAACCTAGATCGGTCAATTCATGCGCAATTCCTTATTCTTTTCATTAAAGGTCATATATTGGGAATGAAGCAATTTATTATGCAAGTTCTATTCCGCAAAGTTCTACTCCGAAGACAGAAAACGCACTTCGGTCGCTCCACGTCACCTTATAGTCCTCAATAAATGTTACATATTCAGCCTTATGCAGTAAAAACATTGATATTTAAGTCAATGTTGAAATCATTTCAAGGAATGTTGACTTTGATTTCAATATTATAAAAAAATGTTTTTTATCAAACGGACTAAAAGTACGTCATTTGTTCTCTCCATACGCACACCTCAATTGGGCTTTCTAATCCTGAGACCAAAAAAAGTAGCAAAAAAGTCCTAGGCAGTAAAAGTAAAGTCAAATGTCACCGCTATTGTCATGGTGGCGCATATATAAACCATCTTATTGCCATCTTTACATTCTTGATGAAAAAACAAAGGATAGGAAGACTCTCAGAGCGCTCGAGAGCACCACCCGAAACCGTTTTTAGTCGAAATCGCATAGGTTCTCGAATTCTGTTAAGTGTCGTTAGTTGTCATCATATTTATCTGTCAATGTCATTTTTATTAATTTAGTATTAATAATAATGCTATACATTTTTAGTTTACCATAATTTACCTCAACCATCTATCATTGGTTATGATTTAATACCATTAAAACCATTGAACATTGAACCCCACCGTTCTAATACATTCTATTTATATACACCACTAATTGGGTAAGTACCTAATCCTGCTTAAAGAGGATGAAAGAAAATTGCAACACTGAATGACTCTGAAATAGACTTTCCTGCATGCTTGAAGAAAAAATAGTATATGTTACGCGGAGTAAAAGGTCTTTTTGTGCTTCGCCCAGTTGCAGGCCTCAGCTTCGCTTCGGCCGTCAATCTCTGGGCTCAGCACAAAAAGACCCACTTTTACTCCTAGTGACATAATCTACTATATGCTGTAAGTCCTATTGATTGAAATCAAAATTGATTGGAATTAATTTCAATAAACCATTTGGCAACGTTGCATTTATACGTCAGCTTTAAAAATAAGATCTTGTCATGCTGTTATAACCTTAAAATTCGATAATTACTATTTATTTTATTAATTTATTTTATCTCCATTTGCCGGTACCGGTAGTAAGTTTAGTTAGTTTAGTCGTCGTTAATTGGAAATTCCAGTGATTTTGAGTTTTTGATGTGCTGCTGAGCTGTTGTGCTTTGGTTTAAAAAATGGCACCTAAAAAGGCCACTCCAGAGCAGTATAAAAAATTGTTAGACTTGATTCAGGAAAGTCCTTGTCTCAAATGGGGCAAAGGAACTCCCGAGGAGAAAAGGGAGGCCTGGGAGAAAGTGGCGGCAGGTGTTAATGCCTTAGGTGGGGTAGAGAAGACATATGAAGGATGGAAAAAGGTAGATAAAAGTTGCTTACTTTATAGTTTAAAAATAAAGGTACTTTGTTATTTCGTGGTCCAATTAAAGTGCTAAGTACTCAAATTTATGTTTCCAAAGTTTACACTTAGTTGCTAGACCCATGTGCTCAATCATATTTTAAGTTTGGTTTAGGTTGGTGTTATTAAATTTCTTATTCTTATACTCACTGTTAATTTTTGTCCATAACGCGTCTGAGAGATCATGTAATGGTTGTAATGGACAAAAATTTTAAATTACGATTAAAAACAAGAAATTGGAGAAGTACAGCATTACCTCACATGTTAACTTCCATTTGAAATACATTTACGTCAAAATGATCGCAACTTACATATCAAAACAAATGATAAAATTGTTGTAGAAAGATTGGAAAGTACTTAATACCAGGGTTGGGCAAGCTTAGCCTAAGCCAAAATTTAAAACATAATTGAGCAACCAAACTAACATAAATAGTAAAAGCAATGTGATTTGCTAACTGCATTTTTTAAAATATGATTCTGTTTTGAGGTCTTCACTGAATGAAAGTCCCATGTAAAGGGGAAAATTAGAGCCGGAAAGCCTCTTAGTGAGACAGAAAAAAGTTGTGCAGAAGCAACTGCATTATTTGCGAGTTGCCAAGGAATTGCAAATCTGCCCGAACTGGGAGTGCCGGCCACTGTTGGCCGGCCAGGGTTAGCAGAATCCCTCATATATGGACCAATTTGTGTTAGAAGCCAGTGCCCTAAATTTTGAGATATTCGGAATATATTTCTAAAAGTTGTATCTGGTAATGTTAAGGGGTCACTCCTATCCCTCAGAATTCGTCTTTGCAGATTTAAATGGTGTCTAGAAATAATAGTTTATAAGCCATTTTTTATTTAACCTAACCTGAACACAATACAATACATTAAAAAAAATAGGTAGGTACCCAGATACTTACCTATCTACTGATAACACTATTTATTGTAGGTACATAAACTGGTATGGCATTATGGTACTAAATTTTATAACTATATAACAGTGAGCCATCAATTATTACAACTTTAACTGCCAAAGGTCAAATAATTAGATATAGGTACTTACTTACCTTTGAATTTCATCTTGGACCAACTCTATAAACAGAATTAAATCCATTTCTTTGTTATATGGCAATTGTTTTCAAGTTTCACTCCCCAAATGACCACTGTTTAAAAACCGTTAACTCGCAAATAAATATTTGGAGGGAATTTTGACATAATCGCACCAATTGAAATGCAAGAATGCACCAATTGAATTTCAAGATCTTAACGTGAACGTTTCAAGCTCCTGTTAAAATTATTGATATTTGTCAACCTTCAAATTATTTCAATAATTTGCTTACAGCTTAACTCTTCTACTAAAACTTGAATTCATTTCAATTTCTTGACGAAATGTCAATATTGACTTTAAGTCAAGAGCTTACTGCATAAGGCTGATTGTGAACAAAGCTCTCCATTACGCTCGAACTTTCTTTCGAAAGACTGAAAACCTATATCAGCTCTTTATAAAGTTCAAATATAGGGAATGAAACTCTGTATTATGCTCAAACATCTTTTCTGCAGACAGAAAACGCATTTCGGGATTTAATGTCACCTCACTTTCTCAATAAAAGTCGCAAATTGATAACAAAACTCTGTATTATGTTAGAACTCTCTTTCTGATTAGAGAAAACGCATTTCATGTCACCAATACTCTTCAATAAAAAAAATTTCTGAAAACTGAAAAATCATTTCAGTTGCCTCATTTCGGTCTTATGTTACTTAATGAAGGTCGCACATTAGGAATGAGACTCTGAATAATGCCCAAACTTTATTTCTAAACACATAACGCATTAAAGTCATTTCATGTCACCCAATTTCTTATGTTCCTTAACAAAAGTCACATAGGGAATGAAGCTCGATATTATGCGCATACTTTCTTTTTTAATACAAAAAAACGCATTTCGATCACTTCACGTCACCCAATGTGTTGTGATCCTCAATAAATATCAAATATTGAGAATAAAAGTCTCTATTATGCTAAAACTTGAAGATATGAAGCTTTGTTTATTATTATTATATGTATTGCATTATGTTGATTATGCTCAAACTTCTTTTCTGAATAGAAAAAACGCCTTTCGTTCACTTTACGTCACCTAATGACCTCTGCCCCTCAATAAAAGTCACATATTGTGAATAAAACCCAAAAGACAGAAAACACCTTTAGGTCAACCAAACCCTTATGCTCCTCAATACGGTCGCATGTATTATGCTCAAACTTTCTTCTTGAAGGCAGAAAACTTATATCGGTAACTTTATGCTAGCCAATGTCTTATTTTCCTTAATAAAGTTCACATATTGGGAATAAATCTCTGTATTATGCTGCAACTTTCTTTCTGAAGACAGAAAACGCTTTTCGGTCACTTCATGTCACCCAATGTCTTCAGCTTCTCAATAAAGGTCACATATTAGAATGAAACTCTTTATTATGCTCAAATTGTCATGTCTTATGATCCTTTTTAACAAAGGTCACTTATTGGTTGTGTAACTCTGCATTATGCTCAAACTTTCTTCCTGAAGACCGGAAACGAATTTCGGTCACTGCATGTCAACTCTTCATGTCACCTAACGCTTCTCAATAAATCTGACATATTAGGAAGTAAATTCGGAATCATGTTCAAAGTTTCTTTCTGAAGACTAAACACGCATTCAGGTCACTTTATGTCACCAAATATTTTATGCTCCTCAATAAAGGTCACATGTTGGGACGCAAACTCTGTATTATACCGATTTTTTTTCTCAAGGAAGAAAAGCATTGGGTCTCCACATGTCATACAACATCTTATTTTCCTCAATAAAGGTCACATATTGGGAATGAAACTCTGCATTATGCTCAAACTTCTTTTCAGAATAGAGAAAACGCCTTTGGGTCACTTCACGTCAACTAATGACTCATGCTCGTCAATAAAGGTCAAATATTGTGAATAAAACTCTATTATGCTCAAACTTCCATTCAAAAGACAGAAAACACCTTTAGGTCACCCGAAAACTTATGCTCTTCCATAAGGTGGAATATCGCGAACAAAACTCTGTATTATGCTGAAACTTTCTTCTTGAAGACATAAAAAGTATATCGGTCACTTTATGCTTTCCATGTCTTATTATCCTCAATAAAGGTCGCATATTGGGAATAAAACTCTGAATTATGCTGCAACTTTCTTTCTGAAGACAGAAAACGATTTTCGGTAACTTTATGTCACCCAATGTCTTCAGCTTCTCAATAAAGGTCACATCTTAGAATGAAACTATTTAATATGCTCAAGTTTTCATGCCTTATGATGCTTTTTAACAAAGGTCACTTATTGGTTATATAACTGTGCATTATTTTCAAACTTTCTTCCTGAAGACAAAAAACTAATTTCGGTCACTACTTGTCATCCAACGTCTTATTTTCTTCAACAAAGGTCACATATTGGAAATGAATATATAAATTATGACATCAGAAAGCGCATTTCAGTTACTTCATCTGACCCAATGCTTTATGCTACTCAATAAAAGTCACACATCAACTCTCTTTGTCAAGTCAGAAAACGCATTTCGGTCACTGCATATCTTCCAATGGCTTAGGCTCCTCAATAAAGGTTACATATTGGGAACAAAACTATGTATTATGCTCAAACTATTTTTCTGAAGACAGAAATCGAATGTCGAGCACATGTCATCCAATGTCTTATGTTCCTCACCTGTGAGGACCGAAGGTCACTCACTCCTCAATGAAACTCTGTATTATGCCCAAACTTTCTTTCTGAAGACAAAAACATTTTGGTCCCTTCATGTCACATGATACTTTATGCTCCTGATACATCTCTCATCTCTACTTCCTCAACTCTACATCCCTCATTACATATTGGGAATAAAATTCCGTATTAAGCTCAAATTTTCTTTCTAAAACCAAAAAACGCAATTTGAAAACTTTGTCACCCAGTGTTTTATGCGCCTCAATAAAGATCACAAATTGGGAACGAAACCCTGTATTATAATCAAACCTCCTTTCTGAAGACAGAAAACGCATTTCGGTCATTTCATGTCACTCAATGTCTTCAGCTTCTCAATAAAGGTGACATATTAGAATGAAACTCTTTATTATGCTCAAATTTTCATGTTTAATGATGCTTTTTAACAAAAATCACTTGGTTGTGTAATTCAAATTGGTTGTGTAACTCTGCATTATGCTCAAACCTTCTTCCTGAAGACAGAAAACGCATTTCGATCACTTCATATCAACCAGTGTCTTATGCTCCTTAATATAGGTCACATATTTTGAACGAAACTCTGTACTCTCAAACTTCCTTTCTGAAGAGAGAAAACGCTTTTTGGTCACCATGCCACCTAATGTTTTATGCTTTTCAATAATTCTCTCATATTACGAATTAAATTCTCCATCATGCTCAAAGCTTCTTTTTGAAGAGTGAAAACTCATTCAGGTCACTATATGTCACCAAATATTTTATGCTTCTCAGTAAAGGTCACATATTCGGACTAAAACTCTGTATTATAATGTCACTTATTGGTTATGTAAGTTTGCATTATGCTCTAATTTTCTTCCCGAAGACAGGCAATGTTTTTCGATCACATCATGTCAACTAGTGTCTTATGCTCCTCAACATAGGTCAAACAGTGGGAATGAAGCTCTGTATTATGCTCAAATTTCCTTTCTGAAGAGAGAAAATGCATTTTAATCTTCATGCCACTTAATGTCTTATGCTCCTCAATAAATCTCACATATTACTAATTAAATTCTGCACCATGCTCAAAGTTTCTTTCTGAAGATTTAAAACTCATTCAGTTCATTTTATGTCACCAAATATTTTATGCTCCTCAATAAAGGGTACATATTGGGACTAAAACTGCGTATTATGCGTAAGCTTTGATTCTGAAGACAGAAAACGCTTTTCGGTCACTTCTTAGAAATTTTGAATAAAGGTCGCATATTAGAAATGCTATATTTTTCAAGTTATTAATTAAATTGTGGTGTGTTAATTAAATAATGAGTTAAAACTTTTTATTCTATTCAAATTGTCATGCCTTATGATACTTTTTAACAAAGGTGTAACTCTGCATTATGCTCAAATTTTCTTCCTGAAGGGAGGAAACTTGAAGAAGGAAGAAAACGTCATGTCACATGATATTTTATGCACATATTGGGAATAAAACTCCGTATTAAAAACAGTAAATTATTTAACCCAGTATTAAAAACAGTAAACGTAATTCGATCAAATTATGTCGCCCAGTGTCTTACGCCTCAATAAAGATCACAAATTGGGAACGAAACCCTGTATTATAATCCATCCTCCTTTCTGAAGACAGAAAACACATTTCGGTCACTTCATGTCAACTAGTGTCTTATGCTCCTCGTCAATAAACGTCACACATTGGGAATGAACCTATGTATTATGCTGAAACAATTTTCTGAAGACAAAAATCGCATTTCGGTCACTTCATGTCACCCACGGTCTTATGCTCCTTATTAAAATTCACATGTTGGGAATAGAACTTTGTATTATGCTCAAACTCTCTTTGTGAAGGCAGAAAACGCATTACTGTCACTCCATATCTTCCAATACTTTATGCCCTAAATAAAGGTCACATACTGGGAAAGAAACTATGTACTATGCTCAAACTATTTCATGTCATCCAATATCTTATGCTCCTGAAGAAAGGACACTCAGTCCTCAAAGAAACTCTGTATCATGCTCAAACTTTCTTTCTGAAGGCAACAAACATTTTGGTCACTTAATGTCAGATGATATTTTATGCTTCTCAGTGAAGATCACATATTGGGAATAAAACTCCGTATTAAGCTCAAACTATCTTTCTAAATACAAAAAACGCAATTGGATCACTTTATGTCATACACTGTCTGCTGCGCCTCAATAAAGATCACAAATTGGGAACGAAACCCTGTATTATGATCAAACCTTCTTTCTGAAGACAAAAAACACATTTCGGTCACTTCATCTCACTCAATGTCTTCAGCTTCTCAACAAAGGTCACATATTAGAATGAAACTCTTTATTATGCTCAAATTTTCTTGTCTTATGACGCTTTTTAACAAAAGTCACTTATTGGTTGCGTAACTCTGTATTATGCTTAAACTTGCTTCCTGAAGACAGGAAACGCATTTCGTGCAACTAGTATCTTATGCTCCTCAACATAGGTCACACATTGGGAATGAAACTCTGTTTTATGCTCAAACTTCCTTTCTAAAGAGAGAAAATACATTTTGGTCTTCATGCAACCTAATGTGTTATGCTTCTCACATATGTCTCATATATTACCAACAAATTATGCATCATGCTTAAAGTTTCTTTCTGAAGAGTGAAAACTCATTCAGGTTAGTATATAGTATAGCATAATATGTCACCAAATATTTTATGCTAATCAATAAAGGTCACATATTGGGACTAAAACTCTTTACTATGCTTAAATCTTGATTCTGAAAACAAAAAAAAACGCATTTCGTTCACTTCATGTCGCCCAATCTGTTAGGTGCTTCGATAAGGGTCACAAATTACGAAAAAAAGTGTATTATGCTCAAACTCTCTTTCTAAAGGCAAAAAAACGCATTCGGTCGGTATATGTTACCCAACGTGTTATTTTCCTCAACAAAGGTCACATATTGGGAATGAAACTCTGTATTGTAATCAAACTTTCTTTCTGACGTCAGTGAGAACTCAGTTCATGTGGCCCAATGTTCCATTTTGCTCAATAAAGATCACACACTGAGAATGAAACTATGTGTTATGCTGAAACTATTTTTCTGAAGACAGAAATCGCATATCGGTCACCTCATGTCATCCAAGGTCTTATGCTTCTCAATAAAATTCACTTATTGGGAATAGAACTTTTGTGTTATGCTCAAAGTCTCTTTGTGAAGGTAGAAAACGCATTACGGTCACTGCATATCTTCCATGTCTTATGCTCCTAAATAAAGGTTACATATTGGGAACGAAACTATGTACTATGCTCTAACATCAAAACAGAAATAGTATGTCAATCACTTCATGTAACTCAATGTCTTATGCTCTTCAATAAAATTAACTCATTCCTCAATGAAACTCCGGATTATGCTCAAACTGTCTTTCTGACGTCAGAAAACGCATTTAAGTCACTTCATGTCACTCAATGTTTTATGCTCCTTAATAAAGGTCACACATTGGGAATAAAACTATGTACAATTTTTCGGAAGACAGAAACTGCATATCGGTGACTTCATGTCACTTATGCTCCTCAATAAAATTTTCAATACAGGCCACCTATTGGAAACGAAACTATTTATTATGCTCAAACTGTCTTTATGGCGTTAGAAAACGCATTTCAGTCACTTCATGTGACCCAATGTTTTATGCTCCACAATAAAGATCGCACATTGGAAATGAAACTATGTATTATGCTGAAATAATTTTGTTGAAGACAGAAACCACATATCGGTAACTTCATGTCAATTAATGTCTTGTCAATTATGTTCAAATTCTCTTTGTCAAAGGCAGAAAACGCATTGCGGTTACTGCATATTTTCCAGTGTCCTCAATAAAGATCACTAACTCCTCAATGAAACTCTGTATTATGCTCAAACTTCCTTTCTGAAAACAAAAATATTTTAGTCACTTCATGTCACATGATATTTTATGCTCCTCAGTAAGTATCACATATTGGGAATAAAACTCCGTATTAAGCTCAAATTTTATTTCCAAACGAAACCCTGTATTATGTTCAAACCTTCTTTCTGAAGACAGGCAACGCATTTCAGTTACTTCATATCACCCAATGTCTTCAACTTCTTAATCAAGGTGTCATATTAGAATGACACTTTTTATTATGCTCAAATTATAATGTTTTATGATTATTTTTAAAAAAAGTCTCCTATTGGTTGTGTGACTCTGCATTATGCCCAAAGCTTCTTCCTGAAGACAGTAAACGAATATCGGTCACTTCATGTCAACTAGAGTCTTATGCTCCTCAACATAGGTCACACTTTCGGAATAAAACTCTGTATTATGCTCAAATTTCCTTTCTGAATCTAATGTCTTACGCTTCTCGATAAATCTCACATATTACGATTTAAATTCTGCATCATGCTTAAAGTTCCTTTTTGAAGACTGAAAACTCATTCAGGTCACTTTATGTCACCAAATATTGTATGCTCCTCAATATAGGTTACATATTGTGACTAAAACTCTTTATTAGGCTTAAACTTTGATTCTGAAGACAAAAAACGCATTTCGGTTACTTCATGTTGCCCAATCTGTTAGGCCCCTCAATAAAAATTTAAAGGCAAAAAAACGCATCCAGTCAGTACATGTTACCCAACGTATTATTTTCCTCAACAAAGGTCACATATTGGGAATGAAACTCTGTAGTGTACTCAAACTTTCTTTCTGACGTCAGTGAGAAGTCACTTCGTGTGACCCAATGTTTTATTCTCCTCAATAAAGGTCACATATTGGGAATGAAACTATCTATTATGCCGAAACTAGTTTTCTGAAGACAGAAATCGCATATCGGTCACTTCTTGTCATCCAAAGTCTTATGCTTCTCAATAAAATTTACATATTGGGAATAGGACTTTGTATTATGCTCAAAGTCTCTTTGTGAAGGCAGAAAACGCATTACGGTCACTGCATTATCTTACAATGTCTTATGCTCCTAAATAAGGGCCATATATTAGGAACGAAACTATGTATTAAGCTCAAACTTTTTTTCTGAAAACAAAAAACGTTTTGGTCACTTCATGTCACATATTTTATGCTCCTCAGCAAGGATCACATATTGGAACTAAAACTGTTGTGAAAAAAAAAGTGTTAAGTTCAAACTTTCTTTCTAAAGTCAAGAAACGCAATTGGATCACTTTATGTCGCCCAGTGTTTTATGCGCCTCTATAACGATCATAAATTGGGAACGAAATGTATTATGATCATACCTTCTTTCTGAAGACAAAAAACGCATTTCGGTCATTTAATGTCACCCAATGTCCTCAGCTTATCAATAAAAGTCACATATTAGAACGAAACTCTTTATTATCCTCAAATTTTCTTGTTTTATGATGCTTTGTAATAAAAGTCACTTATTGGTTGTGTAACTCTGCATTATGTTCAAATTTTCTTCCTGAAGACAGGAAACGCATTTCGGTCACTTCATGTCAACTAGTATCCTATGCTCCTCAACATAGGTCACACATTGAGAATGAAACTCTCTATTATGCTCAAACTTCCTTTCTGAAGGGGAAAAACGCATTTTGGTCTTCCTGCCACCTAATGTCTTATGCATCTCAATAAATCTCACATAATACGAATTAAATTTTGCATTATGCTTAGAGTTTCTTACTGAAGACTGAAAACTCAATCAGGTCACTTTATGTCACTAAATATTTTATGCTCCTCAATAAAAGTCACATATTGGGACTAAAACTCTGTATTATGCTGAAACTATGTTTCTGAAGACATAAATCGCATATCGGTCACTTCATGTCACCCAAGCTCTTATGCTCCTCAATAAAATTCATATCTTGTGGATAGAACTTTGTATTAGGCGCAAACTCTCTTTGTGAAGGCAGAAAACACATTACGGTCACTGTATATCTTCTAATGTCTTATGCTCCTAAATAAAGGTCACATATTGGGAACGCAACTATGTTCTATGCCCAAACTATTTTTCTGAAAACAGAAATAGTATGTCGATCACTTTATGTCACCCAATGTCTTATGCTCTTCTATAAACCTCACTAACTCCTCAATGAAACTCCGTATTAAGCTCAAACTTTCTTTCTGAAGGAAAAAAAAATATATTTTGGTCATTTCATGTATCATTATATTTTATGCTCTTCAGTAAATATCACATATTGGGAATAAAACTCCGAGTTATGCTCAAAGTTTTTTCAAAAGACAAAAAAAACGCATCCGTTACTACCTGTCACATATAAAGAATGAAACTTTGTATTATACTCAAACTGTCTTTCTGATGTCAGGAAACGCATTTCAGTCACTTTATGCGACCCAATGTTTTATGCTCCTCAATAAAGGTCACACATTGGGAGTAAAACTTTGTATTATGTTCAAACTCTGTATGTGAAGGCACAAAACGCATTACGGTTAATGGATATCTTCCAAAGTTTTATGCTCTTCAACAAAAGTCACATATTTGGAATCGAAACTATGAATTGTGTTCAAACTATTTTCCTGAAGATAGAAATCACATTTCGATCACTTCATGTCGCCCAATGTCTTATGCTCCTTAATACAGGACACTCTCTCCGCAATAAAACTCGGTATTATGTTCAAACTTTCTTTCTGAATACAAAAAACACATTTCGGTCACTTCTTGTCACATTATATTTTATGCTCGTCAGTAAATCAAATTGGGAATAAAACTCTGTTTTAAGCTCAAACTTTCTTTCTAAAGTCAAGAAACACCATTGGATCACTTTGAGTCGTCCAGTGTCTTATGCGGCTCAATAAAGTTCACCAATTGGGAACAAAACTCTGAATTGTGATCAAACTTTTTTTCAGAAGACAGAAAACATCCTTAGGCGACTTCGTATGAATCACCCAAATTTTCAAAGCTTTTAAACATTTCAATAAAATTGTAATTTGACATTCGAAGCGATTGAGGCTAAGAGTTCTTAAATAAATAACTTGTGCAGTAAAGGCATCAGTGAGCTTCTTCTGAAGACAGAGAACGAATTACTGTGACTTTATGGCACCCAATGGTCGTCAATAAAGGTTACATGGAAATGAAACTTTGTATTAAGCTCAAACTTCCTTTCTAAACACAGAAAACCCTTCGGCCACTTCGTACATCACTCAAATTTTCAAGGTTTTTAAACATTCCACTAAAATAGTAATTCGGCGTCGAGAGGCTAATGACGTTACGTGGAATGACAGCTTGACTCTATACATCGACTGAGGCTAATAGTGTTTAAATAAAGAATGGACCAATTGTTGCTTCGGAATTTCTGTGGAACTTGGCCAGTCTCAAGGGAAAGTATCAGTGGCAAACCTGTATAATGCAACGGCTTTATGCTGACGGGTTCTTAATTAATTAATTAATTAGGTAGATGAAAATGCTATCGAATAGTGGCGTCTTTACAAAATTTAGAGTATATGCTTTCATGAATGCTAATTTAATTATGAAGTCCATTAAAGCAGGTGAAAAGTAATATTAGCTTAATGACAGACTTGGTAAGATTAAAATCCTTTTACCTATACCTTATTCACTCTCAGTGATCTCGCTACCTTTGAAATCTTCATGTTTCTTATACCTATCTCCTTTCATCACATGTTGAAATTTCTTGTTGACAATAACAAGTGAATGGTGTATATATGAACTATTTTAGAATCAGAACCTGTTATTTTCCTGACTGGAAGGGGGGTATATTTCAGCAATGAATTCGATAACTTTCTAAGCAACGTAAACAACCATGAATTCCTGTCTGGACGTCCTTCAGACGATTTCGTATCTCATGTTCCAGACAGTTTTATCAACCAAAAAGTAGTCGTAAGTGGTACTTAAAACCTGGACGGTCTTAATTAACCAGCGGCACACAACCGAAAAAGGCCCCACAAAGTAATTAAGCTGCCGGTAATCCAAAGAAATTATGGAAATTAATGCTCGGTAAAGCTGTAACATTAAATCAAGTAGAACGCAAAAGCACTTAATAATACTAATTAACCGGAAGCGTGGGCACGTTATACACACGACATACAAACACACAACTATGCCATTCTTAGTATCGAGGTTTAAAGGTAAATTCGAAACCAAGTTGGAGGAACTTACCTTGGGTCCACGTTCTCCTTTTTCTCCCCGGTATCTTCCCGCTGCATGTAAATCATTAAAAAGGAAATTACAGCAATCCTCGAGGCCGCCGCAAAGACAACCCTTACCGTCCGGGGCAGGGGGCGGGGGAGGGAACGTCCCCAGACCATCGCCGTCCTCCCTGCGAAATGGGGGATAATCCGTTCTCTCCACCTGCAAAAGTACAAATAAATATTAAAGACACCAGGAAATTGAAGTTCCCTGGTACGATTTGCCGAGTTAGTATCGGGTTGAAATTTGTGTCAGGCTCAGGTTTGGGGGGGATAGAATTCCCCGGTCTAATTTGCGTTTGCAATTTGGAGGGGCCGAATCAAACCCAAATGCTTTCATCATGCAGCAGCCGCATATTTTATTTCGCCCACACGCAAAGCAGGTGGGGGAAATAAGTTTCTGCTCCCGTGAAAGTCCCCCCGATTAACCTTCACCTCGGCGTCTCGCGAAACGAGGATTTGATCAAGACTTTTCGGCGAAAGTACAAGAGCCATAAAATTCGCATTTGGCGCAAAGCTGATTTATTGGGAATCCCTTACTGCCCTCGGGATCGTAAAGATTTAATTCCATCGCCCGTAAAACCACAAAGTACACGAAGCGCTCTATTTTTAGAGCGCTCGTAAAATGTAACCCAAAAATTCCTCCATGAATTATGAGCCGGGGCTCTCAAACACTTATTGACTTATGCCGAGAGGGTTATCGAGTTTTATGAGTAGTTTTTGTTGGTTTTGCTAGTCACCTCTAAATGTAATGCAGACTGAAAGTTTAAAGAGCAATCTTAAGAGACCATACCCTTAGGCGCTAAATTATTTTTTTTGGAAGACACATTTATTTGAAAAAAATCCTAATGTGATTGAGCTATCAAAGTCCAAAGCATCAGAGTATTAACCATTAACCCCTAAGAAATTCACATTTTAGAGTTTATGCACTTCTCAAAGATTTCTTGAACTGAGTGTGAGTTACGTCAAATTTGACAACGACATCGTTTTAGTCAGAAAAAAATAGCTGAAAATGAGTACAGACTTCATAGCTTTATCTAGAAAAATCAAAAGTTGCAGTTTTCTCGAACTCGGTGAGAGTTACGTCAAAGTTGACAATGACATCCTTTTACGTGAGACAGGTATATTCTGTTTATAGGAAAAAATATTTACATCTCAGTTAGCCAGGTAATTAATTGGTGCCTTTTAAGCAGGCTAAAGGTTCTCTTCTAGGGGTATCCCGATACCTTTAAAAACAGTATTTGTAACAAAAATTGTCTTTATTATATGGTAAATAACTCCCTGCCCCTGAGGCCCTTTAAAGCGCTTAAATTTCGATAACTAGCATCCCCTAGGAATCAAAGCAAAAAAGTAGGAGCTTACATGCTCAAGGTGAATCAGATATTTAAGCCCTTAAAGGGACGACTTTTTTCCAAATTTCAAAGTGGGAAACGAACGTTTTTATTAGTATAGATTAGTCAGCTTAACTCTATGAATCACTACCTGGAAACTCTCCTTAGAGATATCTGAGTATATCCTAGGAAAACTACTAGTTTTCCTTAATGGAAAACCGGAATAATTAGATTAATACTTCATTAGAAAAACATCGTCTAGAAGGCTGTAAATTGTTGACCGAAGCTTGGAACAAACTTCCTTTACTAATATAGAAGCTGAAGCTGTAGTACCTGGGAGCTCTCTTTGAGAATATCTGATTACTCCTAAGAAAACTACTGGTTTGCCTTAAGGGGAAAACCAGAATAATCAAATTATGATATGACTACCTGCATATCTGATACGCATGTTGGCCCTTGCTGTTTAGCTATTTTGTTATGATCTCTAGGGGCTGCTCGTTATCAAACTCTAGGCGATTTTAAAAGCCTCAGGGGCAAGGAGTTGTTTATTACCGAAATAAAAATATGTTTGGAGGTGGGGGGGGAGAGAGCATTATAAGGCAACAAGCGAACACCGAAGATTCCACTTTTTCCTTGTTAAACAGACATTGTTTTAGCTCATATTTTAGCTCTATCAATTGGGAGCTATCTCTTCAAAAATTACTATTTACATGCTGTTCCTAGTACTGCAATGCTCTTATAAGTCGGTTGATGTAGGCTCTTTTTAAAGAAATCTGGCCACCCTGACTATTGAGGATCCTTAAGGGGGCCGAGAAAACTCCTGAGGCTCCTTAAGGGGGCATCTATTAGTAACTTAATCCAGTAGCCTTAAAAGCTTTAGGGGGTCACATGTGGACTTATTTATTAACGAAATAAAATGTGTTGGGGACTTTAGCTCAGATTTTAGCTCTATCAATTGGGAGCTATCTCTTCAAAAATTAATATTTACATGCTGCTCCTATTACCGCAATGCTCTTATAAGTCGGTTGATGTAGGCTCTTTTTAAAGATATCTGGCCACCCTGACTATTGAGGATCCTTAAGGGGGCCGAGAAAACTCCTGAGGCTCCTTAAGGGGGCATCTATTAGTAACTTAATCCAATAGCCTTAAAAGCTTTAGGGGGTCACATGTGGAGTTATTTATTAACGAAATAAAATGTGTTGGGGACTTTAGCTCAGATTTTAGCTCTATCAATTGGGAGCTATCTCTTCAAAAATTAATATTTACATGCTGCTCCTATTACCGCAATGCTCTTATAAGTCGGTTGATGTAGGCTCTTTTTAAAGATATCTGGCCACCCTGACTATTGAGGATCCTTAAGGGGGCCGAGAAAACTCCTGAGGCTCCTTAAGGGGGCATCTATTAGTAACTTAATCCAATAGCCTTAAAAGCTTTAGGGGGTCACATGTGGAGTTATTTATTAACGAAATAAAATGTGTTGGGGACTTTAGCTCAGATTTTAGCTCTATCAATTGGGAGCTATCTCTTCAAAAATTAATATTTACATGCTGCTCCTATTACCGCAATGCTCTTATAAGTCGGTTGATGTAGGCTGTTTTTAAAGATATCTGGCCACCCTGACTATTGATGATCTTTAAGAGAACATAGAAAACTCCAGAGGCTCCTTAAGGCGGCTTCTATTATTAAGTTTTTAGTAGTTGTAAGAAAATATAATGTTTAGTTTTTCTGCAATGCTTTTTACAGATAGTTAAATATCCAAGTCTACAAAGCTTAAAAAGGCTCTTAGGGAGACTACCATCAAACGAATTGTACCATTCCTATTTAGCTCAGAAATTATAGGTGCAAGTGCTCCGAAGGGATAGAGCTAAGACAGTAGACATTGGACGGGGGGGCGAATCTTTGCGGCTAGGCCTTAAAGGCTCTTTTCAGAATCCCCCGATCCACCCATCCCTACTCCGCCTGGTCCCTCATTCTCTTCACTACCCGTCACTTTAACGAAGGAGAGTATTCCGTCCCATCTCAGTGTCGGATGCTCCTCTCGATAGAGGAAGGCGGCTCCCAGTACCCTGTGGCGCAGTCGCGCTCACCTATAGCACACTCCCAGAAAGTGGTATGACGACAATTCCCCTGTTTCATAGTGAGTGCATTCAGAGTGGACTGTCCATTCCTAGGAGGTGCGTGTGTCTGTTAAGTCTGCAGTGGCCAGTGAGGATTCCTATAAAGTCTCCCAGGCACTGCCGACTTCTCCCAAGGAGCCACGAGGCCTTGGATCTATCCGAATTAGGATAGATTTCCTTGTTCTGCCTATATATTCCTGACTGTGTCCAGTTTGAGCTTGTACTATCCCATGAACACTCATTTAGAGTGTGAGTGACGTACCTATTGCTTACTCCTAGAGATGGCTCCGGTCCAGTGGGATTCATTGGCGCACTCGTTTCCCTCAAGGCCCCTATGTCCAGGAACCTATCTCAGAGCTACCCTTTTTGTTACTGGCAGTGACTCTAGAGCATTCCTGGAGTCCTGATCGTGCTCTGAAGGCGTCCTGTTCCTGCGGATGGCCCGCACATACTGGCATCTGGCAGGTAAACAATGCAATGTACATCAAGTCTGGTGTTTTATCTTCAATCTGAAGTTTTACTTGAACTTAACTTGAACGTAAAAGTCACCCTAAATGGTTCACGGGTTTGTTTTGCTTGTAGACACATTGTACAATTTTTTCCATCTGGTCACATTCAGCTGCACTAAAGTTCATACCAACTGAAAACTTTAAAAATTTCTTCATATTATTTGAACTAAGATGGCTCAATTTCTTATGCCACAAGGAAGTTTTATCACACGTTGTTGATATCATGCTGGTTTCCTCAGAAAACAACTTGACAGTGTATAGTCCGTTGCTGTCTTTTTGACCTTCCAATAGTGGACAGTTGTTTTGTTGGTTTTTGTTTGTTCCAAAGTTTGTTCACAGACAATAAGTTTTTACACAACTCAGGAACATATACTACATTCTGTAGAACACATTTTTCTATTTCGATGAGACCTCTGCCTTCAGAAATTATTGAAGAGTTCTTTTTCGCCATTAAAACATCTGTGTGGTCAATTTGTAGGTTATTCAATAAGGTTTTAGTACTAGTCATGTGACATGAAGCCCCAGAATCTATTATAAACATATTTGATTCAGAGTGTCTCTCAGGTTTCTTCTGTATTATTGCCTTCGAGGTTGTCTCAGTCAAGAAAGCTACTTTACTATGGGATTCACCTGCTTTTCCTTGTGTATTAAGGAAAAAACAATTCCTTTCGATATGGTTTGTCTTCTTGCATATGATGCATCGCTTCTTTGCAAAGCAGCTACGAGCCATATGTCCCTCTTTGCCACATTTGAAGCACTTCTTTGTATTGACATTTCCGAGTACATTTCTTTGTGCATTATTCTTTCTAGAATTTGCCTTAAATGCCATGTTTTCAAGTTCGACTTTGTTACTTTGCCTTTCCTCTTCACTAATTAACCGATTAGTGAGATGTTCCAATGTTTTTTTCATTTGTTTAGGTGGACTCCCAGGCTGTGACAAAATGTCCATATTGATCTGGTAAAGTGGACAAAATTTTTGATATCAACATTTTGTCATTAATTTCTTCACCTAACGCCTTTAGTCAATAAATCAAATTTTGTAGATGACATGTGAGATGAAATATCTGTGTTTATTAAATATGCAAAATTAAAAAACTGTTGGATTAGATGGCATTTTTCTTCCTCAGTTTTCTTCTCATATAAGCTCATGAGCTTATCAAGCATCTCTTTTCACCTTGAGCAATTAAAAACATGAAAAAGGTGTTTTTTATCTATGCTGGTTATCATTACCTTTTGCGCCCGAGCATCTTTTCTTATGAGCCTTCTCTTTTTCCTCTGCAATGCTTTGCAAGGTTTTAAGTCCATGGACCTTAAAAAGTATCATTACTTGAAACTTCCAAATGGGGTATGATGTCCTGTTAGTCAGTTTTTTAATCTGTGCAATTTCTTCATTGCTGTCCGCCATTTTATTTTATTGCCTTGGGCACACACTCAACTTCCACAGCAGAGAACGTTCTGTTTTTTTAATTTTCAATTCGAACACCACTAGCACTTCTGGGTCCATAACCTGATGAGTTATAAAAACCACAGTGTAGAGGTTTGAACTTTTAATTAATAAAATTAAGATAAGAAAACAACATTTTAAACATTACATTTTTATGTTATAGACAAAAAAACATCTCTTATTCTTAAAGATACTTATTAAACTTAAAGGACAAGGAATAGGTGCATTGCGCAATAAAAGAAAGGCTTTATGTCCACTAGTGATCTACCTATCATTATGATTTTGAGGCACATAAGTTGTTGTAATTGACGTAAAAGTAATAAAGGTGAACTTACAAGATAAGTTAGTATTACTGGTAAAATCAGTAATTTTATGTCTGCAATATCTCTCTAAACGAAAACCATTTAATTAATTAAATAAAATAAAGTAGGCGTGTGTTAGCAGAATGAGGTTGAAGCCGCTTAGCTCTACTACTTGTACCGCATATTGCTTACTCAGTTGGGAACTTCTGAAACATTTTGGTGATTTGGAAACAATAGGAGATAAAAAGTTCAAGTTGTCAATAAATCGAGGTTAGAGATTGGGCCCAATCGGGTGCTAAAACTTACTCTCCTTGTTAAATTCCTTCATTAGAATTAACAATTTATTATTTATTCGAATTAAAAACTTAATTAGAATTAGCAAAAAATGTTAAAAATGTTTTTAATTAGAGCGTGAAGGCTTTCACGGCCGGTCAAAACACTGCACTGTGATGAGCTCCGTGGAGCGTTCAAAGCAACACCGGAAGCAGCTCTGAATGACTTACTGGATCTGCCAGAGCCTCCAATCTGGATAAAGAGGGAGGCGATGGCTTCCTGCAGATTGGATGGATTACTGCGACCAGTGAAAGCAAGCAGTCATGGGAAGTGGTCACGCGCAGATCGCCAGCCTCATCCAGCGGGACATCCCAAGTGTCCTGTCGCAGGAGGGGCTCCTTTGCGATTGGCTGAGACTAAAACCGCCATTTGGGATAAACATTCCAACAAGAGAAGAATTCAAAGAAAAGCTGCTTCAGCAACCTTCTGAAAATAACCAGGTATGGTATACAGACGGATCAAGAATGGCTGATTCACAGTCGTCAGGAGCCGGAATATACAAAGCAGGTCATGAAGAGGGCAAGAGGGTACTCCGACAGTCAGGTGGACCTCCGGGCCATCCGCAGGACCCGGACGCGTTCAGAGCACGTTTAGGACTCCAGGGATGCTCTAGAGTCACTGGCAGTAACAAAAATTTGTTCAATTATTGTGCATGCCCTTTCCATTCCTCGTCGGCCTGTAGTCTCTCCATCCATTAAGAGACAGCATAGTCGAGGTGATAAGCAGCTATCTTTTTGACAGCCGCCCTCGACCTCGATTTCCTTCCAGTGAACTCCCAGAGAAGCCGTCACCCTACGGTTGCTGAGCGCCGATCTAATCTAGTTTACCAACTGTGAAGACGGGAGCTAAAGTGAAAAAGTAGAATCCTGGTGGTTCGATTGTCATTTTGTAATACACCTATTTACTCCTGAGGCTTGTTAAAGGGGCATCTATTAGTAACCTAATTCCATTTCCAGTTTCTCTGCAGTGCTCCCTACAGGTAGTTAAATATCTGCAAAACCTTAAAAAGATTCAGGGGCGAGGAGACTACTACCAAATGAAATATGCTATTCCCATTTAGCTCAGAAATTGTAGGTGCAGGTGCTCCGAAGGGAGAGAGCTAAAACGTAAGTTAGTAGCAGTAGAAGTAGACATGGGGGGGGGGGGGGAGCAAAGCCTTGCAACTAGACTTTAAAACTTTTTTCACAGTCTTCCGATCCACCCATTCCTACTCCGCCTGGGATCTCATTCCCTCCAAGAGTCCACCCGTTCCACTAACGAAGGAGAGTATCCCGTCCCATGTCAAAGTGGGAAGCTCTTCTCTATGGAGACTTCCTCCATAGAGAAGAGCTTCCCCCCGTCGCACTTATAGCATACTCCCAGAAAGTGGTATGACGACTCTTCCCCTGTTCCACAGTGGGTGCAGAGTGCACTGTCCACCATTCCTAGGCTCATCGATGCACTTTCTCTGCACCGCGAAATCAAGAATACCACAAAACTGGCCTTGAAGCTTTGGTCCCTCAGGATTCAACTTCGAAAGAAACAAACACCGGCAATATC
The DNA here is from genome assembly GCA_951812265.1 of Taphrorychus bicolor. Lineage (NCBI taxonomy): Eukaryota > Metazoa > Arthropoda > Insecta > Coleoptera > Curculionidae > Taphrorychus > Taphrorychus bicolor. The sequence goes on from OX638303.1 coordinate 19,399,810, forward strand.
GGTGCGTAGGGGGGTGCTGCAGGGAGACTCAATTAGTCCACTTCTCTTTACGCTGGTGACAGTGGGCCTAATCAACCACGTAAACACGAGCCTTAAAATCGTCAATACAAGCCAAGTAAAACATCGGATTCTTGCCTACATGGACGATATTAAGTGTCACGCTCCTACCAGAAGCAGTCTCAAGCTCATCACCGAAGAACTGACGAGCGCCGCCGCGGAGCTTGGATTAGCGCTAAACACGACGAAACGCGGACGCTATTCAAGATCTGATGGGGAGGGGGACGAGGACTTGGAGCTATTTCTTCCCCAAATACGACAGGGCTATAAATATCTGGGCCTAATCCATTTGGAAAAGACACACCGCAGAAAACTATCAGAAAATGGAGCAATAATTGGAGGATAAACTGAACCTGGTCTTGGGATCACAACTCACGTCTTCTCAAAAAATTATACTTCTAAATTCAACGGTGATCTCAGCAGTTACTTATGTAACAGCCAATATCTTCTCCAACGAAAAAAAGAGCACCACACTGAAACGCGGCAGAGACCTGGACAAAAAGATCAGAAACAAGCTGATCGAGCACAAAGTCAAGGGCAAATCCTCCTCCAATGCCTCGGTTTATCTCCCAATTCAGACAGGGTGCCTAGGACATAGTTCCAGAAAAAAGAGAGAAATTCTCCAGAAATCTGGCTGGAGAAGCCCTCTCACTGACATGGGGTGGGTCCTCCAAAGTACGACGTCACCGTCCCGAAAAAGGAGAGCGACATTAAAAAATGCTGTCACAAGGTGTTAGACGCCACAAAAAAGAAAATAAATCATGACCTTCTGGAAAAGTGGTCGCAAAACATGCAGTATGGCAGGCTAGTGATGCGTGAAAATAAAAAATTGACGATCCCGGCTCACACGTCCCCAACCCTAGATTCTTGCCGAAGAACAATGCTCCTGAATGCTGCGGAGGAACAACTACATGGGCTGTGCGTTGGACTTGAGAGGTGTAACTGCAGAAGAGGATGCGAAGCGGAGGAGACTTCCTATCATGTTGCTGCGGCTTGCGTTGACACTGCGGACGACTTCCTCCGCTTCCAGAATGTCCTCATACGAATCCTCAGAATGTCGGCGCGAGAATGACAAATTCTGACTAATAGGATAAGCCACAGCGTAGCGGTGTCCACCACTAATATTCTATTAGGGAGAATTGAGAGGGGCAGCAGAAGAGGCGAGGGACGACCACCACGATCGCCCGCTGTGGAGACCTGGTGGAGACGACAATCCGGGAGTGATCCATCCCGACGGGCGCTGGCTCACCACCAAAGATCTTAAATATACATGTTTATTCAGTTGCATAATTTGTTTTTAAACTGGTAAATATTGTAAATAAGGAAATTTATATTACACCTCCTGCCTACTGCCCTGTGCAGTTGCCATACCAGTGTTGTCGCCTTCCTGCGTGCCTTTTCTACGTGATTTTTCACTTGGGGATGATCACCCTCAGGACTTAGCCTCAGGCTTCACCAGCAGAGTTAACACGTACAGCTTGGGTGACCGGAACCCTGTAGTTTTCCTTCTTTTGATGTAGAGCACAAGCTCTGTCTTGCCAGGATTGACTGACAGTCCCGTCTCGGTACACCATTGTTGTATTGTACACGTTATTCTACATGCCCTTTGCATTCGATCTCAAACGCTGCCGACAAACTTTCTTGGTATCACGACCAGTACGTCATCTGCATAACCCTGCGCACTAAAATTCTCGGCATGTAGGCTCTGCAAAAGACCGTCCATTAAGAGACACCATAGTCTAGGTGTGCAGTGAACTATTGCGCAGCGCTTAGCTTACCAACTGTGAAGACGTGAAAGGAAAAAAGTAGAATTCTCGTTGTTCGATTGTCATTTTGTAATACATCTGTGATAATACATCTAGAATTGTTTACTTTAAATTCTCAAATACATATTTTTTGGTAGCATATACCCTCTCGCCAATGACACCCATTAAATCGCTTAGATTTCGAGAACTAGCCGCCCCTGGGATCATAGCAAAAAACATAAATATCCTAACCTAAACCTGAACTAAACTGAACTAAACAGTAGGGGCCAACATGTTTGCCAGTAGGGATGTTAATCTGATTAATCTGGTCTTACCCTCAAAAATAATTTTTAGGTTATGTTTAAGGAGAGTTCTGAGGTAGTAGAGCGTAGGGTTAGGCTAAATAACAAAAAAAGGTGCAAATATATAGTTAAGGTATCTTAGTAGTCTTGTGAACTTGACTCCTTTAAAGAGACTTAATAATCTTCTTAGGAGGGAAACTGGATTTTTGAGTAGGAGGCACCTACTGATATTATTAAGAATTGAGCTGAAGATAGTTTCTACCTTTTATTACAAAAATAGAAACTTACAGGCGAGTTAATCCTTTTTTACTGCAAACACTTATTGGTGGTCACATGTCACATTCAAAAGCCAGATGGTGAGTTAAATAATTTCTTCCAATGACACAGCAAAACGCTTTAATGAGGCTTTCAAAACTGAAGAATGTAAGTACAATTTTATTAGTAAAAAACATTTTATTTTATTAGTTCAGAAAACTAATGCCTAGTTTGTAAACTAACACATAACTTTTTATTTTGACAAGTTATCAGACTGATTAGTTCATAAACTGGGCATTAATGGTGTTAGTGTGGGTTAATAGATTGAGTTGGTTTTAGTTACGAACCCATTAGTTAACTGAGGGCCCATTGCGATTACTTACGAAATCGTCTACGTCTTGGTTTTGGATTTCATTGTCATCATCAGTTTCCTTGAAAAAATAACAATAAATTATAAAATACAAACATACAATTTAGAAAAAAAATTAATAGAATAGACAAAAGAGACACTAATGGAAGTAGCGCCTAAAACTAGGTGTTAGTTTCTATAAGGAGCAATTACTCACTTTCCTGTCTATACTGTTATCGTCTATATCGTCGCTTTGCAAACTCATAAATTCCTGGCAAAAGAAAACAAATTAAAATAAAAATACAGTAAAGAGACTCTCTAAAACCAGCATAAAAATAAAATGAGTTTTGTATTTCATTGAGCACCTTTGTGTATTTGAGTCGTATTAGTTCCGATTTCCAGGATCCCGGCACATGTTGCAATGAATCGTTATCACCGAAAAATCAATGATCCATTGCTCGTAAAAAACCAGTTTTGCCATCAGTTAACATCAAAATTCCAATCGTCATCAACATCATTACCGTACTGACGAAAAAAAAACCGCCAACGCAAACCGATCCACAACAATCAAACAATACGCCATTGTGCCCAATCCATAAATCACCTTATAAACGGATAGATAAACTGTAAATTTAGCAAACAATTTGGGATTTGATAGAGATAAATGACAATTTCGTTGAAAATTCTCGCGAAGTCATTATCGCGACGCCAACTATAAAGTGTTTATTTTTTTTTGTTTGCACAAACCTGAAAGTCCGTTTTGCATTGTTGCGCCGCCATCCCTGGATCAGCATAAATTTTCACGTGGGATAATGTGCCCTTTAAATAAACAAACACACTATTAGTGGATATTGCGAAAGAGTTATGGGATGCCAAAGCCGAATCTGTACGAATTCTTTGGGAATGAGGAACTAAGGGTAGCATTAGTTGTATTTAAATATGGATTTATGCCAATAATGTCGTTTGCCACTATAAACAAATTAATCAGACTTATTCTGAGTACTTAATTCCGTAAATATAGTCCTCTATTGTGATACAGCATGTCACAAATTTACCAGCGTTAAACGTCAATCCTAGGAAGAAGGTTTCAAACAAAAAAGCGATGGTTAAGAAAGCTGGATTAAATACCCCAATAAAACACCCTGTATATTTTCTTATTTTTCTTCACTGTCATAAGACTAAAGACAGTTTGACAGCTGTCAAAATCAAACTGAACTTAGATCGAATTCAAAGCGCGTCACTCTCTTTAGGTCGTGGCTCTGTCGAGATCAAAACGCGTCTCCCGTCGACCAAGAATCTCGGAACCACCCCCTGGGTACTTCTTATCCCCGAAAGGGTACGGCAGAAAAAAATCGATATTGTGTGTATGTAATGACACCTCACATGACATAGTTCAACTGAAAATTAAAGCTTTTTATTCAAATTGATCGTTAATTTCCTGACCCAGTCAATTAAGCCATAAATTGATAGAATTTACATTCAAAGGATGCGAAATTAAAAGCTCTACCTGATAAGAGAATAAGATCGCGAAATCACTTTAATTACTAAACTATAGTTCGGGCCGAGCGAAAACTGTTGAAAATTCGATTATGGTATGATGTATTTAATATTATTAGAGTTCGAACACAAATTAAAAACCTGGAAAATAACATAGAATGTTTCATTAACAACATAAGGTTTATATAAAAATTACAATTTTTATTCAGCGTTCTTCATTAGTGTAGAAAATCTTAAAACGCCACAATTGTTTTCTGGGCTTTGAAGCCGCGTTCAAATGAAATTTCTTCCTGACGTTCGGTCTACAGCTGCGGCAGACATTGTCAAAGGCGATGAGGTGAAGTGATCTCTCGTGCTTCCCGACTGATTCGACTCTGGTGAGCTCTGTGGTATTTATATATAGATATAGCGCCGTAGCGCTGCAGTGGAGGAACTGGAGTGGGGGTAGTGGTGGCGCAGAGTTTCGGCGCACTTGAATTATGTCGTAGAACTCGCTTTTTCCAGTCGCATTTAGAAACGTAATTTTCTCCTTTCTGTTGAAATAGTTGTCATGTTTAAAGATCTCAATGGCCTCTCCTTCTCATCGTTAGTCTCGGATAGAAACGCTGCAATTGATATCAGATATCTATCTCGTTGAAAAGGAGGTCGTGACCTTCGGAGAGAACGTGCTCTGCTACTGCTGACTTTTGTGTTTGTCTCAGCTTGCAACTCCCTTGTGTTCTGTGATCCCCGTGTTGACACTGCATTTTGTGGTGCCAATGTATACCGAGCCACAGCTGCATGGAACTTGGTAAACTCCGGGTGCCGATAGGGGATCTCTGCAGTCTTTGGCCGATTTGAAGCTCTGTTGTAGTGTATGAGTGGGTTTAAAGACAGTTTTAACATTGTGCTTGTCCAGTAACCTGCCGATCTTGTCCGTTACTTTGTGGATTCTGTATCCATTCCAACCAAAGGCTATTTCCAGATGCTTCATTTCCCGTTCCAAATCAGCCTCACAAATTCTCGTGGCTCTCACATACAGACTATTTATGACTCCCCTTTTCTATCTGTCATTTCAAGACATATAGAGAAAATCATACTTAATTCCTCTAATTGCACCGGATGAAATCTCCATCGTCCGGAAAGCCGGACTTGGCTGCCTGTACTCCCGGCTGATAGGGTCGATGTCGTACTCAAAACCTTGTGACACTTAGCTCTAGATCATCATCATTCGAGTTCTCTATCAAACCTTAAGGTAAGATGATTGAGCGTCCTGCCTAGCGACGCTTTGGGTTTAGTGTTTCCTCCTTGAGAATAGTCCCCGCATTCGGACTTGACCGACGTGAATCATTCTTTCGTGCATTGGGCCTGCTACCAGAAAACGTGTTTTCTCAAAATCCCTTCGATTCTTCAGGATCTCTACCTTACCTGCCGCATTTCCCACAGTTTGGCTTCTATTCCTAAAACCACCGGGAAGTTCATCTGTGTCTTGTTCGGCGTTAGTGTAGTCGATGTTTCCGGAGAAAAGTAGTTGATTTTTACTTTTCTTTTGGCTTGACGAGGGTCTGCGAGCCCTGAACGATGATGTGATGTTTTTGTCTTCTAAAGTGTAACTGTTCAAGACTTCAGAGTCCCCGCTTTTCGTTGACGGGATTAACATGTTCCTCACAGACTCCCTAATGATTAGTCGTATCGTTTTGAGGAAGGCGTTACGAAATTCGCCGGTGTTGAAATAATATGATGATTTGATGCGTTATTGAGGTATCGAGATATCAGTGGGAGTTGGTTTTTTATAAACGGTGTGAGAAACCTTCCCATTCGGCCTCCTTGATACTGAGACGGTAGGCGTCCTAGTTGTCACCCGTTATGCCCAGACTCTCAACGAATCGGATGAGTCAATCTTGGGTTCCAATGATCGTGTTCAGTGAATGAAAACAGTGAGTATCTCGATTTGGCAATAGCCGGGTTGTCACATAGGACATGCTCAACTGTCTCGTCGTCCTCAAGCACAGCCGACACTCCATCTCTTCGGACAGTCCGAGTCTGTGCATATAAAATCTTTGGTGGTTATGTCCTGGGTACAGTGCAGTGGCCATTCTGATTTGTCTCCTATTTAGTCTGAGGGATGTTTGGGCTTTTGCCCTCCCTCTTCCCGTGATACATTTTTTGGAGTGTGATAGTCCGGGTAGGTTCTCCCACTAGTCTTGAGACTTGGCATTGCTCCATTTCTGGAGTTCAGTCTTGACCAGAGAGTATGGGACTCCCCCCGGTGCCGGCTCCGGGCCTACGAATGCAGAGCCCGCCGCCCTCCTAGTTAGAGAGTCGGCCCTCTCATTGCCTTCGTGACCACGATGGCCCAGGATCCACATCAGTGTGACGCTGTTCTCCTGCGACAGGATGTTCAGAGTCCTGTGGCAATTCCAAATAGTTTTGGAATTACAGCGTAAATACATAAGCACTAGAAGCGCTGCCGGACTATCCGAGCAGATCTTTATTGATCTATTGTGTCCTCCCTCCTCTAATAGGTGTCGGGCACGCAATTCAATGGCATGTATCTCTGCTTGAAACACTGTGGTGAGTCGGCACAGGCTCTCTGTTATGCAGATGTCATCTGATTTCTCCTGTACTCCGGAGCCAGCCCTTTTGGTTGGTTTTGGATCCGTGCGTGTACTAGGTACTTCCTGCCAGTTGCAGATCTTCGCCTCGTTCCTCCTAGTCTGTCTGTGAGAGAACCCTGACGAGGTAGCAAGTGTCTAATGTACGTGTTGATGCCATTAGGTCGGAGACCATGTTCAATACTGCAAGCCCTTCTAAGCCAGCCTGGCCATTGTTGGCTCCACCATCGAATCGCTGCGGTGCTTGTGAATCACTTATTGCAATCGGTATGTCGCCTTCATTACTCTCGTCCAGAAGTATTGAAAGTGGAAGCAGGTCAAGCATGCTGCTGTGGGCGTCGTTCTCATTGCTCTCGTGATGCAGAAACACATTTTTGTCTTTGCAGAGAGGACAGTTTAGCTTTGGTGGAGCTCCGTCTGCTCTTTCGATACCAAACTATGGTCCTATATGTGATTATCGGTATTGTTACCACATGGTAGAGCCACATAGTTTTTTAGGATGCCATTTTCCATTATTTGCCGCACAGGTTCTTGCACGACCAAAGGGAGAGCTGTGCTCTCCTGACAGCACGAGTCACATGTGGGATCCATGTGAGTGATTTGCCCAGGATGTCCCCTAGAAATTTCACATCGTTGGTAAACGTCGTCCCGAACAAAGATGGCGCTTGCAAGAAGTCCACCCTCTTCCTTCGAGTAAATGGCACATTCACCGTTTCCCATGGTTTCCTTTGGACACCATCTGTATACAATATTCAGCAATTCTTACAACGTGCTGGAGATTTGTTGGTATGGATATGGATTACCAGGCTGTTTGTCTGTTGTCTTTTTCTTTATCCGAGACTAACGAGAGAGGCCATTGAGATTTTGATTCACGACAACAATCTCAACAAGAAGGAGGAAATTATGTTTCTAAATGCAGACTGGAAGCGAAATAAAAGAAGAAAAATTGAGGGAAACCTAGGCATGGACGTCAGCTATCCAGCTTGTATTATAGGCATTCAAGTTTACCTCAAGCTTTAAGATATTACGTAGTTGTTATGAAGTAATTCAGCAGTATTTGTGTAGGAGGTTATTGTTACGTTAGTGTTACGTACATTGGTCGATCTTGTTTTTTTACTCAAGTTTAGCTAGCTATATCGCACTTTGTTGTGTGAGGCTTTCTGCATTTGAAAACTTAAAAAAATATTATTTTACTTATGGTCTTTTAGTACATTTTCAAGGAATATCAAAGTGTGATTTTCATTCTAGATTAAAGTTTGACATATCCATTTCAATGTCCCATTTAAAAAAGTTGCGGATATTTGCGGTTTTACTACGCCAAGTAACTTAAAGTTGCGTCTACAATATCCAGATATAGAGCGTAACTTTATTAACCGCGGATTAAATTGTTACTTTGTGCTTTTTCAAGCATTAACTTAGTCCTCAATAATTTGCTTTCCCTCAGGGTGCGTGTCTTATAAATAATCATGAACTAAAAATTTGATTGTATCATGTGTTTATTATAAAACTTCATCTAGTTGGCTGTGAAATGTTAAAAGAATGGAATGGAGCAACAAAAGTCCATCTACTTTGAATATATCATCATTTTCTGTAAAAACTTTATATTTTATAGCTTGTTAGATAAAGTTTTATAAGGAACACTCTGTACAGGGTTTACCAAGATTTGATAACTAAATAAAGTCAGTCCCATGTGGCTAATCGAAACAAATATTAATATATATCAATTTATTTAATAATAAATTTATTTAAACTGAAGGTTAAAAACCCCAAAACCATAGCTATTAGCACGAAGGGTAAGGAATTATGGTGTACAGCCGAGAGGAATTAGAAGGAATTAGTGGGAATTACTCGAGGAATTAGTTGGCATTACTGGGAATTAGTAGGAATTAGTAGGCATTGGTCGAGGAATTAGTGGCATTAGTAGGAATTAGTAGGCATTATTCGAGGAATTAGTGACATTAGTAGGAATTCTTCAAGGAATTAGTGGAAATTAGTGAGCATTTAGTAAGCACTTATGAGGAAATTTTATTGTAAAAGAGAAAAATATTTAAATTAATTACCTAATATGAGATGCTAAGATGCCTGCTCTCCTCAGTATAGTATTTTCAAATAAAAAATCCGACGATTTCTTTACATGCAACCATCATTAACTTGATTTTTTAAATACGGTCTAGATTTTTAATGTCGGAATTCCTTTGCAATTATGTAATCGATGATATGCGACAATTAATAATTCTATTAACTTTGTGTCAGGTTTAAAAAAAACTAAAACCGTATATATACGTCTTGATATTAATGAACTACGTAGGAAAATAATAAGAAACCATACACAATAAAATAAAAAGATATGTCTTACGAGCGGTTTACAATTTGCGAAAACGAGCACGCCTTTGTTTAGGCGCAGATGATGAAGTATTTGAACATCTTTTATAATTTTGTAATGTGTATTTTACTTGATAATTCAATAATAATTATGCTTTACATTAAAATTAGGTTGTGGGGTAGAATGTTTATTAGTAGCCATTTCAAAGGTTTTAATTATTAAGCTTTCAGGTTATGTGAAAATAAAAATAGGGCCAAAATAACAAATGCGAACAATCACATCTCAAAATCTAACCTCAGTAGAATTATTAATTGTCGGATATCACGGAATGCAGAATTGCAAGAGAGTCCAGAATTCGATACGTATAAAGTACAATCCAGAACCGCCTTTAAAAAAATCAAGTTGATGATGGTTTCATGAAAGCGAAACGTTGGATTTTAAATTTGAAAATACTACGTTGAAGGGAGCAAAAATTGGCTATGAAAAACTGTTAGATATATATGAAAAACTGTTAATTTTTAATTAGGAATCTTTTCAAACTAAGACTATAGAAGAAATAAAAAACTTTTTTAAAAATTTCAATTTTTTGCGAATATTCCCGAAACCACTGCCTATTGGTCCTAGGTTTGTCAAATAACCTCAACAGAGAACTCTTTGGAAGCGCCGTGAGAAACTCCAAAAAGTGGCCTTTTACAATCAAAAGACTTTCCAGTAGAAAAGTAGCGGGAGAAGGACCCAAAACAAAACTTCTACGCTTCCGCAGAAATTGCCGACGTTTCGACGTTTATTTTACGTCTTTTTCAAGGCTATTCCACTCAAATTGCAGAAGTTTTCCATCAGATAGTAAACTCAGTCAGATTATAAAAAAAAATTCTGCATGTTGAGTGAAATAGCCTTGAAAAAGACGTAAAATAAACGTTGAAACGTCGGCAATTTCTGCGAAAGCGTAGAAGTTTTATTTTGGGTCCTTCTCCCGTTACTTTTCTCCTGGAAATTAAAGGCTTTAGGACGCTACCTAAACCACTAATCAAAAGACTATAAGCAAAATAAAAATTATAATAACTGCATATAAATTTGCGTGCATGTATTTAAAATCTATTTTACTCGAAAATGGTGCATTTTTAAGAAGTCGTCCAAGAGCATCTTTTTAATGTAATAAACAATGCTTTTTAAGCTCCTGTGTTCAAACTCAGAAAAAGTTAATAATAAAACAGTTAGGGCTAAATATACTCTAAACCGGTCCTGGTTAACACCCTTCTAAGCTGGGTTTCTAAATTTCGTTTATTTAAATTTTTCGACTTGCCTTAAAAATCTAATAGAACGTATTCAATATTATCACGTTATGTAAAACGTTTATCACGTTATAAGAATATCAGATTGTGATCAGCTCGATGATGATAGTTCAAAAAGAGGACGTTGTTTCTAAGGTCAGTTCCGATACAACCTTGGCCAAATAAAAGAGGAAAATTACACGTAGGAGAACCTTGCAGAAAATGAAGAGTAGTGTGGAATCTCCCACCTCAGATAATCCATCTCATATCGAGTCTGGTGACTCCTCTGATGGCTACGAAGATGGCCCTGTTCCACACTCCAGAAATTTGCGTATGAAAAGCAATGGTATATAGGAGGGTCATTTCTTGTATGGACCAATTGAACTTGTCGGACGTCAACCATTTAATTTAAAAAGACAAGATCTAAGCAAGATCAAAAAATTATATAAATTAACAAAATAATGATGCTCAGGAAGGGTTCAGTAGGTACCTGTCCAAAAATAATTACGTGATATTAGGCGCAGCAATCCACGACATGTTTCGCGATATGCTTTAAGACAAAAAACAAGTCCCCCCCCCATTTGATATCTAAATACAACATAAAGGTTTTCAATAATTGAAATATTTTTTGATAAGTATTTTCCGAGGTATTTTCTACTTACCTATTTGATTTCTTGTACCGAAATTCCCGTTTACATAAAACTGAGGGTAAAACAGTGGTTAAAACCAAAGAACTGGTACACCTAATATTAATGTTTCTAAAAGTAGGTACCACTTTCCGAAATCAACATATGTTTTATCCACGACCGCACTATAATAATCACATTATTCTTGTACATTCTCATGATTAATGCTAATTTTTAATCGACATACAAGTGAGTAATGAGTTGTCATGGAAACGAAAGATGCCGTAGGCAACTGGCAACTCAAAAAGTAAACTGCCCTAAACATGAAATCGGTACTTACCACTGGTTCATTCAAATAATTATCTTTCTATTAGGATGTATTGAGACAAATGTAGGTTACATTGTGTCTTTTTCAGTGAAAAATACTTAAAATAGGCCATAATTTACCGTCCAGCCTCGTAGAATTGAAATGAACGTGCACGGGGACCTCTAGACCGTCATCTATCTGACGCATCAAAGGTCGCATCGTCGATTAGCGAAACCAGTAGTGGTTTTAAAATTGTGAATTATCTTTGTGGCACCTACAACCCCAGCTATAACCTATCATATTTTGAGAAAACCCGGAATCTTGGTCGTGGGGTCGTGGATAAAGTGTAGTATTCAACTCGTGTTTAATGAGGTATTAAAGCTGTCAAAGATTATGTAATATTTATTTTTTAGTTTCTCAAGAACGCGTCAACCGATATTATAAGGTGACTTAAGGGACCTAAGATGGTCAAATAACGTTCAAAGAGTAATTCTTTGGAAAACGCCAAATGGAATTAATTAAAAGAAAAACCTGTTCAAAACACATTATATTATTACTATCTAATTTTCAGTTAAGTGAATATATTAATTACAAAAATTTTTCTCCTTATAGCTGGCTTCATTTGGAAGCATTCTTATCTCTTACCCTGTATATAAGATCGCGACAAAACATCAAGATACCTTGTATACAAGAACCATAATTAAACCAGACCTTCATACATATGCATAGTACCCATTCACTTATTTTTGTCATCTAGTTACCTTTGAAGCCTTAATTTTTTTTTATACCTTTTAGCATATGTTGAGAAGATACGATAAAAATGTCAAAGTCAATATTCCAACCCCTACTTGACGACAATAATATGTGAATGGCTTATATGTTTATATTGCAATTCTGTTAATAAATATCAGGAGCTGTGTTTTTTTATTAATTTGTTTCCATGTTTCACCAACATTCGATTTTGGAGCCCACAGTTCTAAAGACACAAGTTTTTTGTCAATTTAGATTTTAAGAAATAACAGGGTTTTTAGAAATAACAAAGGTAAAAACATAATAGGAATTAGTAGGAACTAATGAGAATTAGTAGGAATTAGTGGCATTACGGGGAATTAGTGGGCATTACGGGGAATTAGTAGGCATTGGTCGCGGAATTAGTGGCATTAGTAGGCACCAGTCGAGGAATTAGTGGAATTAGTAGGCATTTATTTGGCATTAGTCGGCATTAGTTTACGAGATTTCGGCCTGCGGTTTACCCGTCGTATTAGCATGAGTAACCATGGTAATAATGGAAGTCTTAACTAGGTGTACTTAAAAATTGATTGGTGCAAACGGGCGTTCATCGAGAAGGCCTGAAAAAATCTGAAAACGTCATTCGATTGACATAACTTGATTTACGCACTGCCACCTAGACTATAAGGCCGTGAAGCAGAGTCTGTGACGTCACAGTCGTGGTCCAAGGTCACCATTTGAAATGGATGGATTTCGAATGATTTCGTGTATATTTTACGTGATTTTACTGTGATTATTCTGTTTTTAATGCGAATTTTGTTTTTATGAACATTACTGGACTTTAGGAAACGTATTAAAGTTTGTGCTAAATCCGGAACTATGCATTTTAGTGTTTAAAAACTGTGAAAATGCCTTACCGGTACTGTGTCGGGGTGCAACACAAACTTAAAGAATGGACCTAAAAAATCTAAATGTAATACATGGTCTATATAGGAATACGTTGAGAGCAAATAAATCTGTTTATGTAACAAATTTTGAAATTTGTAACAGGGTGTTTCATAAAGGAACTAGGGTTTTGTATAAAAGAATATAAATGATTAGAACATCTTTTTGCATTCTTTGCTCTGGGTGAAATAACTCTTGGGAAAAAAAGCTACATTCTTAATAGGTATATATTAAAAAGTTAAATGCAACCCTCTATACTTGCCTACTGGCAAGTTTACTGTTCTAGTTTATAGACTTTAGTCTGGCCTTTTTCAAATTCAGGAATCAGGATGAGTCACTGAGGGTTAACCTAAGTTTTTTTTTATGAAACTATGTAGGTACTCTGTATTTTAACTTACCCTACTATTTTCTTCAGATATAGATTAACTTACATCCATTTTTTATTCACACCTTCATTCCTTTGAAACCAAATAACGGATTTGCTAGACCTGTTTACATTGATTTCGCACCGTGACACCCAGCCACGTTTGAGAAATTTTCAACACTTTTAAAGCACTTATTGTTAGTCTAAATGCAGCACTAGCTGCAAGAAATGTCCGGCACAATTTATAAAACCAAAATTATGAATACAAAATGAATAATATTAGTCGCAAAGTCAAAAAAAATATTTGAAATCCATACAATTCAAATGGTCTCACACTAGTGACCTTGGACCACGACTGTGACGTCACAGCTTCTGCTTCACGGCCTTATGGTCTAGGTGGCAGTGATTTACGTGTGGTCGATAATACAGAAACCAATTTAAAACAAGCAAGTGCGCATGGTAACGGTAAAAGCTTGCTTGAAAAACAAACGAATAAACGCAACGGCAAGATGGCCGCCGCGCGGAAGTGTATCAAAGTGTCTGATCGATTCGATTGAGGTGTCAATTTTGAGTTGATGTTTTTTTGAGAAGAGAAAGTAAGTATTAATCTCGGCATTAATTTTTGGTTCATAAGAAGAAAAATCCCAAACACCTCTTAACATTCACAATTGGTTAATTGTTACTGGTTTCACCTTTCGAATTAAATAATGTTTATCTACTCGGTGATTACTTTGAAACCCAAACAAACCAAAACTAATTTCATTCCAGATCCATATCTCCCGCATTTCTTTCGCATTTGACCGTGATGGCAAAAGTTAGAACTCGTCGATAATTGTACGAATTTTGGAAAAATAGTGGACAAAATCCTAAGACCAAGAATTGAAAAAACTGACTCCTCTTCAGGCATTATCATTAATTGTTGAAGCATCACTAACCAGGCATCAGCACGAACTCATTCTAAGAAATAATGAAGATCGGTATCCCTGCTACAGTTTGGTCCATTACGGATGTAGGTGTTAAAGTGCCTCTACAAGTGTTATTAAACCTTACTTCAGAACGTCTTTGTACAGTGATTTTTAAGCTTTTGATAAATTGTCACCCACAACATTTATGCTCAATTTCGAAATGGGGCTCTGACGGCTCTTCTCGAAACAAATATAATTAAAAATTTGATAGCATTTCGGATTCTGATTCACAGTTGTTCCTTAGTTCCTTTGTACCTTTTCAGCTGTTTGTATCATCCCTACAAGATAATCTGGCAAAATCCGAGGCCTTCTTCTCCTAGATTTTGCAGGCTAATAAAGTTTATATTTGTGCACGAGACAGTCGAAATAATTAACAATGAATTTAATTACATTAATGATCAAATTAAATCTCTGGACCCAACAGTTATTCTCATAAAAATTAAACAAATATCAATAAACACTAATATCAGTAAACACTTTAATAATCTTGATTCTGTAATGCAGAACCCGGTCATCGAGGAAAATCTGAAATATGGAATATCTCTTCTTCATGCCCGCATTCGAAAGTATTTTACATTTGGCTTACAAAACACTTTTGAAAAAATGGTAAGTAAAAAACAAAAATGAAAAGGAAATAATTCAGGCAAGGAAAAAAGAGATCCAAGAGCAATTTAAGAGCGAATGCGGAATGATTTTTGATACTCCAAAAGCCGGATTTGGAAATGCAAATAATGGTAATATATCTAGAAGATTTTTCAGCAATTCGCAAATGTCTTCTAAAATAACAGGTGTAAACTGTGATCTAATTAGGAGGTACGGCATTATTTTTGAAACAATAGCCAGTAGTCATATAATTAATATACAATTATTTCAAAGATTTTGCAAGGAAACTGCAGAGCTTTATGTACATTTGTACAATTGGTATCCTATGCCATCAACAGTACATAAAATTTTAATACACGGGAGCATAATTATTGAGTCCGCACTTCTTCCAATAGGTCAACTTTCCGAAGAGGCTGCAGAGAGCCGAAATAAACATTTCAAGCAATTTCGGGAAAGGTTTTCAAGAAAAGTTTCTCGAAAAGCATCAAATACTGACGTGTACAATAGATTATTATTAACATCTGATCCAACATTGTCGTTTCAATATCCTGATTCCATTCATTTTTCTGAGGAAACAATCAAAATGTGCAGCTGATGATGAAGCGAGAATGTGAGCAACAATGAAAATCCGCATTTTATTTTTGATTGATTCTGTGCAGGGTTCGGTTGGTTCGTATATTATTTAGACAGTTCAGTTTCTCTACTAGCAAGTTCATTTAAAAAAGAAAAAAAAATAAATTTGTAGAATTTTTCGTAAATCGGCAGAAAATATTATCTAAAGAAACAAGACAACATCGCAATGTTACTAAAATTTACGTAGATGATACATTTTTAATGGGACACCCTGTAGGAATATCTTTTCATAATGTGATATTTTTTTAACTCTGTAATATTTAACATTCAGTGGTTTAGCCATTCTTAGCCAATTATTTAAATTTAATATTCATTATGCACTAATAAAACTTTCGTTAACGAAGATAAGGTTGTCGTAAAATGTCAACCTTTTATACCCCGTGTTCAGTTAAAACTTCATCCCGTTGGCCAAGAAAAGGATGGAGTAAGAAAAGTCCATTCACTTTGATTATGTCAACCTTTTCTGTCAAAATTACATAGCTCACTAGATGAAGTTTTATAATGAACACCGCGTATATATTTAGAACCAGAAAAAAGAATGATG
Organism: Taphrorychus bicolor; assembly: GCA_951812265.1. Classification (NCBI taxonomy): domain Eukaryota; kingdom Metazoa; phylum Arthropoda; class Insecta; order Coleoptera; family Curculionidae; genus Taphrorychus; species Taphrorychus bicolor. Next base: position 19,415,919 of record OX638303.1, read on the forward strand.
CTTTAAGTTTTGGAAAAAGGTACAGGGTGTTCCATTAATAATTATCAACTTTGTATATTTCAGTAACGTTGGAGAAATCCGACAATTTTTGTATTTTTCTAGCTCTTCTAATAAATTTGACAGAATCTGTCTACATATGTTGTCCAACCATGTACTTATTCAGTTTCCATAATCATTAATTAAAATAAAATATTATGAAATGTTGTGTGTATTATAAAATTTAGAATAGTTTCTCGCTCGCTCTCTCTCTTTCTCTCGCGCTTATTTTTCGGACACACTTACCACAGTCGATTGCGAACCTTTATTTTATATATTTTAAAGGTTTTTTGGCATTCCCTAATGTAAAACAAATGTTTAGACTAACACGCTTTTTTACACATCCTGTTGGTTTGATAAAGGTTACAATATTTCTAAAAAAGCCTACTAGTTTTTTGTAAAACTTTTTTTTAAAAGTCGTAAAAAGAAAAGCTATAAGCGGGAAGAATGTATAACGGGATACCCTGTGACGTATTTTTAAAAAAGTATAAGTTAGCAAAGCCACATACTATGCGAACGGCAGCTTTGGGTAGGTGGAGAGCTAGGTCGTGGTTCAAAATTACATAAAAAGGAGTTGAAGCCTAGTATAGCTATATAAGCTAGACCCGTTAAATGGGCGCCACTCAATTTAACTTACAGGTTGTAGCTATAATATTAAAATTGAGAAAATTATCATAGCAATTATTGATGTTCATATTGTTTAGGTGATCAAACCAAAGTAAAACCAACAGGAATTATTAAAATTAGGCACATTTATTTATTATGGTGTTAGTTCTTACCTAAGGTTAGTGCAGGTACACTTGGTATTTAAATCTACTCCTACCGGTTGAAATACTTGGCCAGTTCTAGGGTTAGACTAGAACTCGAAGTAGAATGGATCGCAAAGAAACGATAATCCAGGTGAACAAACATGGCGGCCAAGGTAGTCATATTTTTTTGGACATAAAATGGTATTTTACAGTTATTTATGAAAGTTTGAAAGGGAAGCCAGTAGGTTTTCTTTGTGAAAAAGAAAACGCTACACTGCCTCTCTCCGAAAGAAAAAAGGTTGACGTCAGTTGACCTTTTTTAAAAAAATTAAAAAACTGGCCAAAGATAATAAAGCTTAATTAAGTAATTATAAAAAAAAGAATTATTCTACATTACAATCATAAAAATACACTTAAAATTAACTTACAATACTGGATCAAAATCCTTGTAGTACTTAGATTTGCTTACATAATAAAGCACTTTCTACAAATGGGCAAATAAATAGGTATTTAGTACTTACAGATGTTTCACTAATTAAATAAAAATCAAATCAAAACTGCAAATGTAAACACATATAACTACATACAGTGTACCACAGTTTGATTAAACAGTGTGATTAGGCAATGTGATTAAATAACAATTGATAACTTTCGCGTATCAAACGTCTGAAACAGAAGTCATATTAAGGAGTTGTCTCTATCGGTAGGTCAATATTGAGAAAAAGGTCAAAGTCGGTAGGTACTCGATGCTATAATCACATTAGCCAAAATAAAAATTCAAAATTTCTATAAATAAATAAAACCCACTCTAAAAACTTTTAGAAGGTAAAAAAAAACTATTCAGTTCACACTAACTAATCGTCAAGAATATATCTAAAATCAATGAAGCATATTCATTTAAAACGTATATATGTTGGTAATTGTCTCACTAACAAAAGTCTTGAACTGAGCAACTCAAGTTCAAAATCTTGTCACAGACTCAAAAATACAACATAAGAATTGTTTTACCAACATATAAGTAAGTCACAGGAGAAACAAATCTCAGAAAATCGGATAAATCGTTGTTTCAGGTGCACTCTGAAATCAACACATAAATTTCACTGCTTATCAAGGCAGGAAATTAAAAGGCAAAAATTGAATGGTATGTCATAAGCACCACTACTAAACTGTCCTCAATATCAGACAACAATGATTAGTTGAAAATAATACAACCAATCGAGGAAAGAGAGATTTGAGGTAAAACATGATTAGTTGAAATAGATGCAACTAATCGAGGTAAGAGATACTCATTAATATAAGTATCAAGAGAGAAAAATTTACTTAACAAAGGTAAGGTACAAAAGGTAAGTTAACCATTAACGTTGAGGTATTTATTTAAGGTAAGGCTACCAACCAAGGTAACAGGTAATAAGAGGTAAGAGGTAATATAGAGGTAAGGGAAGATACATAAAGGAAACAGGAAGGTTTATGTTTCACTAGCATTGTCCACATTGTACTTCCTTGAATAAATCTCTAAATTCCACAAATCCTTCAGCATATGTTCCTCTATCACCAGGAATAATTTCAAAATCAGTATCAAGCTTTTCTTGATAATAGTCACCACGCAAAGGAACATATCGACCAAAATTTAAATATGAGGGTGCAAAACCTGTAACATCATGAACAGCAGTATTCAAAGCCTGCCTAATTTGAGGAACATATAAATCCCAATCATTATGATTATTTATATAACTTCGAATAGCAGTACCAATGGTTTTATTATTGCGCTCCACAAAGTTACATTGGGCTGCATACACAGGGCTATAAGATATCCTAACCTTATATTGTTCACAAAGTCTCTTAAAATTGGCACTAATAAATTGAGGTCCATTATCACAGAAGATTAACTTGGGAACTCCATATTCTAGAAAAACTCTATCTTCCAAAAGATTAATTATTTTGGGTGCATTACTATCCCTGAGTGGAAAAATAAGGGAATATTTAGTAAACCAGTCTTGAATAACCAGAAGCCATTTATTACCTTTCTTTGAACGAGGAAAGGGACCCATTAGATCAATGGCAATACTCTCAAAAGGTCTTTCAACAGTTTTAGATTTTCCCATAAGACCCATTCTTCCTTGATTTGAATGTTTTTGTGCACCACATACCAAGCATTTTCTCACAAAACGTAACACATCAATTCGCATCTGTGGCCAATAATAAAAATCTTGCAAACGAAATAAAGTTTTTCTAAACCCTAAATGGGAGCAAGTAGGAGGGCTATGACATGAATCAATTACTGTCTGCCGTTGGTCTTTAGGTACTACTAATTTCCAATCATTGTCTATTCCATGTGGTAAGAATCTAGAAAATACTACCTTATAAATCTTTTCATAAACTACTTTCCACTGAGGATAATCCTCTGGATGCTCTAAAATCTTTGTTTTCAAAGAGATATACCATTTATCAGATGTTTTAGAGTTTATATCCACAGTCAAAACTGAGGCAGAAATCTCAGTAAAAGAAGGCCTATCTTCCTCATTGATATCGTCCTCTAAAATAGGTACAGGAATTCGACTCAAGGCATCTGCTAAAACATTCTGAGATCCCTTTCTATGAATTAAGTCAAAATTGTGTTGGCGAAGTTTGACAGCCCATCTGGCTAAACGACCAGCAGGATTCTTGAGATTATTCAACCAAAGAAGAGAATGGTGATCTGTAATGACAGTAAACCGACAACAACCTTCAATATATGGTCTAAATTTGTCTATGCAGAAAACAACAGCAAGACACTCTCGTTCAGTTACAGTGTAATTCCTTTCAGCACGTGACAAAGATCTACTAGCGTATGCAATAACCTTTTCTTCTCCTTGAAGAATCTGGGTTAGAGCACCTCCAATGCCATAATCAGAACTATCACACTGAACATAAAAATGTTGAGAGAAATCAGGTTGAGCAAGTATGGGACTAGATACCAAAAGTTCTTTAATTTTAAGGAAAGCAGCCTCAGCAAATTCATTCCATTCAATTGGCTGTTTCTTCTTTTTACCTTTCAGAAGATCATTTAATGGACTGACAAGAGATGAAAAATTCTGAATAAATCTTCTATACCAAGAACACATTCCTACAAAACGCTTGATCTCTGTTGTGGTCGTTGGTCTTGGATAATTAACCATCGCCTCAACCTTTTCTGGATCAGTAGACAAGGAGTTGTTTCCCACAATAAAACCCAGATACCTTAATGAAGTCTTAAAAAAGCAGCACTTTTCTAAATTAACTGTTAGGTTAGCATCCCTCAATTTATCTTTCACGGTATTTAAAAGGTCTAAATGATGTTCCAAGGTAGGACTACATACTAAAATATCGTCAAGATAAGTAAAAATATGTGGCTCAAATTCAGGACCGAAAATAGATTCTACTAAACGTTGTTGAGTTTGAGCTGAATTACAAAGCCCAAATGGCATAACCGTAAACTGGAATTGACCACGTCCAATTATAGAAAAAGCAGTTTTTTCTTTTGATTGTTCATCTAACGGAATTTGCCAAAAGGCTTTTCGGAGATCAATTGAGGAAATGTACTTTGCACCTCTCAAGTTGCTCAAAATTCTATCAATGTGAGGCATTGGCCAAGAATCATACTTAGTAACTGCATTTAAACGCCTACCGTCATACACAAACCTATACTCGCCGTTTTTCTTTTTAACTAAAAAGGTTGGAGAACACCAAGGACTCTTAGAACTTTCTATGACACCTAATTTCAGCATAGAATCTAGTTCATCATTCATCAGTTTTTGCATATAAGGAGACATTAAAAATGGTTTGCATCTAAAAGGCTTGGCATCACCAGTATCAATACTCAAGGTTAACTTATTAGTTCTACCTAGTCGATTTTCACTATCAATTTTTTTAAAGGAATCAATAATTAACTGAGCTCTTTCTCTGTCATGTTCTAAAAGATTATCAATTGATTTAAGTTCTAAATTAAAAGCATTTTTCGAATTGGAGATAACTGAAATTTTAGCATTATTTCTTGAAATTGACCAGTTGTTATTTTCAAAGTTCATGATTAAATTGAATTGTTTCGCAAAATCTGCACCTAAAATAAAATCATGAGTAATGGAAGGAACTATTAAAAATTTCAATACTCCAAATGTGTCTCCAATTGATATCGGTAGATCTACTATGCCAGTCACTTCAGTACAAGTACCATCAGCTGTACTTACAATAAAATCAGAAGCTGAATTAATTTTAATATTAAACATTTCCAAAATTTTCACCCGATTATTCCCAATTACTGAAGAATTCGCTCCTGAATCCAATAAAGCCACAAAGTCATTATTAAAAATATTAATATTAATATATGGACGATTGTCCAAAGGTACATTAATAAATAAAGGTAAGGTTTCATATTTAATAGAGAGATTTACCCTATAAAAATCAGACACTATAGAGAGCCACTTTTCCCAGTCAGATTTGAGAAACCTACACAAAGGTGCTCCAGAAGGAATTTTAGAAGATAGGGTGGATTGTGCTTTTGCTAATCTAGGGTTACGTCCACCACGAAACACTAGAGTTTTGCGTTTTTTTGTGCAATCAGGATAAGAAGAAACAATAACTCCAGGCTTGCCACAACGATAACAAAACCTTTTTCGTTTCTCAGTACAAGCAGTATATCTATGGTTTGGAAGTCCACAATTAAAACCTTTAATTGGTTGTCTCTTCTTATCTGCAGAAAGCTTACTATTTTGGGGTCCAGAAAAACTTGATTTGGGCTCAGAAACAAAATGAGAATCAGCGATACCTTTACCATTATTTGAGTGATTGATTTTATCATTATCATGATTATGGAAATGCCTCAAAGGACACATACCTGACATTTTCTTCTTATTTAGAGAATTTGCCTCTTCTAATTTTTTACCAAGAGTAATTAGTTCATCAATGGTATTAATCTGTTGAAGTGCTAATTGAGTTATGTACTCTGGAAGAAGATTCTTTTTTAGATATTTGATTTTGGTACTTTCAGCAGGAATTTGAGTCAAGCGATTAAATAGATTATTTAATTGAGCAACAAAAACAATAAATGATTCACCACGCTTCTGTTTTCGATTACGTATTTGCGCCCAAATTTCATCATCCATATAGGGAGAAAGAAAATCCTTTTTTAACAAAGACACCAAACTATCCCAGTCATGAACATTATTTTTTATATTTCGAAACCACACAAATGCATCACCAACAAATAGCTCCACAGCTGAATCAAAGAGATCTTGATTTGAGAATTTTCTAGATAACGCCAAGTCAGAAACTCTTTCAATAAAGTAGAAAACTTTTTTAGGGTCTCCATTAAATTTAATATCCCAAGTAGAAATTGGAGGCTTATTGGCTGCACAAGTAACTACTGGATTCACATTGACTATGGGAGGTGGTTGTAAAACTGAGTTGTTGCACATAGAAGCATTTGCATCCGGATCAATAATTTTATCCTCAACATCTGATTCAAGCTTGAGGCAGGTAGCATATGACTCATTTTTAAAATCTTCAGCATCTTTATCTGCTGGTACATTCAGAAGATTAATTCGGTTAACAAGATGTGCCAAACGTGACCTAATTCTCAAAAAGGTAGAATCAGTTGTCGTACCTTCAAAATCTACTATAAGTCCAGTAACAGAAAGTATTGAGTCAGTAATGCCTTTTTCCTCAAACTTAAAATCGAACTTCTCCTCATACTGTGCACTATCAATTAAATATCCTGGTTTATTTCTCTCAGACTCCTTTTTCAAAAGCTTTCTAAGGATTACACGTTTATAATTTACATTTCGGTTACTATAAACTCGGCGAATATTCAGTTCAAATTCTAATTCATAATCCAAAAGATGATTGCAATTGAAAGGGTCCATTTTGTCTATAGTTAACAAGAGCACAAAAGTTTAGATAAAACAGTACCTAACCAAAACTATTTTGAAGATAAATGAAAGAGATTTTATTTAGAGAGAGCAAACCAAGTTCACCTAAGTCCTTGTATAAGTCAGTCAGAAGTTATCATTTTCAATTTGATAAAGTCACAATAACAGAATTAAATAGTATCGGAAATCAAAAAAAGGTTGAGATTCAATCACTGACCATGATCACACTACCATATTCAATAAGCAATTTAAAATCTTATTTAAATTCATCAATACAAATTCTATCAAATGTAAAAAGGCAAAAATCCAATTTTGAAACAAATTTCAACAAACCGTTACAAAGAGCAATGAAAAACATAAGGCACAACCAATACTTATGGAATGATCACCAAACAGGTCTAGAGATGAAAATCAAATAAGCTCACTTAAACTCCAACAAAACACTTCAGTCGAGGGCCCCACGTTGGGCGCCAAATATATATGTGACGTATTTTTAAAAAAGTATAAGTTAGCAAAGCCACATACTATGCGAACGGCAGCTTTGGGTAGGTGGAGAGCTAGGTCGTGGTTCAAAATTACATAAAAAGGAGTTGAAGCCTAGTACAGCTATATAAGCTAGACCCGTTAAATGGGCGCCACTCAATTTAACTTACAGGTTGTAGCTATAATATTAAAATTGAGAAAATTATCATAGCAATTATTGATGTTCATATTGTTTAGGTGATCAAACCAAAGTAAAACCAACAGGAATTATTAAAATTAGGCACATTTATTTATTATGGTGTTAGTTCTTACCTAAGGTTAGTGCAGGTACACTTGGTATTTAAATCTACTCCTACCGGTTGAAATACTTGGCCAGTTTGTAGGGCTTTCTTAGTAGTTGAGGTAGAGGATCAGTGCATCAGGTGTGGTAAGGCTGGACGGTTTAAAACCTAGGAGCCATCACCGTCACTAACGGCTCCATTTTTGGCAAAGGGGCTCCAAAACCCAGACGGTTTAAAACCTAGGAGCCATCACCGTCACTAACGGCTCCATTATGGGCACACGTGCTGGATGAAACGTTGCACGTGCAAGATCAAAAAAAAAAAGGGAGTATTGAGCTTTATCACTCAAACATTGGACCTAATAATTGAACAAGGAAAAGGTTAGATAAGTTTAAATTAATTAAAGGAATTCTTACCCCAAAATAAGAGAACTTTACTAGAATAGCCACATGGCTAGGCGGTTGCCGTTTAGGGACAGGCTGACGTCCGATGTGCCCTGGACAGTGGTCAAGATGGAAAAGGGACTATCAAACGTTTTACCTTTACCACCTGGGCTCTGAATTGGTCAAAAAAAACGGAAATTATAGTGTCAAAAAGGGGAAATAAAAAGAAGGAGAAAATGAACCGCGAAATATGAAAATCTTGCCATTGTTGTTAAATAACAGATAAATTTAGGGAAAGTATTAGAAGAGCACATGAAGAAAATAAGGGAATTTCAGTAAAAATATTGGTGAAATTTGGCAATGCTGCACAGATAGCAAAATAATTATTCAACCCATTGACACATGTCAATGTCCTAAAGAAGTCACCTGTCAACGGATTTCTAACCCTAGAACTCGAAGTAGAATGGATCGCAAAGAAACGATAATCCAGGTGAACAAACATGGCGGCCAAGGTAGTCATATTTCTTTGGAAATAAAATGGTATTTTACAGTTATTTATGAAAGTTTGAAAGGGAAGCCAGTAGGTTTTCTTTGTGAAAAAGAAAACGCTACAACCCTCCACTTTCAGTACACCATGTACAATCATGTAAATCAAACATTACACATTGTTAAGACTGAAAATATTCGTTATAAGTTTATGTTACATCAGTAAAATCAATAGGAATTTTTAAAATAAAAACTAAACTATGTTAATTATAATTTTGTCCGCTTTGGCGCGGGAGATCACTTCGCCTATTGCCTCATCGCCTTTGATAATGTCTGCTGCAGTTGTAGACAAAGAGTCAGGAAGAAATTCCATAGGACCACGACAAGGTCAAAAAGCACTCTGGATTGTAAAATTAGAAATGTTTATATTTGTTATCCGAACCCTACGAAAAGTGAACCTACAATAGGATCAAAACATACTCAGGATATCTAGAGAGAACAAGAAAAAGCTTGTTCTCTCTAGATCGTTTTTGTTCTCTCTCCAAGCCATTTATGTTTAATTATTAGCTCGAAAACCACTCATGGGCAGATCAAACTCATGTAAATTTTGTTACCTTGATAATAACTATTCATTGATGAGATCAGAATATGCTCTTAAGTATATTGAGACTGTCAATACTACTCAGAAAAAACTAGTTGCTACAGGGAAAAAGTAACCCATCAATGCGGTCATAATATCTAAAGAGAACTAGAAAAAAAATGTAAATTCTTAATTTATTGTCACTTCAGAAGTCACTCCTGCTCAGAGTAAAAAAGTGCCTAATGTATTTTTAATACTTTGGTTTCAAATCATCCTTCAATTATCCTCCAAATATCATCTGAAAAGTAAAAAAGAAGTTTTATTTTTAATATTTTAATTTGTATTTTACACTGAAATTTGTACATACTTGTATTCAGCTAAACTTCTCCAACTAAAACGAGGCAATGTTAATTTTTTTGCAAGCTCTAACGGTTTTCGAGATATTCACAAACTCTTTATTTTTAAAATTATACCTATGAAATTTGTACTTGTTCTCAGCTAACTTTTTCTAACAAAAACGATCCAATAGGAACTTTTTTTCTGAGCTCTAACCGTTCTCGAGATACTTTAAATTGTTATTATTTTCAGAGATGTTCGACCTAAAGCTTGTACTCGTCTTTAGCTATTTTTTCCAACCAAAACGATGGAATAGGAAGTTTCTTCTAACCTTTAAACTTCTTGAGATATTTTCAATTTTTGTGATTTTCGAAGATAAACAACTGAAATGTGTACTCGTACTTATTCCAACTAAAATGATGGAATAGGAACTTGGTCCGACTTCTAACCATTCTTGAGACACTCTCAACTTTTGTTAAGTACTTCTAAAGATAAATCACTGAAGTTTGTACTCCTTTTCAACTAACACAAGTCCAATCATAATCTCAAACCATTAAAAGAAAACAAAGCCATTAAAAAGGCGCCAACTTGTACACATAAAACCACGTTAACAGAAAGTCAAAGTACGGTCCTGTACTGTCGAAAAAAGACTAATGCACATACTAATTCCGTCAAAAAAAATCACCACGGCATTCTTGAGTTTACTTATCTTATCACACAGACACAACACGCAAATAAATGGTGCTGCAACAAAATCTCCTAATTTCTGAAATGTTTCAAATATTTTGGGAGTGGATCTTCGAGTGACATCTATAATTTTAGCTAAATAGAAGCCTTGGAGAAATAAAGCCGTTTGAAATAAACTGCTAACGGAAAAGATCGATACAGCAAAATTGCTTGTCATTTTTTGGGGTCTGTACCTCGGACATGCCTCAGCCGAAATTTAAAACCTAAAAAGATTTTGAAAGGTCGTTTTTTTCTAGAATCACGGCGGGAGATTGATCTTAAATAAGTCATTCTCTAAAGGATATACAGGGTAAAGAAAAAAGCACTGCAAAATGGTTGCATTTCAAACCACTGCATTTGGTATGTAGAGTAATTTCAGAACATTTATTGTTATGACATTTAATGGCGTTAGTTGGTATCTCGGGACATGTTCGGCAGTTTTCGGTTTTTTGCTAAGGCATTTCCGAGATATAGACCCCAAAATTACAAAAAGATTTGCTGTATCGATCTTTTCCGTTAGCAGTTTATTTCACTAGGTATATACTTGTTGAATATTATCAAGCTAAAGTACCGGAGACCACTAAGATTTTTTACTACCACACGATTTGCATTTTATTAATATAGACCCTCACATAACATCCCCTTTACTTTATTATTTAAATTAATGTCTACGATTAGCATGTTGACGCTCCAACAACCGTGTTTATTGCCGATAAGGTCTTCGTGTTTTGCACCCCTGGCAAAACACATTATCTTACCTAAATGTTTACCCATCTGTAAACGCACGGAGCCAGAGTTCCCGAAGAATAAATCAATATAATCCTAAGAAAACATATACATTTAATTAAATAAAATGTTTGATTCCATAGAGCGACTCAGGCAAGGAGTTTCTTAATAATTAAACGCAAACTTGAGTTCCGCTAAATATGTTTAAAAGTGTTTCCCTGTTGTGTAACTTTAATGCATATATTGAAGTGCATCTCGTCTAAGAGCAATAAGTTTGTGCAAATACATGGAAGTGTATCGCAATGCAAACACGAAAAAGAGAGAAAGTAGTTTATTTAAGCTCTCAGCCAAGTAAATATTTTGTCAGTGATGTAGTGGGTTTATTACCCTCTTATCCTTCTTTCCCTGTTGCCTGGCCTTCTGCATGAAAATATTATTTTCTATATGGTCTCCAGAAATACTGCTAAGATGTTGAAGGGGAGAGGTGGTTGGTTATCGATACTAATTACATTTTAGAACTTTGTATCAAAGTGCCTTAAAGTTTCTGCTCTGCAGCTTTAGTGGGGGCTCATCAAGAAGTTGGTGGTGTGTGTGTGCAGTAAATGATATCATAACTTCTCCTTAATAAAGAGAACAAAACTTTGAAGCCTGATAAAACTTGTACGCTTCCGAATTACATTATCTTTGTGTCTACAATTTCCTGCACAAGTCAAAACGAGGCAACGAAATATCGTTAAAATAAATATTAATCACACAATTTCAAAAAACCCATAAATCCAGCTATACATCGCTGACGGTTCCTTGCAGTTGAAACGTAATATTTTCTCGAGTGCCAACTTGGAGTCACGATAAATTTTAAGAGTGGCAGCAGAAACAAATGTTCATCTAAATGGCAAACAAGCTGCTTTGCCGACAGGAAGGCTGTTTCTCCCTGGATAGGCAAACAATTCTTTTGTGGATACACGTCAATTTCGAACATTTGTTAGGGCGAAACGAGGCGAAATCCTTTTTGTGTAAGCACATGCAACTGAGAGCCATTGTGGCTGAACTTTTGTTGGGACTGAAATTTTTCTTGCAATTATACACTGCTCTAAACTCATGTCATTTTGGGAAAGCAAATTCTTCCTCTTCATCATTCAGAAATTAAATTAAAGCATGCTAAAACCCATGAATAATAGTAGTAATATTAACGTTGAATTTCTTGATAATATCTAATAATGATTTCACTCTTCAGATCTTGGGCCCCTTAATAATTTACTCTAAGTCTCAAGTGCTAGATTGTTGAAGTTAAAAGGATCTTTTAATTACGAAATCCGAACAAAAACTTAATTCATCGCCTAGTAAGTTGCAGGTAGATGTGTTTATTAAAAAGAGAGTAAAAGCTGAAAATTAACGTAAGTTTAAACAATACAGATTTAAGTAACTATTACTTCTTAATCTAACAAGAGCCACAAATAGCTTTTAGAGAAAAAAAAAACTTTAGTCCTATAGGGCAGTACTTGGAATAACTTACTACTTACTGAGGACTATAATACTGACAGAAGGTTAAAGCCCAGGTAATATTATGGTGGATGGTATCTACTTTTTGTAAAGTTTACTTTTAGTTCACTTTACTCCCTTTAAAAGAACTATTAACATATCAATAGCAAACGTATGTTAAAAAGTGTCAAGTGTGATTTACGCAATGTAACTACGTGCAGGCAAGTAGGTCCCGCGTAATTGAAAAATATTTCACAAATTGATGCATATTGTACAATGTCACTTTCAAGTGTAATCAAGTATTCAGCTGACTACAGTCAACGACATTTGTATTTTTTTAATTTGCCAAGTGTAATTCATAATCTATCAAATGACGCCGAGTCAGGGACTGGTTGCTGCAATTATTAAGAAAATGTCGAGTTGCTATAATGCACATTTACTTATAAACAACAGTTGCATTTTTAGTGTCATGTGTAAATTACAAACTGTCAAATGACGCCAATTCAAGTGACAAAATAATATTTGACTGTAACATAGTATTGTAGTCAACTACAATTATGAAAAAGTCGTTATATTTTAAAATTGGTAAGTCTATTTCACAAACCGTCAACTTACGTCAATTTAATTTACAACATAATATTCAAGTTTAAAATAGTATAGCCAAACGCAATTATTAAGAAAAAGTCGAATGACTATAGTGAAATTTTAATCAAAAAGATAACTGTATTTATAATGTGTCAAATGTAATTAAAAAACCGTCAAATTACGCCAAAACAAGTGTCGAACAATATTAAAGTTTAAGCCAGTATTATAGTCAATTGCAACTAAGAAAATATTGTATTTTTAAATTATCAAGGGTAGTTCACAAACAGTCAACTGACGACATTTCATGTTATAAAATAATATTCGAGTGTAATCTTGTAAAGTCACCAAAATTATAGTAGTGCCAAGTGTATGTCAAGTGTAATTCACAAATTGTCAAATGACAGTATATGATAAACTGTCGACTGACGTCAATTCAAGTTGCAAAATAACATCCACATGTAATCTAGTATAGTCAACTGCAAATTATTAACAAAAAAGTCAAGTTACAATAGTGAACATTGACTTAAACGACAATTGTATTCTTAGTTTGTCAAGTGTTACTAACCTGTCACGTGACGCCAATTCAAAATAATAGTAAACTAAAATTAAGAAATAGTCGTGAATTGGTAAAATTTTACACAAAAACATTAATTGTCAAGTGTACTACAAACTGTCAACTGACATCAAGTCACGTTACAAAATAATATTCAAGTGTAATCGGAGATAGTCAACTGCAATTATTAACAAGAAGTCGAGTGAGTCTAGTGAACAATAACTCATAAATGACATATGTATTTTCTAATATGTCAAGTGTAAATCACAGACCATCAAATACGCTACTTCAAGTGAGAAAATAATGTTAAAGTGTAATGTAATGTTATAGTCAACTGCAATTAAGAAGAATTTGGCGGCTGGTAAAACTTCACTCATAAACTTTAATGGTATTGTCAAGTTGTCAATTGTAGTTCACAAGTTGTCCACTGACGTCAACTCAAGTTACAAAATAGTATTCAGGTGTAGTCTATTCGGGTAAATATAGTGATGATTTACGAATTTTTAAAATTGTCAAGTGACATGTAGAAACTATCATCAAATGTTGCCAATTCACGTCACAAAATAATATGTTAAGTGTAGTCAATAATAATATGTTAGTATAGTCAACTAAAATTAAGAAAAAGTCCTGTGATTATATTGAGCTCTAACTCAATACATTTTTAAATTTTGAAGTGTAATTCACAAATTGTCAAATGACAGCAATTCAAGGCACAAAATAATATTCGATGTAATTTAGTATTGTAGTCAACTGCAATTAAGAAAAAGTCAAGTGACCATATTGACCCTTAACTCAGTAACAAAAATTGGCTTTTTTAATTGTGACTTGTAAATCGCAAACTATCAAATGTCACATGACTCCGTTTCGAGTTACGTAATACTATTCAAGTGTAAATTAATATAATGAAAATGATATAATTTAAAAAAATGTTAGGTGACTATGATAATCCGGTCATATATTATAATCTAGATAAAGTTATAGTAGTGAACACTCACTCGTAAACGACAATTATATTTTTAATATGTCAAGTGTAATCGACAAACTGTCAAATGGCCCCAATTAAAGTGACAAAATAACATTAAGCTGTATATGTTTCAGTCAACTGCAATTAAGAAAAAGTAGGGGACTGAGAAATCTTTACCCATGAATGTTAATTGTATTATCAAACTCTCCAGTGTATTTTACACACTGTCAACTGATTTCAATTCAAATTACGAAACAATCTTTAAGTGTAATCTACTACAGTCAACAGTAATTATTAAGAAAAATGGTAGTAACTATAGGGAATATCTATTTATAAACGACAATTATATTTTTAACGTGTCAAGTGTAAACAACAAACTGTCAAATGACGCCAATTCAAGTGACAAAATAACATTAAACTGTATTATATGTTTTAGTCAACTGCAATTAAGAGAAAGTCGGGGACTGATAAATCTTTACTCATGAATGTTAATTGTATTTTTTAACTCTCCAGTGTATTTTACAAACTGTCAACTGACTTTAATTCAAGTTATAAAACAATATTTAAGTGTAATCTACTATAGTCAACAGTAATTATTAAGAAAAATGGTAGTAATTATAGCGAATATTTATTTATAAACGACAATTTTATTTTCAATATGTCAAGTATAATATACAAATTTTCAAATGACGTTATATGACAAATTTGTCGACAGACGTCAATTCAAGTTGCAAAATAACATTCAAATGTAATCTAGTATAGTCAACTGCAAATATTATGAAAAAAGTCAAGTTACAATAGTGAACATTCACTTATAAACAACAATTGTATTCTTAGTAGGTCAACTGTAACTCACAACCTGTCAAGTGACGCAAATTCAAAATAATATTAAAGTTTTACAGTTAACTAAAGTTAAGAAAAAGTCGTGAATTGGTAAAATTTTACGCAAAAACGTTAATTGTCAATTGTATATCACAAACTGTCAAGTGACGTCAAGTCACGTTTCAAGATAATAGTCAAGTGTAATCTGGGATACTAAACTGCAATTATTAACAAAAAGTCGATTGAATATAGTGAACAATAACTTATAAACGAAAATTATATTTTTTAATATGTCAAGTGTAAATCACAGACTATCAAATGACGGTAATTCAAGTGACAAAATATTGTTAAAGTGTAGTCTAACGTTATAGTCAACAGCAATTAAGAAAAAATCGGTGACTGGTAAAACTTAATGGTATTGTCAAATTGCCAATTTAGTTCACAAGCTGTAAACTGACGTCAACTCAAGTTACAATATAGTGTTCAGGTATAGTCTATTCGGGTAATATAGTGAACATTTACCCATTTTTTTAATTGTCAAGGGTCATTCAAAAACTGTCAAATATGTCAATTTACGTCACACAATAATATGTTAAGTGTAGTTAATAACAATATGTTAATAGAGTCAACTAAAATTAAGAAAATGTCCGGTTATTATATTGAGTCTAACTCAATGTATTTCTAAGTTGTGAAGTGTAATTCACAAATTGTCAAGTGACAGCAACTCAAGTCACAAAATAATTTAGTATTGTAGTCAACTGCAATTAAGAAAAATTCGGCGACTGGTGAAGCTTAATGGTATTGTCAAATTGTCAAGTGTACCTAGTTCTCAAACTGTCAACTGACGTCAACTTAAGTTACAAAATAGTATTTAGGTGTATCCAATCGCAAATATAGTGAACATTTACGCATAGACGACCAGTGTATATTCAAATTGTAAAGTGTCATTCAGAAATTGTCAAATGATGCCAACTCACGTCACAAAATAATTTGTTAAGTGTAGTCAATATTAATGTTATTATAGTCAACTAAAATTAAGAAAAAATCCGGCGATTATATTAAGCTCTAACTCATAAGCAACAGTTGTATTTTTAAATTGTGAAATGTAATTCACAAATTGTCAAATGACAGCAATTCAAGTTACAAAATAATATTCAAGTGTAATTTAGTATTATAGTCAACTGGAATTAAGAAATAGTCGGGTTACTATATTGACCCTTTACTCAGTAACGACAAATGGATTTTTTAATTGTGGCCTGTAAATCACATAGTGTCAAATGTTACATGGCGCCGGTTCAAGCTACGTAATACTATTCAAGTGTAACCTAATATAGTCAAGTAAATTTAAAAAATCTTAGGTGACTATGATAATCCGGTCAAATATTATAATATAGAAAAAATTATCATAGTGAACACTTAGTCGTAATTTACAATTATATTTTAATATGTCAAGTGTAATCGACAAACTGTCAAAGGACCCCAATTCAAGTGACAAAATAACAATATGCTGTATTATATGTTTCAGTCAACTGCAATTAAGAAAAAGTCGGGGACTGATAAAACTTTACTTATGAATGTTAATTGTATTGTCAAATGTATATGTGTGTATTGTCTCCACTGTATTTTACAAACTGTCAACTGTCTTCAATTCAAGTTACAAAACAATTTTTAAGTGTAATCTACTACAGTCAACTGTAATTAATAAGAAAAATGGTAGTAACTATAGCGAATATTTATTTATAAACGACAAATTTATTTTCAATATGTCAAGGGTAATTCACAAATTGTCAAATGACGTTATATGACAAACAGTCCCATAACGTGAATTCAGGTTGCAAAATATAATTCAAATGTTATCTAGTAAGTTAACTGCAATTATTAAGAAAAAAATCAAGTTACAATAGTAAACGTTCATTTATAAATGACAATAGTATTCTTAGTAAAATCACTCACATCACAAAAGAAAAAGTCGTGAATTGGTAAAATTTTACATAAAAATGTTAATTGTCAAGTGTATATCACAAACTGTCAAGTGACGTCAAGTCACGTTTCGAGATAATATTCAAGTGTAATTTTGGATAGTGAACTTCAATTATTAACGAAAAGTCGAGGGGGTATATTGAACAATAACTCATAAACGAAAATTGTATGTTTTAATATGTTAAGTGTAAATCATTGAATATCAAATGACTAATTAATGGTATTGTCAAATTGTCAAGTGCAGTTCACAAGCTGTCAACTGACATCAACTCAGGTTAAAACATAGTATTCAGGTGTAGTCTATTCGGGTAAATATAGTGATTATTTACGCATGTTTTAAATTGTCAAGTGTCACTCAGAAACTGTCAAATGATGCCAATTCATGTCACAAAATAATATGTTAAGTGTAGTCAATAATAATATGTTAATATGGTCAACTAAAATTAAGAAAAAGTCCGGTAATTATATTGAGCTCTAACTCTACGTTTTTTAGATTGTGAAGTGTAATTCACAAATTCTCAAATGACAGCAATTCAGGTTAGAAAATAATATTCAAATGGAATTTAGTGTTGTAGTCAGCTGCAATTATAAAATAGTCGGGTGACTATATTGACCCTTTACTCAGTAACTACAATTGGAAAGTGTCAAATGTCACATCACGCCAGTTCAAGTTACGTAATACTATTCAAGTGTAACCTAACATAGTCAAGTAAATTTAAAAAAATATTAGGAACTATGACAATGAAGAAAAATGGTAAAAAAACTATAGCGCATATGTATTGATAAACGATAATCTTATCTTCAATACGTCAAGTGCAATTCACAAATTGTCAAATGACGTTATTTGACAAACTGTCATCTGACGTCAATTCAAGTTGCAAAATAACATTCAAATGTAATCTTGTATACTCAACTGCAATTATTATAAAAAAAGTCAAGCTACAATAGTGAACATTCACTTATAAACGACAATTGTATTCTACACTGTCTGTAACAAGTGTAACTCACAACCTGTCAAGTGATGCGAATTCAAAATAATATTAAAGTTTTACAGTTAACTAAAGTTAAGAAAAAGTCGTGAATTAGGAAAATTTTACACAAAAACGTTAATTGTCAAATGTATATCACAAACTGTCAAGTGATGTCAAGTCACTTTTCAAGATAATATTCAAGTGTAATTTGGGATAGTAAACTGCAATTATTAACAAAAAGTCGATTGAATATAGTGAATAATAACTCATAAACGAAAATTTTATTTTTTAATATGTCAAGTGTAAATCACCGACTATCAAATGACTGTAATTCAAGTGATAAAATATTGTTAACGTGTAATCTAACGTCATAGTCAACAGCAATTAAGAAAAAATCGGCGACTGGTGAAACTTAATGGTATTGCCAAATTGACAATTTAGTTCACAAGCTATCAACTGACGTCAACTCAAGTTACAATATAGTGTTCAGGTATAGTCTATTCGGCTAAATATAGTGAATATTTACGCATTTTTTTAATTGTCAAGGGTCATTCAAAAACTGTCAAATATGTCAATTTACGTCACACAATAATATGTTAAGTGAAGTCAATAACAATATGTTAATAGAGTCAACTAAAATTAAGAAAAAGTCCAGTTATTATATTGAGCTCTAACTCAATGTATTTTTAAGTTGTGAAGTGTAATTCACAAATTGTCAAATGACAGCAACTCAAGTCACAAAATAAATTAGTATTGTAATCAACTGCAATTAAGAAAACTGCAATTAAGAAAAATTCGGCGACTGGTGAAACTTAATGGTATTGTCAAATTGCCAAGTGTACCTAGTTCACAAACAGTCAACTGACGTTAACTCAAGTTACAAAATAGTATTTAGGTGTATTCATTCAGAAATATAGTGAACATTTACGCATAGACGACCACTGTAATTTCAAATTGTCAAGTGTCATTCAGACACTGTCAAATTATGCCAACTCACGTCACAAAATAATATGTTAAGTGTAGTCAATATTATTATGTTATTATAGTCAACTAAAATTAAGAAAAATTCCGGCGATTATATTTAGCTCTAACTCATAAGCAACAGTTGTATTATCAAATCGAGAAGTGTGATTCATGAATTGTCAAATGACAGCCATCCAAATTATACAATAATATTCAAGGGTAATTTAGTATTATAGTCAACTGCAATTAAGAAATAGTCGGTTGACTATTTTTACCCTTTACACAGTAACGAAAATTAGATTTTTTAATTGTGACTTGTAAATCGCTGACTATCAAATGCCACATGACGCCGTTTCAAGTTACGTAATACTATTCAAGTGTAATCTAACATAGTCAAATAAATTTGAAAAATATTAGGTCACTATGATAATCCAGTCAAATATTATAATCTAGAAAAAGTTATAGTAGTGAAACTTACTCGTAAATGACAATTATATTTTTAATATGTCAAGTGTAATCGATAAAATGTCAAATGACCCTAATGCAAGTGACAAAATAACATGAAGCTCTATTACATGTTTTAATCAACTGCAACTAAGGAAAAAGTAGGCGGGACTGATAAAACTTTACTTACGAAGGTTAATTGTTTTTTTCAAACTTTCCATTGACTAAAACTTGACTCCAGTGACCCCAGTCAACTGTCAACTGACTTCAATTCAAGTTACAAAACAATATTTAAGTGTAATATACTACAGTCAACTGTAATTATTAAGAAAAATGGTAGTAACTATAACGAATATTTATTTATAAACCATAATTTTATTTTCAATATGTCAAGTGTAATTCACAAAATGTCAAATGACATTATATGACAAACTGTCGACTGACGTCAATTCAAGTTGCAAAATAATATTCAAATCAAATCTAGTTAAGTTAACTGCAATTATTAAGAAAAAAGTCAAGTTACAATAGTGAACGTTCATTTATAAATGACAATAGTATTCTCAGTATGTCAAGTGTAACACTCACAACCTGTCAAGTGACGCCAATTCAAAATAATATTAAAGTTTTACAGTTAACTAAACTTCGTAAATTGGTAAAATTTTACACAAAGTTATTAATTGTCAAGTGAATTTCACAAATGGTCACCTGACGTCAAGTCACGTTACAAAAAAATATTCAAGTGTAATCTGGGATAGTCAACTGCAATTAAGAAAAATTTGGCGACTGGTGAAACTTCACTCATAAACGTAAATGGTATTGTCAAATTGTCAATTGTAGTTCACAAGCTGTCAACTGACGTTAACTCAAGTTACAAAATAGTATTCAGGTGTAGTCTATTCGGGTAAATGTAGTGAATATTTACGCATTTTAAAATTGTCAAGTGTCATTGAGAAACTGTGAAATGATGCCAATTCACGTCACAAAATAATATGTTAAGTGTAATTTTTTATAGTCAACTCCATTTAACAAAAAGTCGAGGGACTATATTGACCCTTTACTCAGTAACGAAAATTCGATTTTTTAATTGTACCTTGTAAACCGGAAGCTGTCAAATGTCACTTGTTTACAAAATAGTATTCAAGTGTAGTTTATATGGGTAAATATAGTGAACATTTCCTCATAGAATATCACTGTAATTTTAAATTGTCAAGTGTCATTAGAAACTGTCAAATGATGTCAATTCACGTCACAAAATAAAATCTTAATTGTAGTCAATATTAATATTGACTACACTTAACTGAATTATATAATTGAATATAATAACTAAGTTGTTGACTTCTGGATAGCGTCTACTCCAAGTTGGGCAGTTTGCCAAATAACT
Source organism: Taphrorychus bicolor (assembly GCA_951812265.1). Classification (NCBI taxonomy): domain Eukaryota; kingdom Metazoa; phylum Arthropoda; class Insecta; order Coleoptera; family Curculionidae; genus Taphrorychus; species Taphrorychus bicolor. The sequence goes on from OX638303.1 coordinate 19,436,729, forward strand.
GTTTAGTTATTTGCCATATTTTATTAAAAGTTATTATAGTCAACTACAATTAAGAAAAAGTCCGGTGATTTGTGACGCTTTTATTTTATAATATTAATTTACTATCAAGAGTTATTGGGAATGTTAAGTACTGATTAGTTCTTGTTTGTTAATTGGAAACTCTGGAACTTACTAAAAGAAAATCGTTACTTAATACCTTACTTCAGAAAGAGCGAAAGGAGGTGAATAGTAAGTAATCGAGCAGGAGCACTAGCGGGCCGCCAGCAACAGTGAAGATGGGGTAGGTTCAATACGATATTATTTTATATCCCGATAGGCGCCACGTGATTTCCGGAAGACGCCAGGTCCTGAGAAGGATGTTATGCCGTACAGGAATATACCAATCACGAAATATATCCCTCTTTCACTACCACTTTCCTAACTACTCTGATTTAAATTTACTTTTAAAAAAAATGAACATAAGAAACTATAAATCTCAATTATCTGCACCAGTCAAAATCCGCATGAAATTAAAGCAAAATTGTTTGAGGACAAATAACACTGTTTCTATTGATAGATTGGTTAACAAATTAAGGAAAGGCAATTCAAATAAAATTTGAAATGCTATAAAGCAGTTAAACACAAAATTTAAGGTAATTGCAATATTCTGGAATATATGGTGAAGGAACTTTATGTATTAATGAATATGAATTATTACTAATCAATACGGCTCTCAATAATCAACTAATTAGGGACGGAGCTCAGGGTTTATGGCCATAAACTTACACAGGGTAGCTTCCGTAGCTTATCAACTAATGACTAACGCTGTAATGTTAGAGTGATTATTGAATACCTGATCAAATCTAACTTTAAATACCTGAAAATTGAAATTTACTTAATAACGATAAATACTAAAGTGAGGAATCACGAGCCCTCAATATCTGTCCTCAAAATTACACAACACAATACGGTACAAGACATAAAGGGTGCGGTACATAAAAGATTCGTAACTGTACAGACGTAGTGCTGTCTAATACCTAGCAAAAGTTAATTCTTTATAAATAAATTAAAGTGTGTGAAGCACAAACAAATTGAAGATCTGAGAGAACTTACTGCTCAGTAAATTGTCATAAAAATTGATCAAAAAAAAAAAAATTAACAAGAATCGCTTACTTGGGGCCTCAATACTATCAAAAAATACTACTTTAAATTGTTATGGTGACGGCAAGAAGTAAAGTTAATAATTAAAATTGATAAGATAGAAAAAGTTACGTTAGTCGGTTCAACGCTCAGCCACTATCGTCGCCCATTTACAACATAACAAATTGGAAAGCTCTCACTCTAAACTATCCCCTTATCGCGGATCAGGGTGGTCCGGAAGAGCAGCTATCCGAAGGTCTCTGATGAGGAGCAGGCCTCCAGGAACGGCGTGGATGTTCCAAAAATGCGCCGACAAGGCACGTGGACGGCGGAAGAACGTCAAACGTAGAAGCCCGTTAATAAAAAAACGTGGACGTAGCAGAAGCCCGTCAAAAAAACGTGGACGTAGCGGAAGCCCGTCACAAAAAACCCCTGCAAGGTTGACAAACGGGGCAAGGTGATGACGTTGGCGGCGTGGATTGCTTTTTATCCCTCCAAGAGGTAAAGGTAGAGCGGCGTAAATCGACAATAATCCTCTCCACGAGAATCCGGAAAAACTTCAAAAAGCAACTACCATTTGGAATATGCCCTGGTCTTGATCCTCCAAAGAGTATTGAGATGAAAATCACTCAAAGTAGACCACGAGGACACTTGCAAATCACGGCCAGCACGACGGGATTCTGGCTCACGCACCATAAGTCAGAATCAAAAACTCCAAAAGTCAATGTCCTGCCCTTTTATACCCACGAGTGACCTTCAAAACCCTTCCGCAATGATGCCCAAAATGCCACAGACAAATATGACGTCACGAAGAGTAGCCGAAAACAAACAGCTGAAAATAGTAAAAAAAGGAGACAAAAGAAATGCGGAACAGCAAAACAGGAAGAAGTATCCCATTAGTAATGGCCAATTAGTCCAACCTCAAGGAAAGTAACATCAATCTCCACGAAATCAAAACTGACAATAAGTACCTTTTAGTACTCTGGTGACGTCAGAATACGGTATGGGAGAATTGGACGATGACAGACGGCGCCATCCATCGAAGGGAACGCTGTCGGGAGCTTCGCCGATATCGCTCGGAATATGAGTCTCTCTCGCTCTAGCTCGTTAAGATGTGGGAAGATGTGATGGCTAAGTGACAGTGACACTATTTGGCAATTTTGCACGATTTTATTACTTAACCCCACTTCCAAACATCGTAACATAAACATAAGCAAACGAACCCCCAATCCAGATTTACAGAAAACCTACAATAACGATGGAAACACACACTCCTGGCCGATTGGCCATGGCAATTTCACCACAATCCTCAGATCCTCCAAGCCCAGGAAAACAATAAAAATAGAGGTATGTACCATCATGAAGGGGTCCCCAAACGGGAAAACTCAGCTTGAAATTCCAGCTAACAGGCGACACCCTCCACTTATAAAACAATGGGAGCTAATGCCGGGCTGTCCACACTCTTCTCAACCCAGAAAGGTAAACTCAGGCATCATGAAACAGAACGTAATAGAAGGCAATACATTCTCAGTCAAAAAGGGCCGATAACCAAGGTGATATTGGAAATTACTGAACTAGGTACACAATAAAACTCTGACCTAATGGGCGGAAACCATAATTACCCCAAATAAGGTAAGTGCATAAATTTCACAATGTTACAGATTATATTGTGCTTTAACTCATAAGCAACAGTTGTATTTTTAAATTGTGAATTCATGGATTGTCAAATGACAGCAATTCAAGTCACAAAATAATATTCAAGTCTAATTTAGTATTATAGTCAACTGCAATTAAGAAAAAGTCGATTGTATTGACCCTTTACTCAGTAAAATTTGATTTTTTAAATGTGTCTTGTAAATCGTAAACTGTCAAATGTCACATGACGTCGTTTCAAGTTGCGCAATACTCTTCAAGTGTAATCTAACATAGTCAAGTAAATTAGAAAAATGTTAGGTAACTTTGACAATCCAGTCAAATATTATAATCCAGAAAAAGTCGAGGATGACTATAAATATCTAATCATTAAGCAACATAATAGAATAACTTTAAATGACGTTGAGATGCAATGTCTGTCTGTTGTATTATAGTTACAGTACAGTCCTCTGTGGCATCGTCCACTTCATCGAATGAGATAGTCAGACGTAAGTGACAAAGGTGAGGTAAAAAAACTCAAATCTAACTTAACTTAGTCAAGTGTGACCCAGTTGTTTTGTGCAGTCAACTATTACGATCGTTAAGTGTAGTTAAGTAAGATAATGAACAATTGTAAATTATAAAGGGATGTAATGTCAATCTGTCCGGTGTAATACAGTTACATTACAGTTTTCTGTAGCAATGTTTACTTTATCGAAAGAGGTAGTCAAATCTAATTGCCAAACGTGCTGCTAATTCGGCACAGTCAACTTATTTTTACAAAACTCACATATGGCTTAATGTAGTCAAGTGTAACCCAGAAATAATCAAACATGATTCTGTGTAGTCGGTGAAACATAATTCTGTGTAGTCTACTGAAGTCTGGGTCAAGCTGTACTTCACTCATGAATGTAAATTATCTAGCTAAGAGATGCAATTATTACGAATTGTCACATGTACCATAGAAAACATCAAATTGCCTAAATTATCTACAGCTACATCTAATCAACTGATTACGATTTTGCAGATTATATATATGTATAATTCAGTAGCCAACGCTAATTTTCATTGCAAAAGGAATGTAACAGAGAATATAACTTTCCTGAAGAAATGTTATTTACAAAACATGAAAAGTTAAATCATATTTGTCAAGTATTACTAAGAAGGCGTTACATATAACTTAATGCAGTCAGTTATAGAGCGCTGCCGTAACTTGAACTAATTCAACGATTGAAAAAAAAACTCATGGAATAGTCTTTTCTGGACTTTTCTGGACAAAGTAACCAAACAAATTTAATTTTTTCTTAAAATAGACCCTTTCTTCTTAATGGATACCACTGCCATTGTTTCACATAATTTCTGACTATGCTAAAGTAAACAATGACCGAAAGGTTAATTTGTATTCAGTGTCACACTTTAGATGAATTTTAGAGACTAAATCAAATAAATCTCCCTCTCTCCAACAACTTAAATAGATTATACTTTGAAATCGAGAAACTTTCCAGAAACTCAGACAACTTCATCCGGCATTGAAAGTAGTAGGAAACTAATATTATTTCGCCTCACTTGGGAATATACTATATTCAAATCAGACTTTACGGGCCATGAATAGCCAATGATTTTTTAAAAGTTTCTAATCCAATTTACGACGACGAGCCAAGTGGCAAGTTCTTGTCCTGGATGGAACAGGATGTCGTAATCGTCCCGTTCGAGCAGAGTTGAGTAATCTTAAAAATTCATTTTAACCTGGTAATTTATCGTAGTTCTCAGTCATGTTTTATGCAATATCGTCGGTGAAAAATCGCCACTATTAACTAAAAGATGTAGGAGAATGGGGTGGCATATTGCCGTCAAACGGGTAATATACTATGCAGTGGCTACTATTTTCCTCAAATTGAACTGATTTTTGTGAGAAAGAGGTGGAACTTTGGCTCCGCCCTCAAATAAAGAAAGGTAAGGGGCAGAAGTCCCATTCTATATCTACTAGTCTTGTGCATTAGGTACAGTTTAAGACAAAACTGGGTGTTAGCAAAAAAGATAAATAAACCAGGAAAGTGTTGGCCAACTGCCGAAAAATTTCAATAATTTAGTCAATGAGATTCAGATCCAGCTGGAAAATTTTTCCGGACGTACATATTAGATTTCCGGCCGGATGGTGCTCCAAGCCGGCTAACATCTGGTTGTTTTTGGCATGAATACGGATTTTTCCCTTTTTGTTTGGCGCCTTTTAATTATCTCGCTAAAGCCCAATTACGGCTCTGCTTTTGCCACATCACACCGAATATTTCAGTGGGGATATAGAGCATTGCGCTTGGAAGTGATGTTACAAATACGTATGCAAAGCATTTGCTAATTACTTTGGCTGAGTGCAATTAACATTATGTAAACCTCCCGTCCATATGTTTTGGATAGGGCAGATATGTATTAGGTCACGCGTGCGGTTCCAACTATTGCCCTCTGAGGTAAAATTTTGGCTATTCATATATACATTAACAATTTTAAGTGGCAACCTGCTTTTTCCGAAACACATTCGTTCATTTTCATGCATTTCTGCTTGCATAATTGATGACTATTGTTTGAGAAAGTAATTTGGTAGTGCGCTGCATGTATCCAGCTAACAAGAAAAGTTTGTTGCGGCTTTCTGTGGGGCGTTTCGTATCATACCAATGCACTAACCCTTGAAAACGTTATAATATCGCGTATGGTTTAGTCTGCAATAAGCATAGTTTAGCATATAACAAAAACTATTGAAAGCCTTAAGGTGGGTATTGAAGATTTAAGTTGTTTCTCTATGAGATGCATAACCCAGTATTACTCGGAAAATTGAAGAATTAAAGTGAAATTTTAGCAAACATAATTGTTTTCTGGATGACATTTCTTAAAAAATTAAATGTAATTTATTCACCATAAAACAAGAGCTGAAGAACTTTGCAGATTACAGATTAACGTGTGAAAAAAAGGATTAAAGATACTGAGGGCGTTACACTTTAGAATCAATTTTCAAAGTACGTTAACTTAAAAAAGAATCCGAATATATTTTTAACACTTCAGTTCTGTATTCAAAGTTCCACGAAAATAATTAAACAAAATTAAAATAGTGATTGACTTCCTGACGTTTCGTCTACAGCTGCGTTGACATTATCGAAGGCGATGAGGCAATGGGCGAAGTGATCTCCCGTGCTTCCCGACATTGACTGGATCGTATGTGGTGAGCTCCGTGGAATTTATTCTCCCGCCGCTCCGTAGCGCTGCAGTGGAGGGAGTGGGGTGGGGGTAACGGTGGTTAACGAGAGAGGCCATTGAGATCTTTAAACACGACAACAATTTCAACAGATAGGAGGAAATTATGTTTCTAAATGCAGACTGGAAGCGAGGTCTACGACATACTTCAAGTGCGCCGAAACCCCGCGCTACAACTACCCCCACCCCACTCCCTCCACTGCAGCGCGACGGCGGGGAAATAAATACCACGGAGCTCACCACAATCGAATCAGTCAACGTCGGGAATCTCGGAAGACCACTTCGCCCATTGCCTTATCGCCTTTGATAATGTCTGATGCAGCTGTAGACGAAACGTCAGGAAGAAATTCCATTGAACCACGGCTTCAAAGCCCGGTCGTGAAAGCCTTCACCGTCTTATAAAAATATTGATTTCCTTATTTTTGTTTTAAAATTTTAATATTTCTGAAGCAGATTATAAAGTTTTAGATTGACGTTTCCTAAATGACGCCATAATTTTTAATAAATAAAAAATTATTAGTTTTTCTTCAACTCTCTATATAAATATAATTACTTGACGGCGAAAAAGGAGAATTTAGCTTTTTTGTTACACGCTATGTGTTACGTTAACCTAAAAACCAAGCGGAATAAACTCTTAGCACTTCAGTTAAGACGTCAACCATTCCCAAAATTAAAGATTAAACGTAAAGACAATACTGGTTTCATCTTATTAATTAAATTAGGAAGATGTTTAATCCCTAAATAAGCAGCGCGAGCTTTTCCTTAACGACTTACCAAAAAAAAAAGGAATAAAAATATTGATAAGTCGCACATTTGGTTTGTTTGAACCGTTAGCTTTAATTTACTAATTGCCTTCAATTCGGACAAAAATGCAAAAACATTGATTTTTTTGCAAACGTCTATGTGAATCTAATAACTCTAGAGATTAAAGGGAATATTTTAACGAAAAAAGATTATTGTCATGTGTTATTGTTACGTGTTACGTTAACTTAAAAAACTCTGAAGTGTTCTGAGCTCAAAGTTTCAAGAAAATAAAGATTAAACTTAATGAAAGTATTGATTAGACCTTAGTATAAGACCTCTAACTCCTAAAAAGCAAATCAAAGGTTTACACCGACATTTATTAAACCACAAACTTTAAAATTTTAGATTAACGAATGAAAAGAGGAATGAAAAAAATAGTGACTGCGTTACACATTTCAATCCCTTTTGTAGGTACCGGCAATTAACTCCTTAACATTTGCAATTAAAAAGAAAAGAAAAAGTTATTTACCTCCAAATTGCGACCAAAATCTAATAGATGGTGGGACTAAAGGGAAGATTTTAATGAAAATTTATATTTTTTGTGTTATTGTTACAGGTTTTGCGCTACAACTTAAAAAGTACACTGAATATACTCTTTCCAAAATTATTTTCATTAATAAGAATTTAATCCTTAGCAAGCAGCATATTACTTTTTTTCAATATTTCTATTAGGACTATTCTTAATCCTTATTCTTTCCTTAAAATATAGTTTCTGTGTATTAATGCTACAGGTTTTACCTTACAACTCGGAAAGGAGACTGAATGAACATTTAATACTTCAGGTCTGAGGTCAAAAAATAAGAATTAAACATAATAAAATATTAATTTTCCGAAACTATTTTCTTTAATAAGAATTTTAATCCCTAGCAAGCAGATGAAATGAAAAATTTGTAAGTGAAAGAAAACTTACAATAAAAAAAATAATAAGAGTCGTTGCACAGTTTCAAATTTGAATCTATTTTTGAGGTATTGGATCTTTAATCCCACAACAATTGCTAATAAAAAGAAAATATTCTTCTCAAGTTTTTGAGAGAAACCTAATAAATTGTGGGATTAAAGGGAGCATTTAATCAAAAACAAATGAGTCTGAGGTAAAAAAATAAGAATTAAAATTAACAAAAACCTTAATTTTTCCAAAATTATTTTGATTAATAAGAATTTTAATCCCTAGCAAGCATATTAAATAAAAAATTTGTAAGTTAAAGAAAACTTACTATTAAAGGAAAAATTAAAAAAATAAGCGCCGTTGCAGAATTTCAAATTTGAATCTATTTTTGAGACACTGGATATTTAATCCCACAACAATTGTTAATAAAATAAAAAATATTTTTCTCAAAATTTTGAGAGATATCAAATAAATTGTAGGATTCGAAGGAGCTATTTATCAAAAACAAATGACAGTTCTGAGGTAAAAAAATATGAATTAAAAATAACAAAAACATTAATTTTCCAAAATTATTTTGATTAAAAATAATTTTAATTTCCAGCAAGCAGATTAAACGAAAAATTTGAAAGTGAAAGAAAAGTTATAATGAAAGAAAAAAAGAAAAATTAATAAGATCCGATGCAGACTTTCAAATTTTAATCTATTTTTGAGGCCTTGGATCTTTAATCTCACAACAATTGATAATAAAAAGAAAAATCTTTTCAAAATTTTGAGAGAAATCTAATGAATTTTGGGATTAAAGAGAGCATTTTACCAAAAACAAATGTCAGTTCTGCGGTAAAAAAATAAGAATCAAAAATAACAAAAACATTAATTTTCCAAAATTATTGTTATTAATAAGAAAATTAATCTTTAGCAAGCAGATTAAATGAAAAATTTGTATGTGAATGAAAACCTACAATTAAAGGAAACAATAAGAAAAATAAGCGCCGTTGCAGAGTTTCAAATTTGAATCTATTTTTGAGGCACTGGGTGTTTAATCCCACAACAATTGTTAATAAAAAGAAAATATTCTTCTCAAAATTTTGAGAGAAATCTAATAAATTGTGGGATTGAAAGGAGCATTTTATCAAAAACAAATGACAGCTCTGAGGTAAAAAAATAAGAATTAAAAATAAAAAAAACATTAATTTTCCAAAATTATTTTGATTAATAAAAATTTTAATCTTTAGCAAGTAGATTAAATGAAAAAATTATAAGTGAAAAAAAACCTACAATTAAAGGAAAAAATAAAAACATAAGCGCCGTTGCAGAGTGTTAAATTTGAATCTATTTTTGAGGCCCTGGATCTTTAATCCCACAACAATTGTTAATAAAAAGGCAATATTCTTCTCAAAATTTTGAGAGAAATCCAATAAATAGTGGGATTAAAGGGAGCATTTTATCAAAAACAAATGACAGTTCTGAGGTAAAAAAATAAGAATTAAAAATAACAAAAACATTAATTTTCCAAAATTATTTTGATTAAGAATAATTTTAATTTCCAGCAAGCAGATTAAACGAAAAATTTGAAAGTGAAAGAAAAGTTATAATGAAAGAAAAAAATAAAAATTAATAAGATCCGATGCAGACTTTCAAATTTGAATCTATTTTTGAGGCCTTGGATTTTTAATACCACAACAATTGTTAATAAAAAGAAAAATCTTTTCAAAATTTTGAGAGAAATCTAATGAATTTTGGGATTAAAGGGAGCATTTTTATTAAAAACAAATGTCAGTTCTGCGGTAAAAAAATAAGAATCAAAAATAACAAAAACATTAATTTTCCAAAATTATTTTTATTAATAAGAATATTAATCTTTAGCAAGCTGATTAAATGAAAAATTTGTATGTGAATGAAAACCTACAATTAAAGGAAAAACATAAAAAAATAAGCGCCATTGTAAAGTTTCAAGTTTAAATCTATTTTTGAGGCACGGGATTTTTAATCCCACCACAATTGTTAATAAAAAGAAAATATTCTTCTCAAAATTTTGATAGAAATCTGATAAATTGTGGGATTAAGGGGAGCATTTTATCAAAAACTAATGACAGTTCTGAGGTAAAAAAAATAAGAATAAAAAATAACAAAAACATTAAGTTTCCAAAATTATTTTGATTAATAAGAATTTTAATTTCTAGCAAGTAGATTAAATGAAAAATTTGTAAGTGAAAGAAAACTTACAAACAAAGAAAAAGATAAAAAATAGGCGCCATTGCGGAGTTTCAAACTTGAATCTATTTTTGAGGCACAGGATCTTTAATTCCACAAAAATTGATAATAAAAAAAAAATATTCTTCTCAAAATTTTGGGAGAAAACTAATAAATTATGGGATTAAAGGGGACATTTTATCAAAATCAATGACTTCCATATGTTATTGTTACAGGTGTCACGTAACAACTTAGAAAAAAACGCTGAATAGGCGCTTCAGAATACACACTTCAGTTCTGAGGTGAAAAAAAAAATAGTTAAACAGAATGAAAATAACGCTTTTTTCAATTATTTCTATTAGGAATATTCATAATCCTTATTCCTTATTTAAAATAGAGTTTTTGTGTATTAATGCTACAGGTTTTACGTTACAACTAGGAAAGAAGACTGACTGAATATTTAGCACTAACTTAAAATTATCAATTAAAAAATTAACAATTAAACATAATAAAAATATTGTTTTTTCAATTATTTCTAATATGAATATTCTTAATCCTTACTCTTTACTTAAAATAGAGTTTGTGTGTGTTAATGCTCCAGGTTTTACGTTACCACTAGGAAAGAAGATTGAGTGAACATTTAACACTTTAGTTCTATAATATATGAAAATATCAATAAAAAGAAAATTATATTTTAAAAATTTTGAGAGAAACCTAATAAATTGAGAGATTAAAGGGGATATTTCATCAAAAACAAATGACTTCCATGTGTTATTGTTACAGGTTTCGCGTAACAAATTAAAAGAAAACGCTGAATAGGCGCTTTACACTTCATTTCTGAGGTGAAAATAATTAACAATTAAACATAATTAAAACATTGCTTTTCTTTTCAATTATTTCTATTAACAATATTCTTAGTACTTATTCCTCACTTAAAATATAGTTTCTGTGTGTTAATACTACAGGTTTTACATTACAACTAGGAAAGGAGACTGAGTGAGGATTTAACACTTCAGTTCTGAGGTCAAAACATAACAATTAAACATAATAAAAATACAATTATTTTTAAATTATTTTCAATAATAAGAATTTTATTCCCTATCAAGCAGAGTAAATGAAAAATGTGGAAGTTAAAGGAAACTTAAAATGAAAGAAGAAAAAAAAATAATAAAAGCCGTTGTACAGTTTCAAATTTGAATCTACTTTTGAGATACTGGATCCTTAATCCCACAATAATTGCTAATAAAAACAAAATATTCTTCTCAAAGTTTTGAGAGAAACCTAATAAATTAAGGATTAAAGGAGATATTTCATCAAAAACAATTGACTTTTATGTGATGTTACAGGTTTTGCGAAACAACTTAAGAGAAAACGCTGAATAGGCACTTCACACTTCAGTTCTGAGGTCAAAAAATTAACAATTAAACATAATTAAAATTTTGCTTTTTATTTTTAATAATTATTTTTATTAGGAATATTTTTAATCCTTAATCCTTACCTAAAATATGGTTTTACCTAAAATATGGTTTCTGTGTGTTAATGCCATAGGTTTTACGTTTCAATTAGGAAAGGAGTCTGAGTGAACATTTAACACTTCAGTTTTAAGGTCAAAAAATAAGAATTAAACGTAACAAAAATATTAATTTTTCTAAAATTATTTTGATTACTAAGAATTTTAATCCCTAGCAAGCAAATTAAATGAAAAATTAAATTTATTAAATGAAAACAGAAAATATTCTTCACAAAATTTTGGAGAAACCTAATAAATTGTGGGATTAAAGGGGACATTTTGTCAAAAACAAATGACTTCTATGTGTTATTGTTACAGGTTTTTCGTAACAAGTTAAAAGAAAACGCTGAATAGGCGGTTCACACTTCAGTTCTGAGGTGAAAAATATTTACAATTAAAAATAATAAAAATTTTCCTTATACCTTACTTAAAATATAGTTTCTCGTGTGTTAATGCTACAAGTTTTACGTTAAAACTGGAAAAGAAAACTGAGTGAAAATTTAACACTTCAGTTCTGAGTTCAAAAAATAAGAAGTAAACATTATAAAAGGATTAATTTTCCAAAATTATTTTTATTAATAAGAATTTTAATCCCTACCAAGCAGATTAAATGAAAAATTTGTAAGTGAAATAAAACTTACAATTAAAGGAAATAATAAAAAATAATTACAGCCGTTGCATCTTTAATCCCACAACAATTGCTAATAAAAACAAAATTATCTTCTCAAAATTTTGACAGAAACCTAATAAATTGTGGGATTAAAGGGCAAAAACAAATGACTTTTATGTGATATTGTTACAGGTTTCGCGTAAGAACTTAAAAGAAAACACTGAATATGCACTTCACACTTCAGTTCTGAGGTCAAAAAAATTAACAATTAAACATAATAAAAATATTGCTGTTTTCAATTATTTCTATTAGAAATATTCTTAAACCCTACTCCTTACTTAAAATATATTTTCGGTGTGTTGAGGTTTTACGTTACAACTAGGAAAGAAGATTGAGTGAACATTTAACATTTCAGTTTTGAGCTAAAAAAATAAGGATTAAACATAATAAAAATATTAATTTTCCAAAATTATTTTCATTAAAAAAATTTTAATCCTTAACATACAGATTAAATGAAAAAATTGTAAGTGAAAGAAAACTTAAAAAAAAATATATAAAATAATAATACCCGTTGAACAGTTTTAAATTTGAATCTATTTTTGAGGTACTGGATCTTTAATCCCACAATAATTGCTAATAAAAAGAAAATATTCTTCTCACAATATTGAGAGAAACCTAATAAATTGTGGGATTAAAGGGGACATTTTATCAAACGAATTTCTTCCATGTGTTATTGTTACAAGTTTCGCGTAACAACTTAAAAGAAAACACCGAATAGGCACCTCACACTTCAGTTATGAGGTGAAACAAATTAACAATTAAACGTAATACAAATATTGATTTTTATTTTCTCTGTGTTGTTCTTACACGTTAACCGTTACACTTACTTAAAAAGTACATCGAATAAACTCTTAACACTTAAGATCTAAGGTCACAGTTTGTATAGAAGTTAAGGATTAAACATGATAATAAAACTGTTGACATGTTGTATTTTTTTTACTAAAATGTTCTTTAATCTTTTGTTAAAATAATGTTTTGCCTCTAAACGTGAAGTAAGTTTTTTAAAAAACACCAAAATTCTCAATTTTATCTCTTAAGTCACACAACCTTGTTTTGTTTGATATTTTAGTTTTAGCAAAAACAACAAATCAGTCGGTTTGAATCAATTTTATTCGGTTCTTTCTCTTAAACTACCGAAAAAAGAAATTAAAGTCAAAAAGTAGTCATTAGTGACCGAAGAAAAATACAAAACCTTATTATTAATTCATATTAGGCATTTCGGTACACCAAGACTTATAAATATCATTTAAAAAAAAACTCAAGCGGGCCATGGAATTAAAACAGTAAGTCTGAAATGCCTTCTTATTAACAACTGAAGGTCGAAAATGCAACAGCAAAATATAGTTCACACAAGTTTTTTTTTTTTTTTTTTTTTTTTTTTTTTTTTTTTTTTTTTTTTTTTTTTTTTGTTATTGCTGAAAATTGCGGAAGAAATAGTGTACACAGCTCACAACAAGACTCGGGTCGTTGTCACAGTAAACAGCTATTCCCACACCAGTGCTTATAGCATTTTTTTACGCATTTGTTCGGCAATCAATTCACCAATGTGTGCCGTTAAGCGACTTTACCGCACGCAAATAGTAAAAAGTCTAAATAGCCTCATTCCGCTAACACTGACAGTGGTAGTAGTAGTGCTAAAAGACTTCCTCCTCCACAATGCCCTGAACTGCCTTAACTTTACTACTACTTACTACGTTCTTCTGTATGCTGAACAAATTCAATATTTAAAGGCGCCAACTTTAATATAGACCAAAATTTCACATGATATCACGAACACAAAAGATTTAAATCTGATATATGGTTTCCGACACGCGAGGACATTCTATTTGGGTTTCTCATATTCTTCTTGCTTCGAAAACTTCGATATTTCTTTTGCGGGTCGGCATTTTAATTAATCATGTGGCGAATTTAGATATCCGATTTCCCAACACTTTTCAGGAAGGAAGTTTTTGCCTTTTATTCGATTGATTTCTTGTTAAAAAGCCATCAATCCTGCGGGCTGATTTAGCCACATTTCGCGACCGGTCGTGAATTATGCATGTAAAGGCTTATTTTTAGGGCCCGATGGGAAAGCTGTGTAAGCCGGAATATTAAAATGTCATGCAACTAAAGAATGACGAAGGAATTTTTGCGACCTTGAACTTACTATTTCTGGTCGAAACTGCCGTATAATTAGGACAGTGCAGTGCAACTGACCAAATACCCCCTATTAAGATCGTGCTGTCAATCTTGCCGGAATAATGGCTCAATTGGAATTCAGTTTACACAGACTGGCTATCATGAAAGCCGTTTCAACATATTAGGTGCAGATTGGGTAATACTGTTTGTCTTGCATTCAATAGCTCCAGCAAAGTCTCAGATAATGCCTAAATTGGTAAATTAAATCTTGAAGTCGAAAGGGTAATGTTGGCTTCTCACAGAACAAAATTAGGCAAATGAATCTAAATGCACTTAAGGAGTTTGCCTGATTAGGCAATCCCCAGAACGCATTTAAATTCAAAGTGGATTCTCTGAGGTAATTCGGTTCGGTGACGGCTGAGTTGTTGACTTCAAGACTTTAAACACAGTACCCTTGTCTTGCTGATTGGGAGAGATGCCACTATTGCGTGACTGCAAATTGTCATGGATTATTGGATATTGGTTTTTAATCTAAAGGCACAAGCAATTATGATAATTTATTATGTACAAATGGGGCTGCTCATGAATTATTCTATCTGATATTGGAAATGTTATTCATTCCTTCGTAACGCGATAAATCGAAATTAACAATCTGGTTCGAAATAATTAATGCCGTTTATTCCCTACTCAATATTAATTATGTATATAAGTAGGCTTGGAAGCTTGAATTAGCTTTTCGTCATTAAATACGAACAAATGGCGGTTTTACTAAGTTTAATAATTAAAAAACTGAAGTATTGATGAACACTAAAAGATACATAACATTTACTCACTATGTCATTTTAAAAATAAATTTCTATTTCTTAGAACTATTAATTTAAACTCGTCAATGTAAAAATCATCAAGTTGTAGGAAAAATTGGTCTTTAGTTTTCAAATTTTTTAATTCAATTAAAAGTGTAGAACAAACTAAAAAATATGTTTTCGTCAGGAATACTAGAGTATTAGTTTCCATATTTAAAATTTATCTAGAAAAAGTGACAGTCTTACTACTTTTTTACCTTAATCCCTAGTTTTTCCGATACTGCCCGGCAGATTTTCAAGTGATAATAAAACTAAAAAGTGACATTACTCAATATTGTTAAAAATAATAGGAAGTTTAGAAGCAGCTATAAGCACATTAACTTTTCATCAACAAGTACAAAAGACTAACAGTTTTACTAAGTTTAATCCTTAAAAACTGAAGTGTTGGTAAACACTAAAATGCATATATTTCACAGCATTTAATCCATATGTTATTTTAAAAAATAAAGTTGCTGTATTTAAAGTTTAGTTACACAAAATGTGACACTTTCATTCCCGCTTTTTCCTTAAATTCTTAGTTCTGCTGACACTGAACGCACGTTTTCAAGTGGGAATAAGTCAAGAATACGATATTACTTAATATGAATTAGGGAGCTTAGGGAGCTTAAAAGCACTTGTCAACATGAACACATTAAGTTTTCATCGATAAATACGAAAGAATGACATTTTACTAAGTTTAATCCTTAAAGACTGAAGTTTTGATAATCACTAGTGGGTTTCAAAACATTTAATCCATAAGCTTTTCAGATGTTTCTTCATAAGTAAAGTTGTTACTTTTGGGTGGAATTTCAACCCGTTAATGCGGGAAGACTTTCTCATTAGTCTTTTAGATCATGAAGTACGAATAAGTAAGAAAGAATGGCAGTGTAACCAAGTCTAATCCTTTAAAACTGAATTTTTGGTAAACGCTAAAAGGCATATATTTCACAACATCTAATCGATATGTTATTTTAAAAATAAGGTTGCAACTTTTTTATAGAATTTTTTTCAACTCATCAATGAAAAAGTCTCAGGAAGAATTTCTTTTTAGCTTTTAAAATTTTCTAATTCAAGTGTAAACTAAATTAAAGAATGTGGCTTCTTTAGGAATACCACAGTATTAGTTCTTGTATTAAAAGTTTAGTTACACCAAAAAGTAACAGTTTTATTTCTTTTTTTCCTTTAAATCCCTAGTTCTGCTGACACTGAACGCACGTTTTCAAGTTAGAATAAATCTAGAATACGACATTACTTAATATCAATATCCACTTTAGAGAGCTTGGAAGCAGTCGTCTGAATGAAGTTTTCATCGATAAATATGAAAGGATGGCATTTTACTACGTTTAATCCTTAAAGACTGAAGTGTTGATAATTACTAAAAAATATGTTCCAAACATTTAATCCATACGCTCTTCAGATGTTACTTTAAAAATAAAGTTGATACTTAGTGGAATTTGGGACCTGTCAACACGGGAAGACTTTCTCTTTAGTCTTTTAGATCTTCAAATTCAAATGAATAAAAGTGTAATTCAAACAAAAAATATAAATTTTAATTAGGAATAACATAATATTAGTTTTCGTATTTAAATTTAGTCGCCAAAAAGTGACAGTCTAACTACTTTTTCACATTAATCCCTAGTTTTTTCGACACTGAACAACGTGTTTTAAGGTGATAATAACTCCAATATGCAATATTACTCAATATTAGTCTCAATATTACGGTTCTTGGAAGCAGCTGTCAGCATGGATACATTAAGTTTTTGTCAATAAATATGAAAGAATGACAGTTTCACTAAGTTTAATACTTAAAAACTGAATTTTTGGTAAACGCTAAAAGGCATATATTTCACAACATTTAATCCATATGTTATTTTAAAAATAAGGTCGCAACTTCTTTATAGAATTCATTTCAACTCATCAATGGAAAATTCATCAAGTCGCAGGAAAAATTTCTCTTTTGTTTTTAAAATGTTGTAATTCAAGTGTAGACTAAACTAAAAGATGTGTCTTCTTTAGGAATACCACAGTATTAGTTCTTGTATTAAAAGTTTAGTTACACTAAAAGTAACAGTTTCATCCCCTTTTTTCCCTTAAATCACTTGGAAACACTTAGAGTTATTCCATATACACTTCCTGCCCTGTCTGCCCTACCTGTCAAGCCTGCCAAGACTGTCTAGCCTCACCTAGGTGTCACAAGTGTCGAGTCTGTCATATGTCACACCTCACCTCTCCTATGCTACATAACTGTCATATGTCACACGTCATCTGCCATGTCATCTGTCAAGTCTGTCACGTTTGACAAGAATGACACCATTTTGCGGTCAGTTCATTTTACACTAGGGCTCACGTAGAGTTCAAGGTCAAAGTGTCCCAGAACCCCGTCATTATAACTACTGATGTAGACTTAATTTCAACTCCTCAAGATAAAAATCATCAAGTTGCAGGAATAATTTCTTTTGAGTCTTTAAAAATGTTTCTATTCAAATACAAGTGTAGATTAAAGTAAAAACTAAGATTTCATTAGGAATACCATAGAATTAGTTTTTGTACTTAAAATTTAGTCAAGTTGCATGAAGAAATTTTTTTTCGTCATTAAAATTTTTCAATTCAAATAGAAGTGCAGACTGAACTACAAACTATGTTTTTATTTGGAATACCACAATATTAGCTCTCATCAAAGTTTAGTTACAAATAAGTGGCTCTATAAGAACTTTTTTCACTATAATGTCTTGATTTTCCGGCGCTCAAAGCTGGTTTTCAAGTCGTACTAAATCTAGAGTGCGACATTATTCAGTATTAATATCAATA
This sequence comes from Taphrorychus bicolor, assembly GCA_951812265.1. Classification (NCBI taxonomy): domain Eukaryota; kingdom Metazoa; phylum Arthropoda; class Insecta; order Coleoptera; family Curculionidae; genus Taphrorychus; species Taphrorychus bicolor. The sequence goes on from OX638303.1 coordinate 19,454,548, forward strand.
TTAGAAAGCTTGGAAGCTTCCACCAACATGGTTATATTAAGTTTTCATTAATAGATACGAAAGAATAACTGTTTCACTAAGTTTAAATGTTAAAAAGAGAATTTTTCAACTCATATATTTCACAACGTTAAGTTCACATGTTATTTTTAAAATAAAGTTGCTACTTCTCTATAGAGTTATCATTATTCTTAATTTCAAATAATTAAGTGTTTCAAATAATAAATACGAACAAATGACGGTTTTACTCCTTAAAGACTGAAGAGTTGGTAAACACTAAAAGGCACATATTTCACAACATTTAATCCATTTGTTATTTAAAAAATAAAGTTGCTACTTCTTTGTAGAATTAATTTCAACTCCTCAATGTGAAAATCCTCGAGTTGCAGGAAGAATTTATTTTTAGTGTTTTAAATTTTTCAATCTAGAGAGAAGTATAGATTAAGCTAAAAGTGTTTTCGTTGGGAATACCACAGTACTAGTTCTCGTATTTAAAGTTTAGTTACAAATAAGTGGCAGTCTCTCAACTTTGTTCTACTTTAATCCCTTGTTTTTTCCGGCTCTGAACGCAGGTTTTCAAGTGATACTAAATCTAGAATACGACATGAGTAAATGATGATATCAATATTAGGAAGCTTGGAAGCAGCCATTAACATGGTTACATTAAGTTTGCATCCATGAATACCAAAGATTAGATTGGCTGTTTCACTAAGTTTAATCCAGCTATCGGCATGGCTACATTAAGTTTTTGTCAATAAATACAAAATAATGACAGTTTCACTAGGTGTAATCCTTAAAAACTGTGTGAGATCCTTAAAAAGTGTTGAGAACCACTAAAAGGCAATATATAGTATATTTCACAACATTTAATCTATATGTTATTTTAAAAATAAAATTGCTATTTCTTTGTAGAATTGAAACGCAGGTTTCCAAGTCGTACTCCTAAATCTAGAATGCGAAATTACTCAATATTAATATTAAAATTAGAGACCATGGAAGCAACATGGTTAGGTTAAGTTTTCATCTATAAATACGAAAGAATAACTGTTTCACTTTTTACACACACACATTTAAACTCTTCAATGTAAAAATCATCAAGTTGCAAAAGAATTTTCTTTAGTACCTCAAGTTTTTAAGTTCAAATAGAAGTGTAGACCAAACTAAAAATTATGTTTTCTTCATTAGGAATACAACAGTATTAGATCTCATATTTAAAATTCTGTTGCAAATAAGTGGCAGCCAGACTACTTTTTTCACTTTAATCCCTGGTACTTCCTATACCGAACGGTTTTGAAGACATAATAAATCTTGAATGCGACATTACTCAATATGAATATAATAGAACTTGGAAGCCGCCACCAACATGGTTACATTAAGTTTTCATCAACAAATACGAAAGAATGGCTCTTTAATTAAGTTTAATCATTAAAAACTGAAGAATTGGTGAGCACTAAAAAGCAAATATTTTACGGTGTTTAATCCATATGATAATTAAAAAATAAAGTTTCTACTTCTTTAAAGAATTAATTTAGCTCATCCATGTAAAAATCATCAAGTTGCAGGAAAAATTTCTCTTTGCTTTTTTAAAATTTTGAAATTTAAATAAAAGTGTAGACCAAACTAAAAAAATATGCCTTTATTAGTAGAACCACAGTGTTAGATCTCACATTTGAAATTTAGCTACAAAAATATGACTATCTAATTTTTTTTACTTTGATCTCTAGTTTGACTGACCGCAGGTTTTCTGTCAACAAATAAAGTAAAATGCAACATTACTCAATAATACTGTCAATATTAGGGTGTTTGGAAGCAGGTACCAGCGTGAATACATTAAGTTTTCATCTATAAACGAATAAATGTCAGTTTTGCTGAGCTTACTCCTTAAAGACTAAAATGTTTGAATGAAAAGGCATATATTTCACATTTAGTCCATGTTATTTTAAAAACAAAGTTGTAGAGTTCAAGGTCAAAGTGTCCCAGAACCCCGTCGTTATAACTACTGATGTAGAAATAATTTCAACTCTTCAATCTAAAAATCTTCGCGTTGCAGGAAGAATTTCTTCAGTCTTTCAAATTTTTCAATTCAGATAGAAGTGTAGACTAAACTAAAAATATCTTCTCACAACTTTCTTCTACTTTAATCCCTGGTTTTTACGGCACTGAACGTAAGTTTTTAAATGATACCAAATCTATATAATAGATAATACTAATAATATTAAGGAGCTTGGAAACAGCAATAAACATGGTGACATTAAGTTTAATGTATACTGAAGTGTTGGTAAACACTAAAAGGCATATATTTCACAACATTTAATCCATATGTTATTTTAAAATAAGGTTGCTACTTATTTGCACAATTAACTTCAACTCTTCAATATAAAAATCAACAAGTTGCAGGAAGAATTTTTCTTTAGTTTTTAATTCAAATAGAAGTGTATACCAAACTAAAAAATACGTTTTCATTAGGAATGCGATAGTATTAGTTCTCGTATTTAAAGTTTAGTTTAATCACACTAATTCTTTTACTTTACTATAATCCCTAGTTTTTCTGACACTGATGGCATGTTTTCAAGCGACATTAAATCCAGAATACGACATTACTCAATATTAATATCAGGAAGTTTGGAAGCAGCTATCAGTATAGATATATTAAATTTTCATCATTAAATACGAAAGAGTGGCAGTTTTACTAGATTTACTCCTTTAAGACTGAAGTGTTCATAGGCACTAAGAGGCATATACTTCACAACATTCCAATTCATTATAGCAAAGGTGCTACTTCTTTACAGAATTAATTTCAACTCATTAATGTAAAATTGATCATGTTACAGGAAAAATGTATCTTTAGTCTTTCACATTTTTAACTTCAAATAGAAGTGTAGACCAAACTTAAAAATGTGTCTTAGTCGTTAGGAATAATACAGTATTATTTTTCTCGTATTTAAACTTTGTTATAAAAAAGTGTCAGTCTTACTACTTTTTCGCTTTAATCCCTAGTTTTTTCGACGATGATTGCAGGTTGATATTAAATCTAGAAAATCTCCTTACTCAATATTAGTATCAATCGCAAGGAGCCTGGAAGTAGCTATCAGCATGGTTTCATTAAGTTTTCATCATTAAATACGAAATAATGGTAGTTTAACTAGGTTTATTATTTAAAGATTGTGTTGATAATAACTAAAAAGTATGTAAAGTTGCTAGTGTAGACCAAACCATAAAATATAACTTTTCGTTTGGAATATGGCACAGTATTAGTTCCAGTATTATTTAGTGACAAAAAAGTGGCAATCTAACTGCTCTTTCACTTTAATTCCTAGTTTTTCCGACACTGAACGCAGGTTTTCAAGTGATAATAAATCTAAAATGCAACGGTTTCATAACGTTTAATCCATTTTGACTGTTGAATGTTAATTATTTTCATAATTTGGTATTCACTAATTTTTATCAAATCAACAAAAAAAAACATTAAATTGCAGAAAGCCTTGTATTTAGTCCTCGAGGTTGTTAAATTAAAGTAAATGGTAGGGCAAACAAGTGTGAACATTATTAGAATGTTTGTTGTTGCATACAACTGTCAGTTTCACAATGTTTAGTTCTGATATTTTCCGACCTTCAGCTAAGAGCTAAAGTTTTAATAAATATTAAGGGCAAAAATTTCATAATTTTTAATCTCAGTGTTTTTAATCTTTTTGATGGTGTCTCGCTCTTCACGACAGTACTCATTAAGGAAGCCATGGAACAATTAACCAGGAATGTCCACAAGACATTGGCAAGTTCCAACACTGCCTAACTACATATTTTCAATTGAAAGGAAGATTTCTACGAACAAACTGATGGTGAAGCTATGGGCAGTCCCCTTTGTCCAATAATAGTCAACCATTATATGGAAATTTTCGATGCCAGGGCATTGGCAACGGCAAATAAGAGTTATGAAATTATTTTCGTTATGTAACTCTCGTAACATGACGTTACTTTGTTAATCTGTGTCTCCTGCTGATAAGTCGCTGTTGGTGTCAAAATTTCTTTCTATATGGCAGCGTATAAATACAACAATACAAAATGCAACAAGTTTTATTTTTCTGTTGAGAAGTTCCCTCAAAGAAACGTTCTGTTCAGTGGCATGAATCACTATCCTCAGACAACCGTCTCCGTCTGCAGCTCAATAAATTCCCAGTGTTAAAGCCGCAACTCAATAATCCACTTCTCGGAGGGCATCCGGCGCTTTGGAAGCGTGTTAAATAGCAGTTGATATTAATTTACGTACATAGTACATAAATTTAGACACTTTGTGGCAATATATCGGAACGGAGTTGCCATGTTTCGGGCTGAAATATTTCGGCGGTTGTGTATTCAGTCTTAGCATGCGAGGAAGAAAGTTACGTCGTGTGCATTTGTATCTGGAAAACGTTAAAGGTCTAACCCCGTTTCGGGTATATTACGAGTATAAGAACGTGCCAGCATATTTTAATCTGACGTGCCCGTAGAATTTTACAAGTACGGGCTCATACATTAACACTAAAAACAAGTTGGGTTTTCAGTGTAAACTGATACGTTCAGATATGCCTGCACATTTTCTTATAAACGTATCCGTAGATTTCCTATAAAATGGCATGCATATTCCACATCTGCCCCTAGATTTTTCAGACGTTTCTACAAAATCTCTATATAGATTGAGGACTTGCCCCTACATTTTTTCCCTTATGTGCCTCTAGAATTTCAATCAGAATTACTTATAGACTTTTATTCAGATAATAAACATATACATAAACATTTTGTCAAGGAATTGCCAGTCAAATTTCTATAAAATGTATTAAATAGATTGAGAGTTTGCACCTACATTTTTACACTGCTATGCAACTAGAATTTCAGTCAATACTGCCTACGGTTTTTCATTTAGACATAATTATACATTTTCACTACTACAAGCTCGTAGTCTTTTATTCAGATATTATCCTTATCCACAGGCTTTTATTCAGATATACATAAACGTCTTGTCAAGGAATAGCTAGTCAATATTCTATAAAATGTATTAAATCGATTGAGAACTTGCACCTACATTTTTGCATAATATGCCCATACAATGTCAGTCAATAGTGCTTACGAAATTTTTATTTACCTATGCCCATACGTGGGTAGCTTCCTGTAATGTACGTAAATAGACGGATTAGGTACCATTACATTTCTATAAAGTGCCCCTAAATTTATTACAAACTGTAAACACTGACTTTTTATTTAAACATGCTCGTACATTTTCACAAATAGGTCAATAGATTTTTCCTAAAATATTTATGTAAATAACAGACTGACCCCTACATTTTGTACAAAAAATATGCCCCTAGAATTTACATGAAACTACCATCAGGCTATTTATTTAGTTACGCCCGCACATTTTATTTTTAACGTGTCCGTAGATTTCCAAAAAAAAATGGCATGAAAATTGCATATTTGCCCCTACATTTTTACAGCCACGTGCTTCTGAATTTCAACAGAAACTGCCTAGAGACGTATTGTTCCTATATGCTCGCACCTTTTCCCTGCTATGTGCTTGTAGATATTCTACAAAATATCTATGTATATTGAAAACGTGCCCCTACATGTTAACAGTGACGTTTTCAAAGATTACATATATACATCTACATTTTTACCTTGCCTAACACTTGCCTCTAGATTTCAACAAAATCTGTAAGGATATTGAAAACTTGCTCCTACAGTTTTGTCAAGTATTCCTTTATCTATCCGTCTGTCATTTTCTTATCAAATCTGTATTAAAATTGATAATTTGCCCCTACATCTTCACATTACTTAAACTTTGGTGAATCATTCCTGTCGCTTTGCGCAGATTGACAACTGGCCCCTACATTTTTACCGTAACTTGTCCTCAGAATTTGAATAAGAACTGACTACTAAATTTTTATTAGTACTAGAATTTTGTCAAGTATTCCCGTATCTGTCCGTCTGTCATTTTCTTATGCATATGTCAATTATAATGCAAAGAGTTATTGCGGGTAATATTTGGTTACTAAGCCGGTGGTCCAGGTGTCTTCCAGCCTTCAGCGACTTGATAAAATGCATGCGAAGATCTGGTTTTGTGTTAAATACTTAAAGAATTTTAAGCTGTTTTAGTTCGCAAGGTGTCAAACATTCCTGCTCATGGGCATATCCTAAAAAATGATCTATTTGTCCTTGCATTTAAACCATTGATTTGAGAAATTACCCATCGACATCTAGTACTCAACTTATTGTAAATGTAGGAATTATCTTAATTTGTTTGTATTTCTTATGCTTCATTTACTTATGCATTATAATTGATAATTTGCCCCTACATTTTCACATTAACATTACCCTAAAATTTGATGAAATGTTCCTGTGGTTTGCGCAGATTGACAACTTGCCCCTACATTTCTATCGTAACTTGACCTCGAAATTTGAATAAGATCTGACTATTAATTTTTATTGAAACTATCCATATATTTTGGCTTAGTACTAAGCGCCAGTGAATTTACTACAAAATCTACATGTAGTGTAACAGCATGCCCCTAAATTTTTTGAATGACGTACCCTTAGAACTTGATAAAATATTCCCGTACCTTTGCACACGTACATGTCTGTAGACTTCCAACAAAATCTGTAAGGATATTGAATACTTGCCCCTACAGTTTTGTCAAGTATTTTTATATCTGGCCATGTCCGTAATTTTTTTATGAAATCTGTTTGAAAATTAATAATTTGCACCCATAGATTTTCTGCAAAAAATGTATATTGGTGCAGGCCCCTACATTTATGGATTAACGGACCCTTAGAATTGAACTGAATAATTTGCCTCTACATTTTCACATTAACATTACCCTAAAATTTGATGAAATGTTTCTGTGGTTTGCGTATATTGACAACTTGCCCCTACATTCCTATCTTAACTTGACCTCGAAATTTGAATAAGATCTGACTATTAATTTTTATTGAAACTATCCATATATTTTGGCTTAGTAATAAGCGCCAGTGAATTTACTACAAACTCTGTATGTAGTGTAAAAGTATGTCCCTACATTTTTTGATTGACGTACCCTTAGAATTTGATCAAATATTCCCGTATCTTTGAAGACGTACATACCTGTAGACTCTCAACAAAATCTGTAAAGATATTGAAAACTTGCCCCTACAATTTTGTCAAGTATTCCCGTACCTATCCATGGTACGGGACTTGATGGGCAGATTGACACTTTTATCGTAACTTGACCCGTTGAATAAGATCTGTTTACTGAATTTTTATTAAAACTAGCTGTTTATTTTTATAAGTAGGCACCCATAGATTTTCTGCAAAAATTTATAGTGGTGCAGGCCCCTACATTTATGGATTAACGGACCCTTAGAATTGAATTGAATAATTTGCCCCTACATTTTCACGTTAACATTACCCTAAAATTTGATGAAACGTTCCTGTCGCTTTGCACAGATTGAGAACTTGCCGCTACATTTCTACCGTAACTTGCCCTCAGAATTTGAATAAGAACTGACTTCTAAATTTTTATTAGTACTAGAATTTGGTCAAGTATTCCCTTATCTATTCGTCTGTCATTTTCTTATCAAATCTGTATTAAAATTGATAATTTGCCCCTACATCTTCACATTAACATTACCCTAAACTTTGGTGAAACATTCTTGTCGCTTTGCGCAGATTGACAACTGGCCCCTACATTTTTACCGTAACTTGCCCTCAGAATTTGAATAAGAACTGACTACTAAATTTTTATTAGTACTAGAATTTTGTCAAGTATTCCCGTATCTGTCCGTCTGTCATTTTCTTATGAAATCTTCATTAAAATTGATAATTTGCCCCTACATTTTCACATTAACATTACCCTAAAATTTGATGAAATGTTTCTGTGGCTTGCGCAGATTGACAGCTTGCCCCTACATTTCTACCGTAACTTGACCTCGAAATTTGAATAAGATCTGACTATTAATTTTTATTGAAACTATCCATATATTTTGTACTTAGTACTAAGCGCCAGTGGATTTACTACAAAATATACATGTAGTGTAATAGCATGCCCCTAAATTTTTTGAATGACGTACCCTTAGAATTTGATCAAATATTCCCGTACCTTTGCAGACGTACATGTCTGTAGACTTCCAACAAAATCTGTAACGATATTGAAAACTTGCCCCTACAGTTTTGTCAAGTATTCCTATATCTGGCCATGCCTGTAATTTTTTTATGAAATCTGTTTGAAAATTAATAACTTGCACCCATAGTTTTTCTGCAAAAAATGTATATTCGTGCAGGCCCCTACATTTATGTATTAACGGACCCTTAGAATTGAATAGAATAATTTGCCCCTACATCTTCACAATAAAATTACCCTAAAATTTGATGAAATGTTCCTGTGGTTTGCGCAGATTGACAACTTGTCCCTACATTTCTATCGTAACTTGACCTCGAAGTTTCAATAAGATCTGACCATTAATTTTTATTGAAACTATCCATATATTTTGGCTTAGTAATAAGCGTCAGTGAATTTACTACGAAATCTGCATGTAGTGTAAAAGTATGCCCCTACATTTTTTGGTTGACGTACCCTTAGAATTTGATCAAATATTCCCGTATCTTTGCAGACCTACATACCTGTAGACTCAAAACAAAATCTGTAAAGATATTGGAAACTTGCCCCTACAATTTTGTCAAGTATTCCCGTACCTATCCATGGTACGGGACTTGATGAGCAGATTGACACTTTTATCGTAACTTGATCCTGGATTTTGAATAAGATCTATTTACTGAATTTTTATTAAAACTAGCTGTTTATTTTTATAAGTAGGCACCCATAGATTTTCTGCAAAAATGTATAGTGATACAGGCCCCTACATTTATGGATTAACGGACCCTTAGAATTGAATTGAATAATTTGCCCCTACATTTTCACGTTAACATTACCCTAAAATTTGATGAAACATTCCTGTCGCTTTGCGCAGATTGAGAACTTGCCGCTACATTTCTACCGTCACTTGCCCTCAGAATTTGAATAAGAACTGACTTCTAAATTTTTATTAGTACTAGAATTTTGTCAAGTATTCCCGTATCTATCCGTCTGTCAGTTTCTAATCAAATCTGTATTAAAATTGATAATTTGCCCCTACATCTTCACATTAACATTACCCTAAACTTTGGTGAAACATTCCTGTCGCTTTGCGCAGATTGATAACTGGCCCCTACATTTTTACCGTAACTTGCCCTCAGAATTTGAATAAGAACTGACTACTAAATTGTTATTAGTACTAGAATTTTGTCAAGTATTCCCGTATCTGTCCGTCTGTCATTCTCCTATGAAATCTTTATTATAATTGATAATTTGCCCCTACATTTTCACATTAACATTACCCTAAATTTGATGAAATGTTCCTGTGGCTTGCGCAGATTGACAACTTGCCCCTACATTTCTACCGTAACTTGACCTCGAAATTTGAATAAGATCTGACTAGTAGTTTTTATTGAAACTATCCATATATTTTGGCTTAGTACTAAGCGCCAGTGAATTTACTACAAAATCTACATGTAGTGTAATAGCACGCCCCTAAATTTTTTGAATGACGTACCCTTAGAATTTGATCAAATATTCCCTTATCTTTGCAGACGTACATACCTGTAGACTCCCAACAAAATCTGTAAAGATATTGAAAACTTGCCCCTACAATTTTGTCGAGTATTCCCGTACCTATCCATGGTACGGGACTTGATGGGCAGATTGACACTTTTATCAGAACTTGATCCTGGATTTTGAATAAGATCTGTTTACTGAATTTTTATTAAAACTAGCTGTTTATTTTTATAAGTAGGCACCCATAGATTTTCTGCAAAAATGTATAGTGGTGCAGGCCCCTACATTTATGGATTAACGGACCCTTAGAATTGAATTGAATAATTTGCCCCTACATTTTCACATTAACATTACCCTAAAATTTGATGAAACATTCCTGCCGCTTTGCGCAGATTGAGAACTTACCCCTACATTTCTACCGTAACTTGCCCTCAGAATTTGAATAAAAACTGACTACAAAATTTTTATTACTACTAGAATTTTGTAAAGTATTCCCGTATCTGTCCGTCTGTCATTTTCTTATGAAATCTTCATTATAATTGATAATTTGCCCCTACATTTTCACATTAACATTACCCTAAAATTTGATGAAATGTTCTTGTGGCTTGCGCAGATTGACAATTTGCCCCTACAATTCTAGCGTAATTTGACCTCGAAATTTGAATAAGATCTGACTATTAATTTTTAATGAAACTATCCATATATTTTGGTTTAGTACTAAGCGCCAATGAATTTACTACAAAACCTACATGTAGTGTAATAGAATGCCCATAAATTTTTTGAATGACGTACCCTTAGAATTTGATCAAATTTTCCCGTACCTTTGCAGACGTACATGTCTGTAGACTTCCAACAAAATCTGTAAGGATATTGAAAACTTGCCCCTACAGTTTTGTCTAGTATTCCTATATCTGGCCATGTCTGCAATTTTTTTTATGAAATCTGTTTGAAAATTAATAATTTGCACAAATAGATTTTCTGAAAAAAATATATATTGGTGCAGGCCCCTACATTTATGGATTAACGGACCCTTAGAATTGAATAGAATAATTTGCCCCTAGATTTTCACATTAAAAATACCCTAAAATTTGATGAAATGTTTCTATGGTTTGGGCAGATTGACAACTTGCCCCTACATTTCTACCGTAACTTGACCTCAAAGTTTGAATAAGATCTGACTATTAATGTTTATCGAAACTATCCTTATATTTTGGCTTAGTAATAAGCGTCAGTGAATTTACTACAAAATCTGTATGTAGTGTAAAAGTATGCCCATACATTTTTTGATTGACATGCCATTATAATTTGATCAAATATTCCCGTATCTTTGCAGACGTACATACCTGTAGACTCCCAACAAAATCTGTAAAGATATTGAAAACTTGCCCCTACAATTTTGTCAAGTATTCCCGTACCTATCCATGGTACGGGATTTGATTGGCAGATTGACACTTTTATCGCACCTTGATCCTGGATTTTGAATAAGATCTGTTTACTGAATTTTTATTAAAATTAGCTGTTTATTTTTATAAGTAGGCACCCATAGATTTTCTGCAAAAATGGATAGTGGTGCAGGCCCCTACATTTATGGATTAACGGACCCTTAGAATTGAATTGAATAATTTGCCCCTACATTTTCACGTTAACATTACCCTAAAATTTGATGAAACATTCCTGTCGCTTTGCGCAGATTGAGAACTTGCCGCTACATTTCTACCGTCACTTGCCCTCAGAATTTGAATATGAACTGACTTCTAAATTTTTATTAGTACTAGAATTTTGTCAAGTATTCCCGTATCTATCCGTCTGTCAGTTTCTAATCAAATCTGTATTAAAATTGATAATTTGCCCCTACATCTTCACATTAACATTACCCTAAACTTTGTTGAAACATTCCTGTCGCTTTGCGCAGATTGATAACTGGCCCCTACATTTTTACCGTAACTTGCCCTCAGAATTTGAATAAGAACTGACTACTAAATTGTTATTAGTACTAGAATCTTGTCAAGTATTCCCGTATCTGTCCGTCTGTCATTTTCTGAGGAAATCTTTATTATAATTGATAATTTGCCCCTACATTTTCACATTAACATTACCCTAAAATTTAATGAAATGTTCCTGTGGCTTGCGCAGATTGACAACTTGCCCCTACATTTCTACCGTAACTTGACCTCGAAATTTGAATAAGAACTGACTATTAATTTTTATTGAAACCATCCATATATTTTGGCTTAGTACTAAGCGCCAGTGAATTTACTACAAAATCTACATGTAGTGTAATAGCACGCCCCTAAATTTTTTGAATGACGTACCTTTAGAATTTGATCAAATATTCCCGTACCTTTGTAGATACATGTACTGTGTCGTACATGTCTGTAGACTTCCAACAAAATCTGTAAGGATATTGAAAACTTGCCCCTACATTGTTCCATTAACTCTACCCTAGAATTTTGTCAAGTATTCCCGTATCTATCAATATCTGTAATTTTCTTATGAAATCTGTATTAAACTTGATAATTTGCCCCTACGTTTTCACATTAACATTACCCTAAAATTTGATGAAATATTCCCGTAGCTTTGCGCAGATTGACAACTTTCCCCTACATTTCTACCGTAATTTGCCTTCGGAATTTGAATAAGATCTGTCTACTAAATTTTTATTGAAACTATCCGTATATCTTGGCTTAGTATTAAGCCCCAGTGAATTTACTTCAAAAACTGTATGTAGTGAAAGAGAATGCCCCTACATTTTTTGATTGACGTACCCTTAGAATTTGATCAAATATTCCCGTACATTTGCAGACGTACATGCCTGTAGACTTCCAACAAAATCTGCAAGGACATTGAAAACTTGCCCCTACATTGTTCTATTAACGCTACCCTAGAATTTTGTCAAGTATTCCCTTATCTATCAATATCTGTAATTTTCTTATGAAATCGGTATTAAAATTGATAATTTGCCCCTACGTTTTCACATTAACATTATCCTAAAATTTGATGAAATATTCCCGTAGCTTTGCGCAGATTGACAACTTTCCCCTACATTTCTACCGTAATTTGCCTTCGGAATTTGAATAAGATCTGTCTACTAAATTTTTATTGAAACAATCCGTATATCTTGGCTTAGTAGTAAGCCCCAGTGAATTTACTTCAAAAACTGTATGTAGTGAAAGAGCATGCACCTACATTTTTTGATTGACGTACCTTTAGAATTTGATCAAATATTCCCGTGCATTTGCAGACGTACATGCCTGTAGACTTCGAACAAAATCTGTAAGGATATTGAAAACTTGCCCCTACAATTTTGTCAAGTATTCCCGTATCTATCCATGTCTGTAATTTTCTTATGAAATCTGCATGAAAATTTATAATTTGCCCCTACATTTTCACACTAACATTACCCTAAAGCTTGATGAAATATTCCTGTAGCTTTGCGGAGATTAACAATTTGCCCCTACATTTTTACCTCAACGATCCTGGCTTTTAAATAAGATACTGAATTTTTATTCAAACTAGTCGAATATTTTTATAAGTTGGCACCCATAGATTTGCCGCAAAAAATGTATAGTGGTGCAGGCCCCTACATTTTTGGATTAACGTACCCTTAGAATTGAATCAAGTATTCAATTTCTTAGAAAATATGTATAAAAATTTATAACTGTAATAATTGAAAAATTGCCCCTACAATTTTGCATTAACGTACCCCTAGAATTTGAATAAATATTTCCCTATCTTTGCGCAGATTGAAAACTTGCCCTCCTATTTTTAACATAACGTGACCCAGGATTTGAAATAAAATTATCCGCGTATTATAAATAGGGGGCGCCGGTAGATTTTCTAAAAAAACTGCATGTCATTTTAGTGCAGGCTCCTACATTTTTGGATTTATTTGGTAAAATATTTCCGTCCCTTTGTAAACATATATGTCTGTACATATCTTACAAAATTTGTGTGAAAATTGATAACTTACACCTACACTTTTGCATTAGCGTACCCCTAAAGTTTGATCAGACATTCCCGTACTTTTAAGCAAGTTTAAAACTTGTTCCTACATTTTTACCGCAACGTGCCCCTAAAATTTGAATACGATCTGCCTACTGAATTTGTATTAAGACATGCAGTACGTTTTGTCCAGTACACTCCCTTATTAACAGCAGGCTGTATGAGCAAATATTTCTGTAATTTTGGAAACATATATGCCTGAAAATTTCTTAAAAAATTTGTAAGAAAATTGACAAATTGTTCCCATATTTTTGCATTGACGTATCGCTAGAAATTCATTAAACAATTCCCTAATCTGAACTAACCTTTGAGAAGACTAACCGGTCGCTACATTTTTACTGCGCCGCCCCCCTAGATTTTGAATAAGATTTGCTACAGAATTTGAACCCGGTACCAGGAGCTTTGCTACAAAAACTGTATGTAGTTTAAGTGCAGGCCCCTACATTTTTTAATAAGCGTACTATTACAGCTTATATTTCCTTACCTTTGCAACCATATATGCCTTAGACTTTTTACAAAATCTGTATGAATATTGACAACTTGCCCCTACATTTTTCCATTAACGCAGCCCTAAAATGTTTGCATCCATGTCTGCAAATTTTTCATTAAATTTGTGAAGACTTAAACCCTAAAATAAAAAAAAATATTTTCGTACATAGCCCCTACATTTTAACCGTAACGTGCTCCTGGAATTTGAGTAAGATCTACAAGTCCTATTTAGATTGATAGTTACTCCTGCATATATTTATTGATTGAGGATTTACCCCTAAATTTTTGCATTAACCTTTAGAGTTGAAGATTTGGCCTGAAACAAACTGACTATAAGCGTTTTGTTGTAGCACCTACAAAAAGTAATCTCTGATGTGACATGTTTACACCTTCGGTAACCTCCCCCTTCCACACATTTCACCATTTTACCCACGCTAATTTAATGACTGCTTCTTTTACATTTTAAAGACCCATTTGGGGAGAGACAAAGAAAAACTGAACGTATAAAAGACCGAGGGCAAATTACAGTTTACATATTTTAACTGCCTCACAATAAAGTTGGTAGAAAACTGCCCTCCCGTCTAATGTTATCAGTCTCTCGTGCACAATTTTATAAACTCCGGAACACGCGCTTTTATCTGAATTTTATGGAAATGGACGTTCGGGTTTAACAAATAGCTGTAAACAAATTTAACCGGAATAGGGGCATCCAGCAACGATTTGGATTAATTTCCTAATAGATGCTCGCTTGTTGAAATTTAATTCCAGACCTATTTTTATTACCCTCCCCCTATGTCATAAATGCAAAATAATTATGTTTGATGAGATTTTAAGCATTGTTTTGTAAAACCATTTGGTTTTCAATCCTTTTTCATCCATATCGAGTGCAGGCGCCCGAAATGCACCCGGAAGCCCAGATAATGGGCTCCAATAATGGCCAGGGATTAAATCTACGAGATTGTTAATGAAGCATGAAATAATTTGATAAACGATATTATTTCATGAAGAAGTTATTAATAGTTCCTTTGGGGAGTAACAGGACCGGGCATTCCGGGTTTATAGTCTCTGATAGCAGTAAAAACGAACGTTTATTATCTTAAGGCCAGATAACAGGCAGATATATGTATTGTTAATGAGATTTTCGAGAGCGAGGTTGTTTTCAGGGCGACATTACTTGCAGGGATTTGGAATTGTTTGATATTGGCAATTTTTAATACGGAAAGTAGTGCATGAATAAACGAGTGATTCTGAAGTAATTAGTAAAGACCCAAACTCAAACTTTTAACCCTCAACTGCATAAGTCATCCAGGATACTTAGTCAAAACGCGGAACAAAGTCAACTTCACGTGTTACGCTAATGTATGATTACTTAATGTTGTAGGTTATTAAATAGTAATTTTCCGCAAGTTTTCCCGAAGGAAAACACGTTCCGAATTAGCCGTATAACGTTGTTAACACAACACCGTTAAAACTGCATTAGAACTTGATTCGCCTGCCGGCCTTAACGAGAACGATTCGAATTTCTGACGCAATTGGTTGCACGTGCCTCAGATTTATACCTCTGCAGTCTTATTATTGGTCGAGCTAAAACGATTCTCTTATGGTATTTATTCCTAAACAAGCAACTCGAAGATTCCAGTAACTTTCTATCTCCGAAATTAATTACTCACGTTGTATAAGTTTCCGGATTTACTTAGGTCTGGTAGATAATTTGTCCTTTACTTTGTTTGCTAACTGCTATTGGCAAGACGAATGGCTGCGACCCCGTATATCACGTAAAGCGTGCCGCATTATTCATGCCGCCTTAAGGGCTAATTGGTCAAAATTGAAACTTTCGCGGGTCCCCGGTGAACGTTAATGATTCAAGTTGTTTTCTTATAGGTAAGCGGCTTCCCGGGGTATATTCCGGGACTAAGCCGTCGCTAAGAGCGAAGTTATCCCGAATTTTACTTCGGAGATGTGTTTCTGTCTAGATTGATGAGGGTCCGGAGTTTGAGAACAAAAATATATCTTTCTTGATTTGGATCGCGTGGATCGGATTACTGAACATTTGATCTATTCATTTGATCTATTTCGTGCTAGACATGAAGAAAAACCTCTTTTCCTATCCACTTTATCTCAACCACCTTTGCCTTGCTTGATAGAAACTACATTTAGGGCGACTTTAACAAGTTCAAGTAAAACTTCAGATTGAAGATAAAACACCAGACTTGATGTACATTGTATTGTTTACCTGACAGATAAACAATGCAATGTAGGTTATATCTGGAGTTTTATCTTCAATCTGAAGTTTTACTTGAACTTGTAAAAAAGTAGTTATTACAACGAATGTAAATGAAACATAATAGTAAGCTTTGCTACAACTGAACTGAAACTTAACTTTGTTGACATAAGCTTGAACTTGACCTTAAAGCAGGTTATACTAACAACCTCACCGTCATTCCACCTGTTATCGTTCTATCTATTCCCCCCAGCGAAACACATTAATATACCGCAGTTGCCAGTATTAAAGTGGAGAAACTAAAAACACTGTCTGACTGTCAAGTCACGGCGAGTCAAAATATAATCTAAAGTATTTTCCGTGTTTTAAAGCCGTGGTCCAATAGAATTTCTGACGTTTCGTCTACTTCTGCGGCAGACATTATCAAAAGCGATGAATCAATGGGCGAGGTGATCTCCCGTGCTTCCCGACGTTAATCGATGGTAAGTGAGCTCCGTGGTATTTATTCCCCCGCCGTCGCGCTGAAGTGTGTTGAATTGACTGATTGAACCATTGTTTCCGGAGCTTTTCCTTTTTCCTTTATGGTAACAATTTGAGTAGTGCCCTCTTTATCACTTTCCTCTTTTTAATTACTCGTTTCTTGGTGACCTTAGTTTTGGTGTCACTTCTGTCAATTACAATTGGTTGCATTTTATCAGCCAGAACACTATAGGTGGTTGTTCTTCTATTGGGACCTTATTTCTTCACAGGTTTCAACCGAATTTATTCCGGTTTTTCTTCTTCGGGTTTTTGAATAAGTTTATTCGAGAGAGTTACAGTACTTTCAGGGTTTTCGTCTTCTTCCTCAAGACTAACAGTTTTTTCCTTCTTATCCTTCAAGAGTCCAACTTTTGTTGCATCATCTGTATAACCGTTTGTCTTTCTGACTGTTCGCTTTTTAATCACTTTTTTCCTCACCTTCCAATATCGTTACCTCTTAAATATCTACAGATGGTTCTTCACCTGACGGCTTTTCATTAAGAGAATCATTTTCTTGATGTGTGGTAACAGCAGTATCAAGTATCTTGCTTTCTTCATCTATTGTTACGATATCAGTAATTTCTACAATCAACTTTCTCTTTTTTAAGGACTAGTCTCTTCTGCGCACTCTTCTTAGCAGCTCTTTTATCCATCACCACAAATTTTAAATATTAAAAGGCAATTCTAGAATTGAATATAGTATTTCTTCAGGGACTTCAGCTTCTTGAGTTGTAACTGTTAACTCCGATTTCTTTCCTTCTGTTTCCTTACTAACAGTTTCAGTCACTTCTTCTTTGCCTCCGTTACAAGTTTTAAAGAATCTTCCTCTGAACCAAATTTCAACTGTAGTCACAATAACATATTTCAGTACTTTTTTTGCTATCTCTGTTCTAATTTAGTGTTTTCAATGAGTTTTTCTTCATTACTTCGACTAGTTTCTCTTCATCTCATTCTACTTTTTAATTACTCGATTATGGGTGACCTTAGATTATGACTATACAATTATGTTCGGTGGATTCAAGTGGATGTTCTTCTACTGGGTCCTTCTAGTTCTTCATAGGTTTGAGCAAAATTAATGTGGGTTTTCCTTCTTCAGGCTTCTAAGGGTTTCTTGGCTAGAACAAAACTTCCTTAAGTAGTCCTGATCAAATAAATTCTGGGGGCACATTAATGCAAAAAATATTAGTAGGGGCAGGTCCTAAATCAACATACAAATTTTATGAAAAATCTTTGAATACATGAAAGACCTGTAGGCAGTGTAGGCGCACGCCAATGAAAAAAATTGAGGTTTAGGGGCAGGTTCTAAACCTACATATTTTGTAGCAAAATTCCCACACGTGTAAAAATAACTGAGAACAAAAGATCTCGAGGAAATTTTGTTCAAAATTTAGGGCCCATGATTGCAAAAACGTACTTAGGGGCAGCTTCTAAATCCACATATAGATTTTATAGTAAATGTTCGGCTCCGTTTTTAAGCATAAGTGCCATACATGAAAGACCTACAGGCAGTTTAGGAGCACATCAATGAAGAAAATTAAGTTTAGGGGCAAGTTCTCTACATACAGATTTCGTAACTAAATTGTAAATATGTATTAAATTTCTACATAAAAAACTTTAGTAGGCAGTTCAGGGGTTCGTTAATGAACAAAATTTAAGGTTTAGGGGCCTGTGTTGCTACAAATAGTTTTTGTAGTTATACATTAGCACAAACGTGTAAAAATATTTCAGAAAGATCTTCAGGAAGTTTTTATGAACTAGGAGTATAATAATGAAAAAATGTAGGTGCGGGCAGTGTAGGCAGTTATGACCACATTCTAGGGCTACGTTAAAAAAATCTTAGGGGCAGTTCCTCAGACTACATACCGATTTTTTAAATAAACTTAAGGCCTGTAATTGTAAATATGAATTTCTAAATAAAAAAGTTGTAGGCAGTTCAAGTAGTATGGAAATTATAAATAAAAAGTTTGTAGGCAGTTCAGGGGCACGTTAATGAAAAAAAATTAAAGTTTAGGGTATGTGCTCTACATATAGTTTTTAAGCACAAACTTGTAAAAACATGTCAGAAAGTTCTAGAGAAAGATTTGATAAAATTTTAGGGGCACAATAATGCAAAAATGTAGGTAGGGGCAGGTCCTAAATCCCCATGCAGAGTTTATCTTTCGAGGAACGTTACAGTTGAAATAATGGTTCTAGTGATCCCAAGTATATGTTTGACTGATGATTGCTAGATGTGGATCGATGAAACTGCAGGGTGTCGAAACGTTGTATAATGTCGACGTTTCGGCACTAAATTAGTGCCATCTTCAGGACAATAAAACCCAAGCCACCTCCCGTGGTCAGACTCAACAGACATGCGAGACGTTCTTTTTTTTTATTATTATTTTTAACATATAGTTTTTGTAACTATACATTAGCACAAAAGTGTAAACATATTTTAGAAAGATCTGCAGGAGGTTTTGATGAAATTTTAGGGGCACAATACAGCAAATATTTAGGTAGGGACAGGTCGTAAATCTACATGCAGATTTTATCTTTGGCCTTGTACTTGAGAGCATGCACAATATTTCTGAATGGACAATCTTTAGGTAATTCTAATCAAGTTCTAAGGCTAAGTTAATAAAAAAATTTAGGCAGATAGTTTCAGACCTCATTCAAATTTTTTAAATTAGCTTTATGCCTGTAATGGTACAAATGTATAAAATGTCTAAGTAAAATGCTTGTAGGCAGTTCAGGGGCACGTCAATTGAAAAAATGTAAGGTTTAGGGTATGTGCTCTACATATAGTTTTTAAGCACAAACTTGTAAAAACATGTCAGAAAGTTCTGCAGAAAGTTTTGTTGAAATTTTAGGGGCACAATAATGCAAAAGTTTATGTAGGAGCAGGTCCTAAATCTACATACAGATTTTATCTTTGGCTTTGTATTTGTGAGCTGTGAATGGACGATCTGTAGGCAGCTCTAATCAAATTTTAGGGCTACGTTAATAAAAAAAAATTTAGTGGCAGTTCCTCAACCTACATACAGACTTTTTATATAAGATTCAAGCCTGTAATTGTAAAAATGAATGGAATTTCTAAATAAAAGAGTCGTAGGTAGTTCAGGGGCACGTTAATGAAAAAAAAAATAAGGTTTAGGGTCATGTGCTCTAGATATAGTTTTTGTAACTATACATTAGCATAAACGTATAAAAATATGTCAGAAAGTTCTGCCGGAAGTTTTAATGAAATTTTAGGGGCACAATAATGCAAAAATTTAAATAGGGGCAGGCCCTAAATCCACATTTTGTACATGTAAACATGCACAATATTACTGAATGTACAATCTTTAGGTAGTTCTCATCAAGTTCTAGGGCGACGTTAATAAAAAATTTAGGTGCGGCCCCTAAATAGGGCTAGCCCCTAGGTAGGGGCAGGTCCTAAATCCCAATGCAGATTTTATCTTTGGCCCTGTACTTGTGAGCATGCACAAAAATTCTGAATGGACAACTTTTAGGTAGTTCTGATCAAGTTCTAGGGCTACGATAATAAAAAAAATTTAGGGGCAGTTCCTCAGACCTCATTCAAATTTATTAAATTAACCTTAGGCCTGTAATTGTAAAAATATCTAGAATTTCTAAATGAAAGTGTTGTAGGCAGTTCAGGTTAGTTAATAAAATATATATAATAATAATATTATATATATAATAATAGTTAATAAAGAAAATTTAAGGTTTAGGGGCACGTGCTCTACAGAACAATATAATTTTTGTAGCTATACATATTTTCAAACGTGTAAAAATATTTCAGAAGGATCTGCAGGAAGTTTTGGTGAAATTGTGGGGGCACAGTAATTCAAAAATTTAGGTAGGGGTGGGTCCTATGCACATGCAGATTTTACTTTTGGGCTTGTAATTCTAAACATGCACAATATTTTTGAATGGACAATATGTAGGTAGTTCTGCTCAAATTCTAGGGCTACGTTAATAAAAAATTTACGGGCAGTTCCTGAGACTACATACAGATTTTCTAAATAAGCTTCAGTTTTCAATTGTAAAAATGTATGGAATTTCTAAATAAAAAACTTGTAGGCAGTTCAGGGGCACGTTAATGAAATAAGTTTAAGGTTTATGGGCATGTGCTTTACCTATAATTTTTGTAGTTATACATTAGCAGAAACGTGTAAAAATATGTCAGAAAGGTCTGCAGGAAGTTTTGATCAAATTTTAGGGGCACAATGATGCAAACGTTTAGGTAGAGACAGGTCCTAAATCCACAAGCAGATTTTATCATTGGCTTTGTACTTATGAGTGTGCACAATAGTTCTGAATGAACAATCTGTAGGCAGCTCTGATCAAAATTTAGGGCTAAGTTATTAAAAAGATTTGAGAGCAGTTCCTCAGCCCTCATACCAATTTTTAAAATAAGTCTAAGACCTCTAATTGTAAAAATGCATGGAATTTCTAAATTAAGGCTTGTAGGCAGTTTAGGGGCACGTTAATGAAAAAAATTTAAAGTTTAGGGGCATGTGCTCTACATATAGTTTTTGTAGCTATACATTCGCACAAAAGTGTAAAAATGTTTCGGAAAGAGTTTTAATAAAATTTTAGGGGAACAATAATGCAAAAATTTATGTAGAAACAGGTCCAAAATCCACAGGCAGATCTTATCTTTGACCTTGTGCTTGTGAGCATGCACAATATTTCTGAATGGAGAATCTTTAGGTATTTCTGATTAAGTTATAGGGCTACGTTAATAAAAAATTTAGGGGCAGTTCCTCAGCCCTCATACAATTTTTTTAAATTAACTTTAGTCCTGTAATTGTAAAAATGTATAAAATATCTAAATAAAAGGCTTGCAGGCAGTGAAGAGGCACGTTAATGGAAAAAAATTTAAGGTTTAGGGGCGTGTGCTCTACATAGAGTTTTTGTAGCTATACATTAGCACAAACGTGTAAGATAATTTAAGAAAGATCTGCAGGAAGCTTTGATCAAATATTACGGGCACAATAATGCAAAAATGTATGTAGGAGCAGGTCCTAAATCCACATGCAGGTTTTGTCTTTGGCTTTGTATTTGTGAGTATGCACAATAGTTGTGAATGGACAATCTGTAGGCAGCTCTAATCAAATTTTAGGGCTACGTTAGTAAAAAAATTTAGGGGCAGTTCCCCAGCTCTCATACAAAGTTTTTAAATAAGTTTTAGGCTTGCAATAGTAAAAATGTATGAAATATTTAAATAAAAGACTTGTGGACAGTTCAGGCGCTCGTTAATTAAACAAATTTAAGGTGTAGAGGCAATATTTCTGAATGAACTATTTGTAATCAGCTCTGATCAAATTCTAGAACTACGTTAATAAAAATATTTAGGGGCAGTTCATCAGCCCTCATAAATTTTTTTTAAATAAGGTTTAGGCCTAGAACTGTAAAAATGTATGGACTTTCCAAATAAAAGACTTGTAGGCAGTTAAAAAGCACGTTAAAGAAAAAAAAAAGGTTTAGGGGCATGTGCTCTACATATAGTATTTTTAGCTATATATTAACACAAACGTGTAAAAATGTGTCAGAAAGATCTGCAGGAAGTTTTGGTAAAATTTTAGGGGCACAATACAGCAAATATTCAGGTAGGGACAGGTCGTAAATCCACATGCATATTTTATCTTTGGCATTGTACTTGTGAGCATGCACAATTTTTCTGAAGGGATAATCTGTAGGCAGCTCAGAACAAATTCTAGAGCTGAGTTAAAAAATAATTTAGGGGCAGTTTCTCAGACTACATGCAGAACCTTTTAAATAAGCTTCAGGCCTGTAATTATAAAAATGTATGGAGTTTCTAAATAAAAGGTTTATAGGCAGTTAATGAAAAAAATTTAAGGTTTAGGGGCATGTGCTCTACATATAGTTTATGTAGCTATGCATTAACACAAATGTGTAAAAATATTTCAGAAAATTGTGCAGGAAACTTTGATGAAATTTTAGGGGCAAAATACTGCAAAAATTTAGGTAGGGGCGAGTCTTAAACCCACATACATATTTCATCTTTGGATTTGTACTTGTGAGCCTGCACAATATTTCTGAATGGACAATTTATAGGTAGTTCTGATCAAGTTCTAGGGCTACGTTAATTACAAAAAGGAAGGGGTAGTTCCTCAGCCTACATATAGAATTTTTAAATAAGCTTAAAGCCTGTAATTGTAAAAATGTATGGAATTTCTAAATTAAAAACTTGTAGGCAGTTCAGGGGCACGTTAATGAAACAAGTTTAAGGTTTAGGGGCATGAGCTCTACATATAGTTTTTGTGGCCATACATTAGCACAAGCGTGAAAAAATATATCAGAAAGATCTGCAGGAAGTTTTGATGAAATTTTAGGGGCACAATAATGCAAAAAATTAGATAGTGCCAGGTCCTAAATCCGCATGCAGATTTTATCTTTCGCCTTGTACTTGTGGCATGCACAATAGTTCTTAATGGACTGGATGTAGGCAGCTCTGATCAAGTTCTAAGGGTACGTTAATTAAAAAATATAGGGGCAGTTCTTCAGCCTACATATAAAATTTTTAAATACGCTCAAAACCTGTACTCCTGTACTTGTAAAAATGTATGGAATTTCTAAATAAAAGTTTTTGTAGGCAGTTCAGGGGCACGTTAATAGAAAAAAATTTAATATTTAGGGGCATGTGCTCTACATATAGTTTTGTAGCTATATATTAACACAAACGTGTAAAAATGTGTCAGAAAGATCTGCAGGAAGTTTTGGTAAAATTTTAGGGGTACAATACAGAAAATATTTAGGGAGGGACAGGTCCTAAATCCACATGCATATTTTATCTTTGGCATTGTACTTGTGAGCATGCACAATTTTTCTGAAGGGACAATCTGTAGGCAGCTCAGAACAAGTTCTAGGGCTGAGTAAGAAAATAATTTAGGGGCAGTTTCTCAGACTACATACAGATTTTTAGATAATCTTCAGGCCTGTAATTATAAAAATGAATGGAATTTCTAAATAAAAGATTTATAGGCAGTTAATGAAAAAAAATTAAGGTTTAGGGGCATGTGCTCTACATATAGTTTATGTAGCTATACATTAGCACGAACGTGTAAAATTATTTCAGAAAATTGTGCAGGAAACTTTGATGAAATTTTAGGGGCAAAATACTGCAAAAATTTAGGTAGGGGCAAGTCTTAAATCCACATACATATTTCATCTTTGGATTTGTACTTATGAGCATGCACAATATATCTGAATGGACAATCTATAGGTAGTTCTGATCAAGTTCTAGGGCTACGTTAATTACAAAAAGGAAGGGGTAGTTCCTCAGCCTACATATAGAATTTTTAAATAAGCTTAAAGCCTGTAATTGTAAAAATGTATGGAATTTCTAAATTAAAAACTTGTAGGCAGTTCAGGGGCACGTTAATGAAACAAGTTTAAGGTTTAGGGGCATGAGCTCTACATATAGTTTTTGTGGCCATACATTAGCACAAGCGTGTAAAAATATATCAGAAAGATCTGCAGGAAGTTTTGATGAAATTTTAGGGGCACAAGAATGCAAAAAATTAGGTAGTGGCACGTCCTAAATCCGCATGCAGATTTTATCTTTCGCCTTGTACTTGTGGCATGCACAATAGTTCTTAATGGACTGGATGTAGGCAGCTCTGATCAAGTTCCAAGTTCTAAGGGTAGGTTAATTAAAAAATATAGGGGCAGTTCTTCAGCATACATACAGAATTTTTAAATACGGTCAAAACCTGTACTTGTAAAAATTTATGGAATTTCTAAATAAAAGTTTTTGTAGGCAGTTCAGGGGCACGTTAATGGAAAGAACTTAATGTTTAGGGGCATGTGCTCTACATATAGTTTTGTAGCTATATATTAACACAAACGTGCAAAAATGTATCAGAAAGATCTGCAGGAAGTTTTGATAAAATTTTAGGAGCCCAATACAGCAAATATTTGGGTAAAGACAGGTCCTAAATCCACATGCATATTTTATCTTTGGCATTGTACTTGTGAGCATGCACAATTTTTCTGAAGGGACAATCTGTAGGCAGCTCAGAACAAATTCTAGAGCTGAGTTAAAAAAGAATTTAGGGGCAGTTTCTCAGACTACATACAAAATTTTTTAAATAAGCTTCAGGCCTGTAATTATAAAAATGTATGGAGTTTCTAAATAAAAGGTTTATAGGCAGTTAATGAAAAAAATTTAAGGTTTAGGGGCATGTGCACTACATATAGTATATGTAGCTATGCATTAACACAAACGTGTAAAAATATTAAAAAAAATTCTGCAGGAAATTTTGATGAAATTTTAGGAGCAAAATACTGCAAAAATTTAGGTAGGGGCAAGTCTTAAATCCACATACATATTTCATCTTTGGATTTGTACTTGTGAGCCTGCACAATATTTCTGAATAGACAATCTATAGGTAGTTCTCACATGCAGATTTTATCTTGGGCCTTATACTTGTGGCACAATAGTTCTAAGTGGACAATCTGTAGGCAGCTCTGATCCAATTCTAGGAATACGTTAAAAAGAATTTTAGGGGCCGATCCTCAGACTACACACAGTTATTTTAAATAATCCTCAGTCCTGTAATTGTAAAAATGTATGCAATTTCTAAATAAAAGAGTCTAAATAAAGTAGCCCCTAAAAAAGATTTAGGGGCTACATATAATTTTTGTAGCAATACATTAGCACAAACGTGTAAAAATGTCCGAAATATCCGCAGGAAATTTTGATCAAATTTTAAGGGCACAATAATGCAAACGTTTAGGTAGGGGCAGGTCCCAAATCCACATGCAGATTATATCTTTGGTCTTGTACTTGTGAGCATGCACAATATTTCTGAATGGATAATCTGTAGGCAGCTCTGATCCAATTCTAGGAATACGTTAAAAAAATTTAGGGGCCGTTCCTCAGACTACACACAGTTTTTTTAAATAAACCTCAGACCTGTTATTGTAAAAATGTATGAAATTTCTAAATAAAAGAGTTGTAGGCAGTTCAGTGGCACGTTAAAAAAAAAGATTTAGGGGCTACATATAGTTAGTGTAGATAGAAATATCTGCAGGAAGTTTTGGTCAAATTTTAGGGGCACAATAATTCAAGAATTTAGGTAGGGGCATGTCCTAAATCTACATGCATATATTATCTTTGACCTTGTACTTGTGACCATGCACAATAGTTCTGAATGTACAATTTGTAGACAGCTCTGATCTAATTCTAGCGCTAAGTTAATTAAAAAATATAGGGGCAGTTCCTCAGCCTACATACAGAATTTTTAAATAAGCTTAAGGCCTGTAATTGTAAAAATGTATGGAAGTTCTAAATAAAAGAGTTGTAGGCAGTTCAGGTTCACGTTAATGAAAAAAGTTTAAGGTTTAGGGGCATGAGCTCTACATATAGTTTTTGTGGCCATACATTAGCACAAGCGTGTAAAAATATATCAGAAAGATCTGCAGGAAGTTTTGATGAAATTTTAGGGGCACAATAATGCAAAAAAATTAGGTAGTGGCACGTCCTAAATCCGCATGCAGATTTTAGATTTGGCCTTGTACTTGTGGCATGCACAATAGTTCTTAATGGACTGGATGTAGGCAGCTCTGATCAAGTTCCAAGTTCTAAGGGTAGGTTAATTAAAAAATATAGGGGCAGTTCTTCAGCATACATACAGAATTTTTAAATACGGTCAAAACCTGTACTTGTAAAAATTTATGGAATTTCTAAATAAAAGTTTTTGTAGGCAGTTCAGGGGCACGTTAATGGAAAGAACTTAATGTTTAGGGGCATGTGCTCTACATATAGTTTTGTAGCTATATATTAACACAAACGTGCAAAAATGAAGTTTTGATAAAATTTTAGGAGCCCAATACAGCAAATATTTGGGTAAAGACAGGTCCTAAATCCACATGCATATTTTATCTTTGGCATTGTACTTGTGAGCATGCACAATTTTTCTGAAGGGACAATCTGTAGGCAGCTCAGAACAAATTCTAGAGCTGAGTTAAAAAAGAATTTAGGGGCAGTTTCTCAGACTACATACAAATTTTTTTAAATAAGCTTCAGGCCTGTAATTATAAAAATGTATGGAGTTTCTAAATAAAAGGTTTATAGGCAGTTAATGAAAAAAATTTAAGGTTTAGGGGCATGTGCACTACATATAGTTTATGTAGCTATGCATTAACACAAACGTGTAAAAATATTAAAAAAAATTCTGCAGGAAATTTTGATGAAATTTTAGGAGCAAAATACTGCAAAAATTTAGGTAGGGGCAAGTCTTAAATCCACATACATATTTCATCTTTAGATTTGTACTTGTGAGCCTGCACAATATTTCTGAATGAACAATCTATAGGTAGTTCTGATCAAGTTCTAGGGCTACGTTAATTAAAAAATGTAGGGGTAGTTCCTCAGCCTACATATAGAATTTTTTAATAAGATTAAGACCCTGTAATCTTAAAAATATATCGAGTTTCTAGGTAAAGGAGTTTTAGGCAGTTGAGGGAAACGTTAATTAAAAAAAATTAAGGTTTAGGGGCATGTAGTCTACCTACAGTTTACGTACCTATACATTAGCACAAACCCGTAAACGTATGTCAGAAAGATCTGCAGGAAGTTTTAATCAAATTCTAGGGGCACAATAATGCAAATATTTAGGTAAGGGCAGGTCCTAAATTCACATGCAGATTTTATCTTGGGCCTTATACTTGCGGCACAATAGTTCTAATCTCTCTTAAAAAGAATTTTAGGGGCCGATCCTCAGACTACACACAGTTTTTTTATATAATCTGCAGTCCTGTAATTGTAAAAATGTATGCAATTTCTAAATAAAAGAATTGTAGGTAGTTCAGTAGCACGTTAAAAAAAAGATTTAGGGGCTACATATAATTTTTGTAGCTATACATTGGCACAAACCTGTAAAAATGTCCGAAATATCCGCAGGAAATTTTGATCAAATTTTAAGGGCACAATAATGCAAACTTTTATGTAGGGACAGGTCCCAAATCCACATGCAGATTATATCTTTGGTCTTGTACTTGTGAGCATGCACAATATTTCTGAATGGATAATCTGTAGGCAGCTCTGAGCCAATTCTCGGAATACGTTAAAAAAATTTTAGGGGCCGTTCCTCAAACTATACACAGTTTTTCTAAATAAGCCTCAGACCTGTTATTGTAAATGTGTATGAAATTTCTAAATAAAAGTGTTGTAGGCAGTTCAGTGGCACGTTAAAGAACGAAATTTAAGATTTAGGGACTACATAGAGTTTTTGTAGCTTTACATAGAGTTTTTGTAGCTATACATTAGCACAAACCTGTAAAAATGTCAGAAATATTTGCAGGAAGTTTTGGGCAAGTTTTAGGGGTGCAATAATTCAAGAATTTAGGTAGGGGCATGTCCTAAATCTACATGCATATATTATCTTTGGCCTTGTACTTGTGACCATGCCCAATAGTTCTGAATGTACAATCTGTAGACAGCTCTGATCAAATTCTAGTGCTACGTTACTTAAAAAATGTAGGGGTAGTTCCTCAGCCTACATACAGAATTTTTAAATAAGATTCAGGCATGTAATTTTAAAAATGTATGGAATTTCTAAATAAAAGTGTTTTAGGCAGTCCAGGGACACTTAAGGTTTAGGGGCATGTTTTCTACATATAGTTTTTGTTGCTATACATTAGCACGAACGTGTAAAAGTATGTCAGAAAGATCTGCGGGAAGTTCTGATGACATTTTAGGGGCACAATAATGCACAAAGTTAGGTAGGGGCAGGTCCTAAAATCCCATGCAGATTTTATTTTTGGTCTTGTACTTGTGAGCATGCACAACAGTTCTGAATGGACAATCTGTAGGCAGCTCTGATCAAATTCTAGGGCTACATTAAAAAAAAATATAGGGGCCGTTCCTCAGACTACATGCAGATTTTTTAAATAAGCTACAGGCCTGTAATTGTAAAAATGTATAGAATTTCTAGATAAAAGACTTGTAGGGAGTTTAGGGGCACTTTAGTGAAAAAAAAAAGGTTTAGGGGCATGCGCTCTACATACAGATTTTGTAGTTATACATTTGCAGATGCGTGATTTCAGAACAAAAGATCTGTAGGAAGTTTTGATCAAATTTTAGGGGCACGTTAATTCAAAAATTAGGTAGGAGCAGATCTTAAATCCAAATACAGATTTTATATTAAATATTCGCTCTTGTACTTATAAACACGAATGGCATTTCCGAATGGATTTAATAGACGATCAGTAGGTAGTTCTGATCTAATTCTTACTGATAAAAAACTTTAGGGAAAGTTCCTCAGCTTACATATAGCTTTTTAGAAAAACTTTAGCCATATACTTGTAAAAATGTATGGCATTTCAGAATTAAAACCCTGTAGATAGTTTTTAGGGGTACTATAATGACAAAAAAATTTAGGGGCGGGTCGGAATTTATAGTAAGTCTTGGGCATTGTGCTTATAAACCTGTATTGCGTTTCTGAATAGACTTAGTAGACAATCTGTAGTAGTTCTCATCACATTCTAGGGGTAAGTTTAAAGCATAGATATACAACATCAGTACCTACTAGTCCAGAGGCAAAAACTTAAGAAAGCACGGTTCAAGCCACAATTGGAGATGCATAACTGTGAGAGGCAACTAAATAGGAGGAAATTGGGGAGGCAGTGTAAAAAGAAGTTACATATACGCAGGTATTCAAAATAAAAGGAGCAAAAAAATAAAGAAGACCAATAAGGAAATGGAAGCAATGTATGTTAGTGTGGCACTGGCTTCACTAAACAAGATGTCAGAAATAGCAAGAAAGAGTAAAGATGTCTGAAGCAATTTAGATAAATAAAACACAAAAGTAATAATATGTAGAGCAATAGACAGAAAATACATAAAAAGATATGTAGAGAGGAGAACTGGAAATTTCTTTATTTATTTGAAGTATAAAAATGATGTTAAGAATCGCCCAAAAGCAAAACTTCTTACAGCAAAGAGGACATACATCTGTAGAAATAAATGTCGATCACTATAAACGAAAAGGAACCCTCAAAGCCATTTAATAACTTCATGGATATCGAGTAAGGTTAGTAAGAGAGTAATTTAATAGTTCAGATTAATAAGCAAGCGAGCAGCAGCATAAGCTAAAAACCTTTTTCAAAGTAGATATTCAAATCTTTGTTATTTGCTTTCTGTGCATTAAAGAATCTTTTCTGTGCAGCCATTGCTTAATGAAATATACTCAAACGTAAAGAAAATCCATTCTTTCCCAAAGCTTTTTGTTTAAAATAAATCCTACAGTAAACAAAAACAATATATAGTCTCTTTGAAACCAAATGTACCTTGTCACTGCAAAATGCCTTATAGTCTGCGTTTGTCTTGTTTTCAATTCATTTTCATATACCCTTTGAGGTCGAGTTTACAAGCACAATATCTCCAGCAAAATCCCTTCGTCTTTGAAACTATATTGTCAATTTCCTTTAGAGAAATCCCCATACTAAAAATAGCTTCTTTATACCCCCTTTAGGAACTTTACTCTATAGATATTCGAGATATAGTGTGCTTTTGTTCAGCTGAAATACTTCTGATATTTCCCCTTTTTGGAACCTGCAGGGAAATAAGCTTTATATATACAAATCAGCAGCGTTGTGTTGCCCTGGATATGGTGGCCAAAGAAACACAGGTATCCATGAAGGAATACCTCAAATAGTTGGACCTCGATATGGACATATATACATAATGCGAACACGTAAAGTTAGTTTATTATAAGCCCGGTTCTGGCACGGTATCAGACTAAATATGAATTATGACTTCCGACACGCAACCACTGTCAACGAAATTCCTTTGAGTGAATTTGAGGAACTTTTATTTGTTATCGTCTCAAAGTTTTAATCAAACCACCGGCAATCTAAATGGAGATCTGATTGTTTAGCGGGAGTGGAAATTAAGGGAAAAAAGTTGCACTTTTTATAGCCACGAGAATAAATGTGTAATTTCTAATTTTAAATCCATCCATTGTAAATTGGTTTGGTTTTTTAGCAATTTCCTTATGAATCATGCATGCACTTTCTTAGTTCTTTGAAGGGCATTGCAAATTCTATTTGCCATTTGTTACCTATTAAAATGGGACAACATTCTCCAGCCTCTGGACAATAATTTATAATGGAGTTCGTGACTGCTCTTGTATATTCATTTTTGCTCACTGGAGACATTTGTTCCCTGGAGTTATACAAGTGCACTTCTTCCAGGAGGAAAATTAAATGAGATGGAAGAAAAATCCTCCACGGTTTTTAGTTAATGCAAGGCACAGCCATTGCAGCAGCAGGTCCCAAAGTTTCTTATATACATAAAGTTTTCTCACACAGAAAACAAGTAGATCGAGCAGTGTTGTCTTGATATTTTTTTACCATTTTTGCTGTTAATATCCGAATAATCTCATACCGTACCAATCCCATAAGCCAAAAGAAGAGTGGACAAGCATGTAATTCTCTGTTCATTCTAAGGTACTGAGGGAAAATAGCATTTTGAAGAGAAAATAACTTTAGCTGTTTTTGAGATATTAAATTCTTGGGCCTTGGCAGTTAAGAACTAAATATTTTGGATAACTTCCATCGAGGGAGTAAACACACATGTATATAAGCCATTCATTTCTTATTGTCGTCAAGTAGGCGTTGGAAAATTAGCTTTCACATTTTTATTGTATTTTCTCAACGTGTGCTAAAAGGAGATGGGTATAAAAATCAAATAAAGGTTTCAAGGGTAACTAAATGACAAAAATAAGTGAATGAGTAATATGTGAGTGAATAAAGTCACACAGAACTTGACAACATGGGAATTTGTATCATTTTTAGAAAATAATGACAATTTTGATGAATGTTAACCGGAGAATTTCGTTCTTCTGTTACTTTTTCGACAAAAGTATCAAAAATGATTAATTCTTTTGATTAAACTTAGTAGACGTGGCGATGAACGCCAATCATTAAAATACATCCACCAGGAGAGCAGACATGAAAAGTTTCTTTTACGTAAAATGTGTCGGAAACTTAATTAAAATATATTAGGACAAACGAAATGTTAATCGAAAAAAACTGAAAAACACAATATAAATACATAAGAAATACAAAAAAGAAGAAAATAAATAGATTAAATTTATATGAACAAAGAAAGACAAATAAAAGTAGAAAAAGCGTTAGGAAACCTAGATTTAAATGCACCAAAAAAAGTGACGAATACATATACAAAATAGAAAAGGATTAAGGGAAAAGATGAAAAACTTAATATAGAAATATAAATGAAAATGGTACTAAAATACAGAAAAATAAAAACGGAGATAAGTCACGAATAAAGTCATAAAAATTTCAAAAAAGAAAAAAAGGTAGAAGTATAAATAACGTGTCAGAAGAAAAATAAATCAAGTAACACCACCAAGACAAAAAAACAGCACTTAGAAAACAACAAAGAAGCCAATAAAACTTACATTAAAAAGATAAGAGGCAAATTACAAAACAGAAATTTAGATTTATGCAAGAAAAGAAAAAAATTTATATTATTGTATGAAGAAAAATTTAAAAGAATGTACGGCAGACAAAAAATAAGTAATATTACAAAGAAGAAGAAAACACAGACAACTACCAAAAATTGAAAAAAAGTCTAAAGAGAATATGTTTTATACAAAGTGACAAAGAAATTTATACAGGTAAAGAACAGTGAACTGAAGTGAAGTAAATGAAGTGAAGAAGAAGAAATAAAAAGTACAATAAATACTGGTTAGTTTGTCATCGGACGTAGTTATTCGAAAGAGATAGAAGAAATAAAAACAAGAGCAAAACTAATAAGTAACATAGAAGAATAAGACAAGCAAAAGAAGAAAATAGGTAGAAAACAGTAAATTGAAGTACAAAAATCACATGCACAGTTAGAGTTGATTTAAAAAATGCATAAAAATTATACAGGAGAACTGATTATTCGGTGTTTGAACGACGTACACAAGAAAGAGAACAACAATTAACAAAGGGAGAAATAGAAGTAGAAAACAGTTAAAAAAGTGACAAAAAATATATAAAAGAAATACAGAACAAATAGTTAGTTTACCATCAAACGAATTAGATGAAATATAAAAAAGAGAAAGAGAAATGGAGGTACAAATAATGCGTCACATGTAAAATAAAAGATGTAAGACAACAAGAAAAAAACAGCATTAGAAAACAACAAAGTAGTCAATAAAACACACTGCACACAGACAAAATGCACACAGACGAACTACAAAATAGAAATTTTGATTTATGCTGGAGAGGAAAAAAGCAGAGGAAAAAAACGCGAAAATGAAAGAATATGCGGCAGATAAACAACAAAATTAACAACAATTAACAAAGAAAAAATTCAAGTAAAAACAGTTAATAAAAACGGCAATAAATAAATAAAAGAGATACAGAACGATTAGTTAGTTTACCATAAAACGAATTATATGGAGTATAAAAGAAAGAGAAATGGAGGTATAAATAATGTGTCACATAAAAAATAAAAGAAGTAAGAATAACAAGGAAAAAAACTGCTTACATGATAGAAGGCGTACAATCGAACTACAGAACAGAAATTTAGTTTTAAGCTAGGGAGGAAAAAGTAGAGGAAAAAAAGGCAAAAATAAAGTAGATCTGAATTGTAAATAAAAATATAACAGATTTATATTAAAAAAAGTCAAAAAATGTACGGCAGATAAAAAATAAGTAATAAGACAAAGAGGAAGAAAACACAGAAAACTAGCAAATATTGAAAGAAAAAAAAAGTTAGTATGTTTAATACAAAGAGACAAAGAAATAAATACAGGTAACAGCAAACAAACTATTAAAAAGTACAATAATTACTGGTCATCTGACGAGTTATCCGAAACGGAAAAAAAGAATAAAATAAAAGCATAAATAAAACGTTACACAAAAAATATGACACGCAAAATAAAGAAACAGGTAGAAAACAGTAAATAATATAAGAGAACTGATTATTCGGTTTTAGAACGATGTACACAAGAAAGAGAACAACAATTAACAAAGACAGTAGTACAAGTAGAAAATAGTTAATAAAAATTACAATAAATATAAAAAGAGATACAGAACAACTAGTTAGTTTACCATCAAACGAGTTATATGAAGTATAAAAAGGAAAGGGAAATGGAGGTATAAATAATGTATCACATGAAAAATAAAAGAAGTAAGGCCAACAAGAAAAAAAAAACAGCAAGTAGAAAACAGCAAAGAAGCCAATAAAACTTACATTAAAAAGATAAAAGGCATACAGACGAACTACAAAATAAAAATTTTGATTTATGCTAGAGAGGAAAAAATTAGAGGAAAAAAACGTGAAAGTAAATTAGATCTGAATTATAAATTAAAATGCAATTTTATTTTCTTTAAAGTTTTAAAAGATTGTACAGCTAATAAAAAATAAGTAATAAGACAAAGAGGACGAAAACACAGAAAACTAGCAAAAATTGAAAAAATACTAGATCTAAGTTATAAATAAAACATTGACGAATAAATATTATTAAAGATAATATATAAATTGCATGAAAAGGATATAGAACAACTGCTTAGTCTGCTTTGTAACGATTTATACAAAGCAGCAAAGAAAGAGATACAGGCAGAAAGGAGCAAAGAAACCAATAAAAATTTCATTAAAAAGATAAAAGGTATATATACAAACTACAAAGTGGAAATTTAATTTTAAAAGGTAGAGGAAAACGTTAATTCGAAAAAACACAAAAAAATCAAGATAAGCAAAGTAAAGAAACAGGGAGAAAACAGTAAATTCAACTATAAAAATTAGATGCAGACTTAGAGTTGATGTAAAAGTTGCATAAAAAATATTCAAGAGAACTGATTATTCGGTCTTTGAATGATGTATACAAGAAAGAGAACAACAATTAGCAATGAAAAAAATACAAGTAAAAACAATGAAGAAAAATTACAATAAATGAATAAAAGAGATACAAGACAACTAGTTAGTTTACCAATAAACGAATTATATGAAGCATGCAAAAAGAAATAGAAATGGAGGTTTAAATAATGTGTCACATGAAAAATGAAAGAAATAAGACCAAAAAGAAAAAGGAAACAACAGGTAGAAAATTGCAAAAAAGCCACTAAAACTTACATTAAAGAAATAAAAGGCATACAGACCGGACATAAAATAGAAACTTAGATTTATGCTAAGAAGGAAAAAAGTAGAAAAAATAAATGCAAATTAGATTTGATTTATAAATAAAAACATAATATAATTTTATTAAGAATAAATTAAAAGAATGTACGGCAGATAAAAAATAAGTAATAAGACAAAGAGGAAGAAAACACAGAAAACTAGCAAAAATTGAAAAAAAACTACAGATAATATGTTTTATTCAAAGTGACAAAGAAGTAAATACAAGTAAAAAACAGCGAACCAACTAATAAAAAGTACATTAAATACTTTTTAGTTTGTCAGCGGACGGAGTTATTCGAAAGAGATAAAAGAAATAGAAATAAAAGCATAAATAATGTGCAACATGAAAAAATAAGACCAGCGAAGGAAGGAAATAGGTAGAAAACAGTAAATTCAACTATAAAAATTAGATGCAGACTTAGAGGTGTTTTAAATTTGCATAAGAAAGATACTGGAGAACTGACTATTCGGTCTTCGAACGATGTACACCGAAAGAGAACAACATTTAACAAAGAAAGAAATTCAAGTAGAAAACATATAATAAAAATAAATAAAAGAGATACAGAACAACCAGTTAGTTTACCATCAAACGAGTTATATGAAGTATAAATAAAAGACAACCAACCAGAAAAAAACAGCAGGTAGAAAATAGCAAAGAAGCCAATAAAACTTACATTACGCACAAAAGATAAAAGACGAACCACAAAATAGAAATTTAGATTCATGCTACAAAGGGAAAAAGTAAAGGAAAAAACCTGAAAGTAAATTAGATCTGAATTATAAATAAAAATATAACAAACTTATATTAAAAAAATTGAAAGAATGTACGGCAGATAATAAGAAAGTAATAAGACAATAAATACAGGTAATAGCGAGCAAACTAATAAAAAGTGCAATAAATAAAAATAAAAACATAAATAATACGCAACACAAAAAATCAGATAAGCAAAATAAAGAAACAGGTAGAAAACAGTAAATTCAACTAATATAAAAGAATTGAATATTCGGTTTTTGAACGATGTATACAAGAAGAAAACAGCAATTAACAAGTAACAACAAGTACAAGTAGAAAAAGACTAAATACAGGTAAAAAACAGCGGACAAACTAATAAAGGGAATAAATACTGGTTAGTTTGTCATCGGACGAATTATTCGAAAGAGATAAAAGAAATAAAAATAAGAGCTTAAATAAAGTGCAACATAAAAATTAAACAAGCAAAAGAAGGAAACACGTAAAAAACAGTAAAATCAACTATAAAAATTAGATGCAGACTTAAAGTTGATTTAAAAGTTGCATAAAAAAGATACAGGAGAACTGATTCGGTCTCTGAACAATGTGCACACAAGAAAGAAAAAAAAAACAAGGACAGAAATACAATTAGAAAAACAATAAAAAAAATGACAATAAACAAATACAGAGATACAGAGCAACTAGTTAGTTTATCATGAAACAAGTTATATGAAGTATAAAAAAGAAGGAAAAATAGAGGGATAGATAATATGTCATATTAAAAATAAAAGAAGTAAGACCAACAAGAAAAAAAACAGCGGTAGGAAGCAGCAAAGAAATCAATAAAACTTACATTAAAAAGAAAAAGAGGCATTTCGATGAATTACAAAATAGAAATTTAAATTTATGCTAGAGAGGAAAAAAGTAGAAAAAAATAAAGATATTATGTTTTATACATAGTGACAAATAAATAAATACAGGTAAAAAACAGCGAACAAACTAATAAAAAGTACAATAACTACTGGTGGATACGAGTTATCCGAAAGAGATAAAAAAAATAAAAATGAAAGCATAAATAATAAATAACAGAAAAAATAAGACAAGCAAAATAAAGAAACAGGTAGAAAACAAGAAAGTCAACTAATACAGAAGAACTGATTATTCGGTTATTGAACGATATATACAAGAAAGGGAACAACAATTAACAAAGGGAGAAATAGAAGTAGAAAACAGTTAAAAAAGTGACAAAAAATATATAAAAGAAATACAGAACAAATAGTTAGTTTACCATCAAACGCATTAGATGAAATATAAAAAAGAGAAAGAGAAATGGAGGTACAAATAATGCGTCACATGTAAAATAAAAGATGTAAGACAACAAGAAAAAACAGCATTAGAAAACAACAAAGTAGTCAATAAAACTTACACAATGCACACAGATGCACACAGACAAAATGCACACAGACGAACTACAAAATAGAAATTTTGATTTATGCTGGAGAGGAAAAAAGCAGAGGGAAAAAACGCGAAAATGAAAGAATATGCGGCAGATAAACAACAAAATTAACAACAATTAACAAAGAAAAAATTCAAGTAAAAACAGTTAATAGAAACGGCAACAAATAAATAAAAGAGATACAGAACGATTAGTTAGTTTACCATAAAACGAATTATATGAAGTATAAAAGAAAGAGAAATGGAGGTTTAAATAATGTGTCACATAAAAAATAAAAGAAGTAAGAATAACAAGGAAAAAAACCGCTTACTTATCTATTACGTATTATATATTACATTACCGCTAAATTTAGTTCTAAGTTAGCGAGGAAAAAGTAGAGGAAAAAAGGTAAAAATAAAGTAGATCTGAATTGTAAATAAAAATATAACAGATTTATATTAAAAAAAATCAAAGAATGTACGGCAGATAAAAAATAAGTAATAAGACAAAGAGGAAGAAAACACAGAAAACTAGCAAATATTGAAAGAAAAAAAAGTTAGTATGTTTAATACAAAGGGACAAAGAAATAAATACAGGTAATAGCGAACAAACTAATAAAAGTACAATAATTACTGGTTAATTTGTCATCTGACGAGCTATCCGAAACGGATAAAAAAATAGAAATAAAAGCATGAATAATACGTAACATAACAAATAAGACACGCAAAATAAAGATACAGGTAGAAAACAGTAAATCCAACTAATATAAGAGAACTGATTATTAGGTTGAAGAACGATGTACACAAGAAAGAGAACAACAATTAACAAAGACAGAAGTATAAGTAGAAAATAGTTAATAAAAATTACAATAAATAAATAAAAGAGATACAGAACAACTAGTTAGTTTACCATCAAACGAGTTATATGAAGTATCAAAAGGAAAGGGGAATGGAGGTATAAATAACGTATCACATGAAAAATAAAAGAAGTAAGGCCAACAAGAAAAAAAACAGCAAGTAGAAAACAGCAAAGAAGCCAATAAAACTTACATTAAAAAGATAAAAGGCATACAGACGAACTACAAAATAAAAATTTTGATTTATGCTAGAGAGGAAAAAATTAGAGGAAAAAAACGTGAAAGTAAATTAGATCTGAATTATAAATTAAAATGTAATTTTATTTTCTTTAAAGTTTTAAAAGATTGTACAGCTAATAAAAAATAAGTAATAAGACAAAGAGGAAGAAAACACAGAAAACTAGCAAAAATTGAAAAAATACTAGATCTAAGTTATAAATAAAACATTGACGAATAAATATTATTAAAGATAATATATAAATTGCATGAAAAGGATATAGAACAACTGCTTAGTCTGCTTTGTAACGATTAATACAAAGCAGCAAATAAAGAGATACAGGCAGAAAGGAGCAAAGAAATCAATACAAATTTTAATTAAAAAGAAAAAAGGTATACATACAAACTACAAAGTAGAAATTTAATTATATGGTAGAGAGGAAAAAAGGTAGAGGAAAACGTTCGTTCGAAAAAACACAAAAAAATCAAGATAAGCAAAGTAAAGAAACAGGTAGAAAACAGTAAATTCAACTATAAAAATTAGATGCAGACTTAGAGTTGATGTAAAAGTTGCATAAAAAATATTCAAGAGGACTGATTATTCGGTCTTTGAATGATGTATACAAGAAAGAGAACAACAATTAGCAATGAAAAAAATACAAGTAAAAACAATGAAGAAAAATTACAATAAATGAATAAATGAGATACAAGACAACTAGTTAGTTTACCAATAAACGAATTATATGAAGTATGCAAAAAGAAATAGAAATGGAGGTTTAAATAATGTGTCACATGAAAAATTAAAGAAATAAGACCAAAAAGAAAAAGGAAACAACAGGTAGAAAATTGCAAAGAAGCCACTAAAACTTACATTAAACAAATAAAAGGCATACAGACCGGACATAAAATAGAAATTTAGATTTATGCTAAGAAGGAAAAAAGTAGAGGAAATAAATGCGAAATTAAATTAGATTTGATTTATAAATAAAACATAATATAATTTTATTAAGAATAATTTAAAAGAATGTACGGCAGATAAAAAATAAGTAATAAGACAAAGAGGAAGAAAACACAGAAAACTAGCAAAAATTGAAAAAAAAATTACAGATAATATATTTTATTCAAAGTGACAAAGAAGTAAATACAAGTAAAAAACAGCGAACAAACTAATAAAAAATACATTAAATACTTTTTAGTTTCTCAGCGGACGGAGTTATTCGAAAGAGATAAAAGAAATAAAAATAAAAGCATAAATAATGTGCAACATGAAAAAATAAGACCAGCGAAGGAAGGAAATAGGTAGAAAACAGTAAATTCAACTATAAAAATTAGATGCAGACTTAGAGTTATTTTAAATTTGCATAAAAAAGATACTGGAGAACTGACTATTCGGTTTTCGAACGATGTACACCGAAAGAGAACAACATTTAACAAAGAAAGAAATTCAAGTAGAAAACATATAATAAAAATAAATAAAAGAGATACAGAACAACCAGTTAGTTTACCATCAAACGAGTTATATAAAGTATAAAAAAAGACAACCAACAAGAAAAAAACAGCACGTAGAAAATAG
This sequence comes from Taphrorychus bicolor, assembly GCA_951812265.1. Taxonomy (NCBI): domain Eukaryota; kingdom Metazoa; phylum Arthropoda; class Insecta; order Coleoptera; family Curculionidae; genus Taphrorychus; species Taphrorychus bicolor. The sequence goes on from OX638303.1 coordinate 19,494,330, forward strand.
CAAAGAAGCCAATAAAACTTACATTTATAAGATAAAAGACGAACCACAAAATAGAAATTTAGATTCATGCTAGAAAGGGAAAAAGTAAAGGAAAAAACGTGAAAGTAAATTAGATCTGAATTATAAATAAAAATATAACAAACTTATATTAAAAAATTGAAAGAATGTACGGCAGATAATAAGGAAGTAATAAGACAATAAATACAGGTAATAGCGAGCAAACTAATAAAAAGTACAATAAATAAAAATAAAAACATAAATAATACGTAACACAAAAAATAAGATAAGCAAAATAAAGAAACAGGTAGAAAACAGTAAATTCAACTAATATAGAAGAATTGATTATTCGGTTTTTGAACGATGTACACAAGAAGAGAACAGCATTAGCAAGTAACAACAAGTACAAGTAGAAAAAGACATAAATACAGGTAAAAAAACAGCGAACAAACTAATAAAGGGGATAAATACTGGTTAGTTTGTCATCGGAAGAGTTATCCGAAAGAGATAAAAGAAATAAAAATAAGAGTGCAAATAATGTGCAACATAAAAATTAAACAAGCAAAAGAAGGAAACACGTAAAAAACAGTAAAATCAACTATAAAAATTAGATGCAGACTTAAAGTTGATTTAAAAGTTGCATAAAAAAGATACAGGAGAACTGATTCGCTCTCTGAACAATGTGCACACAAGAAAGAAAAAAAAAACAAAGACAGAAATACAATTAGAAAAACAATAAAAAAAATGACAACAAACAAATACAGAGATACAGAACAACTAGTTAGTTTATCATGAAACAAGTTATATGAAGTATAAAAAAGAAGAAAAAATGGAGGGATAGATAATATGTTATATTAAAAAAAAAAAGAAGTAAGACCAACAAGAAAAAAAACAGCGGTAGGAAGCAGCAAAGAAATCAATAAAACTTACATTAAAAAGAAAAAAAAGGCATTTCGATGGATTACAAAATAGAAATTTAAATTTATGCTAGAGAGGAAAAAAGTAGAAAAAAATAAAGATATTATGTTTTATACATAGTGACAAATAAATAAATACAGGTAAAAAACAGCGAACAAACTAATAAAAAGTACAATAACTACTGGTGGATACGAGTTATCCGAAAGAGATAAAAAAAAATAAAAATGAAAGCATAAATAATAAATAACAGAAAAAATAAGACAAGCAAAATAAAGAAACAGGTAGAAAACAAGAAAGTCAACTAATACAGAAGAACTGATTATTCGGTTTTTGAACGATATACACAAGAAAGGGAACAACAATTAACAAGGACGGAAGTACAAGTAGAAAATGGTTAAAAAAAATTACAAAAAATAAGGGTTATAGAGAATAACTAGTTAGTTTACGATCAAATGAATATAAAAAAAACAGCAAAGAAGACAATAAAACTTACAATAAAAAGATTAAAAGTATACAGATGAACAAAAATAGAAATTCTGATTTATGCGAATGAGGAAAAAAGGCAGAGAAAAAAAAACGCGAAAGTAAATTAAATTTGACTTATAAACAAAAATATAATATATATTTAAAAAAAAAGTTGAAAGAATTTACGGCAGATAAAAATAAAGAAATCAGACACAGGGCAAGAAATCACAGAAAACTAGCAAAAATTGAAGAAAAGAACTAAAGATAATATGTTTTATACAAAGTGACAGAAATAAATACAGGTAAAAAAAGCGAACAAATTAATAAAAAGTACAATAAATACTGGTTAATTTATCATCTGACGAGTTATACGAAAGAGATTAAAAAAAATAAAAATAAAAGCATAAATAATACATAACACAAAAAATAAGACAAGCAAAATAAAGAAACAGGTGGAAAACCGTAAATTCAACTAATATAGGAGAACTGATTATTTGGTTTTTGAACGATGTACACAAGGAAGAGAACAACAATTAACAAAGACAGAAGTACAAGTAGAAAATAGTTTAAAAAAATGACAATAAATAAAAGAGATACACAACAACTAGTTAGTTTACCATCAAACGAATTATATCAAGTATAAAAAAAGAAAGAGAAATGAATGTATAAATAATTTGTCATATGAAAAATGAAAGAAGTAAGACCAACAAGAAAAAAAACAGCAAATGCAGACAAAAAAAATAAAAATTTAAATTAAAAACTTGTAGGACAACTCATTAATCAGTCTTTGAATGATGTTCAAAAGAAAAAGATATGGAGAACAAGCAAGTGAAATACTTAAAAATATATGGTGCAGATATATAGAAAATATAATGAAGACTAAACTGATAGACTGAGAAGCAGATACAAAAAAAGCGAAAGAGAGAGCTTATACAAAAAAGCGAATAGAAAATGAAATAGGAAATTGAAAACAAAAATGAGAGAAATATATATTTATATAAAAAGCGATTAACGTGAGATGGTGCAGCAGCGCTACTCTCCTGTGACTTTTTCCCAAAAAATCATCAAAAATCATTAATTTCTTGAACTAAACTTATTAGACATGTCGACGATTGCATATTCTTAAAATAAGGCCACCAGGAGATTAGAAACGAAAATTCACTTTTATGTAAAATGTATAGAACAACCAAACAGAAAATAAAAAAAATTAAATATGGGTTTGTACCATTTTCAGGAGAAAAATTTATTGCAAAACTGACATATTTGATTGTTTTATTGGACTATATTATCAAAAAAAATAACGACAAAACGGAGAACGAGATAATAAATAATAAAAAGGAAAATGGAATGAGAACATCGAAAAAGCTACAAAAACAAGAAAAAGTAATAGGGGCAAAAAAGATAACTAGAGATGAAAGTGACACATATCTGTAGAAAATAAAATTGAATTAAATGAAAAAATATCAAGAAGTAAATAAAAAAAAACAAAAGAGGAACAAAGAAAAATAAATAGGGCCAAATAATATGAAGGAAGGAAAATTGACATAAAAATAAACGAAAAATTTACCGATGTCCAGAAGAGTAATAAAATAAAAGGAAAAGAGAGGTAAATCACAAATAAAGTTATAAAATTGAGATCAAAAGTTTGATTAAAGAAACGCAAGAAAAATTATATCTAAATTATAAATAAAAATGTGACGATTGTTATTTAAAAGAAAAAAGTTTAAATTGAAAGAATGTGCAACAGATAAAAAATAAGTAATAAGGTGAACAAATAGGCAGAAAACATAGAAAGAAGAGCAAAAATTGAAAAAAAAAGTGGAAGTGTATATATGAATTGAATGAAAAGTACGTTTAATGTTTTATGTAAAATGAAACATTGATACGAAATAATAATTGAAAATGTAACAAACACATATTTGCAGAACGACAAAAGAAGCGTTAATAGAAAAAACTGAGAAGTAGATTGTAAATAATTAAGAAAAACAAATAAAAAGGAAATATGTAAATACCACCTAATAAAGCTACAGAAACCAGACAAAAAGTTAAAGCTGTAGGGACAAAGAAAAAGAAATAGAAGTAGAAAACGCGCGAGTAAATCTAGATATAGAAACACATAAAAAAATAAGAATGAGAAAGAAGAGAAACTAAGAAAGAGGAAACTGTTATAAACAGGGTCTAAAGCTACAGAAATGAATTGGGAACACTGGTGGAAAATGAGATTTTGTGGAAGAGCTCACACTTGGGCCTGCAAAAGAACTATGAGATATCGCTGGGTTCATGAAAGTTCTCTGTGAAGTCCAGTATATTATAATGTTTAAACCTGATGTAGATAATTATTTTGGCATTTTTCTGCGTATCAAATTTACGTTAAAACAATTTGAGACAGCTGCCAAAAAATTATGTATGTCCATAAGACTTACTAACAAGCACCAATTTAGGGGAATTGTGAAAACTTAAAATTATAATACTTTACCTCATAAATTCGACCTTTTGGGTAATGACAAATAGCTAAGTATATCTTTGCGTTTAACAATGTGTGGTTCTTGTGAGCGTCAGTAATATTGGCATCTTCCAGCAGGAGCACGTTCCGCAATCTGTGTGCAGAGCAGCGAAAACCATGCTTCCCACCAACTTCACATTTTCTATAATTTATGAAATCCCCAATTTTCTGATTTATTCTTAACCAATCTCTGTCTTGTACAATATCGAAAAAGTTGCAATTTCGCTTATTTCAAGCATGTTCGGTAGGGTTTTTAAAAACATAGAACATTCTACTTTTACCTGACAGCTCATTTGTCAGTGCAGCGACAAGGGTTCAGTTCTCTATCGATAAATCTCCGCGCAATTTTAGCCCCTTTAGAAGTGGTCCGGGCTAAAGCCGATATAATAGTCCAAATTGCTCTTTATTGCGGACAATAAGTTTGCGTCAAAAAAACCCGGCCCCTAATTACGGCCGAACAAAATCTGGTAATTAACCCAAATAGCTTTGGGAATTGATTTTTTTCCATAAATAGTGGAACAAATTAGCTCGCGCATTAAAAATCGCAATGCGATTTTTCACAAACATTTCGCCCCGCCATAGGGGAACAGTTTCCATTTATTCTCATTAAGTTTTTTTTTAAATAAAAGCGACCCACTCACTAATGTCCGCCCGTTTGGCTGAACGAAAACGAGTTCGGTTTTTGTAGTTTTGGATTGCAGCTGTTAACCACTCTTCGGAATAGTGCAGTGGAATGCGAAATATCGGCCACACGCTACAGCCAGGGAGAACCACTGACCCTTGAAAAACTAATCCTGAGTTGCATAGTAATGGACAATTAATTTGACGAATGACTCTAGAGGTAATGGAAGTGCCACGTCCATATGTCCAATGTGAGGTTTGAGAGTTTTTCAGTTGCACTTTTGAGCAAACGAGAACGACTATCTGTTTTTGAGGATTGAAAAAAGGTAAATCTAGAGGGATTTAATGGCTCTGACGATTTTCATTTAAAAAATTCACCCTTTGCAACAACGTGCCAATCTATAGAGTAATCTAGGACAGGAGTTTTACAATAGTTTCTAGGTATTGCAGCGCTGCATTCGCAATATTTATTAAACAAGAATCTTTTTTTTGGGAGTTGAAAGAGGCAAGTATAGGAAGATCTAGTGAGGTCATGAGACGATTTAAAAAATTTACCCATTGCAACAACAAGGCCGCAATCGATAGAGTAACGTAGGCCAGGAGTTTTACAATAGTTTCCACGTATTGCAATGCCGCATTCGCAAAATTTATTAAATAAGAATCTCTTTTGAGTTGAAAAAGGCAAGTATAGGGAGATTTAATGAGGTGATGTGATAATTTTTATTTAAAAAATCACTTATTGCAACAACAAGGCAGCAATCTATAGAGTGATCTAGGATACGAGTTTTACAATAATTCGTACGTATTGCAGTGCCGCATTCGCAAAACTTATGAAACAAGAATCTCTTTTAGGAGTTGAAAGAGGCAAGTAAAGGAAGACTTAGTGAGGTCATGTGACAATTTTGATTTAAAAGATTCAGCCATTGCAACAAAGTGCTAATCTATAGAGGAATCTAGGAAGGAGGTTTACAACAGTTTCCACGTGTTGCAATGCTGCATTCGCAAAATTTATTAAACAAGAATCTCTTTTAGGAGTTGAAAGAGGTAAGTATACGCAGATTTAGTTAGGTCATGTGACGATTTTGATTTAAAAAATTCACCCAGTGCAACAACAAGGCAGCAATCTATAGAGTAATCAAAGACGGGAGTTTTACAATAGTTCCCACGTATTATTATGCCTCATTCACAAGATCACTTAAATGAGTATCCTTATGAGAGTTGAAAACTGCTTATAAATATGAAATTATTGGGGCCATATGACGAATGCGATATAAAAAAATCCACTCATTGCAGCAACAATGCAACAATCTATAGAGTGATTTAGGAGAGGAGTTCTACAATATTTGCCACGTATTATAATGTCACATTCACAGAACGACTTAAATGAGTGAAGGGTGAAAACTGCGCTTACAAGTGGAATTAGTGGGGTCATGTGACGATTTCGATATAACAACATCCACTCATTGCAGCAACAATTCAGCAATCTATAGAGTAATCAATCTAGGACCGGAGATTTAAAATAGTCTCCATACATCATTATAGCGCATTCACCAAACCACTTAAATGAGTTTCTGTTTTTGAGAGGTGAAAACTGCGTTTAAAAAAGTGGGGTCATGTATGATTTTGATATAAAAAATCCATTCATAGAGAGGAGTGTCGCAATAGTTGCCACGTATTATATTGCCTCATTCACATAACCACTTAAACGAGTATCTGTTTTTGAGAGTTGAAAAGTGCATACAAACATAAAATTACTGGCGTCATGTGACGATTTTGATATAAAAATCCATTCATTGCAGCAACAATGCAACAATCTATAGAGTAATTTAGTACAGGAGTTTTACAATAGTTACCACGTATTATTATGACACATTCACAAAACGATTTATATGAGTATCTGTTTTTAAGAGGTAAAAACTGCGTATAAAAATGGATTTAGTGAGGAAATGTAACAATTTTGATACAAAAAGTCTACTCTTACAGCAATCTATAGAGTAATCTAGGACAGGAGTTTTACAATAGTTACCACGTATTATTATGGCGCATTCACAAAATGACGTAAATTGAGTATCTATTTTTTGAGAGGTAAAAACCGCATGCAAAAATGGATTTAGTAGGGCGAAGTGACGATATTGATATATAAAAAAATCAGCCCATTGCAACAACTAAACAGCAGTCTATAGAGTAATCTAGGATACGAGTTTTACAATATCCAAGTAATCTAGAAGGCTATGAATTTTGGGATGCTTTTGATGGTAAAAAATAGCAAATGGGGTCCTGTGACGATTTTGATCTAAAAAATTTACTTATTGCAATAACAATGCAGCAATCTATATAGTCGTCTAGAATTTATAATATAACGCGCTTTTTTATAATTTATAGATTAAAATTAAAATCGGTTACCTCAGGTTAGGTGATTTTGATGTCACAAAATAACGTCAATTTGACGATACAAAGTAACGTTATTTTGAAGCTGTAAAATTACGTTATCGGTCTGTGACTTACGCCCGTCATTAAGATGTTGTTTCGACGTCATCCCATGACGTCCTTGGTCTCCAAAGTTTACCAATAAATAAAGTCAAAAGGACGTCAACTTCCCATCTCGGTAGATGATGAAAAAAACTACTCATTGCAACAAACGAGCAGCATCTATAGAGTAATCTGGGACAGGAGTTTTACAATAGTTATCACTTTTTATAATGTTGCCTTCACAAAATAGATTAAACAAATATATATTTTTGAGGGTCAAAATTGCAAATCTAGAATAATTTAGTTGAGTGATAAGTGATTTTCTTAATTTTTTTTGCTCGTTTTTCACTGTTTCATCTAAATTTCTGTCTAATTTTCTTTGGCCAATTTTCAACTTTTTTTTGTAGCAAATTTTTTACGCGTTATTTTTCTCTATTTTTGTTTATCTGCTTATCACTGTTTTAATTTAGTCTCTGCTTAATTTTCTTTACGTTAGTCACTTTTTCAGTTACACTTCTATATCTAGCTTTCTTCCTGATGCGTTATTCACTCTATTTCTGTTTCCTAGTTCTGTTTTGTTTTTTTCTTCACTCTTTTGCTTCTCACCTTTAAAGTTGTTCTCTTTATATCTGCCCTTTTTCAATTATATCTCTATAACCGTTTTTTCTTCTACATGCATTATTTACTTCCATGTTAGCTTCTTCATTCAATTTCGGTTTTTAGTATAAAATCTGAAGACAGATTAAACAAATACACTTTTTATTGCAAATATATAATGACTCCAAATTTAATAACCATTTTTTTCATGTTATTTTTTTATTTATTTTTCTACTTTTTTATGTATAAAAATTATTTCGTGTTACTATCAGCTCTTTGAAAAGTATGATTTATCAGTTTATCAATTATAATTTAATCAGTCAACTTATTGACTATAACTTTTTTCCCAATTTTGCTTTTTTATTCATCCTTGTATATCTATTTATTTTTTATTTACTTTTTTTCCTTTTTTGTCACAGACAATTATTTTTCTTCCTAAACTTGTCTTTATTTTTCTCAAAATCTTAAAACACTAATTATATCTAGTTTTTCTTAGTTTTTTCGCAATTTCTTTTTTACTCACTGTTTTTTATACTTTAAAGTACTCTAATTTTTCATATAATTTTTATGAGTACCTGTTTTCGCTATTCCCTACCTGTTGCCTCTTTTTTATTTTCAATTATTTAGTTTTTTTTTATCTTGTCACAAATTATTTATATATACTATTTTTGTCTTTTTATCTAGTTGTCTTATATCTCTCGAATATATTTTAATGTAATTTTTATTAGTTCACTGTTTTCCATCTACTTTCTTTATTTGCTTTTTTATGTAAATCCTTACAAGGAAAACTAGTGGGTTGCTCTTTATAATTTTCGTCCTATTCATATGTTAACTTTAACAAAAGAATTCAGGTATAGCTCCCTCAAAATGCTAATTTCGGAAAGAAATATATCGAGATAAAAGCACAACATCAAACATACGAGAACACAGCAACCTATAGAGTAATCTAGAATAGGAGTTTTACAACAGTTGCAACGTATTATAATTAATATCGTCTTCACTAAAATAATTAATCGAGTTTCTGTTTTTCAAGGTTAAAAATGGCACATAGAGGGGTTTAATGAGGTCATGTGACACTTTTGATCTGATTCATTATAAAAATTTATTCACTGCAACAATGCTGCAATCTATAGAGTACCCTGGGGCAGGAGTTTTACAATAGTGACCACGTGTTATAATGCTGCATCTACAATATGAATTAGATGACTATGTGTTTTTGACGGTTAAAAATAGTAAATATAGATGAATTTAGTAGGGTCCTGTGACCATTTGGGTGAAAAAATTCAATCCTTGCAACAAAAATTCAGCAATTTACAGAGTAATTTAGGACAGGAGTTTTACAATAGTGGCCACGTGTTATAAGGCTGCATCTACAAAATGAATTGAATGACTAACTGCTTTTGATTGTAAGAATGGCAAATATAGATGAATTTAGTAGGGTGCTGTGACCATTTGGATAAAAAAATCCAGTAATTGCAACAACAATGCAGCAATCTATAGAGTAATCTAGGACAGGAGTTTTACAATAGTGGCCACGTGTTATAATGCCGCATCTACAAAATGAATTAAACGAGTATCTGTTTTTGGTGGTAAAAAATGGCAAATATAGATGAATTTAGTAGGGCTCTGTAACTATTTGGATGAAAAAATCTAGTCATTGCAACAACAGTGCAGCAATCTATAGAGTAATCTAGGAGAGGAGTTTTACAATAGTGGCCACGTGTTATAACGCCTCATCTACAAAATGAATCAAACGACTATCAGTTTTGCTGGTTAAAAATGGCGAATGTAGATGAATATAGTTGGGTCCTGTGACCATTTAGATGAAAAAAGTCACTGCAACAACAATGCAGCAATCTATAGAGTAATCTAGCACAGGAGTTTTACAATAGTGGCCACATGTTATAATGCCGCATCTACAAAATGAATTAAACGAGTATCTGCTTTTGGTGGTAAAAAATGACAAATATAGATGAATTTTGGTAAAGCCCTGTGACCATTTGGATGAAAAAATCCAGTCATTGCACCAGCAATCTATAGGGTAATCCAGGATATGAGTTTTAGAATAGTGGCCACGTGGTATAGGCCGCATCTACAAAATGAATTAAACGAGTGACTATTTTTGATGCTTAAAAATGGGAAATATTTAGTAGAGTCCTGTGACCATTTGGATGAAAAAATTCAGTCATTGCAACAACAATACAGCAATCTATAGAGTAATCTAGGACAGGAGTTTTCCAATAGTGGCCACGTGTTATAATGCCGCATCTACAAAATGAATAGTCGTTTACTATCTGCTTTTGATGCTTAAAAATGGCAAATATACATGAATTTAGTAGGGTCCTGTGACCATTTGGATGAAAAAAATCCTGTCATTGCAACAACACTGCAGCAATCTACAGAGTAATCTAGGACAAGAGTTTTACAATAATTGCCACCTATTACAATGTCACTTTCAGAAATTGGATTAAATGAGTATCTGATTTTGAGGGTTCAAAATGGCGCAGATTGAGGTATTTAGTGGGATCATGTCACACTGTTGATATAAAAAAATCAACCCAATGCAACAACTATACATCATTCTATAAAGTAACCTAGGACAGTAGTTTTACAATAATAACCACGCATTACAATGCCGCATCTACAAAATGGATTAAACGAGTTTGTTTTTGAAAGTTAAAAATGGCTCATATAGAGGGATTTCGTGGGTTAATGTGACGATTTTGATTTAAAATATCCACTTATTACAATAAAAATGCAACAACCTCTAGAGTAATGTGGAACAGGAATTTTATATTAAAAGTACCACTAATTTAAAAAATAACGCAGCAATATAAGATGTAATGAGGGAAAGGAGTTTTACAACATTTGAAACGTATTATATATACTGCCGCATTGATAAAATAGATTAAACGATAGAATTTGTTTTTAAGGGTTAAAAATGACAAGTATAAAGGAATGTAGTAAGATCGTGAAGATTTTTATTTAAAAGCTCCACTTGTTGCAACAACACTGCAGCCATCTCACAAATTATCTAGGACAGAAGTTTTACATCGTTTCTATGTATTATAAAGCCGCGTTTGCAAAACAGATTAAATCCCCAGCTCTTCTCAAACTCAATATACAAACTCTTACAGTATTCGGTGCCAAACAAAGCTTAGATTTTGATCCACACGCGGAACTGGAGCAAAGCTTGTCGTAGCCCTAATAAACCTTAATAAAGCCGAAGGTTCCCAAAACGTTTGATTAAACGGTGAGAAAGTCTTCTGCTCAGAGCTGAATTTAAATGAGAAAGGTCTTTCTATTGTGTGTATTGTGCACTAAAATGGAAATTGCTGAACGACCTTCCTGGCTTAATCGCTCTAATAACTCGCTTCCAGTTTAGTGTCTCACAGTAAACTGATTTAGTGTTACATTGTTTGATAAGTTCTTAGGAAGGAGGAGGATGTTCTGTAAAACTTTGCCAGTGGATTTCTCTTCTTGATAAAAAAATACGTAAAAAGCAATGTAAAACAGAACTAATTACTCAAGTTGACGACCTTATAAATTTACTCAGTTCTAGCAGAAAACTTGTCTGTACTTCGTTAAAAGCCCCTCTGGCAATTTTAGCATGCCCAACTTCCCATATTAAGTAAAACTCAGTGCATTATTCATGGAGCCTTAAGGCTAATTGGTCAAAATCTGCGGAACTTTAGAAAACCGCAGGTGCCATTTAGTGATTTAAATTGTTTTCTAATCCCACGTGGATAATTTAATTTGGCTTTTAAATGTATTGACTAGGGTTCGTATATAAATTAAATGATAAGGAAAACGTACCTATAAGAGTGAAAAATCCAGGTTAGTAATTCTACTGGCATAGCGAAAGAGGCTCACGTAAGCCTTTGGTATTTCGGAACTGGGTGAAGTGTTAATGCTACTGCCTATATTGCTTTATATTGTCATTCCGCGTATAAAGATCAAAGATGCTGGTGTCATCGATCAAGGGACACCTAACGAAATAGTGTCAGAAGCACGAATAAAAAATAAATCAGTAAACCAAAACATCAGCTTTCAAAAACGGTGAAATAATCTTGATTATATCTATCAATCAAACGATTAATTTTATCTTTTATCAAATCTGTTATTTTTTAAATAAACTTTTGTTTGTTAGCTTGGAACTTTTTCGATATTTCGGAACTAATTCGATACGCAATTCTAACAGTTTACTTTACTAAAAGTAGTACATGATGCAGTGTTACCTTTACTTTCTTGATTTTTCTCTATTACTACCCTGCTACTTGTTACTAATCATTTTCGTGAATTGCTACCAATTAAATCTGTAAACTATTTAATACCCGCTTTAATTACATACTTAAAAACAAACTAATTTTGATGTTATTACGGCAGTCTACTTTACTTGAAATAATGGACTGCACTTTTACTTCTGCTTTATCTATATTTTTTAGTAATATCCGTTTCCTATGTTTATTTTTAGTTGACACTAATGAATTCTGTTAATCTCTAAATAACGCTTTTAGTTTCTTGAAAACTAATTTATAAGTTGTTTTGTACAGTTTAATTTTCTAAAAGTAATAGATATTGATAGTAATAGATACTGTTACTTTTGCGTTCTTGTTACTATCCCCTATATGTTACAAATTATTATCTTTAACTGCCATTACTCAAATCTGACAATTTTTTATAGCCGTTGTAGTTACTTAAAAAATCCAAATTTTCATGTAATTTCGACAGTTTACTTCACTTGAAGTAATAGATTTTACCGTTACTTTTACTTTGTTTACTTCCTTTATTTTTTATCGCTTTACATGATACTAATCATTTCTATTTACTGACACTAATCAAATCTGTTAATTTCCAAAGAACGCAATTTTATCTTGGAAAACAACATTATTATTTCATACGTAATTCCAACAAAAAGTAATAGATGTTGCACTATTACTTTTACTTTTTTGATTTTTCTCTGATACTCATAGTACATGCTATTAATCATTCTGCATCTGCATCTCATCAAATCTGTTACTTTATTAATAACCGCCGGCGTTTGGTTACTAAAAAAGAATCTAATTAGGATGTAATTGCAACCGTCTATTTTACTTAAAGTAATACATTTTACTGTCACTTTTACTTTCTTGATTTTTATCTGCCACTAATAAAATCTGTTAATTTCTTTAATAATGCTTCGGTTACTTAAAAAGGACCTAATTTTGACGTAATTGCGACTATTTACTTAACTGAAAGTATTAGAATGCTCAAATATGTTAATTTTTTAAAACCGTTTTAATTACTTAAAAACAACCTAATTTTGATGTAATTGCGACCGTTTACTTCACTTTAAGTAATAGATTGCACTGCACTTTTACTATTTTAATATTTCTCTGTTAGTTCAGGTTAGTTTGATACTAATATACACGTAATAATTTGATACGTAATTCCAACAATTTACTTTACTAAAAGTAATAGAGTAATATAATATCTTACACTATTACTTTTACTTTCTTGATTTTTCTCCGTTACTACCTTGTTGCCTGTTACTAATCATTCTGATAAATGTCAAAAATTAAATCTGTTATTTTTATAACTGCTTTAGTTATTTAAAAGTAACCTAGTTTTGATGTAAAACCGACTGTTTACTTAAAGTACTAGTTTGCACTGTTACTTTTATTTTCTATAGATTTTTCTGTTACTAACCCGTTACTCTTTGTTACATGAAAGAAAGCTTATAGTTTGATACGTAATTCCAAAAGTATACTTTATTTAAAGTAATAGATTGAGTTGTTACATTTACTTTCATTTTTTCTCTGTTAGTATCCCGTTACATGATAGTAATCATTAATTTTAACTGACAGACAGACACTAGAGGCTCTGCGCCAGGCCACCCACCTTTCGGCTTTAGCCCTAAATTTTAACTGACACTAGGCAAGTCTGTCAATTTCTAAACAATGTTGTTTGTTTCTTGGAAACAACTTTATAGCTTGATACTTAATTCCAACAGTTTACTCTACTAAAACTAATAGATGTTGCACTGTTACTTACACTTTCTTGCTCTTTCTCTGTTACTACCCCGCTACATGTTACTAAGCATTCTCATTAACTGTTCCTAACCAATTTTTCTCTTTTGTAATAACCGCATTGGATACTAAAAAAAAACACCTAATTTTGCTGTAATTGCGACAGCCTACTTTAATTAAAATAATAAATTTTACTCTTACTTTAACTTCGTTGATATTTCTCTGTAATTATCCCCCTTCTGTTAAGTTTTCTAACAGCCACTTTTGTTACTTAAAAAAAAAACAGAATTTTGAAGTAATTGCGATACATAGTTCAAACAATTTACTTCACTCAAAGTAATAGATGTTGCACTTTTATTTATGCTATCTTCACTTTCACATGTCACTACCTCGCTATATGTTACCAATCATTCTCAATAGCAGTCACTAATATTTTATTTTTATTTTTTAATAACCGCATTGGTTACTAAAAGAACAATCTAATTTTGACGTAACTGCGACCGTCTATTTTACTTTAAGTATTAAACTCCACTGTTACTTTTACTTTCTTGATTTTTCTCTGTTACTCTTAGTACATGTTACTAATCACTCTCTCGCTCACTCCCAAGTAAATCTCTTAGGTTTATAATAATGCTTCAGTTACTTAAAAAGCCCCTAATTTTTTTTTTAGATTGCATTTTTCCTTTTACTTTCTTGAGTTTTCTCTGTTACTACTTTGCTACATGTTACCAATTATTTCAATTAAGGGTCACTAATCAAATCTGTTAATTTAATTACCGTTTCAACACCGTTTAAAAACAAGCCAATTTTGATGTAATTGCGACCATTTACTTCACTTTAAGTATTAGATTGCACTTATTCTTACTTTCTTAATATTATTCTGTTAGTATTCCGTTACTTTTTGTTTCTTGGAAGCAACTTAATAATTTGATATGTAATTCCAACATTTTACTTTCCTAGAAGTAATAGAGGAATATATGTTGCACTGTTACTTTTACTTTCTGGATTTTTCTGCTTTACTTGTTACTAATCATTCTGATTAAATGCCTATAATCCTGCCTATATGCCATATAATAGTTATTTTTTACAACTGTTTTAGTTACTTAAAAGCAACCTAGTTTTGACGCAATTGTGACTGTTTACTTTACTTAAAGTAATAGATTGCACTGCTACTTTTAGTTTATATATATTTTTTGTTACTATCCCATTACTCTTTGTTTCATGGAAAAAGTTTATAATTTGATATGTAATTCCGACTGTTTACTGTAGTAAAAGTAATAGATATTGCACTGTAACGTTTACGTTCTTGATTCTTCTGCGTTACCTGTTACTAATAATTTTGATTAAATGCCGATAATCAAATCTGTTATTTCTTATACTGCTTTAGTTACTTAAAAGCAACCTAGTTTTGATGTAATTGCGACTGTTTGCTTTACTTAAAGTATTATATTGCACTGTCACTTTTACTTTATATATATTTTTTCTGTTACTATCCCGTTACTGTTTGTTTCATGGAAAAAAGTTTATAATTTGATACATAATTCCAACATTTTACTTTACTAAAGTAATAGATGTTGTTCTGTTACTTATACTTTCTTGCTTTTTCTCTATTACTACCCCGCTACATATTACTAATCATTCTCCTTAACTGTCACTATTCAAATCTGTTAATCTTTTAACAGACACTTTTATTACTTGAAACAAACATAATTTTGAAGTAATTGCGATCGTTTCCTTAACTTAAAGTATTAGATTGCACTGTTACTTTTACTTTCTTTATTATTTTAGTGAGTTTTTAAAGAGCAACGAGGTCAGCATCCCGTTACTCTTTATTTCTTAAAAATAGCGTTATAATTTGATAAGTAATTCCAACAGTTTACTAAAAGTAATAGATGTTGCACTGTTTCTATTACTTTTTTATTAGTACTCTGCTGCTTAATATTTTTCTGTGTTAATACTCTGAATATATTACTACTCATTCTCATTAACTGCCACTAATCAAATCTGTTATTTTTTTAATCGCTTTAGTTACTTAAAAACACCCTAGTTTTGATGTAATTGCGACTGTTTACTTTATTTAAAGTAATAGATTACACTGCTACTTACCGTTACTTTTTGCTTCTTGAAAATAAATATTTTTATAATTTTTTATATTTTGATACGTAAGTCCGACAAATTATTTTGCTAAAAGTAATAGATTTAATAGATCTAATACTTTATTAGAGTAACAGAAAGCTGTTACTTTTACTTTCTCCACTTTTCTGTCCCAGTTACACGTTATTAATTATTCTCATTAACTGCCACTAATCAAACCTGGTGTTTTTTTTTAATAATAACTTTAGTTATTAAAAAGCCAACTAGCTTAGAGTATTAACATTACACATACGTAAGAATTCATTCTACTTAAAGTATAGAATATTGCAATGTTACTTTTACTTTATAAATGTTCTCTATTAACTGCAGCCAGTAACATTTGTTAAACTTTTAATGTGTTGAGTTTATTTTTCTATTTTTTTTCTGTGATTTTTTCCTCACCTACATGTTTTATAAATAACTTTTTTTTAACTAACCCCAGTAAAGCCCATTTTTTTAAGAATTTAAGTTTCAGACACGTAACTGAAATCGCTTCTTTTACTTCGAATATTAAATTTTACTGTGATGCTTCTATTCCAATTGCCTCACTATCTTCTGTATTAACCTCCTATCTACCAACAATCACTATCTTTAAGTGATTTGTTCTGTATTAGTTTATTTTTTGAGTGAATTTTGTAATAAAATCTTGGAGCCAGTATGTCATAATTATTATCCGAAGCTGCGTAGAAATTCCCATTTGTGGAAACTTTACTCTACTTACTTAATCAAACACAATCCATTCATTTTATCAAGTAGCGCAGTAGGTACCCCAACAACAAACTGTTTGTTCCCCCGTTCGCCCATAAATTCCATTTCAAATTAATGTCTTAAAGTTGGAAGAAGGTCGCGACTATTTACGGCACATGTTCCCGGTTAATGTGCCGCTGTGGCTTTTTTTAAACTAGAACGAGATTTACCGTTTCCACCTCCAAGAAAGAACAATGGCGGAAACAGATTGTGTTTGAGGATTAAGTACAAGGGGGGCGGAGTTATTAGTCGTGCTGCTATAAAAGGGAGATTTCAGGATGACGACTATTAATTAGGGAAAAAGGGAAAAGGGTAAAGCTAGATTTGTGTGAGTCAAATAGGCCTGTATGTATCAAAAAAACTTTCTCAGGTTCTATATTAGAGTGATGAGGGCTGAGAATATTCAAATATTTTTACTGAATCGAAAGAAATTTACGTACGTTGTTACTACTGTTATTACCACTGATGATCCTTTGAAGGATTGGATGTAATTGTTGGCTAATTAATATAATTAATGATGGGTGATAGATAAAGACCACATAAGGAGCGCGAGTTTTTAAATCTTTAGAGCCTGCCTAGAACTGTTTTATAATGTAACAATCAAGGCTTTAAGACTCCAGTTCAAAATAAATCTCTAACTTTTAAGTGAATTCCGGGTTAGATAATTATAGCTTTTATAGATTTAAAGAGAAATTATCAATTAACAAACTTCTTGGGATTTAAATGCTTCAAGTCTTTCGTTGTGATCTACAGGACTTATAGTTAACCAGTGCTTCGTGGCTTGAAGTAGTAGTTTGTATCTTTTTTTTGCAATAAAAGTTATAATAAGAGTTTTAACTTCGATTAATGACTTCAAATTTGGTAGAGGGTTGAAGACTGCCTTTTTATGTCGTAGAGAAGTTTTAAAGCCTTCGCTAATGGAACGGTTTTGGGATTTCTTGTTAATATATTTGTGTTAACTAATATTTGGTGCAAATTTAAGGAACTAAATTCAACCTAGAATCTAAAGAACTTTTATACTTCCAGAAACTTAAAATGCTATGTGTTTAATAATCACTTTTGAAGCCTGGGTTAAAAAAAACAGTTAAAAACGTCCTTCAAGCATTTATCAACAAAATCGAAGCCTTTAACCGAAGTTAAAATATTTATTGGAACCTTCGTCGTTTAGCGAACTACTATTTCAAGCCGTTAAGCACCGGTTAACTATAAACCCTGTAAACTGAACCCTGTAACAAAAATCGTAGGACTTGGACACTTCAAATCTTTTATTGTGATTTGTGATATGTTCGTGGCCTTCAATGACAAGAATCCGTTTCTACAACAAAGGCTTTAAAACTTCTTTAAGACTTTAATTAAAAACAAGTGAATTACCAACCTTTAAATGGGTTCCGGGTTAGATACTTATAGCTTTTTGAGATTTAAAGAATAATTATCAATTAACAAACTTTTTGGGTTTTAATGCTTGAAGTGCTACTCTGTGGTCTACAGAGCTTGCGGTTAACAAGCGCTTCGTGGTAATTTCGATAATTTTTCGAATAAATCGTTGTAATTTAGCAAATTAAATGCTACCTAGAGAATAAAGAACTTTTATATTTCAAGAAGCTTAGAATTATATGTGTCTAATAATCACTTTTGAAGCCTTGGTTAAACAGTTAAAAACATTCTTCAAGCATTTACCACTAAAATCGAGGCCTTTAACCGAAGTTAAAATATTTATTGGAACTTTCGTCGTTTAACGAACTACTACTTCAAGCCTTGAAGCATCGGTTAACTATAAACCCTGTAAACTGAACCCTGTAACAAAAATCGTAGGACTTCTTCAAATCTTTTATTGTGATTTATGATATGTTCGTGGCCTTTAATGACAAGAATCCGGTTCTACAAATTCTTCTATTAACAAAGTCTTTAAAACTTCTTTAAGACTTTAATTAAAAATGAGTGAACTACTAGCCTTTAAATGGGTTCCGGGTTAGATAGTTATAGCTTTTATAGATTTAAAAAAATTTATCAATTATCAAACTTATTGGGATTTTGAATGATTCAAGTCTTACGTTTTGGTCTACAGGGCTTATAGTTAACCAGTGCTTTGTGGCTTGCAGTAGTAGTTTGTTCCTTTTTTAAGGGACAAAAGTTGTAATAAGAGTTTTAACTTCGATTAATGACTTCAAATTTGATAAAGGCTTGAAGGTTGTCATTTGATGTCTTAGAGAAGTTTTAGCACCTTCGTTAATGGAAAGGTTCTAGGATTTCTTGTCAATACATTTGTGTTAATTAATATTTGGTGTAAATTAAGAAATTAAATTCTACCTAGAACTTGAAGAACTTATATAATTCAAGAAACTTAAAATGATATGTGTTTAATAATAACTTTTGAAGCCTTGGTTAGAAAACAATTAAAATCATCCTTCAAGCATTCACCAATAAAATCGAAAGCTTTAACCGAAGTTAAAATATTTATTGGAACCTTCGTCATTTAGCGAACTACTACTTCAAGCCTTGAAGCACTGGTTAACTATAAACCCTGTAGACCGAACCCTGTAACAAAAATCTTAGAACTTGGACGCTTCAACTCTTTCACTGTGATATGTGATACGTTCGTGGTCTTTAATGACAAGAATTCGGTTTTAGGATTTATTCTATTAACGAAAGCTTTAAAACTTCTTTAAGACTCCAATTAAAAAAGAGTGAATCTCCAACCTTTCAGTGGCTTCCGGGTTAGGTACTTATAGCTTTTATAGATTTAAAAAGAAATTATCAATTAACAAACTTCTTGGGATTTTGAATGCTTCAATTCTTTCGTATTGGTCTACAGGGCTTATAATTAACCAGTGTTTCGTGGCTTGAAGTAGTAGTTTGTTTCTCTTTTACGCGATAAAACTTTTAAAAAGCGTTTTAACTTCGATTAATGTCGTCAAATTTGGTAAAGGCTTGAAGGATGCCTTTGGATGGTCTTAGAGAAGTTTTAAAGCCTTCGTTAATGGACCGATTCTGGGAGTTTCTTGTTCATATATTCGTGTTAATTAATATTTAGTGTTAATTTAAGAAACTAAAATATACCTAGAACCTAAAGAACTTACATACTTCCAGAAACTTAAAATGATAAATATGTGCTTAATAATCACTTTTGAAGCCTTGGTTAAAAACAATTAAAATTATCTTGCAAGCATTTACCAACAAAATCGAAGTCTTTTACCGAATTTAAAATATCTACTGAAACTTTTGACGTTTAACGAACTACTACTTGAAGCCTTGAAGCACCGGTTAACTATAAACCTTGTAAACTGAACTCTGTAACAAAAGTCTTAAGACTTGGACACTTCAAGTTATTAATTGTGATTTGTGATATGTTCGTGCTCTTTAATGACAAGAATCCGGTTCAAAGATATCTTCTATTAACGAAGGCTTTAAGGCTCCAATCAAAAAGGAGTGAATCTCTAATCTTTAAGTAGCTTCCGGGTTAGATACTTATAGCTTTTATAGATTAAAAAAAAATTATCAATTATCAAACTTATTAGGATTTTGAATCCTTCAAGTCTTGCATTTTGGTCTACAGGGCTTATAGTTAACCAGTGCTTCTTGGCTTGAAGTAGTGGTTTGTTCCTTTTTTAAGCGACAAAAGTTGTAATAAGAGTTTTAACTTCGATTAATGACTTCAAATTTGATAAAGGCTTGAAGGTTGTCATTTGATGTATTAGAGAAGTTTTAAGACCTTCGCTAATGGAGAAAACAATTAAAATGATCCTTCAAGCATTTACCAATAAAATCTAAGCCTTTAACCGAAGTTAAAATATTTAATGGAACTTTCGTCGTTTAACGAACTACTACTTCAAGCCTTGAAGCACCGGTTAACTATAAACCTGTAAACTGATCGCTTTAACAAAAATCTTAGTACTTGGACACTTCAAATCTTTCACTGTGATATGTGATATGATCGTGGTCTTTAATGATAAGATTCCGGTTCAATAATGTCTTCTATTTACCGAGGCTTTAAGAATCCAGTTAAAAATAACTCTCTAAATTTTAAGTGGCTTCCGGGTTATATACTTATAGCTTTAATAGATTTAAAGAAAAATTATCAGTTAACAAACTTCTTGGGATTTAAATGCTTCAAGTCTTTCGTTGTGGTCTACAGGACTTATAGTTGACCAGTGCTTCGTGGCTTAAAGTACTAGTTTTTATCTTTTTTAAGCAACGAAAGTTATAATAAGAGTTTTAACTTCGATTAATGACTTCAAATTTGGTAAAGCCTTGAAGACTGCCTTTTGATGTCGTAGAGAAGTTTTAAAGCCTTCGTTAATGGAACGGTTTTGGTATTTCTTGTTAATATATTTGGGTTAATTAATATTAATATTTGGTCTTACTTTAACAAATTATATTCTACCTAGAACCTAAAGAACTTTTAGACTTCCAGAAACTTAAAAAGATATATGTTTAATAATCACATTTGAAGCCTTGGTTATAAAACAGTTACAAACGTCCTTCAAGCATTTACCAATAAAATCGAAGCCTTTAAACTTTCGTCGTTTAACGAACTACTACTTCAAGTCTTGATGCACCTGTTAACTATAAATTCTATAAACTGAACCCTGTAACAAAAATCTTAGAACTTGGACGCTTCAAATCTTTCACTGTGATATGTGATATGTTCCTGTTCTTTAACGATAAGAATTCGGTTTTAGGATTTTTTTTTATTAACGAAAGCTTTAAAACTTCTTTAAGACTCTAATTGAAAAAAGTGAATCTCCAACCTTTGAGTGGCTTGCGGGTTAGATACTTATAGCTTTTATAGATTTAAAGAGAAATTATCAATTTCAAGAAATGTGAAGAGAAATTATCAATATCAACAAACTTCTTGAGGTTTTGAATGCTTCAAGTCTTTCATTGTGGTCTATAGGGCTTATAGTTAACCAGTGCTTCGTGGCTTGAAATAGTAGCTTGTTTCTTTTTTTAGGCGACAAAAGTTTTAATAAGGGTTTTTGGATTTGATTAATGACTTCAAATTTATTAAGGGCTTGAAGGATGCATTTTGATGTCTTAGAGAAGTTTTAAAGCTTCGTTATTGGAATGGTTTTGGGATTTATTGTTAATACATTTGTGTTAACAGTGTAGAAGTGGCTTCCGGGTTACATACTTATAGCTTTTATAGATTTAAAGAGAAATTATCAATTAACAAACTTCTTGGGATTTAAATGCTTGAAGTCTTTCGTTGTGGTCTACAGAGCTTATAGTTAATGAGTGCCTCGTGGCTTGAAGTAGCAGCTTGTTTCTTTTTCATCATCACATCTTTCAAGTGTCAATAGTTTTTTAATTCGATTGATGACATCAAATTAGGTAAAGGCTTGATGGATGCTTTTTGATATCTTAGAGAAGCTTTAAAGACTTCATTGATGGAACGGTTCTGGAATTTCTTATTAATAGAAATGTATTAATTAATATTTGAGGTTAATTTAAGAAATTCAATTATCCCTAGAGCCTCAAGAACTTATTTACTTCTAAAAACTTAAAATGATAAATAGCTGCTTAATAATCACTTTTGAAGTCTTGGTTAAAAAAACAGTTAAAACATCCTTCAAGCATTTCCTAATGAAATCGAAACCTTTAACCTAAGTTAAAATATGTATTGAGACTTTCGTCGTTTAATGAACTACTACTTCAAGCCTTGAAGCACTGGTGAACTATAAACCCTGTAAACTGAATCCTGTAACAAAAAGCTTAGGAATTGGAAGCCTTAAGTTTTCCATTGTGATTTCTGATATGTTCGTGGTCTTTAATGACAAGAGTCCGGTTCAAGGATCTTCTAGTAACGAAGCCTTTAAGACTCCTTTAAGACTCCAATTAAAAAAGAGTGAGTCTCTAACCTTTAAGTGGCTTCAGGGTTAGATACTTATACCTTTCATAGATTTAAAAAGAAATTATCAATTAACAAACTTCTTGTGATTTAAATGTTTGAAGTCTTTCGTTGTGGTCTACAGAGCTTATAGTTAACCAGTGCTTCGTGGCTTGAAGTAGTAGTGTGATTCTTTTTTAAGCCACAAAAGTTTTAATAAGAGTTTTAACTTTGATTAATAGCTTCAAATTTGGTAAAGACTTGAAGGATGCCATTTGATGTCTTAGAGAAGTTTTAAAGCCTTCGTTAATGGAACGGTTCTGGGATTTCCTATTAATACATTTGTGTTAATTAATGCTTGGTGTTAATTTAAGTATAAAAATTCTACCTAGAGCCTAAAGAATTTATATACTTCTAGTTTAAAACAGTTAAAAACATTCTTCAAGCATTAACCAATAAAATCGAAGTATTTAACCGAAGTTAAAATAATTATTGAAACTTTCGTCGTTTAACGAACGACTACTTCAAGCCTCGAAGCACCGGTTAACTATAAACTCTGTAAACAAAACCCTTTAACAAAAATCTTGGGATGTTGACGCTTCAAGTTTTCCATTGTGATTTGTGATATGTTCGTGGTCTTTAATGACAAGAATCCGGTTCAAGAATTGCTTCTATTAAAGAAGGCTTTAAGACTCCAATTAAAAACGAGTGAATCTCTAACCTTTAAGGGCGACTTTTACCAAGTTAAAGTAAAACTTCAGATTGAAGATAAAACACCCGACTTGATGTAAATTGCATTGTTTAACTGACAGATAAACAATACAATGTAGGTCATATCTGGAGTTTTATCTTCAATCTGAAGTTTTACTTGAACTTGTAAAAGTCACCCTTAGTGTTTTCCGGGTTAGATACTCTCGCTTTTATAGATTTAAAGAGAAATTATCAATTAACAAATTTCTTGGGATTTAGATGTTTCAAGTCTTTCGTTGTGGTCTACAGGGCTTATAGTTAACCAGTGCTTTGTAGCTCGAAGTACTAGTTATAGTACTAGTATATTTAATCTTTAAGTATCATTGTGGCTTCTAGGGAACACATTTAAAGATTTAAAACAAAATTATCAATTAACGAAAACCTTAATATTTCGACGCTGCATATGGGCTTTTTTGTTAACTCGAGCTTCAAGGTTTGAAGAAGTAGATTGTTAAGCGACGAAAGTTCATGAATCTTTGGACTTCTGCCTAAGGACTTCTGCCTAAGGCTTAAATTTTATTAGTAAACATTTATAAGATAAGGTTTTCAGAACTGTCCCATTAACGAAGACTTCGAAACTTCTCTAAGACTTCAATTAGAAGAGCTTTGAGGGAACCTCTAACCTATAAGTGGTCTTGTGGCTTTCGGGTGCGATATTAAAAGCTTTTATTGATTTAAAAGGAAATTATCTATAAACAAATACCTTGGAATAAAAATCCTTCAAGCCTTTTCTTGTGGCTCACAGGGCATATAGTTAACAGCGCTTCAAGGCTTGAAGTACTAGTTCGTTAAGCGACGAAATTTTCATTAATCATTTTAACCCCGGTTAAAGACTTCAAATTTATTGGTAAAGGCTTGAAGGAACCTTTTAATCGCTTGTTTGACGAAGGGCACAAAAGTTGTTATTGAAGTATATAAAAAATACTATAACCATGTTATTAACAAAAGTTTCAAGACTGTATTATAAGAGTTAAAAATAAATTGAAAATAAATATATAATGTTTAAGTGTTATTTTGGATTATGGGTTAGACATTTAAATAATTTACTATTTAAAGATATTATTAAGTTGTTTTTTATGACTTGCACGGCATATTCTATGCTTCAAAACTGGAAGAAATGATTACCTAAGCTACGAAAGTTCAAGAATCATTTCTACTTTGGTTAAAAGGTTAAAACTTTCTAGTGAAGGCTTCAAAAGTGTTCTCAGAACCGCAGCCTTAACGGACGCTATAAGACTCCAGTTAAAACAAGCTTTAAGGGTGACATTTTAACCTTTAAGTGGCTGTGGTGCTTCCGGGTTCAATGTTTTAACCTGCTACATATTCATAGTGACATTATGAATTGACAAAAATCTTAGGATTTGAACGTGTTAAGTCAGTCATTGTGGCTTACAGGGGTTATAGTTAATCGGGGCTTCAAGACTAGAGAAAGTGATTCGTCAAGTAACGAAAGTTCACTTCAATCACTTTGTCACAATAATTTTGTCTTTCTCTAAAAGCTTCAAATTTATTGGCAAAGACTTGCGTGCATTTACATACGCTGTGTTCGGTAGAATATGTCATCTAGAAGGTTATGAATTTTTGACAGAAAATGAAAAAGATTAAAGCAAATGGACTCAAACCGCAAGGTCACTTTAAGGTTAGAAATTCAGTCTTGAAACTTCTTTTAACTGACCTTAGAGTCTTAAAGAAGCCTTAAAGCTTACAATTTTGGATTTCTTGCTAAAGTTGCCAGGAGCTTAAAATATTCAATTAACAAATCTGTTCTTACTTTAAAATTGTTCCAAATCCAAAAAAGTTGATAAACCTAATAAACCCAGCTTTGTAAAGCTGGGTTTCAAGCAGTATTTATTAATCAAGTAGATATGCAGTAAAGGCTCGGGCACAGTTTTGACCGCTTTTATATGAATTTTCCCACAAGAATTTCTAATGAGTATTTGAGGCGTTTTAAAGCCGACATTAAGGAAGCTACAAGCAACTAGGTTAGATAATCTTGTAGGAAAGTACCACTCCGTCTTAACTGCCTCTATGAGTAACGGTTCGTATTAACTGCCTCTATAAGTAACGTCACAGAGAACCCAGATTCTGTTTAACCAATTAAGAAGAGAGGACGATATTGTGCAATTTTCTCTATCCCCCCCCCCTCTTCAGCTTCATGATCTAGAAAAATCGAAGCCAGTCCGACGCTATACACAAATTACAAAACCCAATTAATTACATGCGTTCATCAAGGATAGGACTTTTCTAATTTTTATAAATCAACCTTCCACTTACGTTTTCTTGCCGTTGCTGACTCCACAGAGACTACTAAAGGCAACTTGCTTTTCTGCACTATTTATTTGCCCCTCAAGGGTCACGATAATCGGACCTCCGTCAACCGCGAAATGACCCCCCTCCTTCCTGAATTTTTAAACAAAGGCCGTCGTTAAATGTTTATGGTGTCTGACAGCAAAAAAAGCGCCGTCATTCTCACTTCCCTTTGGGGTCTCTTTTCACAACAGAACTGGAAGAAAATAAAAATCCTTTTTCTCGTTCGCGTTTTCGTGTGTACTGTAAATTTTAATTAAAAAACTGTCAACTTTGTGGCCAACGTTCGGGCCATTTGAATAAATTCGGCTATTGTTATTATTATTCGTCTTTGTTGACGGGTTTCATTATAAAGACCAAAAAAAGTCATGCATATTGAGCCTACAGCAGAATCTTGACATGCACATGAATACTGTGGCAGCTCCATTCAGACCGTAAAGTTACCCTCTACTTTTTCCTTATTTTTTAGGGCCTTGTTTCAGCCTAAAAGCCCGTAGCTAAGTTTGAAAGGAATCTCAAAGTCATTCGTCTTGACGTCGGATTCAGATTCAATTGAAATTAATTAAAAACTTAGTTGGCCTTTAATTCGTAGAAAAAATCCATTTTTTATCTCTAAGAGACTGGTAGAAATTTAAGTTTGAAATAAGCAACTCTAAGTCAACAGTCTCAAGTTTATTATGTTGTAGTTGTACGGCTACATGTTTCGCCTAAAAAGGCATCATCAGGCCTAAAATATAATTATAAACAATTGCAAAGCAAGAACAACCAATAATTAAACTCACCACAATCCCAACACAAGTTAAAATAGTTAAAATTCAAAACACGTTCACATATTTACAAACTCACAGTGGCAACTACCTGAAGGTCGGTCGTCGAGCAAAGTACGAGTACGCCGGTGGGGGCAGGGACGTTGATACGCAAATCATTTTAGATTATTAAAAATCAAAGTAGGTTCGAAATTGAAGACGTCATTGATGCACTCCAGTATGGGACTCTTTTTTGCTTTAGTTATTTCCATTTTTTCTAAAAGGTTAAGCTTATTCGACTTTTCACATTCATGAAGGATCCTGAGATTACCCGGAATTGAGGCTCCATGGCGATTATCCAACAAGTGATTGGCAAAAGTAGAACTAGTGTTGGAGATATCAGAATCCTTATACCTGTTATAAAGCTTGAGGTGTTCGTTAGCTCTCGTCATGAATCTTCTGCCAGTCTGGCCTATATAAACTGCCGGACAATTACTACAATGCAGAGCATACACTCCCGACTTCATAAGTTTGTCTGTGGGGTCCTTGTTTTTAACGATCTGTTTCTTTAGAGTATTATCCGTTCTGAATGCGATATTGACATCAAAAGGTTTAAAAAATCTAGCTAAACCCACAGAGATATTACCCAAATAGGATAAGGTTCTAAAACTTCTGTCCCTGCCAGAATTGTCATGTAACACATTGAGTGTTAATTTAGATTTGTTAAGAAATTTAAAATAAAGCTTGTTGAGTGTCTTAACGGGGAAGCCGTTGACCATTGCTATGTGTTTAATGGTGTCAACCTCCCTATTGAAAGCCGCCCTCGATAAGGGTAAATTAAATACTCTGTGAAAAAATGAATTGAAAGCAGCCCATTTGTGGTTGTAGGGAGAATTTGACGCGAATTGGATTACGTTGTCCGTGGTCGTGTGTTTTCTGTAAATGTCTATTTCAATTCTGTTGTCAACATTAGTCAGCAATAGGTCCAGGAAAGGCAACTGCCCGTCAACCTCAACTTCAGAGGTGAAATCCAGATCCACATGCAGCGAGTTTACGGATTCCAAAAAGGAAGCGAACTGTTCATCGGTCCCGCCCCAAATCAGCAAAATGTCGTCCACGTATCTTTTGTAAAAGATAATACTGTCAGAAAAATCGCCCCGGAACAAGCTGCTCTCTAAGTTCATCATAAAAATTTCACTCAGTAACGGCGAAAGGCAAGAACCCATTGCCAGTCCAGTAGTTTGTCTGTAAAAGTTGTCATTAAACTTAAAAAAGTTTTGATCCAAAACAATCTGCAATAACTTAAGCAAATCGTTAACCAGAAACCTTTCCACACCCTTGTCGATCAACAACCCTCTAACCAAGTCAAAGCATTCGCTCGGGGGGATACTAGGAAATAAGTTCTTTACATCAAGCGAAAACAGTTTGGCATTCGGTGGGACATAAACGTCTTTTATTTGAGAGGCAAATTCAATGGAGTTTTTTTAGTTCGTTCTCAATCCTCGTATTTTTAGTGAAACTGGAAAGTAATTTAATTCCATTGTCGTTGCAGAGCTTTTAGTTTACCCGGGAGGAGTAGGTAAAGTAGAGCTTGCATCAAAGACCACTTCCTTATAAAACCGTCATAAGCTTAGCTGAATTTAAATGTCAAAAGAGGGGAGAAGCTAAAGTAGCAACTTTCGTCAGAAACTCGATTTAAGATTAATAGGATTATGAAGGCTTTTAATATAAGACTCCCATAGTCTTGGTATTACCGAGGTTTCAGTTTAATTAGGCAGGTCGTAAATCATTTAGTAACCAAGTGGTATCGTCCACTGTTAAAAGAATAAGAGGGCTGCTTTGCATAATAATTACGCAAAGATGCTTCGGGAATTCAAAATTATTCTTACACTGAAACATTGTGTGCCACATTTTTATAGAGAAAAGAAAAGTAGAGAAGAGAGTTAACTACAAAGTCACATAAATTAAAACTAAGTCGGTTTAGCGGGGCCTTAAGTGCTTTTCTTGATAGAGCTGCAATGTAGGAAAGTCGTAGCAGCAAAAAGTCTATGAATTGCCCTAGAAAAAGCTTTTTTGGGTTTCAAAATGAAATCCAAGTTAACGTAAATATTCATAATTTGTTCAGTTAATATAGATGCATTAAAGTATCTACTATTGTACGTTTTATCAGTTTGTACACCCAAACCTTGACATTGGGTAGTCCTCAGCCTATCGATAAACGGTGAAGTGTCACGTAATATATATTTATGTTTCTTTCCACAAAACATCAAGGAAGGTCAAAGTGTGTTCGTTTTACGATTTTTTAATTGAAGATTAATGTTTCCGACACGTGCCAGGATATTTTGCTTCGCAGGCTTTAATATTCAATTATTACACTTCCTGTTATATTAGCAATTTAGAGCACAAAATTATTATCAGTAATCAAGCTGTTGTTAGCATAAAACGCGTGAATTAAAGATTTGCTCCTTCCTGATCATTGTCACTTTACTGGCAAAACCATAGGTGATGCTTACACTTTGTAAATTTATCCTTTTAGGTCCTGTTTGCAAGAAGGACATTAATTTAACACGAGTTGTGACGTTATATACACCGTACCATTTAAAATTTTGTTTATTGTATACTTTACCTTGAGCACAAATTTATCAATTTTTAGTATGGTTGCTATTGGAAAGAGTAAAATAAGTATTTGATTTTTATGGATCACTGTCACATTGCTGGCAATTCCAGAGGTGCTGTCTATACATTGTGAAATAGCTCTTTTAAGACTCGCTTTGACTCCTCGGATGAAGTGAGGGCTTTAAATATAAAAAAGCATAATTCCTTTAAACATTTCAGTGATTCTAGAGTCAACATTATCTTGAAGCCAGAGTCCAAAAACACATTTTTTTTTTGACTTTACTATTAACAAAATTCACAATATACATAACTTTTTGATCTAATTAATCCCATTTAACCCGACAAAGCAAGCACTTTTATCACTTATCTAAGGAGTGTAAACTTGCAAAGTTATCAGAAAATAATTCAATTAAGGTATAAAAAATATTTTGTTTTGACAGAATAAGTCTAATTTCTATTATTTATTAGAAAATGCATTGGAAACTCTGTTATTTTGAAAATAGCAACATTGGCTACTGTTTATCTTCAGCTATTATTGAATATCTGCTTAGAAAAGCAAATAGAGAAGAATCTCAGAATTAGTTAAAAATAGTGGCTTAATCACATTCTTTTCTGAGCGGGGGGACCAAAGTTGATATATATTTTAAATAACATGGTTAACGCGTGTTCCCCTTGGGGGCGGGTACAAAGTGGCTAAATTCGTCGCTTTTACTTTTATCAAAACAACCTGCAGAATAACACCATGAAAGTTCCTTGAAGCTTAGAGATTGAAAAGCCTTTTTAAGATAAAAACGAAAATCATTCTTTCCATTCATAGAAAAATATTTGAAGAAAATGTTTGACAGTAAGTTAAGTTCTTTGGCATACTGTGCAACTTTTAAGGCAAACTTGCTTAAAAGTAATATTAAACTCGAATAACTCCCTACTAATTGACAGATAATTAGAGTTTGCAGGCGGCAGGGTTTATTCAATTAATAGACACGTGCATCCTGTAGCATATAATAATATTATAAGCAAAGTTACACATTCCGATCCAATATCGGCTCCTAATGGCATTGTCAATACGTTGGCCCAACTTGCTAAGGCCATAACTTAATTGGCAATTAAAACCGACATCCGAGAGCTGAGAATTATGCCGACTAGAGGAAATAGCTTTCGCAGAGACTGCGTTCGATTCAAACTGACTATATGGTGGCATAACAACTAACAATTTGAGAGGAATCCGAAATTATTCAGACACAAAGTTTAATAGACTTCAGGTTGAATTTAATAACAGACCATTTGGATTATAACTCTAAAACTGGGACAAAATCGAGGGGTACGTGTGCGCCGATACGACGCAGAATTATTGAGAAATAATATACCACTACACACGAATATTCTACAATCCAATTTCGCTGTCCCTTTGGAATATAATTCCGTCCTAAATCAATTTGATTTATATCCCGAATTATGCATTTATTCGAGACTCTAATGCTCATTTGCATGATCTGGTATTATACATTTATATTTTAAACTCGTAAAAACTCTAACAGAGAAGATATTGCTATTTTATGTTTAGTTACGTTTTTAGCGATTATTTATACTAAAAAAGTCAAGCTTCTGCTGGGAATCCGAGATACACAAAAGCAAATATTAAAATATAACTAAAGATATTTTTTTTTAATTAAGTTATGTCAATTTTTACTATTTTTGAAAACAACCACCTTACTTACGGTGGTTGCCTTCAAAAATAACAGAGTTAGTAAATTTAGAACTCAGCTAAATTTAGTTAAATACAAATTACCATAGTTTAGGTTGAAGTTTTGTTAAACTGCGTTTTTTAAAATCAAAATTTAGTTAAATTAACAGAGAAAGTTTAATTAAATTCTGAATTTCAAAATTTCTTTTCTGAATCAATTCTGAAAGTTGAATTAATTTTTTTTTAATTAAATTATTTAATTAAATTTAGAATTCAATTAAATTCCGAATGAAATTCTGAATTTCGCTGAATTCTAAACTCAAAGTCAGAATTTTATTAAAGTACAAATTACCATAATTTAAAGTTGGAATTTAATCAAATTTCGTGTTTTAAAGTCAGAACTTTCAGTCAGATAAATTCTGTGCTCCAATAGAAAATTTACATAAATTCCCAATACAAAGTCATATTTTAGTTAAACGCTAAATTGGAAGTCAGAATTTGTTATATTTAATTAAATTAAGACTTTATTCTAATCCAATTAAAGTATAAAATGCCGTAGTTTAAAGTTGGAGTTTTTCGTGTTATAAAATCAGAGTTTAGTTAAGTTTAGTGATCTAAGGGGAATTTAAAAAAAATTTAAATTTAGAGTCTGAGTTTAATTAAATTTCTGGTCGAAAGTTGGGGTATTGTTAAGTTCTGTTTTAAAACCGGAATTCCATCCGGTTTTCAAACCGGAATCATGTTCAAATTGGGAATTTAGTTAAATTCAGAATTTAGTTAAAGTACAAATTAATAAAGTTTTAAATAAAATGGGACATGAAACAGACAGCATTTAGTCACATTGAGAAAAAGGAATGTAATGTAATTTAATTAAATTTAGAATTTAGTTAAGTTCCGTTTTCAAAGGTTTAAACGTTTAAAATATCAAATTTAGTTACATTTAGTTAAATTTGGCTAAAAGAAAGTTGGAATATTGTTAAATCCTGTGTTTTAAAATCGGAGTTTAGTTAAATTAATAAAGGAAATTTAATTAAATTCCTAGTTCAAAGTCAATGTAATATAATTTAATTAAATTTAGAATTTAGTTGTTCCGTTTTCAAAGGTAGAATTTAAATAAATTCCAAGCTTAAAATCTCAAATTTAGTTACATTTTGTTAAATTTGGCTAAAAGAAAGTTGGAATATTGTTAAATCCTTTGTTTTAATATCGGAGTTTAGTTAAATTAATAAACAAAATGTAATTAAATTCCTAGTTCAAAGTCAGAATTTAGTTAGGTTTAGTAAAATTCCAAATTTAGTGAAAGTACAGATTATCGTAGTTTTACACTTTTTACTAGTTAGTGTTTTCTAAAGTAAAAATTTAGTTAAATTCCATGTTCGAAAGGGTAATTTAATTAAGTTAGTTTAGAGTTTGAACTTAGTTAAGTTCCAAATTCAAATAAAAAATTTAGGTAAATTTCGACCTCAAAGTCAGAATTTAGATAAATTCCGTTTTCAAATAGAAAATTTAATTAAATTCCGAATTCAAAGTCGGGATTTAGTTAAATTAAAAGAGAGAATTTAATTAAATTTCGAATTCAAAATTTAAATTTAATTAAACCCCGAATTCTAAGACAGATTTTTAGTTAAGTTTAATACAATTCAGAATTTAGTTAAATTTCTTGTCGAAAGTTGGAATATTGTTAAATTCTGTTTTAAAACCGGAATTTAGTTAACTTTAAATCATCAGTTGGGAATTTCGTTAAAGTCAGAATTTAGTTAAAGTACAAACTACCATAGTTTTTAATCAGAATAAAACAAAACACAGACAGCATTTGGTTAAATTGAAAAAAAGCAATGTAATGAAGTTGCGAATGCAAAGTCGGAGTTTAGTTAAAATTCCGAATTCGAAGTCAGAATTTTCGTGAATTAAATTCCGAATCAAATTCAGAATTTCGCTGAACTCTAAACTCAAAGTCAGAATTTTATTAAAGTACAAATTACCATAGTTTAAAGTGGGAATTTTATCAAATTTCGTGTTTTAAAGTCAGAACTTTCAGTCAGATAAATTCTGTGCTCAAATAGGAAATTTAAATAAATTCTCAATACAAAGTTATATTTTAGTTAAACGCTGAATTCGAAGTCAGAATTTGTTATATTTAATTAAATTAAGACTTTATTTTAATCCAATTAAAGTATAAAATGCCGTAGTTTAAAGTTGGAGTTTTTCGTGTTATAAAATCAGAGTTTAGTTAAGTTTAGTGCTCTAAGGAGAATTTAAAAAAAAATTAAACTTAGAGTCTGAGTTTAATTAAATTTCTGGTCGAAAGTTGGGGTATTGTTAAGTTCTGTTTTAAAACCGGAATTCCATCCGGTTTTCAAACCGGAATCATGTTCAAATTGGGAATTTAATTAAATTCAGAATTTAGTTAAAGTACAAATTAATAAAGTTGTAAATAAAATGGGACATGAAAAAGACAGCATTTAGTCACATTGAAAAAAGGAATGTAATGTAATTTAATTAAATTTTGAATTTAGTTAAGTTCCGTTTTCAAAATTTTAAACGTTTAGAATCTCAAATTTAGTTACATGTCGTTAAATTTGGCTAAAAGAAAGTTGGAATATTGTTAAATCCTGTGTTTTAAAGTCGGAGTTTAGTTAAATTAATAAAGGAAATTTAATTAAATTCCTAGTTCAAAGTCAGAATTTAGTTAGGTTTAGTTAAATTCCAAATTTAGTGAAAGTACAGATTATCGTAGTTTTACACTTTATACTAGTTAGTGTTTTCTAAAGTAAAAATTTTGTTAAATTCCATGTTCGAAAGGGTAATTTAATTAAGTTACGAGTTTAGAGTTTGAACTTAGTTAAGTTCCAAATACAAATTAAAAATTTAGGTAAATTTCGACCTCAAAGTCGGAATTTAGATACATTCGGTGTTCAAATAGAAAATTGAATTAAATTCCAAATTCAAAGTCGGGATTTAGTTAAATTAAAAGAGAGAATTTAATTAATTTTCGAATTCAAAATTTAAATTTAATTAATCTCCGAATTCTAAGTCAGATTTTTATTTAAGTTTAGTACAATTCAGAATTTAGTTAAATTTCTTGTCGCAAGTTATAATATTGTTAAATTCTGTTTTAAAACCGGAATTTAGTTAATTTTCAATGTTGTAATTAGCGTCCTTAAGTTACAAGTTGTTGGTGAAGTTAGCGGGATTAGGACAAATAATGCACCCCTTCTTTATTTGAAAATGGCCGGCGTTTCGACTATTTATTTAGTCTTCATCAGGGCTATTTTCACTTAAAGAGGGTAGTCAGTTAAAGTACGATTTAAGATAGTTACGGTAGCAAACTCCATTCGATAGTTCGGTGACCCTGGTATCTTGGGCTCGACAAAACACACATCCGCTGCCCAAGGTACAAAATTTGCGAATATCTGTAAAGCTCTTAGAAATTATTTTGGGCTAAGAAATATCACTGTAACTTACATATATCCTTCTTAATAACATGCTAATATTTAAGGAGATGATTCTTGGGCCCGATTTGAAGAAAGAAGTTTATATGAACATATGTCCTAAACGTCTTAACCTTTGAAATATAGAGTGCTAAAGACTTTCTGCGATTATCTGTGATTTTGCTCTAGCTATTTTTGTGAAATTCGGCACACACTTTTCATTTAGCAAAGGGCATTTTCTGATGTACAACATGTTTTCTAATTACGAACTATCTACAGTTAGTGTCATCGATATTAATTGTCTTCTGCCTCATTTTCTGCGTTTTTTTTTATAAGAGCTTTTTATTGCACTTTTAAATGAATATATTTGGCAACCAGCTACTTGATTATGTATTGAGTGATCACCCATTTTACAATTTTTACCCTCTTTTTTAGCAGCAGAACGGACAAGATTTTGTTTACGGAATTTAACTAATTTCAGACTTTAAAACACGAAAAACTCTAACTTTAAACTACGGTAATTATGTACTGTTACTAAATTTCGTTAAATTTAACTGAATTCTGAAATTAACTAAATTCTGACTGTGAATTCAGAATTTAGCTAAAATCAGAATTTGAAATTGAAATTTAATTAAATTCCTAATTTTAACACGGAATTTAAGTAAATTCCGTCTTTAGAACACCGAATTTATATAAATTCCGACATTAAAACACGGAATTTAACAACACTCTAACTTTTAACGCGGAATTTAACTAAGTTCCAACTTTTAGAAAACAAAAAATGTCTAATTTTAAACTACAATAATTTGTGCTTTACCTAAATTTAACTAAGTTCTGAATTTGAATAAACTTAACTAAACTCTGATTTAGAATTCGGAAGTTTTTTGATTTTGAATTCGAAATTTAATTAAATTCTCTCTTGTATCTTAACTAAATTCCGACTTTGAATTGGGAATTTACTTATCAACTTTGAATTGGGAATTTAATAAAATTTTCTATTGGAACACGAAATCTATCTAAATTCTGACTTTGAAGTCGAAATTTACCTTAATTTTGAATTAGAATTTCGAATTTAACTAAATTCAAACTCTAAACTCGGAACCTAATTAACTTTTTCTCTTGAACACGGAATTTAACTAAATTCAAACTTTAAACTCGGAACTTTATTAGGTTGTCTCTTTGAACACAGAATTTCATTAAATTTCGAATTCAGAAAACAAAAACTTACACTTTAAGCTACGATAATCTGTACTTTAACTAAATTTTGAATTTTATTATACCTAACTAAATTCTGACTTTGTACTAGGAATATAATTATTAAATTTCCTTTATTATTTTAACTAAATTCCGACTTTAAAACACAGGATTTAACAATATTCCAACTTTTTTTTTTCGAAATTTAAAATAAATTTAACGAAATTTAACTAAATTTGAGACTCTAAGCTTGGAATTTATTTCAGTTCTACCTTTGAACACGGAACTTAACTATATCCTAATTTCAGAACACGAAATACCCCATCTTTAAGCTATTTTTGTAATAACAACGCCAATTTGCAATTTAACTAAATTCTAAATTTAATTAAACTTACGAAATTCTTACTTGTGTTTTTCATATTTCATTCTGAACATAACGAAATTCTGACTTCGAATTCACTGCTTAACTAAAATGTGTCTTTGTATTCAGAATTTATGTAGATTTCCTATTTGAACAAAGAATTTATCTAAATTCTGACTTTAAAACACCAAATTTAATTAAATTCCAACTTTAAATTATGGTAACTTTTAATTTAATTAAATTCTGTCTGTGAATTTGGAATTGAACTAAATGCTGAAATTACATTCGGAATTTGATTGAGTCTTAAATTTGAATATGGAATTTAATCAAATTCCGATTTTAGAACATAGAATTTAAATAAATTCCAACTCAAAATCCGCAATTTAATTAGATTTTCTATTTGAACACGAAATGTATCTAAATTCTGACTTTCAGTTCGACATTTACCTAAATTTTTAATTTGAACTTAGAATTTAACTAAATTGACACTCTAAACTCGGAACCTAATTAAATTTTTCCTTTGAACACGGAATTTAACTAAATTCATACTCTAAACTCGGACTTTATTAAATTGTCCCTTTGAGCACGAAATTTAACTAAATTTCCACTTCAGAAAACAAAAACTTACACTTTAAACTACGATAATCTGTACTTTAACTAAATTTTGAATTTTATTATACCTAACTAAATTCTGACTTTGTACTAGGAATATAATTATTAAATTTCCTTTATTATTTTAACTAAATTCCGACTGAAAAGCACAGAATTTAACCATATTCCAACTTTTTTTTTCGAAATTTAAAATATATTTAACGAAATTTAACTGAATTTGATACTGTTGCGAACTCGGGGTTCAATAATTCCAGTGTAACGATTTAACACGAAAACACTATTTATTTATTCCACAAATACACACGACTACTAAATAACTCGCTACTTTAACACTTTATAGCCTTCTAATATCGTTTCGTAACTTTAGCTTACTTATAGCTCGCTTAAAATAAGACTACTACTCGGGCGCTCTATGCGCCTTTTATATACAATCCTAAAATTACAGAAAAACCTAGAAAGTTCTTTATAAGAATTCTTGAATAATCTCATATAAAAAAAAAACGGTTGTAAACAACTGCCTTCTAGATTAAGCCAGACGAGCAATAAATCACTCGTGTCAGCCATGACGCAGCGCGGATAGGTCGCGAAGCTCCACCAACCAACACGCTCCCATGCGTTGCCCCGCCTCCCATGCGGCGTTGCTGCGATCGTAACATTGCCCTCCTCCTAAGTCTGTTCGTCCCGAACAGATAGAGTTCCATGGTATCGTGCTAATCGATCCAAATGAACGACCTTCATCTTTGACCT
Source organism: Taphrorychus bicolor (assembly GCA_951812265.1). NCBI lineage: Eukaryota > Metazoa > Arthropoda > Insecta > Coleoptera > Curculionidae > Taphrorychus > Taphrorychus bicolor. The sequence goes on from OX638303.1 coordinate 19,531,060, forward strand.
AGGGGTCCGCTGGATCCTATACACCACATCATTAATCTTCTTTATAATTGTATAAGGTCCTTCCCAATTTTGGCTAAGTTTGGGCGACTTTCCCACCTTTCGCCTCGGATTGTATAGCCACACCAAATCACCATCCTGGAAGCCGCGGGAGTTAGCTAGTAAGTCATATCTTGCTTTGGCTCGATCACTGGATATCCGCAGTTTATTCCTGACTTGCTCATGAACATTGTTCAGCCTCTCCTTAAGCTCCTCCACAAAATTCTCAGAGCTGAGCGACTCTTTTTCTGGTGTTCCATACATCAAATCCGCAGGAAGCCTCATTTCCCTCCCGAACATCACTTTCGCCGGAGTATAACCAGTGGCTTCATGCGTAGAGCCTCGATATGCCATCAACATGAGAGGTAGATGTTGGTCCCAATCACGCTGATGATCTGCCACCATTTTAGACAGGTAATGTTCCATGGTCCGATTAAATCTCTCTACCATCCCATCCGACTGTGGATGCAAAGGAGTTGTCCTGGTCTTGCGAATTCCGAGAAGTTCCATGACCTTCTGGAAAACAGCCGATTCAAAATTTCGGCCCTGATCAGAATGAAGTTCGAGAGGGACTCCAAATCTGCAGAACATTTCATTTACTAGCACCGTTGCCACAGTCGTTGCTTCTTGATTAGGCAGGGCGTATGCTTCAGGCCATTTAGTGAAGTAATCCATGGCGACCAAGATGTATTTATTGCCCGACTCAGTCTGAGGAAACGGTCCCGCGACATCAATTGCTACCCTCTCGAATGGAGCACCTACAGTGTACTGCACCATTCGGCCGCGTGATCTTGTTCGAGGTCCTTTTGTGGCACAACAAACTTCGCACTTGCGGCACCAAGATTCGACGTCTTCATGATAATTCACCCAGTAGAACCGCTCTTTAATTTTGGCCAAGGTTTTATTGACCCCAAAATGACCTCCACTGGTTCCGCCGTGCATTTCCTGTAGTACGTCCGATTTTCTGCTTCCAGGAACAACCAACTGACTGACTACGGTCTTGCCATCCGGACTCTCCCACGCTCTCTTCAGTAATCCATTTTCTATTTTAAGAGAGTGCCACTGGGCCCATAGCGCCTTCAGGTTTGGACTTTTACCAGCAATTTCTTGCCATTCTGGTCTCTTGTCGTCAGTCTTTGCAGAGAGGATGAGTCCAATATCTGGATCATTCATTTGTTCTTCTCGAAGGGTCTGTGTGGTCCAGCCATCGTTTATTTCTACCGACGTTCTCCTTACCAAAGGAAGTCCCTCACGCTGCTCAGTTCTTTGACAATGCCGACAATCTTCTTTACAAGGCCGTCTAGACAATGCATCGGCATTTCCGTGAGACCTTCCTGGTCGATGTTCAATTTGGAAATCGTACTGCTGCAGGCGCTCTATCCATCTGGCTATTTGACCTTCAGAGTTCTTCATCTGTAATAACCATTTCAAGGCTCCATGGTCAGTCCTAATCAGGAACCTTTTTCCATATAAGTAGCGATGGTAATGTTCGACTGCTTTAACGATGGCCAACAGTTCCTTTCTAGTGACGCAATAGTTTCTTTCTGGCTTATTTAAAGTCTTACTGTAGTATTCAATGACCTTCTCTTGCCCGTTTTGTCTTTGAGAGAGTACTGCACCTAGACCACAGTTACTTGCATCCGTGTCCAAAATAAAGAGTCCGTCCTTTATAGGGTAAGCCAAGATCGGACTAGAACAGAGGGCAGCTTTAAGCCTTGCAAACGCCTGACTGCATTCGTGGTTCCACAAGAACGGTGTTTTCTTTTCCGTTAATTTGTGCAGCGGTTTTGCGATGTCGGCAAATCCCTCTACAAATCTCCTGTAGTAAGTACATAGTCCCAAAAAGCTCCTTACTTCGTGTTTGTCTCGGGGAACTGGCCAATCTTTAATGGCAGATATTTTACTATGGCTAGTTTTAATGCCTTGTTCTGAGATAGTATGCCCCAAGTACTCGACTTGCTTCTGGAACAGGCTGCATTTCTTGTAGTTTAACTTCAGGTGAGCATTCCGTAACTTGTTGAAGATTTCTCTTAAATTCTTCAAGTGCTCGTCGAAATCACGTCCCATGACAATTATGTCATCTAAGTATACCAGGCAAGTTTTCCAAGTCAGCCCCCTCAAGACAAGTTCCATTAGTCGCTCGAAAGTTGATGGAGCATTGCACAATCCAAAAGGCATAACAGTGAATTGGTATAGTCCAGAACCAGTAGAAAATGCAGTCTTTTCTTTGTCTTCGGGAGCAACCTTTACTTGCCAGTACCCACTTTTTAAATCTAGAGTGGAAAACCACTTTGATCCCGATAAAGTTGCTAAGGTGTCGTCTATACGTGGCAATGGGTAGCTGTCTTTCTTGGTTACATCATTAAGTTTCCTGTAATCAACACAGAACCGCGTTGAACCATCTTTCTTCTTAACAAGAACCACAGGCGACGACCATGGACTAGATGATTCTTCTATGACGCCCTCCTTTAACATTTCATTCAGCAAACTGTTAACTTCCTGTTGTTTAGCCAGAGGGACCCTTCGTGGATGTTGTCGTATTGGCTGGGCATCTCCTGTGTTGATCTTATGGACAACTAAATCGGTTTGACTGTCGTTGCTCTTGAAGTTAAACATATCAGATTCATCCATGGCAAATTTTATAGCAGACTGAAGTTGTTCCTTTGACAGGTGACTCCACTGTCGCTTAAAAGCATCAATAACTTCTGGGGAAGCTTGGTTAGAAGATATAATTTTGGATGTCTCTGCTTCGACACAATTGCATACCCATTGTACAGGCTCATAATTGGCAAGAACTGTTCCTTCTTTTAGCTTGATGGTCCTTTCTCCAATATTGGCAACTCGTACTGGCATAGTCTTCTTCGTGTCGGTCAAAGTTCGGGCTACCATGATTTCAGTCGTCAAATCCAGGTTAGGTTCTATAAGTCCTATGGACCACCCAGGATCATTTTCAGAAGTCACTGTGATAATTTGTTCTGAATTTGGAGGAATTTTCACATCTTCCACCACCAGTAGACGGACACTAGTTTCCACATTTCCATTGGTTAATGCAAACTCCTCATCTCCAAACGTGAGAATATTCTGTTTGTGATCATAGGAGAATCCATGTTTCCTGATGAGATCCATTCCCAAAATAAACTCGTCTTTGATCCTGGCAACCAACACTTTATGCCGAACTTCAAGTCTTTCTCCAATAATGATGGTGACATCGGCTTCTCCGTCTATAGGGCAAGATTCTCCAGTGACTGATTTTAACATAATAGGGTTGGGCAATGGTTGTATGGTATATCCGAAAAGTTTATCTGGCCTTATAATGGTCACATCTGCTCCTGTATCAATGGTAATCTGGATCTTCTGTCCTTTAATGCGTCCGGCCACTGTGAGACTTTTTCCACCCAAATTATTGACTTTAAAGATCCTGGGGGTCTTAGCGGCCCCGGTCAATTGCCCCCTTGCATTGACCGGAATTAGTTTTCCTGGGACCTAGGGCGGTCTTGGTCGCCGCTTGGTCTTCTAAACGACGGCGACGGACTTCTTGCCCTATTACGGCAGTTACTCTTGATGTGACCCAGTCTGCCGCAGTTAAAACATTTTATGCCCCGATTGTCTGTTGATCGAGGAGTTCTTTCTAACAGGGCTTGCATACTGACTGCCATATCTTTCATCGCTTTATGTAAACTGGCCATGGATTCAGCCATAGACGTATTCTCCTCTTCACCGCAAGTTGCCATTCGTACGCGTGGCGATGAATTAGATGACACTCGTGACGCCTCGAATTCCAGGGCCCGAACTAGTGCCTCGCTGATATTCTTGGGCCTTACAAGACGTAAGTGGTATCTCATGTCACTATCGCGAACTCCCTCAATGAACCTTTCGGCGGCAAATTGCATTTGAAAAGATTCAGGGGCCGATGGATATGCCAGGTGAATGAGTCTGTCTATGTCCGCCTCAAATTCTTGTAAGGATTCACCTGACTTTTGCTGTCTCATCCTCAGCTGGGCCTGGAACACGGTTTCTTTGTGCTCATTTCCAAATCGTAGTTGCAGAGTGTGTACTAAAGCCGCATAATTACTTTGATCCGCTGCCGACAGAGATTGGAGTAACTCAGCCGCTTTTCCACGAAGTGCTACCACTAATGATGTAGCTTTCTGGGGCTCGGACCAACCATTAGCTTTTGCAGCTGCCTCAAACTGAGTTTTATAAATTTCCCATGCAGTAGTACCGTCGTAATCGGGAGGCTTAATTTTAGCGTTGGCTGTGCTAAAACTCTCTGTAGACACGTTGTCGTCCTCAAGTTGTTCCCGGAATTTCTTTTCTAGCTCGAGAACCTTCTGGTTGACAGCTTCGAGTCCTTCGTTAACGGATTGCATTATTCTTTCTTCCAATTGTTGCTCCCTAGCTGCGAAATGGCTCACTAATTCTTCTTTAAACCGTTTCTGTTCTTCTTTTTGTTCTAAATAACGTTTTTCCTGCTCTTCTTTCTGTTCTAGATAACGTCGTTCCTGTATTTGATCACGTTTTTCCAGCTCTTCCTTCTGTTGTTGATAACGTCGCTCCTGTACTTGATCACGTCTTTCTTGTTCTTCTTTTTGTTCGTTATAACGTCGCTCCTGTAATTGGTCACGTTTTTCCAGCTCTTCCTTCTGTTCTAGATAACGTCTTTCCTGTACTTGATCACGTTTTTCCTGTCCTTCCCTCTGTTGTTGCATGAGGGACAGCAGGGCGGCAAGTTGATCTTCCATCGCTTGATGCTGGCTTCTGGTCACTGGCATAAACACGTAATGTCCGGCAATGAAGCACTCACTTACAGTTCAGTAATATTAGTCTTCAAATTCCCACTGGAATCCCACTTCTGACACCAATTGTTGCGAACTCGGGGTTCAATAATTCCAGTGTAACGATTTAACACGAAAACACTATTTATTTATTCCACAAATACACACGACTACTAAATAACTCGCTACTTTAACACTTTATAGCCTTCTAATATCGTTTCGTAACTTTAGCTTACTTATAGCTCGCTTAAAATAAGACTACTACTCGGGCGCTCTATGCGCCTTTTATATACAATCCTAAAATTACAGAAAAACCTAGAAAGTTCTTTATAAGAATTCTTGAATAATCTCATATAAAAAAAAAACGGTTGTAAACAACTGCCTTCTAGATTAAGCCAGACGAGCAATAAATCACTCGTGTCAGCCATGACGCAGCGCGGATAGGTCGCGAAGCTCCACCAACCAACACGCTCCCATGCGTTGCCCCGCCTCCCATGCGGCGTTGCTGCGATCGTAACAATACTTTAAACTTGGAATTTATTTCAATTGTACCTACGAAAAACCCCAACTTTAAATTACGGTAATTTGTAATTTAACTAAATTCTAAACTTAATTAAACTTAACTAAACTATGACTTTGAATTCTGAATTTAACTAAATTCCTAATTTGATCATGAAAATTAACTAAATCTCAGTTTTTCAATTTAAATTCCCCTTAGAACTTAACTAAATTCTGATTTTAGAACACGAAAAACTCCAGCTTTAAACTACGGCATTTTATACTTTAATTAGATTTAAATAAAATCTGAATTTAATATATAGCGAAATTCTGACTTCGAATTCAGTGCCTAACTAAAATATGATTTTGTATTCGGAATTTATGTAAATTTCCTATTTGAACACAGAATATATCTTCTGACTATAATTCTGATGCTAAAACACGAAATTTAATTAAATTCCAACTTTAAACTACGGTAATTTATACTTTAATAAAATTATGACTCTGAGCTTGTAATTTAACTAAATGAATTAATATTTAACAAAATTCTGTCTGTTTAATGTTGCATTCTGATTTAAAACCATGGTAATTTGTAATTTAACTAAATTCTGACTTTGAATTTTGAATTTAACTAAATTCCCAATTTGATTATGAAAATTAACTAAATTCCGGTTTTAAAACAGAATTTAACAATATTCCAACTTTCGACAAGAAATTTAGTTAAATTCAGACTCTAAACTTAAAATTTATTTAAATTCCCTATAGAAAACTGAACTTAACCAATTCTGATTTTAGAACAGGAAAAACTCAAAACTGTAAACTACGGCATTTTATACTTTAATTAGATTTAAATAACATCTGAATTTAATTAAATTTAACAAAATTCTGATTTCGAATTCAGTGTTTAACTAAAATATGACTTTTTATTCGGAATTCATGTAAATTTCCTAGTTGATCACAGAATTTATCTAAATTCTGACTTTAATACACAAAATTTAATTAATTCCAACTTTAAACTATGGTGGTTTGTACTTTAATTAAATTCTGACTTTGAATCTGGAATTCAACTCTATTCAGAATTTAAATTCGGAATTTAATTAGATTTTAAATTTGAATATGGAAATCCGATTTTCAAACATAAAATTTAAATAACTTCCGACTCTAAACCCGGAAGTTGTGAAGAATGTTAATTAAATTCTCCATTTGAACACGGAATTCAACTTAATTCCGATTTCGATTCGAACGAAATTCTGACTTCGAATTTGGAGTTTAAAGGAATTTCGTATTTGAATTCATGTTTGTACTTAACTAAATTCAGAATTTAAAACAATTTTCATTTTGAATTTAACTAAATTCTGACTTTGAAAACCGAGTTTAACAAAACTTCAATTTACTATGGTAATTTGTAGTTTAACTAAATTTAACAAAATTCTAAATTTAATTAATTAAACTCAACGAAATCTGACTTCGAATTCGGAATTTTAACTAAGCTCCGACTTTGAATTCGGAACTTCATTACATTCCTCTTTCCAATTTAACCAAATGCTGTCTGTTTCATGTTTCATTCTGATTTAAAACTGTAGTAATTTTTACTTTAACTAGATTCTGACTTTGAATTCTGAATTGTACTAAATTACCAATTTGAACACGAAAATTAACTAAATTCCGGTTTTAAAACAGAAGTTAAGAATATTCCAACTTTCGACAAGAAATTAACTCAACTCAGACCTCAAACTTAAAATGTATTTAACTTCCCCTTAGAACACTGAACTTAACTAATTTCTGATTTTAGAACACGAACATAATATACTACGACATTTTATGCTTTAATTAGATTTAAATAAAATCTTATTTTAATTAAATTTAACGAAATTCTGACTTCCAAGTCAGTGTTTAATTAAAATATTGCTTTGCATTCGGAATTCATGTAAATTTCCTATTTGAACACAGAATGTATCTAAATTCTGACTTTAAAAATCGAAATTTAATTAAATTCCGACTTTAAACTATGGTAAATTGTACTTTAATTAAATTATGACTTTGGATCTGGAATTTAACTAAATTCTGAATTTGAATTCGGAATTTAATTAAATTTTAAATTTGTATATGGAATTTAATTAAATTCCGATTTTAAAACACAGAGTGTAAATAAATTTCTAATCTAAACTTTTTAAAAAATGTAATTAAATTCTCCATTTGAACACGGCATTTGACTTAATTCCAATTTCGATCTGAGCGAAATTCTGACTTCGAATTTGGAGTTTAAAGGAATTTCGTATTTGAATTTAGTTTTGAACTAAGGTACAAAATTCGCAAACTTTTTACCTTGGGCAGCGGATGTGTGTTCTGCGGATGGAAAATCTGCTTATCAGCTTTAGCGATTAAATCATTGTTCCGACACATGTATATGGAGTGAAACCCAAGATATGTTTTTGCAGAAAGTCATGTCCCTGTGCACACGTAAATTGTCGCAAAATAGAAAAAAATCCGATGAATGAAGATTTTTGCCCTTGCTACTAATAAGGTTACAGCATCAAGATCATGATATAAAAACAGCAAATTCATTCACACACAATTTCACAAGACCACTAGTGAATCATCAAGTATCAAAACGCTCATTAAAATTGTTTGGTGCCGCAGCCTTATACCGAAGACGAAATGCAAAATAGAAAGAGAAAACAGGTGTGACGGTTACATCATTACTACTAAAACGAAAGAGAGAAATGGATGTAAATATTCCGATGGCCAGCCAGTGAACCTCTTTATAACGGATTTGTTAGAAGTGGCCGTATATATAAAGTTTAATTATTTTAGGTCAACGAGAGTCCACACTGCGGCCTTAGGCTATTTTGTTCTTTATATCTCGCTTTTGCTCATTGATTAATCGAATCACATGCCACCAATAAAATACCTCGACTAATCATCGAAAACTTATTCCTTTCCATCTCTATTAGACTTTGCTACTATTTCTGGTTTGTTTTGGTTCTGATGCTTTCTGTGAAACTCTTAGGGATTGCAAATATTTTTGTATCATTTGCCTCTGAGACAATATTCCCATTAACTATATTTTCTTCACAAATACATTGTTTTTACCAAAACATTCTTCAACTATTTATTCCTTTATATTTACTTCTTTTCTCTTTTTTTTTAATTTACCAAAAATTGTTCAGCTTGTGGAACAAGTTGGATGGCGACTTTCCAACAATCGAATAGAGTTTGCTACCGTAACTACCTTAAATCGTACTTTAACTGACTACCCTCTCTAAGTGAAAATAGCCCTGATGAAGACTAAATAAATAGTCGAAACGCCGGCCATTTTCAAATAAAGAAGGGGTGCATTATTTGTCCTAATCCCGCTAACTTCACCAACAACTTAATTTTCAATCATCAGTTGGTAATTTAATTAAATTCAGAATTTAGTTAAAGTACAAATTACCATAGTTTTTAATCAGAATGAAACAAGAAACAGACAGCATTTGTTTAAATTGAAAAAAAGGAATGCAATAAAGTTCCGAATGCAAAGTCGGAGTTTAGTTAAAATTCCGAATTCGAAGTCAGAATTTCGTGAAGTTTAATTAAATTAGAATTTAGTTAAATTTAGTTAAAGTACAAATTACCATAGTTTATGTTGAGGTTTTGTTACAGTCTGTGTTTTAAAGTCACAATCTAGTTAAATTAAAACAGTAAGTTTATTTAACTTCTGAATATAGTTAAGTTCAAAACTAAATTCAAATACGAAATTCCTTTAAACTCCAAATTCGAAGTCAGAATTTCGCTCAGATCGAAATTGGAATTAAGTCAAATGCCGTGTTCAAATGGAGAATTTAATTACATTTTTTTAAAAGTTTAGATTAGAAATTTATTTACACTCTGTGTTTTAGAATCGGAATTTAATTAAATTCCATATACAAATTTAAAATTTAATTAAATTCCGAATTCAAATTCAGAATTTAGTTAAATTCCAGATCCAAAGTCATAATTTAATTAAAGTACAATTTACCATAGTTTAAAGTTGGAATTTAATTAAATTTCGTTTTTTAAAGTCAGAATTTAGATACATTCTGTGTTCAAATAGGAAATTTACATGAATTCCGAATGCAAAGCAATATTTTAATTAAACACTGACTTGGAAGTCAGAAGTTCGTTAAATTTAATTAAAATAAGATTTTATTTAAATCTAATTAAAGCATAAAATGTCGTAGTATATTATGTTCGTGTTCTAAAATCAGAAATTAGTTAAGTTCAGTGTTCTAAGGGGAATTTAAATACATTTTAAGTTTGAGGTCTGAGTTGAGTTAATTTCTTGTCGAAAGTTGGAATATTCTTAACTTCTGTTTTAAAACCGGAATTTAGTTAATTTTCGTGTTCAAATTGGAAATTTAGTACAATTCAGAATTCAAAGTCAGAATCTAGTTAAAGTGAAAATTACTACAGTTTTAAATCAGAATGAAACATGAAACAGACAGCATTTGGTTAAATTGGAAAGAGGAATGTAATGAAGTTCCGAATTCAAAGTCGGAGCTTAGTTAAAATTCCGAATTCGAAGTCAGATTTCGTTGAGTTTAATTAATTAAATTTAGAATTTTGTTAAATTTAGTTAAACTACAAATTACCATAGTTTAAATTGAAGTTTTGTTAAACTCGGTTTTCAAAGTCAGAATTTAGTTAAATTCAAAATGAAAATTGTTTTAAATTCTGAATTTAGTTAAGTCAGAATTTCGTTCGAATCGAAATCGGAATTAAGTTGAATTCCGTGTTCAAATGGAAAATTTAATTAACATTCTTCACAACTTCCGGGTTTAGAGTCGGAATTTATTTAAATTTTATGTTTGAAAATCGGATTTCCATATTCAAATTTAAAATCTAATTAAATTCCGAATTTAAATTCTGAATATAGTTGAATTCCAGATTCAAAGTCAGAATTTAATTAAAGTACAAACCACCATAGTTTAAAGTTGGAATTAATTAAATTTTGTGTCTTAAAGTCAGAATTTAGATAAATTCTGTGATCAATTAGGAAATTTACATGAATTTCGAATACAAAGTCATATTTTAGTTAAACACTGAATTCGAAATCAGAATTTGGTTAAATTTAATTAAATTCAGATTTTGTTTAAATCTAATTAAAGTATAAAATGCCGTAGTTTAAAGTTTAGAGTTTTTCGTGTTCTAAAATCAGAATTGGTTAAGTTCAGTTTTCTATGGAGAGTTTAAATAAGTTTTAAGTTTAGAGTCTGAATTTAACTAAATCTCTTGTCGAAAGTTGGAATATTGTTAAATTCTGTTTTAAAACCGGAATTTAGTTAATTTTCATAAACAAATTGGGAATTTAGTTAAATTCAGAATTCAAAGTCAGAATTTAGTTAAATTACAAACTACCATGGTTTTAAATCAGAATGCAACATTAAACAGACAGCATTTTGTTAAATATTAATTCATTTAGTTAAATTACAAGCTCAGAGTCATAATTTTATTAAAGTATAAATTACCGTAGTTTAAAGTTGGAATTTAATTAAATTTCGTGTTTTAGCGTCAGGATTATAGTCAGAAGATATATTCTGTGTTCAAATAGGAAATTTACATAAATTCCGAATACAAAGTCATATTTTAGTTAGGCACTGAATTCAAAGTCAGAATTTCGCTATATATTAAATTCAGATTTTATTTAAATCTAATTAAAGTATGAAATGCCGTAGTTTAAAGCTGGAGTTTTTCGTGTTCTAAAATCAGAATTTAGTTAACTTCTAAGGAGAATTTAAATTGAAACACTGAGATTTAGTTAATTTTCATGATCAAATTGGGAATTTAGTTAAATTCAGAATTCAAAGTCATAGTTTAGTTAAGTTTAATTAAGTTTAGAATTTAGTTAAATTACAAATTATCGTAATTTAAAGTTGGGGTTTTTCGTGTTCTGAAATTAGAATTTAGTTAAGTTCCGTGTTCAAAGGTACAATTGAAATAAATTCCAAGTTTAAAGTATCAAATTCAGTTAAATTTCGTTAAATATATTTTAAATTTCGAAAAAAAAAAGTTGGAATATGGTTAAATTCTGTGCTTTTCAGTCGGAATTTAGTTAAAATAATAAAGGAAATTTAATTAAATACCTAATACAAAGTCAGAATGTAGTCAAGTTTAATTCAATTAAAAATTGAGTTAAAGTACAGATTATCGTAGTTTAAAGTGTAAGTTTTTGTTTTCTGAAGTCGAAATTTAGTTAAATTTCGTGCTCAAAGGGACAATTTAATAAAGTTCGAGTTTAGAGTATGAATTTAGTTAAATTCCGTGTTCAAAGGAAACATTTAATTAGGTTCCGAGTTTAGAGTGTCAATTTAGTTAAATTCTAACTTCAAATTCAAAATTTAGGTAAATGTCGAACTCAAAGTCAGAATTTAGATACATTTCGTGTTCAAATAGAAAATCTAATTAAATTGCGGATTTTGAGTTGGAATTTATTTAAAATCTATGTTCTAAAATCGGAATTTGATTAAATTCCATATTCAAATTTAAGACTCAATCAAATTCCGAATGTAATTTCAGAAATTTAGTTAAATTCCAAATTAAAAGACAGAATTTAATTAAATTAAAAGTTACCATAATTTAAAGTTGGAATTTAATTAAATTTGGTGTTTTAAAGTCAGAATTTAGATAAATTCTGTGTTCAAATAGGAAATCTACATAAATTCTGAATACAAAGACACATTTTAGTTAAGCAGTGAATTCGAAGTAAGAATTTCGTTATGTTCAGAATGAAATATGAAAGACACAAGTGAGAATTTCGTAAGTTTAATTAAATTTAGAATTTAGTTAAATTGCAAATTGGAGTAGTTATTACAAAAAAAGCTTAAATTTAGTAAAGTATTTCGTGTTCTGAAATTAGAATATAGTTAAGTTCCGGGTTCAAAGGTAGAACTGAAATAAATTCCAAGTTTAGAGTCTTAAATTTAGTTAAATTTATTTTAAATTTCGAAAAAAAAAGTTGGAATATTGTTAAATCCTGTGTCTTAAAGTCGGAATTTAGTTAAAATAATAAAGGAAATTTAATAATTATATTCCTAGTACAAAGTCAGAATTTAGTTAGGTATAATAAAATTCAAAATTTAGTTAAAGTACAGATTATCGTAGCTTAAAGTGTAAGTTTTTGTTTTCTGAATTCGAAATTTAATGAAATTCCGTGTTCAATGAGACAACTTAATAAAGTTCCGAGTTTAAAGTTTGAATTTAGTTAAATTCCGTGTTCAAGAGAAAAAGTTAATTAGGTTCCGAGTTTAGAGTTTGAATTTAGTTAAATTCCAAATTCTAATTCAAAATTAAGGTAAATTTCGACTTCAAAGTCAGAATTAAGATATATTTCGTGTTCCAATAGAAAATTTTATTAAATTCCCAATTCAAAGTCGATAATTAAATTCCCAATTCAAAGTCGGAATTTAGTTAAGATACAAGAGAGAATTTAATTAAATTTCGAATTCAAAATCAAAAAACCAGTTTAAGCAAAATCAAAAAAGAGTTTAGTTAAGTTTATTTAAATTCAGAACTTAGTTAAATTTAGTTAAAGCACAAATTATTGTAGTTTAAAATTAGACTTTTTTTGTTTTCTAAAAGTTGGAACTTAGTTAAATTTCGCGTTAAAAGTTAGAGTGTTGTTAAATTCCGTGTTTTAATGTCGGAATTTATATAAATTCGGTGTTCTAAAGACAGAATTTACTTAAATTCCGTGTTAAAATTAGGAATTTAATTAAATTTCAAATTCAGAGTCGGAATTTAGCTACCTCTCAAATTCAAATTCTGATTTTAGCTAAATTCTGAATTCAAAGTCAGAATTTAGTTAATTTCAGAATTCAGTTAAATTTAACGAAATTTAGTAACAGTACATAATTACCGTAGTTTAAAGTTAGAGTTTTTCGTGTTTTAAAGTCTGAAATTAGTTAAATTCCGTAAACAAAATCTTCTCCGTTCTGATACTAAAAAAGAGGGTAAAAATTGTAAAATGAATGATCACTCAATACATAATCATGTAGCTGGTTGCCAAATATTTTCATTTAAAAGTGCAATAAAAAGCTCTAATAAAAAAAAGAAAATGGAGCAGAAGACAATTAGTATCGATGATACTAACTGTAGATAGTTCGTAATTAGAAAACATGTTGTGCATCAGAAAATGCAGTTTGATAAATGAAAAGTGTGTGCCGAATTTCACAAAAATAGCTAGAGCTAAATCACAGATAATTGCAGAAAGTCTTTAGCACTCTATATTTCAAAGGTTAAGACGTTTAAAACATATGTTCATATAAACTTCTTTCTTCAAATCGGGCCCAAGAATCATCTCCTTAAATATTAGCATGTTATTACGAAGGATATATGTAAGTTACAGTGATATTTCTTAGCCCAAAATAATTTCTAAGAGCTTTAAAGATATTCTGAAATTGTTTCTGAGAAATAAGCAACATGCTACAGTGGTTGTACTATTATATAATAATTTACATAGGCTTAAGTAATATATTCTGTTAGAATCGACTTATTTCCTGATCAAAAAGTGATGCTCACTGCCAATTTTGGTAATATTAGGGTCGAGAAAAATTAAAGGTACTTTCTGACTTCGGCTTCAAGGTAATTTTATCTCCAGAATGAATTCGAAGAATTTAAAAGAAAGATGCTTTTTGTATCAAAAACCTTCACTTCATCAGATAAGTAAAATCTTCTTTCAAACCAGGCTTAAAAGAGCTATTTCACAATGTATAGACAGAACCTCTGGATTTGCCAGCAATGTGACAGTGGTCCACAAGAATCAAATACTTATTTTACTCTTTTTTTCAAATAGCAAACATACTAAAAATAAATGAATTTTGGCTCAAGGTAGGGAATGCAATAAATCAAATTTAAAATTATGCGGTGTATATAACTTTATAACTCGTTTTGTGAATCGGAAAAACTAAATGTCCGTCTTGCAAACGGGGCAAAGAACAAATTTACAGAATGTAGGTATCACCTGTGGATTTGTCAGTAAAGTAGCAGTGATTCTCAAGGAGCAAATCCTTAATTCAGTCGTTTTTATACTAACAACAGCACCAATTATCATTACTGATAATAATTTTGTGTTGTAAATTGCTAAAATCCAATTTTCATTAATCCCACAATTAATATCTACTTCTCTGAGTTTAGCCTACTTTGAGCTGAGGGGTGGCAAAAATCTGTACACAGTTTCCACACCTCTCACATAGCTACCGGCAAAGCTTCATCCAATTTCACACTACACCAATCGTCCTCAAAAGACGTATCTCGCCAGCAAAACAAAACCCGTTATTCGAGCTCGCTCTCTCTTTATGACCAACTTGGCGAAAACAATTAATACCTCCCCCCCCCCCTTTCCCCGCACCAACGAGTTTCACGTTCCGGATTTAGTGACGCTGCAACTGGAAACTAAACTATTGTATCTGATACCACTTGTAAATACCGTTTCCACACGGCTTCTGGACAAATCCGGGAAATTTAGCGGTGGCACTAGTAATTTTCAACCAGGTAAATTGGCTCTCGTATTCCCCTCGGAAAGGTGTACTTTATGAAAAGGGCCAGTTGTAGGGACAATGGAAATGTTTTCGGGAATTAAAGTGGCTTTTAATAAACAAAATGTAAATTTTGTCCGTAGGGCGAACTGTGTCTGAACTATAAGCCCCAATACCCTTTAACATCTGAAACCATAATATAAAAGTGTTATGTGGATGATTTTTTGGAAAAGAGCGTTTCTGAGGATTCTCTAATCCAGCTGTACAAGGACTGAACTTCTCTCTGCCCGTCAGACAAACTTGAGTTACACAAATGATTCTCAATTCCTAACTAACATAATAAGAATAATAATGACTTAAATGTTACACACTGTCAAGAAAACTACAATACTTAAGTTGAATTAGTTTCTGATTTCAATTCCAGAAATTTTTGACCGGTCAGAAATCACTAAAAGGTAAGAAATCCCACAAATAAACAAATGTATGGCCCTCTTCTCGGGTAGGGACGAACTCATGATGTTGAGAAAGTGAACTCTTCGGATGGCACACTCGCCATGTGTTATTTGAAGTTACTTTTCGAACCATGTGATGCCTGTTTGTGTTTATGTCTGATGTTTGCTAAGTAATTCCTTGTTGAAAAAGTCGTTGTCTGTCATTTGGAGGACTGTCAAAAGGATTTTGTAGGTCATCAAGAACTATAATGTTTAGCAAATTAAATTTTGTTTGAACAGTCGCCATTTGTCATTTAAACATTAGAAGTTTCCTTTTGAATTATAATTTTCTTGAAAATATAAAAACTTTTTTTTTTCAATTCCTTTTTGAATTTTATGATAATCGTGATATCAGCTCTTTTGTTGACACAGGTGCTATCTATTGGAGTTACTTTCAGAATTATCTAATGTCCATAATGCTTAGTAAGTAACTTTCTTCATCGACGACTTTGTTTTCTGTCATGGTATTTTCTGAATTTAAGTCGATAAAGTCTTTAATTGTAATTTAAAGTACTTTCTGAATGCTGTAAAATCCATTATTTTTAGTAAATCAACTCTTCTATTGGCACAGTCTCTCCTTTAATTTGAAATTTACTTTCTGAATTATTTGATCTCCATGCCACTTAGTGAGTCAATTTCTTAGGGCAAAGTGGTTTTCTTCGACATTTGAAGTTGCTTTCTGAATTTATAGCAATAAGGTTATTATCTGTCACCTGAGGTACTTTCTGAATTTTCTAAGATTCATAATGTTTAATAAATCAACTCTCCTCTTCGCATAGTTCATTTGCAGATTTGCAGTTGCTTTCTGAATTATCTGACGTCCATAACGTTTAGTATGTAACTTTCTTCATTGAAGACTTGATTT
This sequence comes from Taphrorychus bicolor, assembly GCA_951812265.1. Taxonomy (NCBI): domain Eukaryota; kingdom Metazoa; phylum Arthropoda; class Insecta; order Coleoptera; family Curculionidae; genus Taphrorychus; species Taphrorychus bicolor. The sequence continues at coordinate 19,547,219 of OX638303.1, forward strand.
GCAGTTATTTGAAGTTACTTTCTGAACTTAAGTCGACCAAATCTTTATTTGTTTCGTTTTGAATTTTCTGTTCTGAGATCCATGTATTTAGTAAATCAATTCACTCACAAACTCACTATCTGTCACGGAGTATTTTCTGAATTTTCTGAGAACCACGGTGTTTTGTAAATCAACTTTTCTGTTCATACAGTAACTGTATATAATTTGAAATTACCTTATAAATTGTCTGATGTTAATTATGCGAATTAAATAACTTTATTTATCGACGACACGGTATTCTGCTATCATGTACTTTCTCTAATGTTTTTTTTTGTCATTTGAAGTTACTTTCTAAATTTATGTCAACAAAGTTATTATATATATAAAGTAATATATATCTGTCACTTGAAGTACTTTCTGGAGTTACTCAGATCGACGATTTTTAGTAAATCTACTCTTCTATTGGCAGTCTCCACTTTAATTTGAAATTTACTTTCTGAATTATTGGATCTCTATGTTGTTTAGTGAGTAAATTGCTACGTCGGCAAAGTGGTGTTCTTCGTCATTTGAAATTACTTTCTGACTTTATATCAACAAAGTTATTATTCGTCACCTGGGGTACTTTCTGAATTTGCTAAGATTCATAATGTTTAAAAAATCAACTCTTCTCTTGGTATACTTCATTTGCAGATTTCAAGTTACTTTCTGAATTTAAGTCAACCAAATTTTTATTTGTTTGGTTCTGAATTTTTTGCTCTAAGATCCATGTATTTAATAAATCATCTCTTCTGTTGGCACAGTGACCACGCGTAATTTAAATTTACTTTCTGCATTGTTTGTTGTTTGTAAGTTATTATCTGTCGCTTGACGTACTTTCTGAATTTGCTCAGATCCATGATTTTTAGAAAACCAACTCTTCTATTAACACATTCACCATATGTTATTGGAACTTACTTACTGAATAATCTAATGTCCATAGTGTTTAGCAAGTAACCTTTTCTTCGGCAATACGATTGTCTTTTCTATAAAGTTACTTCCAGAAGATTTCTGAGAACCATGATGTTTAATACATCGATTTTTTGACCGACAAGATACTTTCAATTGTATACGTCATTTGAATTACTTTCTGAATGTATATCCACAAAGTCACCATCTGTCACGGGGTGTTTGTGCACACTTGTGGTTTTGTCTAAATTTTGTGAGATCCATAATATTTAGCAAATCAACTATTTTATTTAAATTTATTTTCTGAATTCTTTAATGTCTATGAATTTAGCTAAATACATTTTTTGTCGACTTGCTTGATGTCTGTTGACAGGAGTTATTTTTTCCGTTTTCTAAAATCGATGACATTTAGTAAATTAACTCTTCATTTAGTACAGTTGGTTTTTGGTCATTTGAAGTTGCTTTTTGAATTACATGATATCCATAATGTTGAGTATGAATATTTTTTCTTCGACGGCACGGTTGTCTCTACTTTAAAGTTACTTTCTGAAGATTCCTGGAATCCATGATGTTTAGTATGTTCATTTTTTGGTCGGTGACATGGTTGTATGTCACCTGAAGTCACTTTCTGAATGTATATCCACAAACTCACTATCTGTCACGGAGTGTTTTCTGAATTTTCTGAGAACCATGGTGATTTATAAATCAACATTTCTGTTCATACAGTAACTATATATAGTTTGAGATTACCTTCTAAACTGTCTGATGTTAATTATGCGTAGTAAATAACTTTATTTACCGACGACACGGTTTTCTGCTATCATGTACTTTCTGAATTTATGTCGATGAAGTCACATATTGCCTTTTCCTTGGAATATTTTTCGAATTTCCTCACAACGAGGATGTTTTGTAAATAAACTCTTCTGTTGGCACAGTTCTTCTCTATCACTTGAGCTTATTTCGTGAATTATCTGGTTTCCTGTTATTTGAAGTGGCTTGCTGAATTTATTTCATTAAAATCGTTATCCCTCAATTAGAATATTTTCTGAATTTTCTGAGATACATCTTTTTTTTCAATAGACAATCAACTCTTATATTGGCTAAGGCCACATGTAATTTGAATTTACTTTCTGAATTATCTGATAGTCATAATGTTTAGTAAATAACTTAATTCATGACTGATATGATTTTCTGTTATTTGAAGTTAATTTCGGAATTTATGTCAACGAAGTCATCACAATCTGCAACTTGTGTTTCTTTATAAACTTTCTGAGATCCATAATGTTTAGCAAATCAACTATTCTGTTGGTGTAGCAGCCATATACAATTTCAAATCATTTTCTGAATCGTTTAATGTCTATGTAAGTTTAGTTAAATACATTTTTTGTCGACTACCTCGGTGGTTGTCATTTGGAGTTACTTTTTGTGTTTTCTAAGATCGATGATGTTTAGTAAACTAGCTCTTTATTTAGTGTTGATTTTTGTTATTTGAAGCTGATTTTTGAATTATAAGATATCTATAGTGTTTAGTAAGCTTTTTTTTGGCGACATGGTTTTCTTTTCTATGAAGTTACTTTCTGAAGATAAATGATCTTTAGTATGTAATTTTCTTTGCCGACGACATTGTTTTCTCTTATTTGAAGTTACTCTCTGAATGTATATCGACAAGGTCATTATCTGTCACTTGGAGTACTTTCAGAATTATCTAATGGGTGTAATACGTAGTAAGTAACTTTTTCGACGAGAACATGATTTTCTGTCATTTGAGGTTTCGTTCTGAAAATTATCTTGAAGTCACTATCTTTCACTTGGAGTATTTTGAAACTTTTGTGAGGTACATGACTTTTAATAAATCCATTCTTCTGTTGAATCAGTCCCCATATGTAATTTGTATTTACTTTCTAAATCATTCGGTGTCTGCAATGTTTAGTATGTATTTTTTTTGTCGACGATATGGTTTTGTTATTTATAGTTACTTTCCGAATTTAGGTTGACGAGGCCCTTATCTGGAAGTACCTTCTGAATTTTCTGAGAACCATGATGCTTTGAATATCAAGGCTACTGCTAGAACAGCTGCCTATCATTTGAGGTAACTTTATGAATTATGTGATGTCAATATTTCATAGTAAGATTCTTCGTCAATGACATGGTATTCTGGAATTTGAAGTTACTTTCTGAATTTGTCGACGAAGTGATTATCATGCTGGTGCTTGTAGTACTTTCTGAATTTTCTAAGAACAGGGATGCTATGTATAATTTGCGGTTACTTTCTGAATTATATGATTTCCATAACATTTAGTGAGTAACTTATTTCGTCAACGACATGGTTTTCTGTCATTTAAAGTTACTTTCTGAATTTATATTGAAGAAGTCATTATTTCTCACTCGGAGTATTTTCTGAATTTTCTGAGATACATTAATTTCTAGCAAATCAACTTTTTTCTTTCCACAGCCGCCATATGTAATTTGAATTTACTTTCATGTCCATGATAATAGTAAAGTGTCCATGTGGGTTCTTGTCCATGATAGTAGTATTTCATGTCCATAATATTTAGTTGAGTACTTGCCGAATTTTCTAAAAAATCTATTGCTTTGTAAATCAACTCTTCGGTTGGCACAGGTGCTATCCATTATTTGAAGTTACTTTCTGAATTATCTGATGTCTATAATGTAGTAGTATGTACCTTTCTTCGCCTGCGACCTCATTCCATCCTGTCATTTGAAGACACTTTCTCAATTTACTGAGCTTTATAATGTTTAGTAAATCAACTTTTCTGTTGGCACACTAGCTACATGAACTCTTTTGTTAGCACAGTTGATATCAGTCACCTGAAATTACTTTCTGAATTATTTGATATTCATAATGTTTAGAATGTAACTTTTTCCTCCAATGAAAAGTTTTTTTCTATTATTTAAGGTTACTTTCTGATTTTGTGTCGACAAAGTCATTATCTCTGTCTTAAACAGAGTCAAATCTCTGTCTCTGTCTTCTGAATTATCTGAGAACCCTCTTGCTTGTAATCGTCGTAAATAATTAACTCTTTAGTTAGCACAGATGCTATCTATTATTTGTGGTTAATTTATGAATTATTTGGTGTCCATAATGTAAACTTATTCGTAGACGACATCGTTTTCTGTCATTTAAGGGTACTCTTTGACTTTGTCTACCTAAAGTCACATCTGTCACTTGGAGTACTTTCTGAATTTTCTGATATTCATGGTTTTTGTAAATCGACTCTTCTGTTGGCAGTTCCTCAAGAGGGGCAGTTCCTGTTCAGTTGATTTTGTCTCAACAATGGTATAATGGATGGGCACAATCCACATTCCTGGACTAGTTTTGCGGCTTGTTAATCTAAATCTAATCACTACAAAACTTATGTAAATTATTACTTGTTAAGGTTGTTTGGCTTGTTAAGGTGAGTCAGTCATATTTTTTTAATAAATTAAAGTGATTTCTATCTCATCAACTATGAGTTTTTATTGCATTATTTAAACTCATATTCGTACACTGATCAGCATACAGCATTGAGCGTAAGTTTTCACCCTCAGCCAGTGCTCAGACGGCTTATTGCGCCAAACAAACCAATTACTTACAATCGCGTCGACCAGACGCTTAGGTGCATGGTGATAAGCGCGCTCGGATTAAGCTGTTGTCAAAATATCCCAGTTGTTAAGTGTATTAACAAACAAGGAAACAAACTCTTCCATAGAAGTTTCTTGAACATAATAATGCTTAAATCTACTATTTCCGGAACGAGAGAAGTTTTGCTTAATGATTTTCTGCAGAAGTTTTCAGATTTTTTTTTTGACTTCAAACTGCGATTAAGCGAGTGTCTTTGTGCAATCGCACGTCGTTCGCAACTTTTAATTAGAAGCTTTCTAAAACAAGAAACTAAAGGACTTTAAATTTGTTTTTCCGTTTCGACGACGGTTTTTATCCAACTTTAATTTCGAAGGAATATTAATTAATTACTTACTTATTTATGTTTTCTTCCTAATCTCTAAGCTAGAAGCTTACCTGCAGTCGCGCTGGCATAGGTTCAGTGAACACCGGACTAAACCATCCAACCAGAGAACCAACAGTTAGCGCCCCAGCTAGCACTAACACTGTAAAGCATAGAGCCACTAAGAGCCTGCTCTGGCTCGATAGTACCATCGCCATTGTAACTAGTTTTTTTCACCAAGTTTTCACATTTTCATCGAACACAGTTACATTTTACCATTTCACACCTACAAGAACCGACTAGGGACTACATTGGATGCTCACTTGCAATGGTAGTTAAGTCGGTGACTGAATAAGGGCATTTTCTCTGCTTTAAATTACGACCTGAAAAGGGACAATGGGTAAGGTTGGTAAACGTATTTGTTGGGAGAGAGGTTTCATTCCTTCGTAAATAATTGCCATGAAATAGATTTGTAGAGGTTGGAAAACCAAAAGTTTCAGTCAAAAGATGTACAGACAAGTTTAAGCCTGAGTATTCATGATCAAACACTTCTTAGCAAGCCAAACATTTTCTGCTTCTTCTAAATATCACGACTATTTTGAACTCAGCTGGTCGATTACATGCTAGGCCATCGTTTCGGGTTTTTATGCCAATCACCTCTAAACTGATAAAAGAAAGAGACTCATTTTTTAACGAGTCGACTCGTCCCTCAAATGACTCGTGAAAAGGGCCTCTACGGCCTAGTCGCAAGGCTTCGCCCCCACCCCCCCATTGTTTACTATTACTACCCTAGATGGAGATTAACATCACAACAACAGTTACTATATGATAAAAAGGAGTACTGAGTCGCCTTAAGCAGTAATCTATCATCCAGCAATATGGCGAACATTTCTACAGCCTGCATAATTTTCTATCGCGAAAAGCCCTGTTTAAATTCTTGCAAAAGTAAAGGCAATCAATCTAATATTTAAAAATAACGCAGATTAAGAGATTATACGCCAGATTTTTAGCGAAAGCAGGTATTTTACCTCACAGCTCTAATGAGAATGGATTAGGGCGTTAATCTAATCCCAAAAGATTAAAATGGTAATTTGCCAGGAGTAATACAAAAGCTGAAAATGGCTCTCAATTTCCACAATACTGTAACATCTGGATACGAGATTTTTATACCCAATAAAAGGAAGTCCAGTTCCAAAGGCGGGTCCGCTATGAAACATCGATTTCGGATTTTGATAAGACGTTCTGTCATTGAATCTATAGGGTATCCTTTTATTAAATTTTCCTCGACGTCAGACGCTTGGCCATTACGTATATTGAAGACATTTTAAATTTTAAATCGACTTTCCGGTTTTACTCTCTTTTAGGGTTTGTAGATAAAATATATATGACGCAACTTTCTAAGGAACTAGTCAAGAATTCTAGAAAAGCAATTTAAGTTTTTGACAAGACTAAATTTCATAAGTTAAATAGGAAAAATGTGGAGAAGGTTAGAGAAGAAAGTATAGAATGAGGGAAATCATACTTGAACCAGTAGAAGGAATTAAGGTGACAGAAATTAAAAACAACATAAGAGAACATAAAGTGGTAAAGCTGCAAGTTGAAAGAGAGCAAAAAAAATAAAAAGAAAAGATTGAAGATTCTAACAAAGTTAAAATTACAGGTGAGTTTATGAGAGTGGAACTCGCTTCGCTTAGAGGAGAAAATGCGGCTTTGAAGATGTAGAAAAGGATCAAAACCTCAAAGAAATGAAAAAAAAAATGTATGGGTAATTGAGGACGATGTATAAGGAAACTTCAGTGTGTTAACGGTATGGGAATTATCATGAGGATAGGGAATAAAAGAAGCATAAAGGTTGGTTTATGCAAACTGTGGAAGGAGAAAAATGAAATCAGAGGAATGATTGCAGAATACCATAGAGAAGAGATGCCCTGTATAAAAAAAAGGATAGCGAGGGAATTGGAAGGGGTTAGAATATGAAACGAAGAAGCTAGGACCTCAGAAGAAGAGCGGGAAAGGGAAATGTAAATGGGGATTAAAGTTAATTTGATAAATATGGGACCATGTGAAGCAGATAAGAAATTGGCAAAGGGCCTGGAAACTGGTTTGGTTCGTCACTCCAAAGCTATTTGGGGGGGGGGGGAGATAATAAGTATTTGGAAGATTTTGTATGCGTTAAAAAAACAAAAAAAAGTAAGGCGGATTTTGGTTAGACAAAGATAGATAAGGGAAAATAATTGAAAAATAGCACAAATTTTAATGGTTAAATAGGAAAAGCAACAATGGTATCCAGGAGAGTGTAGTTAACGTTGAAGAACATAGTTGAGTTTAAGAAATATTAGAAGAGGTGTATTAATGGGTGGAAGGTTAATATCAAACGGATGCGACTTCAGTGCGAATGACCGTAGTTGTGTAGATGTAACTTTCAGTAAATATGTTAAAGAATGGAAAGTGTATGCATGGGAAAAAAGCATAAAGCAGGTTAATTAATTATAAAATGCGAAAAGTGTTTGAAATGGAGTAGTTGAAAAGTAAGGAGGATCTAGATGGATTGGTTACTCTTTTCCAGGAACATATTGGTAGGGCAGCAAAAGGTTAAATAATTAGAAACAAAATTACTGGTGGGATGATGAATTAAAGCGTATGAGAAGAAGCTTGAGGTGGATCAGGCTAGAAGGTTTCAAAAGCGAAGGATATAAAGGGAAACAAAGAGGAAATATAAAAAAATGACTAAAAAGAGAAGAAGAGTTGGGTTTAAGAAGTGCTCAAGATTTTAAAGGGGAACTCATGAGAGAAACTGAGGAAAATTATGGAGAAAGGAGGAGTTATTGAGAGATAGTGAGCACAAGTGGAAAGAAGAGAAAGGGGGTTGTCCTCATAATCTGTAGGAGAGTAATAAAAGGACAGTAAGGAAATGGAGGAGTATAGGGAAAAGTATTAAGATGGGCTGATGAAAGGAAAAGATGACACTAAAGGAGCGGTTTGACTGGTTTCTGAGCAAACGAAAGGCGGTGGGAGAAAACAAAACTCAATATTAATGTTTGGAAGAGGTAACAGAGATAATGGAGGGAGGTTTTATGAGGTAACTTTCAACCTGTTGAAGGCAAAACAATTTTCTCAAGAAGATTGAAAAAAAAAGTGCGTAGGTGGAATCCTAAAAACTTAGCTTGATGCCTACATTTGAAAGTCTTGAATAAGATTATAAACGAAAGGTTGAGAAGTTATAAAAAAGAGTGTGATGGAATTGAAGGAGGTGGAAAGGGTCATAAGAAATTCTGGCAATTACTCCCTGGTGGTGACGAAGGATCTGTCTAACGCCTTTAAATTGGCTGGGCCAATCAAGGTTGACAGGAGGTTGAAAGGAGCACAAAACATCCTCACGGGGATGTTTTGTGGAAAGGAGACATCCCGCGTCATCTGGGTGGGATATGTTGGAGTTTCTTGATAAATACATCAATAAAGCGTGATAAAATATAGATAAAAAAGAGTTGTCCTCAGGGATCGAGTCTGGATGATTTCTCGTGGTTGCTGAAAAGAATGGAAGAGATGCTGTTGGAAGAACGAATCAGAGGTATGGTTTATGCGGATGATCAGGTGGTCATAGCTCCGAAAGATTAAATGAGGATGGGGCAGGGCATGGGGTTTGTACAGGGAATATCAATAAAGAGGGAGATTGAAATAGAACATCGGAACGACAAAATAATGCTTGTAGAAAGAGAGGGAAAGGTTTAGTAGGATATTTGACAAATTGGATGAGGAAAGGATGGGATATGCTGGGATTTTTGTTTTCTGGCGGGAATCTGGGAGAGACATGTTGGAGTTTCTTGAGGATAGATTGATAAAGCGTGATAAGATAGAGAGAAAAAGGGGTTGTCCTCAAGGGTCAACTCTGGATAATTTCCCGTGGTTGCTGAAAAGAATGGAAGAGGTGGCGTTGAAGGAAATAATCAGAGGTATGGTTTATGCGGATGATCAGGTGGTCATAGCACCGAAAGATTAAAAGAGGATGGGACAGGACATGAGGCTCCTGCAGAGAATGTCAATAAAGAGGGATATTGAAATAGAACCCAGGAACGACAAAGTAATGCTTGTAGAAAAGAGGGAAAGGATTAATAGGATATTTGACAAATTGGATGAGGAAAAGATGGAATATGCCGGGATTTTTGTTTTCGGGCGGGAATCTGGAAGGGATATGTTGGAGTTTCTTGAGGAATAGATCCATAAAGCGTGATAAGATAGAGATAAAAAAGGGCTGACCTGAGAGGTCGACGCTGGATGGCTTCTCGTGGTTGCTGAAAAGAATAGAAGAGATGATGTTGGAGGAAATAATCAGAGGTATGGTTTATGCGGATGATCAGGTGGTCATAGCGCAAAGTAATGCTTGTAGAAAAGAGGGAAAGGATTAGTAGGATATTTGACAAATTGGATGAAAAAGAGAAGGAATATGCTGGGATTTTTGTTTCCGGGCGGAAATCTGGCAGGGATATGTTGGAGTTTCTTGAGGAATAGATCCATAAAGCGTGATAAGATAGAGATGAAAAAGGGTTGACTTCAGAGGTCGACTCTGGATGACTTCTCGTGGTTGCTGAAAAGAATGGAAGAGATGATGTTGGAGGAAATAACCAGAAGTATGGTTTATGCGGATGATCAGGTGGTCATAGCGCCGAAATATTAAAAGAGGATGGAACAGGACATGGGGCTCCTTCAGGGAATATCAATAAAGAGGGATATTGAAATAGAACCCAGGAAGACAAAGTAATGCTTGTAGAAAAGAGGGAAAGGATTAATAGAATATTTGACAAATTGGATGAGGAAAAGGTGGAATATGCTGGGATTTTTATTTTCGGGCGGGAATCTGGGAGGGATATGTTGGAGTTTCTTGAGGAATAGATCCATAAAGCGTGATAAGATAAAGATAAAAAAGGGTTGACCTCAGAGGTCGACTCTGGATGACTTCTCGTGGTTGCTGAGTGTTGGAGGAAATAATCAGAGGTATGGTTTATGTGGATGATCAGGTGGTCATAGCGCCCAAAAGATTAAAAGAGGATAGGACAGGGCATGGAGGTTGTGCAGGGGATATCAATAAAGAGGGAGATTGAAATAGCACAGAGGAACGACAAAGTAATGCTTGTAGAAAGAGAGGGGAAATGATTAGTAGGATACTTGACAAATTGGCTGAGAAAAGGATGGAATATACTGGTATGTTTTGAGACAGTTTGCCCGAAAACTATTTTTCTATCTCTCTATTATATCTCAGATTATTCCGAAATGAGTGGAGAAATGCATGTAAGTACAGATAGAGAGTTATTCCCATGACTGCCCGTTTGATATTTGATTGCGTTAAACTTGATACACTCCTGGGAAAGCTGCAAAAGTGGTATGGGTTCTGCCCTAGGAGTGTTCAATCCTGCGGACTTAGGTAAGGGAGGAGTAGAGCTGCGGTCTTATACTCAGGGGGTGAATGAGGTGAGAATTATAAAACTCAATAGATTGAACATTGAACTTACTAAAACACAAAAAATTATTTATCCGAATTAGATCAGAACTTACATTGTATATTAATCTCTTAAGATCAGAAATACATATAGAGAGGTACCCGGTTTAAAGAACAAATTTAAAGAAAAAGTTAAGAAATAATAATAAGGCTCAGAAAAACGAGGCACTTGTTCGAAAAGAGGAAAACAAATTTAGAATTGCTTCTTTAACTTTAGACATATCACCCTAAGCTTAAAATATGCCAATAGAATTGAGTTAACTCAATAAAAAAAAACATTATTTTCTGTAAGATAAAAACACTGAGAAAAAAAATGTTACCTAATCTAGAATAGGTTAGTTCAGAAGCGTATCTTGAACTCTAAATGTAGAACCTAACTAAGTCAAAAAAATACTAACAAAACTTTTACCTTAGATAGTTCAGAGGAAAAAAATATCATTTAAAAGTACTGCATTGGGCTCAGGAAATAACAACAAATCTCAAATGCCTCATATAGTTTAGCATTAGTTTAGACAAAAAAATAAAAGCTCAGAACGTATCACAGGGCACTGGAAAATTATTTACGCTGTATACAGCGGGACTAATATACTCAAACACGTTTTTTTGTAGTTTCAGTATTTCACCTTGATCTCAGAAAATACTGAAAAAAAAGTAGTAACCAGAGTTTGCTCAGAATTCATTTTACCAATAATTTTTGGCAATTTCTTAGGCTCAAAAATTCTCATAAAGCCAAACGAAGAGTTACCAAGTCTAGAAAATGGTAACAAACTTAGAGACGTTTCTTAACACCAAACGATTACTTCATCGAACCCTCAGCCAACTCGCTGCCATACTGACGTATCGATTGAAATTTTTCTCCCGGGATTGGCAATATTACATCTACGAAATCTGAACCTAAACTCTTATTCAACACGGTGAAAGAATGCATTTATGCATTTTCGTCCGTTCCCTAGGGGCGTCAGCCAATCATATCGAGCGATCCACACAATTAAATCTCCGCGATGCTGCCCAGCCAATGGAAAAATCAGCAGTCGCATCGACGTCCTCGTTGTCTAGGGTAATAAAACAGTGGTCTGGACATAGATTTTACTACGACGGGTATTCTTTGAATATGAAGACATTCAGCACGATTTATTGCCTAAACTACCCAAAAATAGATGTCAATAAAATTTAGTTAAATTACATGGCCCAGGAGTGATTTAAACAGCTCAAAGCGTCATGCAAAATAGTGTTACTCAGTCTTGAGGAGGTCAGAAACGAATCAAGAACTTTTACTTTAAATGCAAAAATTAAATGCATCTTAAACCGAAAAAATATAATAGAGCTGTTATCTTGGCTTAGATAGAAAAATAACCCTATTTAGAGGAAGACTTAGATCCGTTTTAGGAACTTTATATATACTACATTGCATTCAGAAAAACTAGCAAATAATGCCTTATAATTTAGCATTTAATAAGACCAAAAGGTAAAGCTCAGAAAAACTCAGACGACTGAGTTAGTAAGTTACTCAGTCTAAGAAAAAATATTTTCAGAGTTTTTAACAAAACTGGATATACTCAGAATGTTGACCAAGATCACTTAACATGCTCAGAAACTAAAAACTTTTATCAAAACGTTAAATGAGTTTAGAGATGTAATAAAAACCCTGACCTTCTAAAGGTTTGCAAGTTATGTTTTAGATCCTCCTTACTTTTCCCCTCAGCCATTTCAAGCTGTTCCTCATCCCTTTTAGAATCCACCCAATTTGTCCTATTGAAATCATACAGCTACCTTTCGCATTTTATAATTAATTAACCTGCTTTTATTCTCTCTTCCCATTCATACCCTTTCTATTCTGTAACATCTTTACTAAACGTAACATCTACACAGCTACGTTTATTCGCACTGAAGAAGGTGTATTCCTTGGTAATCAGCTAATCGAGACACTCTCGTCGCATCCGTAATATCCCCAAATCATGCTTCATGTTTGATATTAACCTCCCACCCATTAATACACCTCTTCTAACATTTCTTAGACTCAACTCCTTCTTCTTCAACCTTTACTATCCTCCCCTGGATACCATTGTTATAAATATGAAAGTTTGTATGAAAAACTTAATCTAAATGTCCATATAGACCTCCTTGCTTCAAAGTTATCAATTCTTTCTAGAAGAAAAGCTTCGGTAAAGAATATCCCAAAAAAAAAAATATCCTCCACAACAAAGATAAATGGGTGCTTAACCCACTTCGCTTTCGCTCTGGATTTCGTCTCCAAAGGAACCCGTTACCAACGACCCAACATGGCAGATTGGGAGCTCTCCACAAAAGTGGTCAGACCAACCCTGCTAAAATTCACGATTATCCCTTTCGACCATACAAATCCGCTGGGGAGGATGGAGTGTCCCCGGAACTATTACAACAGGGCCTGTATCAACTCGCGTCTCTATTAACCAAGTTCTTTAGAGCGAGCCTTGCATGGAACTGTATTCCAAACTGCTGGTTCAGGGTGAGGGTCGGCTACATACCAAAGATGTTAACAAGGCTAACAAACCATCAGAACTAGCACTCCACACTCTGCTGGAGAAAATAAAGAATGCCAAGTATTCAAACTTAATTGGGAACTACTAAACCAAATGACGACTGATGGTACAACAACTATTAATCAAGGTCTAATAACGAGGATATCACATGACCTAATCTACCTAAGTTTTAAGATATTGGTACCAAATACGCTTAAACCAGTGACCTGCTTGCGGATGCACGCCCTTACAGTTCTTTCTCTTGAACAGTAAGTTCTTGACTACAGCAACAACTTTTCAGGTTAAGACGGTCCTTCAGGAAGGCACTGAATCTACAAAATTCACCTATGAAATCTAAGATCCTGACGACTCTTCAGACAACTGAGTACTCGGAGTCTGAGTACAGAGGATCGACGCTGAAACTTCTATTAAACAGAACAGCAGCATATTTTCAGAAGGATAAAGCACCACATGAATCACAGCATAGGAATAGTCTTCAAACGGCGACAAATTCCTTTAAAACTTTTCAAGCGTTTAGTACCAAGGTTTTCCTGAATTAAAAAAAAATTTCATTGAAACCTCGTTTTTTTTAGTAGAAGATGACAACATTAACTCCAAAGAAAAATGCCACTAACCTAGAACTCTAAAATTACTCCTTATAGCCATGAAGATAATGTAGACGAACTACCAAGTGAACGTCTCTCACAAGATGTAAGACAAGACGGAAAGCAAGTTGAAGCTGAGGAAAACCAAATTGAGAACAACACTGTTCAAGTTGAAGAAACTGATGAGAGAATCAAGAAGGGAATTCAGAAACCGGGAATAATGGTGGGTACAATCTAAGAAGACAAAGAAAAAACTGGTAGTGTTTCAAGATTATGTATTGTATTGTATTCAATGTGAGTGGACTTGTACATACCTCCACAGGGACCTGCGGTCTATTGTGCTGCACTCGAAGTGTTGCCAGCAAGGTTTGCCCCTGCTTGCTCCATTGTCACCCGTTATGCCCAGACACTCAACGAATCTCTCGGACGAAACTGCGTTTGCACCTTGAGACTCAATGAATGTGTTTCCGAACAGTGAGTATCTCAATCTAGCAATAGCCGGGCAGTCACAGAGGACCTGCTTGACAGTGGCGTCTTCCTCCAAGCAGTCCGAGTTTTTGCAGGTGAAATCTTAGGTGGCTATGTCCTATGTACAGGGCAGTGGCCACTCTGATTTGTCTCCTATTTAGTCTAAGGAATGTTTGGGTTTTTGCCCTCCCTGGTCCCGTGATAATTTTTTTGAAGTGTGATAGTCTGGGTAGGTTCTTCCACCAGTCCTGAGACATGACATCGTTCCATTTCTAGAGTTCAGCCTCGACCAGAGAGTATGGGACTTCCAATGCCGCCTCCAGGCCTACCAATGCAGAGCCCACCGCCCTCCTGACTAGAGAGTCGGTACTCTCATTGCCTTTGTAACCACGATGGCCCAGGGTCCACATCAGTGTGACGCTGTTCTCCTGCGAAAGGATGTTCAAAGTCCTGTGGCAGTTCCAAACAGTTTTGGAATAGCAGTGCAAAGACATAAGCTCTAGAAGCGCTGCCTAACTATCCGAGAAGATCTTTGTTGATCTATTGTGTCCTCCCTCCTCTAATAGGTGTCGGGCACACAATTCAATGGTACGTATCTCGGCCTGAAACACTGTGGTGAATCGGCGCAGGCTCTTTGCTAGGCAGATCCATCCGATCTCCCTACACTCCGAAGATAGCCCCTTCGTCGGTTTTGGATCCGTCCGTGTACCAGGTACTTCCTGCCAGTGTGGGAACCCCGACGACGTAGCGAGTGTCTAATGTACGTTTTAATGTCATGAGGTCGGAGACCATATTCAATACCGCAAGGCCTTCCAAGCCAGCCTGGGTATTATTGGTCTCACCATCAAATGGCTGTGGTGCTGGGTGCGTTACTAGTTGCAGCTGGTATGTCGCCGTCAATGCCTCTCGTTCCAGATGTATTGGAAGTGGAAGCATGTCACCATTGGAGTGGGCGTCGTTCTCATTCCCCCCGTGATGCAGAGACATGTTTGTCTTTGTAGTGAGGACAGCTCTGCTTAGCTTTGATGAAGCTCTGTCTGCTCTTTAACTATGTCCCCATAAGTGATTATCGATCGTATTGTCGTCACGTGGAGCCACATAGTCTCTTGGGGTCCCATTCCCCATTCAGGATTATGATTTGGTGCTAGTAAAATATTTCTTTTGTATTCCAACTGGTGCGATAACGATCTAACGAATTTGAAGAAACTCTGTTTATAAGGAATGACTTGAGCAAGTGTAAAGAAGTAGCTCAAGAAGAAACCAAATCGTTGCAGGAAAATGAAAATGGAACGAGACCGCAGTAATACCACAGTAGCACACCCAGAAAAGGGGTGAGCTGGTTACCAAGATATTTAAACTCATTTAGGAACGTGGGGTTTTCAACAGGATAATGCCATTATACCCGTGTGGGGTTGCTAGTCCCCCATCGGGCGCCTCCCCAGGTGGCGAATAAGGGAATGCCTGCCAGATATGGGTGGTACCGGGGAAATTAAATACCCGAGGCGGACCAAAACTAGCAAACTGCAGCGTTTTGACTCAAAATGAGCGGCTGCAAGCAGCGTCTGACCCAGAGTGGGTGGCTGTCAATAACAAACTCGCCCACATCAACCACGAAATGACGAATTTTAAAACAAACATACCCCAGGTGAGTAGAGGGCTACCCTCAGAATCTCACACTGACCCATCAGTTAGCCCTACGGATTCTGGGGAGGACAAAAATTGGACCAGTACAATGTCCAGGAAGAAATTAGGGAACGGATCAAGGAAAGAACTACTAATCGCGACCTACAATATACGAACAATGAGAACCGATGTGCACCTTGGACGAGTTGGAGAACAAACTAGAAAGCATCTGCAGTTTACCGAAAAGATCACCACATTAAACTCAAGGCACATACTTTACGAAAAAAACTCTGAAATCGACGACCATCTAGGGTGTGTAGGTTTTCTCGTGAACAAGAATATAAAACATATGGTAACTAAATGTACGTCGGTCTCAGTTACTCCATACAAATTATTCATATTTACGCCTCAATTAGCACCTCAGAAGACGAAGAAGTGGAACAACTATATGATGACATAACGGCTGCAAAGCAAATGGAAAGAAACACATTTTAAAATAGTTTTAGGGGATTTTAACGCAAAAGTAGGAAAATGGACTGGCACGGACACCGAATACATTGGACACTATGGACTGGGGCAAAGAAACAACAGAGGAGAAATGCTTGCAGACTTCCTTGAGAAAGAAAATCAATACTGCATGAACACCTTCTTTAAGAAGCCACTCCAACGAAAGTGGACGTGGAAAAGTCTTGATGGCACGGTAAAGAACGAGATAGATTTCATCCTCGGTAACAACCGGAAAATATTTAAAGATGTAGAGATTCTAAACAGATTCGACACCGGAAGTGACCACAGACTGGTGCGAGCGGGTCTTTTATTTGACTTAAGACTAGAAAGAAATAAACTCATAACAAAACCCACATTTCCAACAGCTAAAACTCTGGACGCAAACAGGGAAGAGTACCAGAGAGAAGTCGAAAAACGCCTAAAACCTATCGACATTGCAAACCTGAATGTAAATCAAATAAATGAGAGAATCAAAACAGGCATCCAAAGAGCAGCAAGAAAGATATGTTCAAAAGCAAAGCCCCCGAAAGACCCCAAGATCAGTACAAACTCCAATAAAATGATAGAACAAAGAAGACATATGGAAAAAGGGACGGACGGACGGACATAAGGAGATACAAAACCAACAAGATTCTGAATACAATAGAGAACAACTCGAACATGAAAGTACTAAGATCAAAACTTTCGCGCGGAAAAACAAGAATAACCAAACTTCAGAACCGACATGGAACTATAATCTCAAACCTAGAACAAATACCCCGCATAGTCAAAGACTTCTGCAACGATCTGTATTCGTCACGGACGCCTGATACCTGCAAACACTGCGAACCTTAATTGAAAAAACAACGGAGTATAATGTCCCCATCCATCTGGCGTTTATCGACTTCCACAAAGCCTTCGACACGACTGAATCGTGCTCAATCCTTGAAGCTCTAGGAAATGCAAGAATAGACTCAAGATACTCCACCATACTCAAAAATATCTACAAAAATTCCACGTTAAGATAAATGAAGAAATAATCACCAAGAAAATAAAAATGGGCAGGGGAGTACGCCAGGGTGACACTATCTCACCAAAACTATTCACTGCAGTCTTGGAGGACGTCTTCAAAAAACTTGAATGGGAATCGAAAGGTATAAAGATCGACGGGATGTACTTTAATCACCTGCGATTCGCCGACGATATCGTCTTAATTTCGAGCGACCCAAGGGAGCTGGTGGAAATGATACAGCAACTCAACCAAGCTGAAGAAGTCGGACTAAAAATGAATACTGGAAAACGAAAATGAGTCAAGCAAACCCTCATATAACGCTGGACAACACTGCTATCGAATGCGTAAACCAATATACATACCTCGGCCATACGATCATGCTGGGAAAACCAACTCAAACAGCAGAAATCACCAGACGTATAGGACTCACATGGGCAGCGTTTGGTAAACTACGATACATCTTTGGGAACAATAGTATACCTATAAACCTAAAGAAAAAGATTACGACTCGTGCATCTTACCAGTGGCTACATATGGCCTAGAAAGCCATGAGCTTAACAAAAAAGAGTGTAAAAAGATTAAGAGAAACACAAAGAGCCATGGAACGCAGAATGCTCGGGATTTCATTGAGAGACAAATTAAGAAACGAGGAGATTCGAGGAAGAAGTAAGATTACGGATGTGGCAGAACGGGTGGCACGACTTAAGTGGAGCTGGGTGGGACATTTCGCTAGACAGAGCAGTGACAGATGGACAACCAGGGTTACCCACTGGCAACCAAGAGCAACTAAAAGGAACAGAGGGCGACCACAGAGAAGATGGCTAGACGATATTAGAGCAGCCGTTGGCTGAGACTGGTATCACAAGATATATGGAGAGGCCTATATCCAGGAGTGGATGAAGAAGACGAAGAAGAAGAAGAAGAAGAAGAAGAAGAAGAAGAATGCCATTATAGCCAATTTAGCATCTATAAGAGTTTTTTTTTTTATAAAAACTTCTATATATCAGTTAGTTCATATTTGTAGAGCTTTTGTGAAAGTGAGAGATCGACAAAAAAAAGAGCGTAGGTTGACCTTCTTTACATGACATATCTCTGGTTTTCTATCAACCTCTACCTTTTTCTTGACCATTTTGAATTCCTAACATCTGTTAGTTGATTACGCCGTCTTATCAATGATGAACAGAAAACTTAGCTTACTCCTAAATGAAAATAAGTTTTACAGCGAGGCCAAATGAAATGAGAGTGAATGATGTAAATCAGTCTCTAAATTAGATTACCTACTTAATTCGATATTACGACAGCAGAGTCAGGATCAGGGTAAAAGTTTAAAATGTACTTCTTCTGGGCGTAAAATCCTTGTAAAAAAAAGTAAGGTCGCTGTTAAGTGAAATCAATGTTTTGTCATTTTCTTCTGCAAAATAAAGTTTTTCCTTCAAACTTTCTGAAGTCTGATAGACGACTTACTGAACTTTGATAAGCAATCGCAAGAGTATAAACCGATCTTCCTCGGAAAAACAAACCGCCTTGAAACCGAGATCCCAATCTAAAAGTAATTTGCCCCAAATAGCGCGCGGCATTGCGGACTAAAAAAGAAACCATCAGACATTACGAACACATCAACGTTTATTATTTGCTGGTGCCGATCTCTCATACGATTAAATGAAAACTTAGTCGCAGGAACCTTGGAAAAATTGGCCGAGGCCATAATGGCCAGTAAAGTCACGAACCAAGAAATTGGAGAATATCAGAACGAACTCCGGGAAAAGAGTATTAAAACTTTGAAGAGAAAACCGCGCAAACTTTTAAGCCTCGTTTCATATGATTATTGCGAAATATTTCCCGAATTACCGAAACCTTGTTAGGTTTTACAACTTCAATTAGGCGCAACTTAGAGGTTTTTCTCCTTGGTCTTGAAGCTGGGGGCCAATACGGCTTCTGATTGGCCCCTAAACGGGGCTTATTTAAGGTAATTGGAATTCCTCGGTAGGAAAAGTATCTAATTAATACCAAAAATGTTATTTTTTGAAGAAATGAAATTCGAACAAGAGGTCGACAATTCCATTACAAATAAATCCAATTTTATCGCCTTTTGAGTACTTTCGAAACGTACGGGGCAATAAATAAGCTATCGGAAGCTAAAGTGCTTTGGAACGGCTTTATGGCCGTTCTATGAGCGTTCTAAATCGATACCTGTAAATATTTAATTTTTCCTAAAAATATACGTCGATAGAGAGATTTTTGTACACTACTAGGTATAAAATATTTTGTTTGGGACGCCAGGGAAATTTGGCGGGGCAATGGATCATGTCGGTTTAATGTGTCAGCGGCATATCATTTGTAGATGGAAAGTGCAGAGTAATGTCAGTTTGGTGTGTGTATTCGTTTCGGATTTAATGTTTTGTCATGTGGAAAGCAACCGGTATAAAATAAACAATTTTGCCGTGAGCATTTTAATTAATTTCATCAGAAAATGCAAAAAAATTACCAATTTATATATACATTTTTAGTTGTCTTCGAATAGGTCATAAATAAAAATTAAAATTCTCTTATCGACCTAATAATTAAAAAATTATTTTTAAACAACTATGCAAATTTAAACCATTAAAAACATGTCCATTAAAACGTATCGGTGACAGGAAAGCAATGAGTCAATCCAGCCCGGCCGGCCCCTGCTCGTTACCATTTTCCTTAATAGTATTCGCAAAGATCACATTTACGTCTTATTTTTTATAAAATTTTCGTACGCTGTGTTACCTAACGCCAATGTGTTTTGTTTATGTGTGCATTTCTGCATTCTTTCTTAGTCTTATGCTATCTTATGTCTAACTTCACAGCTCTAGTACTATATCATTATGATCCAAAAGGATCTAATTCCATTTCGCAGCCAACTAGATGACGTTTTCTAATGAACACGCCCCGTTACATTACATTATGCTTAGGGCATTAAGCGAGACCCAATAGAGAGTACTAAATCTAAGTTTTAATCTTATAATTAAATATGATGATGTGTGTTTTGTTTAAATTTCAGTTTTCAATTAGGAATGTTAGAGATATAGAAAATTCACTGCAAAAGCGTCTGCTGCAACAAGAAAAACTAACTGCAAAAAGAGGCTTAACAGTGTGCAAAGCTGTCGAGATCAGTCACCAGCAGGAGAGGTATCTAAGAAATGAGTGAAGTGGATGAAGTGAAAATCAAGAAAAAAAAACCAGGAAAATCTTTAATAAAGGAAAAAAAGTTGATCATGCTCCCTAAAATTCATTTAAATGTGACGAATTACATTCAAAGAAATCCTGTAGTTTGTGTGGAGTGTGTCAAAAACGCGAGGCAAAATTATAGTATAACCAGTATAGACATTTAAAAAATTAGGTAAAACCCCCCTTTTTTTTGACCGAACGACCGTCATCAGGTACCAGCCCACTGTTTAGAAGTAGCAAAAGGAGTCGTTTTTGGGGGGGACTCACGAGAAGAGTTGAATTTGGGAGACTCGCGAAAGAAGTGTTAGTCTGGGTGCTCACGAAGAGAGACCGGTTTTGGGGTGACTCACGAGAAGTCGGTGCGGGGAGCCGCGTTGGGACTGGTTGGAGGTTGACATTACGCCGGAAGAACGAACGACCACCATCAGGTACAAGCCCATTGTTTAAAAATAGCAAAAGGAGTCGTTTTTGGAGGGACTCACGAGAAGACTCGAGTTTGGGGACTCGAAAAGGCAGTCTAGTTTGGGTATTCGTAAAAGAAGTGTTGGTCTGGGTGCTCACGAAGAGAGTCCGGTTTTTCCAGTTAGGAAGGACGAACGACAATCAGGAATCAGCCCACTGCTTAAAAGTAGCAAAACTAATCGTTTTGGGGGGGGGGGACTAACGAGAAGGGTGAAGTTTGGGAAACTTGCGAAGGCAGTATAGTTCGAGGGCGCTCGAAAGAAGTGTTTGTCTGGGTGCTCACGAAGAGACACCGGTTTAGGGGGGGGCTCACGAGAAGTCGGTGCGGGGAGCCGCGTTGGGGCTGGCTGGAGGTCGACATTACGCCGGAAGGACGAACGACCACCATCAGGTACCAGCCCACTGTTAAAAAGTAGCAAAAGGAGTGGCTTTTGGAGGAACTCACGAGAAGACTCGAATTTAGGGAACTCGCGAAGGCAGTCTAGTTTGGGGACTCGTAAAAGAAGTGTTAGTATGGGTGCTCATGAAGAGAGTCCGGTTTTTCCGGTCAGGAAGGACGAACGACCAACATTAGGGACCAGCCCACTGTTTAAAAGTAGCAAAAAGAGTCGTTTTGCGGGCGACTCACAATAAGAGTAAAGTTTGGGGACGTGAAGGCAGTTTAGTTTGGGGACTCACGAAAGAAGTGTTAGCGTGGATGGTCATGAAGAGAGACCGGTTTTGGAGGAATCACGAGGCGCCGGTGCGGGAAGCCCTTTTGGGGCTGGCTGTAGGTCGACATTGCGCCAGAAGGACAAACAACCACCATCAGATACCAGCCCACTGTTTGAAAGTAGCAAAAAGAGTGGTTTTGGGGACTCACGAGAAGAGTCGAGTTTGGGGAACTCGCGAAGGCAGTCAAGTTTGGGGACTCGCAAAAGAAGTGTTAGTCTGGGTGCGGGGAGCCGCTTTGGAGCTGGGTGGAGGTCGACATTACGTCGGAAGGCCGAACGACCACCATTAAATCATCTAGTCTCTCTGTTTAAAAGTAGCAAAGGAAGTCGTTTGGGAGGGGACTAGAGGGGGACTCACGAGGAGGCTCACGAGAAACGAGAAGACAGTCAAGTTTGAGGACTCGCGAAAGAAGTGATAATCTGGGTGCTCATGAAGGGAAACCGGTTTTGGGGGGACTCACGAGGAGGCGGTGCGGGGAGGCGTTGGGGCTGGTTGGAAGTCGACATTAGGCTGGAAGAACCAACGACCGACATCAGGTTAGAGAGAAAAAAGGACAGTCGGTGCGAAGGACTCACGAAGGAAGTGCAGTGTTGAAGGGTCTCACGAGGATTTGTGCAGGCAGCCGCGTTTGGGCTGGTTGGAGGTCGCTACGCCGGAAGAAACAAATAACCAGAGTTGGTACCATCAGGTACCAGCCCACTGTTTAGAAGTAGCAAAAAGAGTGGTTTTTGGAGGGACTCACGAGAATAGTCGAATTTGGGGAACTCGCGAACGCAGTCAAGTTTGGGGACTCGCAAAAGAAGTGTTAGTCGGGGAGCGGGGAGCCGCGTTGGATCTGGTTGGAGGTCGACATTACGTCGGAAAGCCGAACGACCACCATTCACTGTTTCACTAGCTCACTGGTACCACCTCACTGTTTAACAGTAGTGAAAGGAGTCATTTTGAGGGGGACTCACGAGAAGAGAGAAGGCAGTCAAGTTTGGGGACTCGCGAAAGAAGTGTTAGTCTGGGTGCTCATGAAGGGGGACCGGATTTGGGGGGACTCACGAAGAATCGGTGCGGGGAGCCGCGTTGGGGCTGGTTGGAGTTTAAGTCGGAAGAACTTACGACCAACATCTGGTTAGAGAGAGACAAAGACAGTCGGTGCGAAGGACTCACGAAGGAAGTCCAGTGTTGGAGGGACTAACGAGGATTTGTGCAGGCAGCCGCGTTTGGGTTGGTTGGAGGTCGCTACGCCGGAAGAAACGAACGACCAGAGATGGTACCATCAGGTACCAGCCCACTGTTTAGAAGTAGCAAAAAGAGTCGTTTTTGGAGGGACTCACGAGAAGAGTCGAGTTTGGGGAACTCGCGAATGCAATTTAGTTTGGAGGTTCGCAAAAGAAGTGCTAGTCTGGGTGCTCACGAAGAGAGTCTAGTTTTTGGTGGGACTCACGAGGAGTTGGTGCGTGGAGCCATGTTGAGGCTTGTTGGAGTTTGACATTACGCCGGAAATACGAACGACCCTCATCAGGTACCAGGCCTCTGTTGAAAAGTAGAAAAAGGAGTCGTTTTTTGAGTTACTCGCGAGGAGAGACGAGTTTGTTTGTGGGCACTCGCGGAGGCAGTCTAGTTTGGGGACTCACAAAAGAAATGTTAGTCTGGGTGGTCACGAAGAGAGTCCGGTTTTTGGCGGGACTCACGAGGAGTCGGTACGGGAAGCCGCGTTGGGGCTGGTTGGAGGTCGACATTACGCCAGAAGGACGAACGACCACCATCAGGTACCAGACCTCTGTTTAACTCTCTGTAAATCTGTAAATTAGAAAAACGAGTCGACTTGGGGAACTCACGAGAAGAGTCTTTAGCCTGGGGAGTCGGGAGAAGAAAAATTTGTTAAAAAGAAAAACAGGGGAAGAAAACAGTCTCGAAGAGATAATTAAATATAAAAAGGAAAAAAGTAAACAAATTGTGAAAATAAATAGAAAGAATGCAAAAAATAATGATAAATAACTTAAACAACAAACTATAGGAGTTTTAAGCGCTGAATAATCTAAGAAAAAGTAGGAAACAAAAAAAAACGCCAAGAAAATAAGCAAACGAATAATAAAGGCCGGAATAGGCAATATTAGAAACGAAATAAAAAGAACATAACCATTTAGGAGGAAGTTTAAAGGGCCGTACTATAAAGTTACAGGAAGGATAAAGAAAACAAAAAGAATAAAAAGATTAGAACGATGTTCAAGAAAGAAATGAACAAAAACGCCTTTAGAATAAAAAAAATTAATCGAAAAAATAAGTTAAGGACAAAAGTTGGAAGAGATAAAAAGGTATTGAAAAATATATTCCTGAAGAACTGGAGAAAAAAAAACATAGAAATAAAAGTAAGTGAATCAAGAAAACTAAAAAAAGGCGCAGAAAATATGAAAAATAATAATAAAGGCAAGTATATTTAGCCAAGATTAGAGGCGAAATAAAAGAGAACGTGAGCATTGAGGAAGAGTTTAAATCCCTGCAGTTTTTACAATTAGAGACTAGATATTTTTAGAAAGACAAGTCAAGCCGTGAATTCCTACTAATGCCTCGGGACGGGATGAATTAAAATTGTTTTTATTTCAGTAATAATTTTAATCAGTAAAAAACCTGAAGAAAGTTGTTTAGCAACACCATTTGCACGTGGCTATTTTCCATTTATTCCGTAATTTATTTTAAATTTATTTTTTACCAAATCACGTCCAAATTGCCTGGTTCGGTTGGACAAGTTCGGAATAAATGGAATTTCAGTGGAACTCTGAAGCTAAAAGAT
Source organism: Taphrorychus bicolor (assembly GCA_951812265.1). Classification (NCBI taxonomy): domain Eukaryota; kingdom Metazoa; phylum Arthropoda; class Insecta; order Coleoptera; family Curculionidae; genus Taphrorychus; species Taphrorychus bicolor. The sequence goes on from OX638303.1 coordinate 19,571,423, forward strand.
ATATCACCGATTAAGGCAACTTGACGCCAGGTTTGGGGCTTCTTGACCTCAAGTTTGGGACTACTACACGTTTATAATCACTTCCTAACACCAGCAAGAACGTCCTTAATCCTTAATGCAATTGGCTTAAAAACAAAACCGAACTAACTTAATGTTTGCCTTAAGGTGGTAACAAATTCAAGCTCTCACACTAACTTTGTTATTCTCAAAATTAAACCCATATAATTTGTACTCGTTTTCACCTAACTTTTTCCGGAAAAAACGATGGTTCAGTTCAATTTTTGAAACTTCCAACCGTTCTCGAGATGTCTAGAAATTTTGTTATTTTTAAAATAAACTATGAAGTTTGTACTCGTTTTCAGCTAGCCTTTTCCAGCAAAAACGATGGTTCAGTTTAATCTTTTAAATCTTCAACCGTTCTAGAGATACCTACTAAATTTGTTATTTTTAAAGATAAGCCCATGAAGTTTTCAGCTAGCTTTTTCTATTTAATGCAATACTTTATTCCAATTTTTGAAGCTTCCAACCGTTATCGGGATGTCTAGAAACTTCGTTATTTTCAAAATAAACCTATGTCCAAAGTTAGTTTTTCGTCCCCTAGTTGCTGCTACTGAAAAGGTGAAGTTTACGCGGATCAGCACATTACCAGAGGTGATTCTCTAAAAGTGAAAGAAATTGTGTGTGTGTATGTTTCATAGACTATCAAAAAACATTTGATCGCATACAAAACCACAAGCTCCTCAATGGGCTTGATACAAACCAAAAGGATATTAGATGCATTGAAAACCTATATTGGAACCAAACTGCGCAAATCAAATTAAGTAATAATATGTCCAGCGCCATACAGATTATAGGGACGGGGGGTACGAAAGGGATGTGTGCTGTCTCCACTCCTATACAACTTATATTCGAAAACAATATTCCAGGAGGCTTTGGAAGACGTAGAAACGAGAGTTGAGGTCAATGGAGTGTGATGTATAGTAAAGATATCCACAAATATCTAAGAGAGTAGTGAAATATCAAGACACAATAGTTCTTCATTTTAGAGTTCAGCATCCAAGAAAAATGTCATCAAAGTTTCGAGGTAAAGTAACTTTTTCCAATGAGTTGTTTGCAAATAATCATGTTAATTAATTTCTCTGGTTTTTCTTTCTCAGCAAATTTTCCATTTTATCCTCCTTAAGACACAGAGCTGTCCAGTTGTTGCATTCTGTGTGATTTACTGCATTTCCACTGACCTCAGCTTCAAATATTATAGTTTGGCACTAAGCCTCCCACCAGAAAATCCTAAGTTTGTTGTACAAGTAACACTCAAAGCTTGGTTCAACTAAACACGAGGCTAAACTTGATTGGTAGATAAGAGAATTGCCTTGTTTTGCATCTTTAAATCATTTTTGACACTTGGTGACAGTACGTAATGCGATTCAAATGCACGATGTCGACGATACGGTCTTAATCGCTGATAGTATACACGACCTACAGCGTCTGGTCAACACGGTAGGAGAACAGAGCAAATCAATGGGCGTAAATATCAACATCAAAAAAACAAAGTTTATGATCATCGCTAGAGTTCTAAATATGTTTGAAAACTCCACCATAACCTTTAACGCAAAGCCCTTAGAAAGAATAGACAACTTTAAATACTTGGGCATCTGGCTTTTTGAAGACTAGGCATCAGACAAGGAAATAAAATGTGGCCTTGAACAGCTCGATAGGCATCCCTGAGGTTTCCAAGAGTGCCCGGTTTCGACCTTAACCAAAGACTCAGCTTCATGAAATGGTACGTTTGGTCGGTGCTTCTTTACGGCGTGGAGGGTTGGACATTGAGGGCGACTGCAATTAACAAATTAGAAGCTTTCGAGATGTGGCTGTATCGCAGAATCGTGAAGATACCTTGGACCGCCAGATTAATAAACGAAGTCCTAAGACGGGTCAACAGAGAACGTAAACTGTTAGAATTTATTAAGAAAAGAAAAAGGGAATATCTGGGGAATATAATGCGAAACACGAAGAGAAGCAATTGAAAATATTATTACAAACATCCATTAGTAGATACGTATTGGAAGAAGAAGAAAGAACGTAGAGTCCGGTTTAATTTTGTTTAATTTTCTTCCTAGATGATCACTTTCAATGACTACTAGCTTATACGGTTTTGGGTAGTTTAGACGGGGTTTTGGATAGTCTATCCAAAATGATCATTCAAATTGAACCTTGTGAACGCATCTGTTCAATATTCATCTTGAATTATCACTTTCAATGAATACCTGTTTAAACGGTTTTTTTTCCTGGATGAATCATCCAAAGTGATCAACCAAATTGAGTAGGGTCAACGCGCCTTTAGGATAGTCATATTGAGAAAGAAATAAAACCATTAAAATAATAAAATTTTTAGTAGCAAATAATTGCTACTAAATGGTCCTGTCGACCTTCCCAACGTTAACTGATTCGACTGTAGGGTGCTCCGTGATATTTATTCCCCCGCCGTGCCGTCCCTTTGTAGTGGTGGGATTGGGGTGAGGGTAGAGGTGGCGCGGGGTTTGGGCGCACTTTTAGTATGTCGAAGGGCTCGTTTCCAGTCTTCATTTAGGAACGTACTTTTCTCCTTCCTGATTCGGATTCATATAAAGTTTTTGAAAATTCATATAAAGGTTCAAGAAGTTTTTGAACCAAGTAGTGTTCAAAACTGGGTTTTGTATATATTTTTTTGTTACAATATTGTGTTTGGCTAATAATTAATAAAACGTGTAAACAGCAAAGGGTCCAATACAATATAAAACACGTTCTAAATCAACTCATATGTGCCCTATCCCATTTTTCATAACGCTTGTTTCATTTGCGTCAGAATTTCCTTGCTGGAGCTCGCCCCCAAAATTAATCACCACATAATTCGTCGTGCCCGTCAAACAAAATGAAAATTATACCGAATAAAACTGAATAATTTAATTTCGCCTCGGGGCTTTATATAATAATTTATAAATATTTATAAAATGCGGTTTTGTATGGATTCGCTACAAACAGCGAGGCGATAACATCCGAAACATTTAAAACTGTTGATGTTCGCGTGTGCGGAGCCCTCGCACCGTTATGTTTATTAATTGTTCTAGTGGAATTTGCATTTTATTAAAAGCCAAATGGTCCGTCGAAAACCAAAGGGAAAATCGGAAAGTACCGAAATGACCGCAACGACTAACCGAAGTGATTAAAATGGCCTGTAGGCCTTGCTGTTTAGGGTGCGCTAATACCGTTTAATTTGATAAATTTCGTTCAGACCTTTGGATATCCCTTTGACGCGTGGACCTACCAGGCCCTTTATGTAGCGAGATAAAAGGACCTAAAACAAAGCGTTACTATTAGTTATCCCGTGGGTATTTTAATGTTTCGCTGAGTAGTCCGATGGGGGAAATAGTTTGTGGAGTAGAGGACTTTAATTAGTTGAGAACTTGACTACACAACAGCGTTTGTGATTACAAAATATCCACCACACGCCGAAACACTGTCCAATAAAAAAAGGGTACATTCACTTTCACTATTCACTTAGTATTGACATCACGTAGGCGTTGGAAGTCTGACTTTGATATTTTTTTTAATTTTTCAACATATGCTAAAAGCAGAAGAATATAAATTAGAATGAAGATTTTAAAGGTAACAAGATGTCAAAAATAAGTGAATTATTTATATGTGAAGATACTAAAGGCACACTCGGAGTCAGCTTGTCTTTGTGATTTAAAAGTCACAGCATTTCATTAATTTATACCGTGAAGCTCAAAAACTATAGCAATTTATGTATAAAAGTTCGTTAATTATAACTCGATTTTAAGTGCGAAAAGGTGATCAATAGTATATTATACAAGCATTTAATAAGAGCAGTTATTCTCGAGGGTATTCTCAAATATTAAACACAATTTTAAAACTACAACCACGACTGCCCTCGCTAATCGACGGCGCGACGTTTGATGCGTCAGATAGAAGACGGTCTGGTCGCCTGTGGATGTTCATTTCAATGCTACGAGGGAGGACGGCAAATTACCTCATTTTATGCCCCATTTTAAGTATTTATTTGTGAAAAGTACATATTTTATAGAAAAAGGGACACTGTAACCTATATTTGTCACAATCAATTCCAAATAGAAGGATACTTATTTGAATGAACCAGTGGTAACTACCGATTTCATGTTTAGGGCGGGTTTCTTTGTGAGTTGCCAGTTGCCTAGGACATGCTTGGTTTCCATGACACTTGTGATTAATATTCATTATTCACAAGTGAATAAAGATTAAGTACCATTAATCTTGAGAATGTACAAGAATAACGTGATTATTATGGTATGGTCGTGGATTTCAACAGGAAGGAGGAACTTACGTTTCTATATGCAGACTGGAAGCGAGTTCTGAGACATACTTCAAGTCTGCCGAAACTCCGCGCCCCCACTACCCCCACCCCAATCTCTCTACTGCAGCCGGGTGAATAAATATCACGGAGCTCACCACAGTCAAATCAGTCAACGTCGGGAAGCACGGGAGATCACTTCGCCTCTGATAATGTCTGCCGCAGCTGTAGACGAAACATCAGGAAGAAATTCCATTTTGCCACAGCTTCTAACCCCGGCAAACACTTTAGATTGTATTTTGACCGGCCGTGAAAGCCTTCACAGTTTTACAGACAGATATGGGTTACGTTATTAACATTTCACTCATTTTCGACCTAGAATTTAAATCCGTCGTAAATCATACGGGTGCTACATTTTAAAAAAATACATAACAATTTATTCTTTTTTGAGTCACCCGGTAGAGTTTCAAATATTTTTAAATTGTGTCCTTCTAGGATCAGTATATTCGTATAAAAAAATATTTAACTTTTTAGCTGCAAATGACTGATGCGAATAGTTTGAGACACCCTGTATTAATTCATTAGCAAATTGGACCTTTCTTGCCATATTCAACATACAACTAAGAGGTGTTCATTATAAAACTTTATCTAGTTGGCTATGATTTTTTGATAGAAAAGAAGAGAGTTATAAAGGCAAGTCGTAACTTTGTTCAACTGCAAAAAAACGTATTTAAATTAATTTTAAAAGAAATGTGATGTTTAATTTATCAAATAAAAATATAAACTTTAATTCACGATTTATTATTACCACAAATGTTCACAATGTCGTCCATTTTCTTGGAAATGTAAGTTCAGGCGTCTTTAAAAACCGAAATAGGAAGTTTCTTTGTAGTTCAACTTCATTCACTCAGTTTTGGATCGATCTAAATAAAAAGTACTAACATCGTATATTTTTTGGAATTGACAAAATGTGGTGAATACGCAAATGGATTAACATACAGGAGGTTTTATATGAAATATCGCATCCATTTTTAAGGTTATAATTCGAATCACTCTGTATAAAATACTTATAGAAAAAAGGTATTTTTTTTTAATCAGGACTCTGTATATGTAAGTGAACGAAATTTTTAGCTTTTTCGCAGGAAACTCTTAGAAAAATAACTAATTTAAAACATATAATAACTTTAAACTTAAAAGCTAAAAATTTCGTTCACTAACATATTTCGCAGAAATTAACTTTCTTTTAACTTTCTGTATATGTAGTAGATTTAGTGTCATTATCTTCATTTATATATATATCAGACAAAACATAAGAGTAACAATAAACAGGAACTATAAAAGAACACCAAGAAACAAATAATTTGAATAAAAATCAAAACGATGAAAAGAGTGAATGTAAAAACATTTGGAATGGTCAGTTAAAGAAAATAATATGTTCAAGACAGAAAAAAGACAGACCACAGAGAAAAGTGGCACAGAGTTAAAGTTTTGTTTCAAAATTGTCTGAATGTAAATCAATTTACATGACAATTGTTTACTCGTTGGACAAGATCAAGTTCAGGTCAAAAAACCCTGAAAGATTAGAAAAAAAATCCAATTTAGATCTTGTATAATAACAAAAAAAAATCCACAAATTCAACGAGACATAAAGGAAAACAATGGAAAACAATAAGAATAAAGCAAAATAAATATAAAAAAACTTATAAACATTTCTTAAAAGAAGTTTTTCTTTTTACACCGAGTTTCTCTCAAAAAATTATTTTTGACTCAGTGAAAAAGTTTTATTTCAGCCCAAAATCGGTATTAAAACAGAACCTAAAAAAAATCATCGGGAATCCACAATTAAAAAAAATCAATTTTGGGCTAAAAATGGTCTCAATTCAAATCAATCAGTCATTTCAAGGAATGAAAACTCAATAAGAAGTTCAATTTTGATCAACAACAAAATAATAAATTGTTGAAAACATAACAAAGAATAAGAATAGAAAATTACGAAAAGCACAGGAACAATAAAAAAATTTAGCAAAAAAAACAATAAAATACACGAAAAGGAAATATGTGAAGTAGACAGAATTTATAGAAAAATAAATGTTCAAAAGAGGTAGATAGTAAGAAGCACAAATTTAAAATAATTCAATTTTGTGTTTTAAAATTTCTATTCGACATTATTCTTCGCTCTATGTTCACTCGTTGAAAAAGTTCATATTTCGTTCCAGAAATTTCTAGAAAAAAAAAATATTAAAAGTACAATAAAAATAGAAAAAAACGTCAAAATAGACCCAAAACATAAAATCTGCAATAAGCAGAGATTATAAAAAAAATTCTAAAAGAAGTATTAAGTAAGAAACACAAATTTTAAATATTTAAAATTTTAAGCCAAAATCGTGCAAAAGTTGCAAATAAAAAGTCTCTCTTCGCACTAAACTTTTTTCAATATAAAAATCGAGATTTGACTTGACTTGTGTTTTAAAAGCTCTAGTTCGAGCTAAAACCGTGTGAAAAACTTAAAGCATCAGGTATGATTAATCGTTCAAAATCACAGTTCTGGACAGAAATTGTCTCATTACAAACCATGTAGAGTGGAATTGTCCCCTTGTTGGAAAAGTTTTACTTTGGTTCAAAATTACCCCATAAAAACGAAAACCCAATGAAAACAGCATTTAAGATCGATAAAGAAAATTAAAAGAACAAAAAGTTGAATTAAACATAACAAAAAAAAATAAAAAAAATGAAAAACCAATGACAACGAAAAACTTGAAAAAAAATGGCGAAGAGGAGGAGGGCAAATAATTCCAAGCAACAATAAATTTCGTTTTGGTTAAGTAGCCAAAAAAAATGTTTTTTTTTAAAAGTTGCTACTTTATATATAGAAGAAAAAATAGTTTTAATAAAAAAATGAGTATCTAAAAAAGTTGTAAAAGCTAGCAATTCCCACAAAAATAATTAAGAAATGAGTTCTACAGAAGAAAAAGGAAGTTGAAGAAAAACTCGAACAAGTTGTTACAGAAGAGGAGGCTGAAAGAGGGCTAATCGCCAAAGTTATTGTTGAATAAAAAAGTGAAGAATCGGAATAACATCAGTTTTTGAACTACTGTTGTTAAGACAGAAGAGAAGAAAGCAGGTTGTGAAGAGAGTATAATTTGTTTAAAAGAAGAAAGATTGCAAAGACGAGAAAGCCGAAATTGTGACTTTACATAAAGAAGAAAAAAAAAACACCGGGGAAGAGAGTCCAACTTATACTATTGAAGAGCCACCAGAAGAAGTACAAGAGACCACAGTTCTAGAAAAAGACATTCCAAAGAAGAAATAGTAAAAAAAAATCATTAAGGAAAATAAGAATGGAAAAGAAGAAAAAACTGAAATTGCTAATGTTGAATAGGAGGGTAAGCTGCGAGAAATTATGGCAAATGTAAACTCTTCTCTTCCCAGTTGTCACTGAATCACCAAAGTGGACAAAAATTAACAACTCTGATGAAATATCACCAGACCAAGCAAGTATTGTTGCCTTTTCGGTCCTTAAACAGCTTATTATATTGTTACGAAGAGGAAACACTATAAAGTATGCGTCCTTTATTATAATAATTATTTTTAAGGCATTTGTTTCTATTAGTTCTATTTGTTTTGCCTTATTTACGATCATAATTCTGAACTTAGCCTAGTAAATACAATCTAAAGTGTTTTCCGGGCTTTGAAGGAAGTGGTCCAGAGAATTTCGCCCTGACGTTTCGTCTACAGCTGCGACAGATATTATCCTCACAAAACTGCTGCAAGTTAAAATAGGAAATACTGACAGCTTTATTAAAGACTTCACTCATTTCGTCGAAAAACTGCACTATTTGACTCTTTCTCCAGGAGAAAGTCTCATTAGCTTCGATGTTGTTTCGTTCTTCACGATGGTACCCATTAACAGAGCCATGGAACATATAAATAAGGGGAATCATAGAGATTCTGTATGTGAGAGCCAAGAGAATTTGTGAGTCGGCTGATTTGGAACGGAAAATGAAGCCTCTGGAAAGATCTTTTGTTTGGAATGGATACAGCAAGCACGAGTCCGATAGGGCCGTCCGTTCAAGGAATGTAGAGCATCAGGAAGGAATAACGGGCGAAGATGAAGAAAAGTCAGCAGTAGCAGAGCACGCTCTCTCCGAAGGTCACGACATCCTTTTCAACAAGGTGGATATCTTATATCAATCGCAGCGTTTCTATCCGAGACTAACGAGAGGGGCTATTGAGATCTTTAAACACGGCAACAATTTCAACAGGAAGGAGGAGATTACGTTTCTAAATGCAGAACGGAAGCGAGTTCTACGACATATTTCAAGTGCGTCGAAGTACCCCCACCCCAGTCCCTCCACTGCAGCCCGACAGCGGGGGAATAATTACCGCGGAGCTCACCAAAGTCCAATCAGTCAACGTCGCGCCGGGAAGCATGTGAGATCAATTCGCCCATTGCCTCATCGCCTTTGATAATGTCTGCCGCAGCTGAAGACGAAACGTCAGGAAGAAATTCTATTGAGCCACGGCTTCAAGGCCCGAAAAACACTTTAGATTGTATTTTGGCCGGCCGTCAAAGCCTTCACAACTATACTTTTGTTCATTACTGCAGACTTCCACATATGGTTACTAATAATTTTTTTCACATTTCCTATTCTTCAAATAAATGCATATTTATCGGATTTAAATGAGAACAGAAGCTTTCTGAGTCTAAAACAACGGTTTCGTTGTTTATTATACCTTTTGTTTCTGAGATTAAATATGGTTTTAATTAGGAAAGCCTAGGCTGATTCTTATGTTTGCTCAGAAGGTCTTTTCTTACAGCTTACAAATATGCGACTAAAATAAAATTTGAAAGCCTCTTCAAAAACCTTCTGCTTCAAAAGCAACCTTTTTCGTCAGGTCTCTATGATTTCTGAGCTTGGCTCCAGATAAGATGCACTGTTTTCTTTCTTCAGTGATAAAATTTTTCATTATGCTTTTCTGAGCTTTAAGCCCAAATTAAGTGGATACATTTGTTCATTACTAGAGACTTAAGAATCTAAAAATGATTACTAGTTATTTTACTCAGAGTGCCTATTCTTTAAAAAATGTATATTTATCGGAATAAGATGCAATTTATAGTGAACATAAATTTTCTGAGCTTCAAACAAGGGTTTTATTTTTTAATATTTCTTTTGTTTCTTAGCTTAAATATGGTTTTAACTAGGAAAACCTAGGCAGCTTGTTATGTTGGCTCAGAAGCTCTTTTCTTACAACTTCTTACAATTATGCGACTAAAATAGAATTTCAAAGCATCAAAAACCTTTTACATCAAAAGAAACCTTTTTCATCAGGTCTCTATGACTTCTGAGCTTGCCTCAAGATAAGATGAGCTGCTTCCTTTCTTCAGTGAAAAAAACTTACAGAAAGATACAGCTATAGATCATAAAAATTTTTTTTACTCAGAAGGTTAAATAGATTGTACTGGTTCTTTATGCCTTCTGAGCTTTAAACCAATATTGAGAAAATACATTTGTTAATTACTGAAAACTTAAGAATCCAAGAATGATTACTAATTATTTTACTTAGAATGCCTATTCTTTAAATAAATGTATATCAATTTATAGAAATAAAATGCAATTTAGAGTGAACAGAAACTTTCTGAGCTTCAAACAGGTTGGAGATAAATTTACATTTTTAAATTTACAAAAACCTTCTGAGTCAAAAACCAGAATGATGTTAGAATACCTTAACATCAGTATTGTATAAGTCAACCTTGCTTCAGAGTTTCAATCTAAAATAGATTATATGGAATTCTTTTTTTACTAGTGCTCAAAAGGTTTTTTAAATAAACCTTGTCAATTCTGTAAGTTTTTTTCTTTTCTTCAAACGTATATCATAAACCTAAGAATTTACGAATAATATATCACGATTGTTTAGCTCAGAAAGGCCATCAAATCCTAAGCAAGTGTTTTATCTTTTGGCAAAAAGTTTTCTTTTTCTGAGCTTATATGATGGGTTTTATTATAAAGCACAGGGCTGGTTTTTTATTTACTCAGAAGATCTCTTCTTGAAAAGACCATCTAAGCCTAAGCAAGTGCTGTGTTGTGTATCTTTTGGTAATTTTTTTTCTGATGTTATATGATGGGTGTAATTGCACACTACAGGGGCTGTCTTTTTGTTTAGTCAGAAAGTCTCTTCTTAAAAATACTCTGATTTAGGTCACATGATCTTAAAACAAAGATTTCGTCTTTTAGCATAGCTTTTGTTTCTGAGCTTATATCATGGGTACAGTTACAAAAAACTGGTCTGATTCTTAATATGTTTGCTCAGAAAGTCTTTTCGTAAAAAAAGGCTTATAGTTATTTAATAAATTTACATTTTTAAATGTGCAAAAAACCTTCTAAGTCAAAAGCAAAAATGATGTTAGAATACCCTAATTCTGTATAAGTCGAGTTTGCTTCAAAGTTGCAATCTGAAATAGATTAGGCGGAATTCTTTTTTTTACTAGTGCTCAGAAGGCTTTTTAAGTAAATTGCGTCAATTCCGTAACTTTTTTTTCTTATTTTCAAACTATATATCACGTTTATTTAGCTCAGAAAGACCACTTAAGCCTAAGCAAGGGTTTTATCTTTTGTCAAAAAGGTTTCTTTTTTTTGAGCCTATATGATGGGTTTTATCATAAAGCACAGGGCAGGTTTTTTGTTTACTCAGAAGATCTCTTGAAAAGACCATCTAAGCCTAAGCAAGTGGTGTGGTATCTTTCGGTAATTTTTTTTCTGATCTTATATGATGGGTGTAATTACACACAACAGGGCTGTCTTTTTGTTTAGTCAGAAAGTCTCTTTTTAAAAATACTCAGATTTAGGTCACATGATCTTAAAACAAAGATTTCGTCTTTTAGCATACCTTTTGTTTCTTCAAATTCAAAAAATTGGTCTGCTTCTTAATATGTTTGTTCAGAAAGTCTTTTCGTAAAAAAAGGCTTAGAGTTATCTATCAAATTTACATTTTTAAATTTACAAAAACTTCTGAGTCAACTTCAAGAATGATATTAGAACACTTTAACATCAATACTGTATAAGTCGAGCTTGCTTCAAAGTTTCAATCTGCAATAGATTAGGCGAAATTCCTTTTTTTACTAGGTCCCAGAAAGTTTTTTTAAATAAACTGCGTCAATTCTGTAAGTTTTTCTCTTATCTTCAGACATAAATGAGAATGTTTATTACCATAAACCTAAGAATTCACAAATAAAATTTCACGTTTATTTATCTCAGAAAGACCATCTAAGCCTAAGAAAGTGTTTTATTTTTTGGCAAAAAATTTTTTTTGAGCTTATAAGATGAATTAAATTACACACTGCACATAGAAACAGATGTTGACTTTCTGAGTCACATCTGTTTGTATTTGATCACAGATGACCTTCTGAGTCAACATCTGTTTATATGTCTTAACGTCAATTTTGTAATGATTTCTGAGCTTTGAGATAAAAAGTATAGCCTGAAACAAATTGAGGTGGTTTCTTTCAAAAGAAAACAAAATACTTCAGACCTGAAAAGAAGGTGTTTTTCTATGTATAGTCCTCTGTAAACTTTCTGAGCTTCAAAAACAAATTAAATTAATTCCTATTTAAACCCAAAATTTTTTTGATAAGTTATGTTATGGCCTTAAAAACAATTGAGGTAGGTTACCCTCAACTGTCACGTTTACAAATACGTTAAAACTTTATGGATGATGTTAGAGAAAGGCGCCCGGCAACATCTATTTCTGACACTTTAACACCCTTAATATGAAGGAACAAAACCTCTACCCAACACAGGCAAAAAATGCTTCATCATCATTTACATTTTATGTAAACATGACGACCTCTCGGAGATTAATCCCTCATGGAAACTAGCAAATGTTTAAATCCCTCTCCGCCCTTTACTGCTCCTCCACCTCCTCCTCCTCCACCTCCTCCTCGGCCCAGATTGATTAATCCACCAAAAGCCACAAAAACTCCCGAAACGACCCAGCGAAGTTTCGTTCGAAAAAAAAATTTCGGAAAGTTCGAATGACGATTGCGAGTGGAGCGCGTCCGGAGTGAGGATGGAGCGAAAACGACGTCGACTCGGCGTCGGCCACGCTACTATTCCCGAAGAAGCGTCGCGACGCCGACCTGTGTTGTGCCGGCAGATCGGCTGCGCACCGTAACAATCAAAATATCTCTCCTTTGGGACCGCCAATTGTTTATTGCTATAGTGAGGACTCGGATGGGAAGTGGGTAAGTGGGGTGCTAGGGGAGGGTGTTTAGGTAGGTATTTCATGGCCATCTTTAGTATTCTGACCGGAGGGTTAAGCCAAAGTTTGAGCAAAGTTCACCTATTTCTTAACGCTCCAAATAAAGTTTTCTCTGCCTGATCATACAAATCCGAATGTCTTAATGAAGCACTTGTTATGTCAGATCACGTGGGCATAAAGACGAGCTGGGTTCAATTGAGGCAAAATACGAAATGTTTCACAGACGAAGGAATTGTCTCTATCTTGGTCCCAATACTAAATTTAACCTGATTACAAATCGGAGTATTTGCTATCTGAGCTCATTTACTTTATCCAGTTCCTTGTTCTACATAATATAGACTTTCTGGTTCATCTTCTCAGCATTATCAGCCAGTCCAAGCTCCGACAATAATAAATCTGAATTCTAATCCTTGTGAGTTATTTTAACCTACAACAAACGATATATTTTTTATTTTCTTTAAGCTGATTAAAATATCCTTCTCCCTTTTTAGCCATTTCCAAATTTGAACTTCTATAACATGGGAAATAATAGACCGATTGAAGAGAATCTACGGTTTCTGTCTTTTTCTTGGCGTCCTCTTTCAGATACTGCAGACGCCAGTCACATCGAATCGGCACTTTTAGGGATAGACATCTTCGTTGGTCGGTTTTTGGGCCTTTTTGGATTCGGCTTTAAACAAACATCGTTAAAGAAGTAGCTTATGATACAACTGTTTTTGAAATTCAGTTTGGATTGTTTAGAAGGTATTGAAATGATGACTCATTTAGATAAAAACCGCACAAAAAGGTTTTTCAAAATTTTCTTGAAATTGACCGAAGAAGGTTTTTTCCTTCTTTTTTAGTTACTTTCTACATTGAGTATTATCCAATGTGGAGAAACATTGTAGCGATTGGATAAGTCGTTAATGTTGGGTGAAAGTTGTACCATTTTTAGACAATTTGAGTATCTTTTAAGCGATTTTAGTCCTAGTTTTAACTTGAATTTCTCGAAAAGTTCACAATTTGCGAGGGTTCAAGAGGTTTTAACTGATTTTGGCCTTAATCCTAAATTAAATTTTTCCAAAACACCAAATGTCTATTTTTACCTGCTTGTGTCATTTTTTTCAAAGATTTTTGATGTTAATGTTTCAATGATATAGGAAATTGAGGTTAAAATTGGATAAAAATTGCCTACATTGTCAAGAAATGCAAATTTAAACTTTTTTTAAGAAACTTACTGTCAGGGCAAACTCTGGTAAATCAAAGTAATTGTGAGTATGATGTAATTGTAATTGAGTTTGCCCTAAAATTAGGTTTCTTAAAAAAAGTCTAAATTAGCATTTTTAGACAATGTGTGTAGTTCTTACCCGATTTTAGCCCTAATTTTACCCTGAATTTCTTCAGAGGCTTCAAATTTGGAATTTTAGAAGATTTTGTGTAATTTTTAAACGAGCACCTGAAAATTGCAAAAAATGCAAATTTGTATTTTTAGACACATTAAGGCATCATATTTTGGCCAAATCTTAACTTGAATTTCTCCATAAACCCTAAAATTTTCATTTTAGACGCTTTAAGTTTAACCGATTTTGGCTTTAGTACTAACCCGCATTCTACAAAACAATTTTAAACTTGTACTTTCACATGCTTTTTTTATCAACTTTTATCAATTTTTTATCAATCTAAGTCAACCGGAATTCCTCCAAATTGTTCTTCTCCATTCTTTGGTTAATTTCTGAACGATTTTGGGCCTAATCTTAAATAGACTTTCCCCAAAAATACCAACTTACCCAGCAATTAGCCCCTAGAAAAACACCAGTTTTGGGGGCTTGTATTCAAATTTTATTTTGTTTACCGACAGATAATTTTATCAGAAACACATCGGAAGATCCGAATCAGTTTTGCCTAATTTTGTCCTGAAATTGATTTTTTCCAAAAACTTGAATATCATCATTTTTTGGTACGTAGGTCTAATTCTACCTTGCACCGGTCTAAATTTGCATTTCTAGACAATGTGGGTAGTTCTTACCCGATTTTATCCTAATTTTAAACTTTCATTTTAGACGCTTTAAGTATAACCGATTTTAGCATTTGTACTAACCCGTATTCTACAAAAATCCAAAATTTGTACAAAACACAAACAAACAAGAGGATCCGAATCAGTTTTGCCTAATTTGTACTGAAATTGAATTTTTGCAGAAACACGAAAATCAGCATTTTTAGGTATGTGTTGAAACTCTAACTTGAATTTCTCAAAAGGTTCCAGATTTGCATTTTGAAATGCTTTGAGTCGTTTTAAACCAATTTGGCTCTAAATTTCTTTACAAATTCTAAATTTGCATTTTTAGACTTTTTTTTTTATTTTTATTTCTATTTGAATGATAATTTTAACTTCCCCAGAGGCTCTAAATTTGCACTTTTAGACACTTGAAGTAACTTTTAACAAATTTGGCCCTAATCCTAACTTTAATTTTCCAAACCCTATAAATTTACATTTTTATATAGCTTTGAGTCCCTTTTCAAAGAATTCTGCTCTAGTTGGTACCTGACTTTATTCAAAGAGACCATATTTTAATTTTGATGCATTTTCTGGAACAAATTTCACTTATTTTGGCCAAAAAATGTATATTTTCAAAAATTACTAATTACTTTGATTTACCAGAGTTTACTCTAAAATTAAGTTTCTTAAAAAAGTCTAAATTTGCATTTCTAGACAATGTAGGTAGTTCTTACCTGAGTTTAGTATAATTTTAACCTGAATTTCTTCAGAGGCTTCAAATCTGCAATTTTAGACGGTTTTGCGTAATTTTTAAACGACTGTGACCCTAATCCCAACTTGAAAATTCCCAAAAATGCAAATTTGTAATTTTAGACACTTTGAAACATCATATTTTGACCCCAAACTTAACTTGAATTTGTCCATAAACTCCAAATTTGCATTTTAGACGCTTTACGTTTAACCGATTTTGGCATTAGTACTAATCCTCATTCTAAAAAAGTTCTAAATTTTCAGACGTTTTAAATAATATTTTTTATCAATTTTGGCCTTAATTCAACCTCAATTTTTCTAAATGGCTTTTCTACGTAATTTAATTAATTTCTGAACGAATTTTGGCTTTAATATTACCTTGACTTTCCCCAAAAATACCAACTTACCCAGCACTTAGCCCCTAGAAAAACACCAATTTTGGGGGCTTGTATTCAAATTTAATTTTTTTTTTGACCGACAGATAATTTTATCAGAAACACATCGGAAGATCCGAATCAGTTTTGCCTAATTTTGTCCTGAAATTGATTTTTTCCAAAAACTTGAATATCATCACATTTTTTGGTACGTAGGTCTAATTCTAACTTAAATTTTTCAAAAGGTTACTGATTTGCATTTTGAAATGCTTTGAGTCGTTTTAAACCAATTTGGCTCTAAATTTCTTTAAAAACTTTAAATTTGCATTTTTTGATTTTTTTTTATTTTAACCTCTATTTTAGCCCTAATTTTTAGACGGCTTGTGTAATTTTGAAAAATTATGACCCTAATCCTATTTTGATTTGTTCGAAAAATCTAAATTTGCGATTCTAGACACTTAAAGTAACTTTTAACAAATTTTGGCCCTAATCCTAACTTTAATTTTCTAAACCCTCTAAGTTTTGATTTTCACATAGCTTTGAGTCCCTTTTCAAAGATTTCTGCTCTAGGTGGTACCTGACTTTATTCAAAAACACCAAATTTTAATTTTGATGCTTTTTCTTGAACAAAATTTACTTATTTTGGCCAAAAAATGTGCATTTCCAAAAATGACTAATTAGTTTGATTTACCAGAGTTTGCCCTAAAATTAAGTTTCTTAAAAAAATCTAAATTTGCATTTCTAGACGCAGCCTAGACTTTGCAGACTAGATGTGGGTAGTTCTTACCTGATTTTAACCTAATTCTGACCTGAATTTCTTTAGAGGCGTCAAATTTTCAATTCTAGACGCATTTGTGTAATTTTTAGCCTGAACCCCAACCTGAACATTGCAAAAAATTGCATATTTGTATTTATAAACACATCTTTCTTTCTGATTTTTTTTCTTTCTTTTTCAGTAGTTTTTCTACATTAAGTACTATCCAATCTACCCCTCTTTTCGAATCCAATATTTCCTTATAACTGGAGAAACATTGGACCGATTCGATAAGTCGTTAATGTTGAGTGAAAGTTTTTAGACGATTTTAATCTTAACCTGAATTTCTCCAAAAGTTCACAATTTTCATTTTTAGAGGATTCAAGAGATTTTAATGGATTTTGATCTCAATCCTGAATAAAATTTTTCCAAAACACCAAATCTCTATTTTTCCATACTCGTGTAATTTTTTTTAAAAGATTTTTGGCGTTAATGTTTCAACGGTTTAAGAAGTTCAGGTTAAAATTAGGGCTAAAGTCGGGTAAGAACTACCAACATTGTCTAGAAATGCAAATTTAAACTTTTCTTAAGAAACTTACTTTCAGGGAAAATTCTGGCAAATTAAAGTAATTAGTCATTTTTGGATATATACAATTTTTAGCAAAGATAAGTAAAATTTGTCAAAAAAAGCATCAAAATTAAAACTTGGTGATTTGGAATAAACTCAGGTACCAACTAAATAATAAAAAAAAACTGAATAAGTTTTGCCTAATTTGGCCTGAAATTTAATTTTTCCAAAAACATGAAAATCAGCATTTTTTGGTTGGTCTAATTTTAGCTTGAATTTCTCAAAAGGTTCCAGATTTGCATTTTGAAATTCTTTTATCGTTTTAAGCCAATTTGGCTCTCAATTTCTTTAAAAACTTTAAATTTGCATTTTTTTACCTTCTTTTTTATTTTAGCCTCTATTTTAGCTCTAATTTTAACTTTGCTTTTTCCAGAGGCTCCAAGTTTGCATTTTTTGACACTTTGTGTAATTTTTTGAAATTATGATCTAATCCTATTTTGATTTATTCCGAAAAATCTAATAAATTTGCACTTTTCGACACTTTTATTAACTTTTAACAAATTTTGGCCCTAATTCTAATTTTAATTTTCCAAACCCTCTAAATTTGCATTTTCACATAGCTATTGAGTCCCTTTTCAAAGATTTCTGCTCTAGTTGGCACCTGACTTTATTCAGACCAAATTTTAATTTTGATGCATTTTCTGGAACAAATTTCACTTATTTTGGCCAAAAAATGTATATTTCCAAGAATGACTAATTATTTTGATTTACCAGAGTTTGCCCTAAAACTAAGTTTCTTAAAAAAGTCTAAATTTGCATTTCTAGACAATGTAGGTAGTTCTTACCCGATTTTAACCTAATTTTAACCTGAATTTCTTCAGAGGCTTCAAATTTGCAATTTTAGAAGCTTTTGTGTAATTTTTAAACCACTGTGGCCCTAATCCCAACCTGAAAATTGCAAAAAAAAAATGCAAATTTGTATTTTTAGACACATTGAGGCATAGTATTTTGGCACCAATCTTAACTTGAATTTATCCATAAACACTAAATTTCCATTTTAAGCTCTTTAAATTAAACGAATTTTGGCATTAGTACTAACCCCCATTCTACAAAAATTCTAAATTTTCAGACGCTTTAAATCATTTTTTTATCAATTTTGGCTCCAATTCCACCTCAATTTTTCCAAAGGGTTTTTATACACACTTTAATTACTTCCTGAACGATTTTTGGCTTTAATCTTACCTTGACTTTCCCCAAAAACACCAATTAAAGTGTTTCTCCAAAACACAACTAAAGCCGAAAGCTTTGAAAATGGACTCAAATGTATGTGAAAATAGAAATTTAGAGAGTTTGAAAAATGTAGGTTAGGATTAGCGACAAAATTCGATAAATATGAGTTAAAGCTTTTAAAAATTCAAATTTTAATGATTTTGGAAAAATTCAATTCGAATAAAATTCGGCATTTTGATGTTTTTGAAGAAATTAAATTTTAGGATACAATCAATCAAAATTCATAAAAATCTTCTAACGTATTTAGTAAAATTAATTTTTGAACTCAAATAAGGATAAAATTTGACTAAATACGCATAAAAGTGTTGTTTTTCCAGAGACTTTAAATTTGCAATTTTAGACGCTTTTGTGGAATTTTTAAACGAGTATGCCTACAAATCCTAACTAATAATCCTAGCCTGAAAATTGCAAAAAAATGCAAATTTTTAGACATATTGAGGCGTCATATTTTGGCCCCAATCTTAACCTGTATTTCCCCATAAGCTCTAAAATTTTCATTTTAGACGTTTTAAGTTTAACCGATTTTGGCATTAGTACTAACCCGCATTCTACAAAAATTCTAAATTTTCAGACGCATTAAATCATTTTTTTTTATCAATTTTGCCCTTAATTCAACCTCAATTTTTCTAATTGGTTTACATACATACTTTAATTAATTTCTGAACGATTTTTGGCTTTAATCTTACCTTGACTTTCCCCAAAAACACCAACTTACCCAGCACTTACCCCCTAGAAAAACACCAATTTTGGGCGCTTGTAGTCAAATTTTAATTTTTTTGGCCGACAGATAATTTTGTCAAAAAAAAATCCAGGCAGTTTGCCTAATTTTGTCCTGAAATAGATTTTTTCCAAAAACATTAAATTCAGCATTTTTAGTTACGTGGGTCTAATTCTAACTTGAATTTCTCAAAAGGTTCCAGATTGGCATTGTGAAATGCTTTGAGTCGTTTTAAACCGACAAAAAAAACAGAAATGAATGAACAGAAAAAAAAACAAACCACAAAAAATGCAAATTTTTAGACATATTGAGGCGTCATATTTTGGCCCCAATCTTAACTTGAATTTCTCCATAAGCTCTAAAATTTTCATTTTAGACGTTTTAAGTTTAACCGATTTTGGCATTAGTACTAATCCCCATTCTACAAAAATTCTAAATTTTCAGACGCTTTAAATAATATTTTTTATCAATTTTGGCCTTAATTCAACCTCAATTTTTCTAAATGGCTTTTCTACGTAATTTAATTACGTTCTGAACGATTTTTGGTTCTAATCTTATCTTGACTTTCCCCAAAAACACCAAATTACCCAGAACTTGCCCTCTAGAAAAACACCAGTTTTGAGCGCTTGTTGTCAAATTTTAGTTTTTTTTTTGACCGACAGATAATTTTATCAGGAACAAATGGAAAGATCCGAAACAGTTTTGTCTAATTTGGCCTGAAATTGAATTTTTCCAAAAACATGAAAATCAGCATTTTTAGGTTGGTCTAATTCTAACTTGAATATCTCAAAATGTTCCAGATTTGCATTTCGAAATGCTTTGAATAGTTTTAAGCAAGTTTGGCTCTCAATTTCTTAAAAAACTTTAAATGTGCATTTTTAGACTTTTTATTTTAACCTCTATTAACCCTAATTTTAACTTCACTTTCTCTAGAGGCTCCAAGTTTGCATTTTTAGATGCCTTGTGTAATTAAAAAAAAAAACATGACCTTAATCCTATTTTGATTTGTTCCGAAAACACTAAATTTCCATTTTTAGACACTTTAAGTAACTTCTAATTCTAACTTTAAATTTTCAAACCCTCTAAATATTTATTTTATTGATTTTCACATAGCTTTGAGTCCTTTTTCAAAAATTTCTGCTCCAGGAGGTACCTAACTTTACTCAAAAAGAACAAATTTTAATTTTGATGCTTTTTCTAGAACAAATGTCACTGGTTTTGGCCACAAAATGTATATTTTTAAGAATGACTAATTACTTGGATTTACCAGAGTTTGCCCTAAAAATAAGTTTCTTAAAAAAGTCTAAATTTGCATTTCTAGACAATGTAGGTAGTTCTTACCTGATTTTAACCTAATTTTAACCTGAATTTCTTCAGAGGCTTTAAATTTGCAATTTTAGAAGCTTTTGTGTAATTTTTAAACCACTGTGGCTCTAATTTCAACTTGAAAATTGCAAAAATAATGCAAATTTGTATTTTTAGACACATTGAGGCATAGTATTTTGGCACCAATCTTAACTTGAATTTATCCCTAAACTCTAAATTTGCATTTTAAGCTCTTTAAATTAAACGAATTTTGGCATTAGTACTAACCACCATTCTACAAAAATTCTAAATTTTCAGACGCTTTAAATCATTTTTTTATCAATTTTGGCTCCAATTCCACCTCAATTTTTCCAAAGGGTTTTTATACATATTTTAATAAATTCCTGAACGATTTTTGGCTTTAATCTTACCTTGACTTTCCCCAAAAACACCAATTAAAGTGTTTCTCCAAAATACAACTAAAGCCGAAAGCTTTGAAAATGGACTCAAATGTATGTGAAAATAGAAATTTAGAGGGTTGGAAAAATGTAGGTTAGGATTAGCGACAAAATTCGATAAATATGAGTTAAAGCGTTTAAAAATTCAAATTTTAATGATTTTGGAAAAATTCATTTAGAATAAAATTCGGCATTTTGATGTTTTTCAAGAAATTAAATTTTAGGATACAATCAAAATTCATAAAAATCTTCTAACGTATTTAGTAAAATTAATTTTTGAACTCAAATAAGGATAAAATTTGACTAAATACGCATAAAAGTGTTGTTTTTCCAAAGACTTTAAATTTGCAATTTTAGACGCTTTTGTGGAATTTTTAAACGAGTATGCCTACAAATCCTAACTAATAATCCTAGCCTGAAAATTGCAAAAAAATGCAAATTTTTAGACATATTGAGGCGTCATATTTTGGCCCCAATCTTAACTTGAATTTCTCCATAAACTCTAAAATTTTCATTTTAGACGTTTTAAGTTTAACCGATTTTGGCATTAGTACTAACCCGCATTCTACAAAAATTCTAAATTTTCAGACGCTTTAAATAATATTTTTTATCAATTTTGGCCTTAATTCAACCTCAATTTTTCTAAATGGCTTTTCTACGTAATTTAATTACTTTCTGAACGATTTTTGGTTCTAATCTTATCTTGACTTTCCCCAAAAACACCAAATACCCCTTGCCCTCTAGAAAAATACCAATTTTGAGCGCTTGTTGTCAAATTTTAGTTTTTTTTGACCGACAGATAATTTTATCAGAAACAAATGGAAAGATCCGAAACAGTTTTGCCTAATTTGGCCTGAAATTGAATTTTTCCAAAAACATGAAAATCAGCATTTTTAGGTTGGTCTAATTCTAACTTGAATATCTCAAAATGTTCCAGATTTGCATTTCGAAATGCTTTGAATAGTTTTAAGCCAGTTTGGCTCTAAATTTCTTAAAAAACTTTAAATGTGCATTTTTAGACTTTTTAGTTTAACCTCTATTAACCCTAATTTTAACTTCACTTTCTCTAGAGGCTCCAAGTTTGCATTTTTAGACGCCTTGTGTAACTTAAAAAAAAAACATGACCTTAATCCTATTTTGATTTGTTCCGAAAACTCTAAATTTGCATTTTTAGACACTTTAAGTAACTTTTAACAAATTTTGGCCCTAATTCTAACTTTAAATTTTCAAACCCTCTAAATATTTATTTAATTGATTTTCACATAGCTTTGAGTCCTTTTTCAAAAATTTCTGCTCCAGGTGGTACCTAACTTTACTCAAAAAAAAAATAAATTTTAATTTTGATGCTTTTTCTAGAACAAATGTCACTTATTTTGGCCACAAAATGTATATTTCCAAAAATGACTAATTACTGTGATTTACCAAAGTTTGCCCGAAAATTAAGTTTTTTAAGAAAGTGTAAATTTGCATTTCTAGACAATGTAGGTAGTCCTTACCCGAGTTTAGCCTAATTTTAACCTGAATTTCTTCAGAGGCTTCAAATTTGCAATTTTGGACGCGTTTGTGAAATGTTTAAACGACTGTGGCCCTAATCCCAACCTGAAAATTGCAAAAAAATGCAAATTTGTATTTTTAGACACATTGAGGCATCATAATTGGCCCCAACCTTAATTTGAATTTCTCCATTCACAGTAAAATTTGCACTTTAGACGCTTTAAGTTTCACCGATTTTGGCATTAGTACTAACCCGCATTCTAGAAAAATTCTAAATTTTCAGACTCTTTACGTCACTTTTTATCAATTTTGGCCCAAATTCGACCTTAATTTTTTTCCAAAATATGTTTCTACATTATTTTGACTAATTTCTGAACGATTTTTGACCCTAATCTTACCTTAACTTTCCCCAAAAACACCAACTTACCCAGCACTTGCCCCTTAGAAAGACATTAATTTTGGGCGCTTGTAGCCAAATTTTTGTTATTTTTGACCGTAAGATAATTTTATCAGAAACAAATCGGAAGATCCGAATCTTTTTTGCCTAATTTTGTCCTGAAATTGAATTTTTCCAAAAACATGAAAATCGGCATTTTTAGGTTGGTCTAATTCTAACTTAAATTTCTCAAAAGGTTCCAGATTTGCATTTTGAAAAGCTTTGAGTCGTTTTAAAACAATGTGGCTCTAAATTTCTTAGAAAGCTTTAAATTTGCATTTTTAGACTTCTTTTTTATTTTAGCCTCTATTTTAGCTCTGATTTTAACTTTGCTTTTTCCAGAGGCTCCAAGTTTGCATTTTTAGACACTGTGTAATTTTTTTTAAATTATGACCCTAATCCTATTTTCATTTGTTCCGAAAATTCTATATTTGAAATTTTAGACACCTTAAGTAACTTTAAACAAATTTTTTGGTCCTAATCCTAACTATAATTTTCCAAACCATTTAAATTTGCATTTTGATATATTTTTGAATCCCTTTTCAAAGATTTCTGCTCTATTTGGTACCTACCTGAATTTATTCAAAAAACACCAAATTTTAATTTTGATGCTTTTTCTTGAACAAATTTTACTTATTTTGGCCAAAAAATGTATATTTCCAAAAATGACTAATAACTTTGATATATCAGAGTTTGCCCTAAAATTAACTTTCTTAAAAAAGTCTAGCATTTCTAGACAATGTGATTAGTTCTTACCCGATTTTAGCCCTAATTTTAACCTAAATTTCTTCAGGGGCTTCAAATTAGAAACTTTACAAGATTTTGTGTAATTTTTAAACGACTGTGGCCCTAATCCCAACCTGAAAATTGCAAAAAAATGCAAATTTGTATTTTTAGAGGCATCATATTTGGCCCCAATCTTAATTTGAATTTCTCCATTCACCGTAAAATTTGCATTTTAGACGCTTTAAGTTTCACCGATTTTGGCGTTAGTACTAACCCGCATTCTAGAAAAATTCTAAATTTTCAGACTCTTTACGTCACTTTTTATCAATTTTGTCCCAAATTATTTTTCTACATTATTTGAGTAATTTCTGAACGATTTTTGACCCTAATCTTACCTTGACTTTCCCCAAAAACACCAGCTTACCCAGCACTTGCCCCTTAGAAAGACATAAATTTTGGGCGCTTGTAGCCAAATTTTTGTTATTTTTGACCGTAAGATAATTTTATCAGAAACAAATCGGAAGATCCGAATCTTTTTTGCCTAATTTTGTCCTGAAATTGAATTTTTACAAAAACATGAAAATCAGCATTTTTAAGTTGGTCTAATTCTAACTTGAAATTCTCAAAGAGTTCCAGAATTGCATTTTGAAATGCTTTGAGTCCTTTTAAATCAATTTGTGCCTAAATTTTTTTTAAAACTTTAAATTTGCATTTTTAGATTTTTTTTTATTTTAACGCCTATTTAATCCCTATTTTTTAGTTTCTCGAAAAGCTCCAAGTTTGAATTATTAGACGTTCTTTATAATTTTTAAAAATTATGGCCCTAATCCTATTTTTATGTGTTCTGAAAACTCTAAATTTGAACTTTTTAGACACCTTAAGTAACTTTTAACAAATTTTGGCCCTAATTCTAACCCAAATTTTTCCAAGCGCTCCAAACTTGTGTTTTTAACACCTTTTTCATTTTCAACGATTTTTTGCCCTATTTGCTACCTGAATCTATCCTTTGTAATGCGTTTTTACTCAAAATGTACTTATTTTGGTAAAAAAATGGGTTTTATCAAAAACAACTAATTGGTAGATTTTATTTGAATTACCACCGAATAAAAAGAAATCAAAATGGACATCTTCAAACATTCCACATTTGTATTTATACATATTTTTAGTGATTGTTTTAAACGATATTTGGCCTTATTTATATAAAAGCAACAAGTTAGGAGATTTGAATCAGGTTTGTCCTGGATTTCTTCAAATTAAACTTCTCCAGAAGAATCAAAATTTGCATTTTTAGACAATGTGAGTCGGCTTTAAACGATTTTATAGAATTTCTGCTTCAATCTTCAACGACTACAACCTTAATTTTAACTTGAAAATTTCTTAAAACTGAAAATCTGTATTTTTAGATGGATTCAGGCAACCAATTTTGGTTTTAGTTTTTACTTGAATTCCTCCAAAAACACTAAATTTGCCTTTGAGAAGCTTTAAGTAATTTTTAGTTGATTTTGGCATTAGTGCTAACCGGCATATTTATAACAATTCTAAATTTGTCTCTTTAGACCCTTTAAGTATTTTTTTATCAATTTTAACCCTAATTCTACCATAAATTTTTCCAAAAAATCCAAATTTATATTTTTTTAAATTTTGTGTACTTTATCAGCGATTTTTGGCCCTCATCCTAACTTGACTTTCCCCAAAACACCTACTATTTATTTTGGGCGTTTTAAAATTAAGTTTTTCGAAAAACATCAAAATTACCGTATTTATTTATGTGGGTCATTCTTTACTATTTTAGCCCTAATCCTAACCTGATTTCCTAGAAAAAACACTAAATTTGCGTACCTATTTTTAAGGTTCCGGAAACTGTATTTTCTGATCCAGCCGACTTCATACTACAGGAAACTTATTTCTTTTTCAAAAGTAACTTTCGACCTTTGATATTTCTGAGCTTAAAATATCAGCTCTGATATTCATTTTCTGAGCTAACATATATATTATAACATTAAAAAGTTTAATCCAATTGAGCTAAAGGATAATATTTACCCATTTTCTGAGTTTATTTTTGATAATGGGAATGACTCTAAAAAAATGATTTCTGAGCTTTAAGATTTGTATTTCTCCCAACGACTTTAATTTTCTACAGATCAGAAAAGTAAATTTTGATTTCTGTGGTTCTATTTATTTTCTGAGTTTACATAATTATTTTAACATTGGTGGGGGAACGTAACTTGAAATGGAATCACAAGAACTGGAAAAGTTTAATTTATTTGAGCTAAGTGAATAACACGTCATTCATAACGTTCAAAGGAAAAGAAATTCAAAACATTGCTAACGTTAGACTGACGTCTTATTTACGTCATTTCTAAATGTCTCTGACAGCAAGACTTGGTTGTACTACCTAGCAAATGACGTTTAATAAACGCGCAAAAAACGTTATCAAATAATCACAAAACTCTACGCCTTTTTATATAACACATCACTAAAGTCTTAAAATAATTGAGTATAAATCGGGATTCAGCTATTCATAATTTATTATTCTGATTCTGCCTGCTTTTTGCTTTAAAAGAAAACTTTCTCCTCTCCTCATGTCATCTTCCCCTTCGCAAAAGTGGCGTACGTGGCAGAACTGAGAAACAATATAAATGCTCTGACAGATGACAAACGAGAGATTTGTTTGAATTAGTAGCAATTATTGGAGTTTTTTTCAGAAAACCGCTAACTTTGCTTATTTTATTCCCCATAAAGGCACTTAGATCAGACGTTTTATTAACGTGCAAAAGACGACGTGAATTTGACGCGTTTGTTAGTCATTCAATGACGTTTTTTATACTTCATGTGCATGACGTCATTATGCACCTAATTTGGTACGTTATTTATACGTCATTAAAAGACGCCCAGTCATCTACGCTCTAAAGTCAGACAATGAGGTTTTTTTATATGATTAATGCACGTTATTTGGTCACCCGGGGAGCTGACGTTAGTTTCACATCACTAAGTGTGTGAAGTAGTGACGTCACATCTTAAGCGACTAACTTTAACACTACTGTCATCACAATCTAAAGCGTTTTCCGGGGTTTTAAGCCGTGCTCGAATGGAACTTCTTCCTCAAGTTTCGTATACGACGTCAACAGCAGCAGCTCTTTAATTCATTTTTAATTTCACTTTAACGATATTAAATTATATTTAAAAACACTGAATTGCTTAATAAATGTCGTGTAGATCGAATAGGCATTTCGATTGCTTAGCATTCAGGAGCACCGATTGATCTCGTCTTTGGTTCTTGGCAACACTGCTCGACTTGGCAACGTTTCAGACATCTTTATCAGTACACCTTCACAGTCTGATAACGTCATAAAACATAAAGCGATCAGGATTACGCATATATTCACCGAGTATAGCGTATTAAGGCGAAGAACTACAACATTTAAATCATTTTAAATTTTATTTATGTTATTTTAAATTTTATTTAATTAATTTCAAATTTCACTTTAACGATATTAATTTATATTTAAATCTATTTAAAAACACTGAATTGCTTAATAAATGATGCATAGATCGAATAGGCATTTCGATTGCTTAGCATTCAGGAGCACCGATTAATCTCGTCTTTAGTTCTTGACAACACTGCTCGACTTGGCAACGATGCAGACAACTTTATCAGTATACCTTCACAGTCCGATAACGCCATAAAACATATCATCAGGATTACGCATCTATTCACCGAGTGTAGCGTATTAAGGCAAAAAACCACAACATTTAAATCATTTTAAATTGTATTTATGTTAGTTTAAATTTTATTTAATTCATTTCAAATTTCACTTTAACGATATTAATTTATATTTAAATCTATTTAAAAACACTGAATCGCTTAATAAATGTTGCATAGATCGAATAGGTATTTCGACTGCTTAGCATTCAGGAGCACCGAATAATCTCGTCTTTGGTTCTTGGCAACACTGCTAGACTTGGCAATGTTTCAGACATCTTTATCAGTACACTTGCACAGTCTGATAATGTCATTAAACATTAAGCGATCAGGATTACGCATCTATTCACCGAGTGTAGCGTATTAAGCCGAAAAACTACAACATTTAAATAATTTTAAATTTTATTTATGTTATTTTAAATTTTATTTCATTAATTTTAGATTTCAATTTTAACGATATTAAGTCATATTTAAATATATTTAAAAACACTGAATTGCTTAATAAATATCGTGTAGATCGAATAGGAATTTCGAATGTTTAGCATTCAGGAGCACCCACCAATCTCGTCTTTAGTTATTGGCAACATCGCTAGACTTGGCAACGTTTCAGACATCTTTATCAGTACACCTTCACAGTCTGATAACGTCAGAAAACATAAAGCTGTCAGGATTACGCATCTATTCACCGAGTGTAGCGTATTAAGGCAAAACACCACAACATTTAAATCATTTTAAATTTTATTTATGTTATTTTAAATTTTATTTAATTAATTTCAAATTTCACTTTAACGATATTAATTTATATTTAAATATATTTAAAAACACTGAATTGCTTAATAAATGTCGTGTAGATCGAATAGGCGTTTCGATTGCTTAGCATTCAGGAGCATCGACTGATCTCGTCTTTGGTTCTTGGCAACACTGCTCGACTTGGCAACATTTCAGACATCTATATCAGTACACCTTCACAGTCTGATAATGTCAGGAAACATAGAGCGATCAGGATTACGCATCTATTCACCGAGTGAAGCGTATTAAGGCGAAGAACTACAACATTTAAATTATTTTAAATTTTATTTATGTTATTTTAAATTTTATTTAATTAATTTTAAATTTCACTTTAACGATATTAAGTTATATTTACATCTATTTAAAAACACTGAATTGCTTAACAAATGTTTCGTAGATCGAATAGGAATTTCGAATGCTTAGCATTCAGGAGCACCGACTAATCTCGTCTTTAGTTCTTGACAACACTGCTCGACTTGGCAACGATGCAGACAACTTTATTAGTATACCTTCACAGTCCGATAACGCCATAAAACCTAAAGCGATCAGGATTACGCATCTATTCACCGAGTGTAGCGTATTAAGGCGAAAAACTACAACATTTAAATCATTTTAAATTTTATTTATGTTATTTCAAATTTTATTTAATTAATTTCAAATTTCACTTTAACGATATTAATTTATACTTAAATCTATTTAAAAACACTGCATTGCTTAATAAATGTCGTGTAGATCGAATAGGAAATTCGAATGCTTAGCATTCAGGAGCACCGACTGATCTCGTCTTTGGTTCTTGACAACACTGCTCGACTTGGCAACGTTTCAGACATTTTTATCAGTACACCTTCACAGTCTGATAACGTCATAAAACATAAAGCGATCAGGATTACGCATCTATTCACCGAATGTAGCGTATTAAGGCGAAGAACTACAACATTTAAATAATATTAAATTTTATTTATGTTATTTTAAATTTTATTTAATTAATTTTAAATTTCACTTTAACGATATTAAGTCATATTTAAATATATTTAAAAACACTGAATTGCTTAATAAAAGTCGTGTAGATCGAATAGGCATTTCGATTTTTTAGCATTCAGGAGCACCGACTGATCTGGTCTTTGGTTCTTGGCAACACTGCTCGACATGGCAACGTTTCAGACATCTTTATCAGTACACCTTCACAGTCTGATAACGTCATAAAACATAAAGCGTTCAGGGTTACGCATATATTCACCGAGTATAGCGTATTAAGGCGAAGAACTACAACATTTAAATAATTTTAAATTTTCTTTATGTTATTTTAAGTTTTATTTAATTAATTTCAAATTTCACTTTAACGATATTAATTTATATTTAAATTTATTTAAAAACACTGAATTGCTTAATAAAAGTCGTGTAGATCGAATAGGCATTTCGATTTTTTAGCATTCAGGAGCACCGACTGATCTCGTCTTTGGTTCTTGGTAACACTGCTCGACTTGGCAACGTTTCAGACATCTTTATCAGTACACCTTCACAGTCTGATAACGTCATAAAACATAAAGCGATCAGGATTACGCATCTATTCACCGAGTATAGCGTATTAAGGCGCAGAACTACAACATTTAAATCATTTTAAATTTTATTTATGTTATTTTAAATTTTATTTAATTAATTTCAAATTTCACTTTAACGATATTAATTTATATTTAAATATATTTAAAAACACTGAATTGCTTAATAAATGTCGTGTAGATGGAATAGGCATTTCGATTGCTTAGCATTCAGGAGCACCGACTGATCTCGTCTTTGATTCTTGGCAGCACCGCTCGACTTGGCAACGTTTCAGACATCTTTATCATTACACCTTCACAGTCTGATAACGTCATAAAACATAAAGCGATCAGGATTACGCATCTATTCAACGAGTGTAGCGTATTAAAGCGAAGAACTACAACATATTAATCATTTTAAATTTTATCTAATTTATTTTAAATTTCACTTTGACGATATTAATTTATATTTAAATCTATTTAAAAACACTGAATTGCTTAATAAATGTTGCATAGATCGAATAGGCATTTCGACTGCTTAGCATTCAGGAGCACCGACTGATCTGGTCTTTGGTTCTTGGCAACACTGCTCGACTTGGCAACGTTTCAGACATCTTTATCAGTACGCCTTCACAGTCTGATAACGTCATAAAACATAAAGCGATCAGGATTACGCATCTATTCACCGAGTGTAGCGTATTAAGGCTAAGAAATACAACATTTAAATTATTTTAAATTTTATTCATGTTATTTTAAATTTTATTTAATTAATTTTAAATTTCACTTTAACGATATTAAGTTATATTAAAATATATTTAAAAACAATGAATTGCTTAATAAATATCGTGTAGATCGAATAGGAATTTCGAATGCTTAGCATTCAGGAGCACCGACTAATCTCGTCTTTGGTTCTTGGCAACACTGCTCGACTTGGCAACGTTTCAGACATCTTTATCAGTACACCTTCACAGTCTGATAACGTCAGGAAACATAAAGCGATCAGGATTACGCATCTATTCACCGAGTGAAGCGTACTAAGGCGAAGAACTACAACATTTAAACCATTTTTAATTTCATTTATGTTATTTTAAATTTTATTTAATTAATTTCAAATTTCACTTTAACGATATTAATTTATATTTAAATCTATTTTAAAACACTGATATGCTTAATAAATGTCGTGTAGATCGAATAGGAATTTCGAATGCTTAGCATTCAGGAGCACCGACTGATCTCGTCTTTGGTTCTTGGCAACACTGCTCGACTTGGCAACGTTTCAGACATCTTTATCAGTACACCTTCACAGTCTGATAACGTCATAAAACATAAAGCGATCAGGATTACGCATCTATTCACCGAGTGTAGCGTATTAAGGCGAAAAACTACAACATTTAAATCATTTTAAATTGTATTTAATTTATTTTAAATTTTATCTAATTTATTTTAAATTTCACTTTAACGATATTAATTTATATTTAAATCTATTTAAAAACACTGAATTGCTTAATAAAAGTCGTGTAGATCGAATAGGCAATTCGATTTTTTAGCATTCAGGAGCACCGACTGATCTCGTCTTTGGTTCTTGGCAACACTGCTCGACTTGGCGACGTTTCAGACATCTTTATCAGTACACCTACACAGTCTGATAACGTCATAAAGCATAAAGCGATCAGGATTACGCATATATTCACCGAGTATAGCGTATTAAGGCGAAGAACTACAACATTTAAATGATTTTAAATTTTATTTATGTTATTTTAAATTTTATTTAATTAATTTCAAATTTCACTTTAACGATATTAATTTATATTTAAATTTATTTAAAAACACTGAATTGCTTAATAAAATTCGTGTAGATCGAATAGGCATTTCGATTTTTTAGCATTCAGGAGCACCGACTGATCTCGTCTTTGGTTCTTGGCAACACTGCTCGACTTGGCAACGTTTCAGACATCTTTATCAGTACACCTTCACAGTCTGATAACGTCATAAAACATAAAGCGATCAGGATTACGCATATATTCACCGAGTATAGCGGATTAAGGCGCAGAACTACAACATTTAAATCATTTTAAATTTTATTTATGTTATTTTAAATTTTATTTAATTAATTTCAAATTTCACTTTAACGATATTAATTTATATTCAAATCTATTTAAAAACACTGAATTGCTTAATAAATGTCGTGTAGATCGAATAAGAACTTCGAATGCTTAGCATTCAGGAGCACCGACTAATCTCGTCTTTGGTTATTGGCAACACTGCTAGCCTTGGCAATGTTTCAGACATCTTTATCAGTACACCTTCACAGTCTGATAACGTCATAAAACATAAAGCGATCAGGATTACGCATCTATTCATCGAGTGTAGCGTATTAAGGCGAAGAACTACAACATTTGAATCATTTTAAATTTTATTTATGTTATTTTAAATTTTATTTAATTAATTTCAAATTTCACTTTAATGATATTAATTTATATTTAAATCTATTTAAAAACACTGAATTGCTTAATAAATGTTGCATAGATCGAATAGGCATTTCGATGGCTTAGCATTCAAGAGCACCGACTAATCTCGTCTTTGGTTATTGGCAACACTGCTAGACTTGGCAATGTTTCAGACATCTTTAGCAGTACACCTTCACAGTCTAATAACGTCATAAAACATAAAGCGATCAGGATTACGCATCTATTCACCGAGTGTAGCGTATTAAGGCAAAAATCCACAACATTTAAATCATTTTAAATTGTATTTATGTTATTTCAAATTTTATTTAATTAATTTTAAATTTCACTTTAACGATATTAAGTCATATTTAAATATATTTAAAAACACTGAATTGCTTAATAAATGTCGTGTAGATCGAATAGGCATTTCGATTGCTTAGCATTCAGGAGAACCGACTGATCTCGTCTTTGGTTCTTGGCAACACTGCTAGACTTGGCAACGTTTCAGACATCTTTTACACCTTCACAGTCCGAAAACGCCATAAAACATAAAGCGATCAGGATTACGCATCTATTCACCGAGTGTAGCGTATTAAGGCAAAAAACCACAACATTTAAATCATTTTAAATTTTATTTGTTATTTTAAATTTTATTTAATTAATTTCAAATTTCACTTTAACGATATTAATTTATATTTAAATCAATTTAAAAACACTGAATTGCTTAATAAATGTTGCATATATCGAATAGGCATTTCGATTGCTTAGCATTCAGGAGCACCGACTAATCTCGTCTTTGGTTATTGGCAACACTGCTAGACTTTGCAACTTTCAGACATCTTTATCAGTACACCTTCACAGTCTGATAACGTCAGGAAACATAAAGCGATCAGGATTACGCATCTATTCACCGAGTGAAGCGTATTAAGGCGAAGAACTACAACATTTAAATCATTTTAAATTTTATTTATGTTATTTTAAATTTTATTTAATTAATTTCAAATTTCACTTTAACGATATTAATTTATACTTAAATCTATTTAAAAACACTGCATTGCTTAATAAATGTCGTGTAGATCGAATAGGAATTTCGAATGCTTAGCATTCAGGAGCACCGACTGATCTCGTCTTTGGTTCTTGGCAACACTGCTCGACTTGGCAACGTTTCAGACATCTTTATCAGTACACCTTCACAGTCTGATAACATCATAAAACATAAAGCGATCAGGATTACGCATCTATTCACCGAGTGTAGCGTATTAAGGCGAAGAACTACAACATTTAAATAATTTTAAATTTTATTTAAGTTATTTTAAATTTTATTTAATTAATTTCAAATTTCACTTTAACGATATTAATTTATATTTAAATCTATTTAAAAACACTGAATTGCTTAATAAATGTTGCATAGATCGAATGGGCATTTCGACTGCTTAGCATTCAGGAGCACCGACTGATCTCGTCCTCGGTCCTTGGCAACACTGCTCGACTTGGCAACGTTTCAGACATCTTTATCAGTACACCTTCACAGTCTGATAACGTCATAAAACATAAAGCGATCAGGAATGCGCATCTATTCACCGAGTGTAGCGTATTAAGGCGAAGAACTACAACATTTAAATAATTTTAAATTTTATTTAAGTTATTTTAAATTTTATTTAATTAATTTCAAATTTCACTTTAACGATATTAATTTATATTTAAATCTATTTAAAAACACTGAATTGCTTAATAAATGTTGCATAGATCGAATGGGCATTTCGACTGCTTAGCATTCAGGAGCACCGACTGATCTCGTCCTCGGTCCTTGGCAACACTGCTCGACTTGGCAACGTTTCAGACATCTTTATCAGTACACCTTCACAGTCTGATAACGTCATAAAACATAAAGCGATCAGGAATGCGCATCTATTCACCGAGAGTAGCGTATTAAGGCGAAGAACTACAACATTTAAATCATTTTAAATTTGTTTATGTTATTTTAAATTTTATTTAATTAATTACAAATTTCACTTTAACGATATTAATTTATATTTAAATCTATTTAAAAACACTGAATTGCTTAATAAATATCGTGTAGATCGAATAGGCATTTCGATTGTTTAGCATTCAGGAGCACCGACTGATCTCGTCTTTGGTTCTTGGCAACACTGCTCGACTTGGCAACGTTTCAGACATCTTTATCAGTACACCTTCACAGTCTGATAACGTCATAAAACATAAAGCGATCAGGATTACGCATATATTCACCGAGTATAGCGTATTAAGGCGAAGAACTACAACATTTAAATCATTTTAAATTTTATTTATGTTATTTCAAATTTTATTTAATTAATTTCAAATTTCACTTTAACGATATTAATTTATATTTAAATCTATTTAAAAACACTGAATTGCTTAATAAATGTCGTGTAGATCGAATAGGCATTTCGAATGCTTAGCATTCAGGAGCACCCACCAATCTCGTCTTTGGTTATTGGCAACACCGCTAGACTTGGCAGTATTTCAGACATCGTTATCAGTACTCCTTCACAGTCTGATAACGTCATAAAACATAAAGCGATCAGGATTACGCATCTATTCACGGAGTGAAGCGTATTAAGGCGAAGAATTACAACATTTAAATCTTTTTAAATTTTATTTATGTTATTTTAAATTTTATTTAATTAATTTCAAATTTCACTTTAACGATATTAATTTATATCTAAATATATTTAAAAACACTGAATTGCTTAATAAATGTCGTGTAGATCGAATAGGCGTTTCGATTGCTTAGCATTCAGGAGCATCGACTGATCTCGTCTTTGGTTCTTGGCAACACTGCTCGACTTGGCAACGTTTCAGACATCTATATCAGTACACCTTCACAGTCTGATAATGTCAGGAAACATAAAGCGATCAGGATTACGCATCTATTCACCGAGTGAAGCGTATTAAGGCGAAGAAGTACAACATTTAAATAATTTTAAATTTTATTTGTGTTATTTTAAATTTTATTTAATTAATTTCAAATTTCACTTTGACGATATTAATTTATATTTAAATCTAGTTAAAAACACTGAATTGCTTAATAAATGATGCATAGATCGAATAGGCATTTCGATTGCTTAGCATTCAGGAGCACCGACTGATCTCGTCTTTGGTTCTTGGCAACACTGCTCGACTTGGCAACGTTTCAGACATCTATATCAGCACACCTTCACAGTCTGATAATGTCAGGAAACATAGAGCGATCAGGATTACGCATCTATTCACCGAGTGTAGCGTATTAAGGCAAAAAACCACAACATTTAAATCATTCTAAATTTTATTTAATTAATTTCAAATTTCACTTTAACGATATTAATTTATATTTAAATCTATTTAAAAACACTGAATTGCTTAATAAATGTCGTGTAGATCGAATAAGAACTTCGAATGCTTAGCATTCAGGAGCACCGACTAATCTCGTCTTTGGTTATTGGCAACACTGCTAGCCTTGGCAATGTTTCAGACATCTTTATCAGTACACCTTCACAGTCTGATAACGTCATAAAACATAAAGCGATCAGGATTACGCATCTATTCATCGAGTGTAGCGTATTAAGGCAAAAAACCACAACATTTAAATCATTTTAAATTTTATTTATGTTATTTTAAATTTTATTTAATTAATTTCAAATTTCACTTTAACGATATTAATTTATATTTAAATCTATTTAAAAACACTGAATTGCTTAATAAATGTTGCATAGATCGAATAGGCATTTCGATTGCTTAGCATTCAGGAGCACCGACTGATCTCGTCTTTGGTTCTTGGCAACACTGCTCGACTTGGCAACGTTTCAGACATCTTTATCAGTACACCTTCACAGTCTGATAACGTCATAAAACATAAAGCGATCAGGAATACGCATCTATTCACCGAGAGTAGCGTATTAAGGCGAAGAACTACAACATTTAAATCATTTTAAATTTTATTAATGTTATTTTAAATTTTATTTAATTAATTACAAATTTTACTTTAACGATATTAATTTATATTTAAATCTATTTAAAAACACTGAATTGCTTCATAAATGTCGTGTAGATCAAATAGGCATTTCAATTGCTTAGCATTCAGGAGCACCGACTGATCTTCAATCTCAAATCTGGCAACACTGCTCGACTTGGCAACGTTTCAGACATCTTTATCAGTACACCTTCACAGTCTGATAACGTCAGAAAACATAATGCGATCAGGAGTACGCATCTATTCACCGAGTATAGCGTATTAAGGCGAAGAACTATAACATTTAAATAATTTTAAATTTTATTTATGTTATTTTAAATTTTATTTAATTAATTTCAAATTTCACTTTAACGATATTAATTTATATTTAAATCTATTTAAAAACACTGAATTGCTTAATAAATGTCGTGTAGATCGAATAGGCATTTCGATTGTTTAGCATTCAGGAGCACCGACTAATCTCGTCTTTGGTTATTGGCAACACTGCTAGACTTGGCAACGTTTCAGACATCTTTTACACCTTCACAGTCCGAAAACGCCATAAAACATAAAGCGATCAGGATTACGCATCTATTCACCGAGTGTAGCGTATTAAGGCAAAAAAACCACAACATTTAAATCATTTTAAATTTTATTTATGTTATTTTAAATTTTATTTAATTAATTTCAAATTTCACTTTAACGATATTAATTTATATTTAAATCTATTTAAAAACACTGAATTGCTTAATAAATGTTGCATAGATCGAATAGGCATTTCGATTGCTTAGCATTCAGGAGCACCGACTGATCTCGTCTTTGGTTCTTGGCAACACTGCTCGACTTGGCAACGTTTCAGTCATCTTTATCAGTACACCTTCACAGTCTGATAACGTCATAAAACATAAAGCGATCAGGAATACGCCTCTATTCACCGAGAGTAGCGTATTAAGGCGAATAACTACAACATTTAAATCATTTTAAATTTTATTAATGTTATTTTAAATTTTATTTAATTAATTACAAATTTTACTTTAACGATATTAATTTATATTTAAATCTATTTAAAAACACTGAATTGCTTAATAAATGTCGTGTAGATCAAATAGGCATTTCAATTGCTTAGCATTCAGGAGCACCGACTGATCTTGTCTTTGGTTCTTGGCAACACTGCTCGACTTGGCAACGTTTCAGACATCTTTATCAGTACACCTTCACAGTCTGATAACGTCAGAAAACATAATGCGATCAGGATTACGCATCTATTCACCGAGTATAGCGTATTAAGGCGAAGAACTATAACATTTAAATAATTTTAAATTTTATTTATGTTATTTTAAATTTTATTTAATTAATTTCAAATTTCACTTTAACGATATTAATTTATATTTAAATCTATTTTAAAACACTGAATTGCTTAATAAATGTTGCATAGATCGAATAGGCATTTCGACTGCTTAGCATTCAGGAGCACCGACTACTCTCGTCTTTAGTTCTTGACAACACTGCTCGACTTGGCAACGATGCAGACAATTTTATCAGTATACCTTCACAGTCCGATAACGCCATAAAACATAAAGCGATCATGATTACGCATCTATTCACCGAGTGTAGGGTATTAAGGCGAAAAACTACAACATTTAAATCATTTTAAATTGTATTTAATTTACTTTAAATTTTATCTAATTCATTTTAAATGTTATTCATGTAATTTTAAATTTTATTTAATTCATTTTAAATTTTACTTTAACGATATTAATTTATATTTAAATTTATTTAAAAACACTGAATTGCTTAATAAATGTTTCGTAGATCGACTAGGCATTACGCTTGCTTAGCATTCAGGAGCACTGACTGATATCGCCTTTGGTTCTTGGCAACACTGCTCGACTTTTGCAGACATCTTTATCAGTACACCTTAACAATTTGATAACGTGATAAAACATAAAGCGATCAGGATTACGCATCTATTTACCGAGTGTACCGTATTAAGGCGAAGAACTACAACATTTAAATAATTTTAAATTTTATTTAATTTATTTTAATTTTTTTTATTTATTTTAAATTGTTTTAAATTTGATTTAAATTATTTTAAATTTTACTTTAACTAACTTACGTTATGTTTAAATTTATTTAAAAACACGAATTTGCGGCGGCAGACATTATCAAAGGCAATAAGGCAATGGGCAAAGTAATCTCCCGTGCTTCTCGACGTTGATTGATTCGACTATGGTAAACTCCCTGGTATTTGTTCCCCCGCCGGCGCCGTCGTGCTGTCGTCGAGGAACTGGGGTGGGGTTAGTGGAGGCGCGGAGGGTTCGGCGCACTTGAAGTACGTCGTAAAAGTCGCGCCACTAATGCAGCGCGACAGCGAGGGAATAAATACCACGAAGTTCACACAGTCGAATCAGTCAACGCCGGGAAGCACGGGAGATCACCTCGCCCATTGCCTCATCGCTTTTGATAATATCCGCCGCAGCTGTAGACGAGACATCAGGAAGAAATTCCATTGGACCACGGTTTCAAAGCCCGGAAAATACTTTAGATTGTTTTTTGGCCGGCCACTTCACGGTCATGTTTACGTCATTGTGCTACTGGGGATAATTCCACTTTTCACTGCTCGCCGCTGAAGTATACAAAGCTCGTGAAGCAATTCTTAATTCAACCTCAATATCGTAAAATTTTAAACTCGAATATGCAAAACGTGACTTCTGCCTTTATCAGATTAAAGAACGCCAAACCGGAACAAAACAAACAAGCGCCCCCATACGTATTTTGTTTAGTCCGGCGGGAAGTAAATTCAATTGCTACCGGCGCAAAGCAAACCGCGTGTCCCTAATAAAAGAAAAATAATGTTGCTGCAATTGCATTCACCACTTAAATTTACTTATTTCCCGGTCCGGGGGAGCGTTTTTGCCGATTTGCTTTGTTAAACGAACTATTTATTTCCCCGAAAAGTGGAAACCGCGAACTCTATCTGCAGAATTTAAATTTTTCACCAGTCAGCCGTAAAACCCGTGGTCTTAGTAGTTTATGACGAAACGAAAACGGTCACGTAGGGAATTTTCAGCCTCATTTCCTGCCAATTACTTTGCTTGCTTTTCAACTGATTTCGAGAAGATCGATAAGAGACTTACTTTAAGCCGCTTTCCGGGCTTACCGAGAGCTACTAGAGCAACGTGGTAATGTAAGAGGCCCCAATCGGGTCAAATCTTTTTCTTTGAAGCGCTTCATCGACTTTTTGTCAAAGATTAAGCTATTCCTTTGGCCTTATTGTCACGAGTCGGAACCAGGCTGAATTCAAACTCGAAACGTCCTCATTTTATCTTGGAGCCTTTATCAGATTTCGTTTTCAGATAAAATGTCCCGCTTCCTTAAGGTTTTATATAATGGGACTTTTTTTTTTCTAGCGCTTGGACTAAACTTACATTAAAGTGGTTTCTACCCTTACGCCGGCTACACATGTTCTGGAAGACCTGACATATTTACCTGTACAGGCGCGACTGTACCTAAAACTGTGTAAACTATTAACTTGAAGGGATTTCGCGGCCAAGGACGTAAGTTTTTAAATAAGGCCCCCTTAGTTAGAGGCGTGGTACCAAGGGAAAGGGCATCCTTGGGCATTTTTAATCCTATCCCCCTAAAGTTATCACTTTAATACAGGGCGAGTACAAAATTGCCAAAGACCATCAAGAAAAAGTGCCCAAAATAGTTTAGCAGTTTTTTGCGATTTTTACGAAAACTATAAAACTACCCAGTTTCGGTTGCAAATGTTTATTTAGAAAACGACGAGAGAAAAAAACATGAATTATTAGTTTTGGTCTAGCTCTTATACCGGGCGAGCCACAAAAGTTTCTCTGTGCCACATTTTTTGCTAGTTTGGGTGTACTTTCCTCATATTTCATCCTGTAGATTCCACATATATGCAGTAATAAATCTGAAATAATTCAGAAAGGTAGCACACATATGGGCCCTCGACCTGGCCAAAAATCAAGGTCCTAGCTTTCAATTTGCAATTTTGACCAATTTTTAAACTTTAAATTTCAAACTGCCTGTTTGAGGTCTTTTTCCAAATTGAGGTGCATCCAATCGAATGGCTTTCTCTCCCAGGGGATTCCTTGGAATGTTTTCGAAATAGGAACGTCGCGAAATAGTCTTAATTGAATTTTGAAACAAAAGATGCAGATTTGTTTATATTTTTTGCAAAATCTCCATTAGTTCCGGCAACTGGCTCATGAGTAAAGGGGTAAACTGTGGGCTGCAATCGCATTTTTTTGATTCCGGAAATTTCACATTTCGCAGATCTAATTTTCAACCCTTAGACTAAGACAAATAGGCGAAAAAGCGTGGAAAAAAGTATGACAAATTTGAACATTTCTAGGAAGATTGTTGGCAAAATGCCCAGTCCTGGAAAATGTTACCGACCACGCGGTTTACAGTTTGTTCAGTACATTTTAACAATCCACACCCCATTCCCATAAGAAATAGATTGTTAAATGATTTTTAAATGGGAAGAATATCGAAAAGGTTGTATTTAGGGTACTTTAGGGAAAGGTTGTAAATGGTTCACAATTGGATGGTACCTATGAGGGAATACTAGGAATTGTGATATAACTGACTCAGCTCTCATGGCTACAGTTTAAAGTACATCGTCAAACTTTCCATGCTGGGTGCCCATGGAGGTAGCATGAATGGTAAACTACCTGACATAGCTATGAAGTTGATGGTAGCTAAGTTATAGCTGTTTAAATGAACCGATAGTGATATCGAATTGACAATTGAGTGGTATTTCCCTTATGTACAATTCGCTAAAAGTGACATTTTTAAAATTCAAGATGGCCGCCTGAAATCAATTGGCTTTATGCCGATGTATTGGCATTATCTAGGCAATACCGTTGGCTAGGACACTGCAGATCGTAAATAAAAAGTATTTATTGTAGTTTTATTTACTCAAACTAATTATTAAAAATGAAACATAACAACTTTATATTATAGTCGTTCTAAGAGAGAAAAATCGATGTCAATTCAAAGTAAATGTCATGTCATACATCAAAACTCAAACTGCTGATATAATTAGAGAGCCTTCGCAACCTCGCTGAGTCAATACAGAGTCTTAGCAACTATCAACATTTATACGATTAACTACTAGAAATTCAACACTCCCCCTAAATCGGATAAATGTGCAAACTCTATCTTAAACCTATATTTAATACAAAAAAACCTTAGTTTTGGCGATGGCAGAGGCCACATGCTTGCACTGCATTTGTATACCTAATATAGAAATTTTACCTTTCTTTACCATTTCCCTTATGTAATGATACTTAATATCTATGTGTTTGATGCGTTTATGATACACAGGGTTACTAGCTAATTTTTGTGCAGACTGATTGTCATTATATAATAATACACCCTTATCTAACGGTATACTAAGAATTAATGTAAGTTCTTTTAATAACGCACCTAAGTACACAGCACCTTCAGTCAATGCCACGTACTCGGCCTCCGTCGATGATAAGGCAATTGTATTCTGCTTCTGGAAAGCCCACGATATTGCAGCACCACACACCTTGAAGACACATCCAGTGAATGACGTCCTATCCATGGCATCGTTTTCCCAATCTGAATCTACGAACTCCTCAAAATTCAGATCAGGTCAGGTCAGGTTTAAATAACGAAGTACACGTTTGGCTGCAACCCAATGCAGTGTCTTTGTGTCTGCTCTGGTTGCCACACACAGATACATTAATGAACCAATTAACTGTTGTTATGGAACATCATCTATTAGATCACCGTCCTGGCTGAATTTCACATTTGGTTCAAGTCAAGTCCCTACTGGCTTTGTATCCAGCATTCCAAACTTGGCAAGGATTGACATCAGATAGTGAGTCTGATTTGATTTGATGACACAATTCTTTCTATCTCTCCCTACTTTTATGCTCAACATGTGTGTTCGGAAATCATCAAAGAATTGTGCGCACGAACCTGACAGCCATAAATTATCTAGCCCTAACGCGGTCTCGGTTCGTCAAAACTTTGATCACACGCCGGTCGCTCCTAAAAACTTAATGACCCACTCGCCGACGACGCCGACAAAGAATGCAAGTGCGGCGCGACGCTTTGTGTTTGGTTCACTTATGTTTCTGGAATTTTATTTATTTACGTTATTTCCTCTTTAAGTAATGCCGCAGGAGCCTTTTATGTTTTTAAGTCAGTGTTAAGTCTACGCAGCTATACCATATTCCATTATTTTCTGCATCTTACATTGCCATGGAATTTACCCTGTATAACATCGATGGCAATTGTCGTTTACTTGTCGTCAAAACAGATACGGTAAATACAGAATTGGAAGGTGATAACTAAAATCGGCAATTTGGCCAATAAGATCGCTTGACATGTTTTTTTTTTACCAATACAGTCAAACTAATTACTAACTGGTATTTTCAGTCGCAACTGTCTCCAATAAGCTTTAAAATTTTGTCAAATTGAAGTTGCGTCGTTGTCAATTTTCAATACGTGTATCAACATTTTAAGTGGATTAAAGACTAAAAGAATTACAAAATGCCGAAAATAATCGACAAGAAAATTCGATTATTTATAAAAAAGTGCTTTCCAAAAAAAGATTTGCAATATTTTTGAGGTAAGTACGCATACAAGTATAAATTTTTCTTGTAATGGCTGTAGGACCTATTTGAGGACTGGAAATACTACTAAATGTCTTCATCCATAAGCCGTTAATAAAGATGTAAGTGTAAAAGTATTATGTACTATAGTTAATTGCGTTTTGTAGTTTTACTTAATGTAGGATAGAGAAATGCAACAATAAACATTTTATTAGCCAGAATATGCAAAGCAAAATAACCTAGGTAGATACCAGCACCCCAGAAACACAAAACGTCTACACGACAGTACTACAGTTCACATGTCAGTTAACTCCGTTCCTCGGCCTTCGCACAAATTCACCTTCCAGCTGCCACCTATTAAAGACCTGAACGTCAGGCTTCAAACCTTGAGTCGCTAACATTCCAAAAAGTGCGCCAGGCGAAAAGGAAAATCATAGAAGAAGACATTTTGAGTGGTAGTAGACGCTCATCCAGAAAAGCTGAAAATCCCCTGACCCGCGATGATTAGCTGCAAAGCGACTCACATCCAGAAGATTTCCTGGAACAGAAGGCTACTAACACTAGAACCAAAAAGTCATTCAAATTTAAATTGCCCCGTGTAGGGGGTACCAAGAAGCG
The DNA here is from genome assembly GCA_951812265.1 of Taphrorychus bicolor. NCBI lineage: Eukaryota > Metazoa > Arthropoda > Insecta > Coleoptera > Curculionidae > Taphrorychus > Taphrorychus bicolor. The sequence goes on from OX638303.1 coordinate 19,614,533, forward strand.
CTTTCATACCCGACCTGTAAGGAAATTACTTATTACCAGGTCCTCATTAATTATTTTGCAAAAGTCTAATTTTTCATATACGAGTATATATTTTGCTTGGGTTTACAAAAGATATCATCACGTTCACTCAGTGCCACTGCGCTATTGTATACTGGAACCTTAGTTTTGCAAATAACAAAGTGAATAGGGTTCCAAAAACTACTCTACCAAATGTGAGAAAGATAGTGCATATTCTGGTTGCTTTGGTAAAGATAAAACTATTTAGTAGCACTTCCAATTTAAAATAAACAAAGAAAATTATTGAATCTTATTTATTGAATAGATGGGTTTTCAATATACTTTTACATGATCTTTATTTTTAGGCGAGTAGCTACTAGAACTGTACGAAACATTATATAAGAACAAGCCCTCGACAAGGTTGAAGCAGACCATGAGACACCAATAATTATAACACTTTTGAAGAACTGAATAAAGACGACTAAAATGTATCACTTTATTAATTGTCACAATTATGTAAATAATGAAGTGAAAAATTGCGTCCCAGGATCTATAGATTTGTGTAGACTTGGCGGATTGGGAACAAGAATCGAACTACAAGCTCATCGCCGACGTTTCGTTTAATAATGCTTAAACTTCTTCAGGGCTACAAATACATAAATCTATCAGAAGCCGAAACGGCAATCACTTGAACAACCTCACCTCGAGCTTGGAAATTGCGTTTTATATTTTATATTATATATATTGCGAATTAGCGTTGGTAAAAGCAAATTGATGTCCAGTTTCAAAGTGATGCGCAGCCAATGCGGTCTTTTCTCTCTTGTTAATGTTGGTAATGTTACAGTCATATCTGTGTTGTTTCAATCTAGTCATTAACTTATTCTTCGTTTGTCCTATATACCGAGTGTCACAACTGCTACAGGGGACAGAGTAAACAACTGAGGACCTTTCCTGTAAGGGTGTTTTATCTTTAATGTGTGAATACAAGTCACCAACTGTTCTTTTTGGATACGTAACAATTTTTATGTTGTTATGACTCAAGATCCTACTCAAATTGGCACTCAGCCCCTGCACCAATGGTATTTTACACATTGGTTTATACAATACCATTGGTCTGGGAATCGGTTATTCTATCCCCTGTCGGTTGGAGGAGGGCATTGACAACATTGGGTGGAAAACCATTAAGAGACGCCAGGTGCCTTATCTTTAAGAAATTCTTTTCCAGAAAGATTCATGACTCAGCCTCATGACTCTAGTTTTTAAAGATTTTATAATTGCCACTTTCTGTGAAAGAGGGTGTGCTGATTTGAAATTTATCAACAGGCCCGAACTAGAAGGTTTCAGGTACCAATCAGTAGTGATAGTTCTTTCATGTCTAATGACTACAGTATCAAGAAACGGAATGCGGTTATTTTTTTCCATTTCTATGGTAAATTGTAAGTGAGGGTTAAACGAATTGAAGTTTTGAAGGACAAGGTTTTCTGAGTTATGTGGAATGCAAGTAATTATGTCATCAACATATAAGTACAAGAAAAGCACATGAAACGGTGCTCTGGGATAACACTACTAAGTAGTTCATGCATGCATAAACTAGCCAAGACAGATGACACGGGGTTACCCATCGCGCTTCCAAATATCTGGGCATAAAAGCAATCACTGTACACGAAATAGCTGTTGTCGAATATAAACGACACAATCTCAGAAAAATGTTATTGGTTAATTTTAGTATGTGGCGCTATATTAGTCCAGTGTTTGTTTAAGGTGTTAAGGACCAATTACTTGGGGATATTAGTAAAAAGTGATATGACATCTAGGTACCCAGGAGGTATAATCATCTCCTTAATATTTTCAGCAAAGTCAATGGAGTTTTTTATAGAGTAAGTGAACTGTGTACTTAAATTAGAGAGAATTCTGTCAACAAATTTAGAGAGCTTATACAATGGTGATAAGATGCACGAGACAACAGGTCTGAGAGGGACACCATCCTTATGGGTCTTAGGTAAACCATAAATTTTGGGAGGCAGTGAGTTTTTTGTCGTAAGTGATTTGTAGTTAGTCTCGTCAATAAGATCTTCAGTAAATAGGTTCTTAATTATTTTATTGGCCCTGTTTTCCAAGGCAGTTGTAGGGTTTTTGTTTAACAATTTGTAAGTGCTCTTATCTTGCACTAGGGCATTCATTTTTACATTATAGTCATGTTTATTCATCAACACTGTAGAGTTACCCTTATCCGACCTGATCACCAGGATGTCTTGGTTATTTCTCAAAAAACGTTTCGTGTCATTAAACGCTATATTGAATGCATCGTTTTTCTGTTTGACTTTTATGCCATTAACAAAGTTTGTTATGACATTAGTACATCTAGCTCTTGTCATGTTCTTGTTTAGATCGTCGTGCGTGTTCTCTATTATGTACTCTACATCCTTAATGATATCGAACAACCGAAAGTCCCTATGCGAATGATTTAAAGAGAATTTTGGACCCAAAGCCAACAAAGATGAGACTTCCATGGGAATATCGTAGTCAGTGAGATTCACTATCCAGTTGTTGGGAACTGCTTGCTCGTTTACAAAATTTCCAGATTTCAAACATCTAATCTTATGTAAATGAGTTTTCTTAACATTTATAAAGCATATGTTATACCTTCGTTGACAAATGGAAATAAAAATATTAAATTGGTATTGGCCTAACAATACTACGGTTATTATTGTTACGATTCGCAGCAACGCCGCATGGGAGGCGGGGCAACGCATGGGAGCGTGCTGGTTGGTGGAGCTTCGCGACCTATCCGCGCTGCGTCATGGCTGACACGAGTGATTTATTGCTCGGCTGGCTTAATCTAGAAGGCAGTTGTTTACAACCGTTTTTTTATGTGAGATTATTCAAGAATTCTTATAAAGAACTTTCTAGGTTTTTCTGTAAATTTAGGATTGGCGCATAGAGCGGCGGTTAAGTAGTAGTCGTATTTTAATCGAGCTATAAGTAAGCTAAAGTTACGAAGCGATAATAGAAGGCTATAAAGTGTTAAGTACTGAGTTATTTAGTAGTCGAGTGTATTTGTGGAATAAATAAATAGTGTTTTCGTATTAAATCGTTGCACTGGAATTTATGAACCCCGAGTTCGCAACATTATTAATCTTCGATTTTAGCTGACTAATCTTCCATATGGTTATTTTTATTTCTAACTTTAAAATCCTAGACATGAAATCCTTACCCAATCTTTCGATTAAGTACATAAATGGATGGGAATTATCCATCACAGAATATAAACAACTAATAATTGTTAAATAATTGTTAAACTTACACTGTAGAAGGAAATTTCTTCGGTTTTCAAGACTTGCCAGTTTTTGGTTGAGTTTGATGCCGTCCTTCATGATGGTATATGTGCGCTCTCCGTGTGTGCTTCTGATGTCATTAAAGAAACCCATAGTTGTCAGTTTCCTCTATAGCAGTTGCGACACTCGGTATATAGGCCAAACGAAGAATAAGTTAATGACCAGATTGAAACAACACAGATATGACTGTAACATTACCAACATTAACAAGAGAGAAAAGACCGCATTGGCTGCGCATCATTTTGAAACTGGACATCAATTTGCTTTTACCAACGCTACAATTTTGGACCTGGAAACTAATTATAGAAAACGAACAATCTCGGAAATGTTACAAACAAACAAATGGAGGGATAAAACACTCGTCGGTCAACTTCAGGACTGACACTCAGAATTTGAGCGTCATTTACAATTTTTTAACTGAGAGAATTACACATTAAAATTACACACAATTGACATAACGAAATGTGTGGTGAACACAATCGATATCAACTTTTGGGTAATTAGAATTTTAATTGGGAGAGTTTTGAAATTGATTTCTATGGGTATCGGAAAAAGAAAAAAACAATAATAAGCATTCACGCACCGCACAGATAAGCCTATGTGTGGTTTAGTTTCGTGTATAAGGGACACGCCAGTCAGTCTGCTTGCCCAGTATTTACGTACCGTCTTGTTTTTGTTTTGTTAATTAATAGGTGTTAATTGTTTTTAATAATTTTACCTCCAATTTTTTAAAGTGTGAAACCTGTAATGTGTTTTAATTTTTTAACTTTTCAAATTAAAAAAAAAAAAATTATTTTAATGTATAATTTAGTTTCAATTTCCAAGCTCGAGGTGAGGTTGTTCAAGTGATTGCCGTTTCGGCTTCTGATAGATTTATGTATTTGTAGCCCTGAAGAAGTTTAAGCATTATTAAACGAAACGTCGGCGATGAGCTTGTAGTTCGATTCTTGTTCCCAATCCGCCAAGTCTACACAAATCTATGTAAATAATGTTAAAACCTCATGGTAAATTGTAAAACTGTAAAATTTCACTTCTTGGAACGCTCAATATAAGTAAAAAGAAATAGGCTCATGATTTTTATTGCCTTAGTGTATATTATATGACGATGAATCACAATAAGCTTAGAGTTTTGGAATTGAATGAAAAGTAGCGAAAAGTGAAAAAAAGTCTGTTATATTCATTTCTTGCTAATAACCTTCAAAGTTCAATAATTAAATTGACCGTTAAAATCACATAAATTAGTTGGTAACTATGAATAAATTAGTTTCCTTAAAATCTGGAATAATTGGAAGAGTCTGGCATCTATGTAGCCTTAAAAGTAAACAATATCCATAACCTTAAACCTATTTATCAATCACTGTCAGTGTCCGTTATATATACTGGGTGAAATATGTCAAATTTCCAAGGCTAACGAGATGCAAAAAAAACTGGAACAGTTTATAGAGTGCGATGATCTAGTTTCTAAATGTTGTAACATACTTAATACTCCGGGATACATGACCCGTTCAGAAAAATACAGTCCACTTTTTTGTTTTTACAAACAATACATGAAGATTAGCATCGATTTGGTTTTTTATTAATCTTGCAGAGCTAAGAAGCACTTATGTGGTGAACGTTTGATAGGATTCCATCACATAAAGTTTGATCCTTATCGAGCCGGATGATTTTGGTCAGCTTTGAGCTTTGGACGTGCTAGGCTCGTGGTGCAGTTGATTCTTCTGAGACTGGACGTGGATTAAGGACTTTGTACCTGAAAGTTTGGTGTTAGGTCTCGACCTAAAAGCGCACTGGTGTTAATTACAAAGGCCTGTAAAGTGTTTTAGTGTGCTCAATAGTATAGTGAAAAAGTGACTGCCAGAACGTCACATGGTCGCAGATATTTACCAAATAAGGTCAGATTTTTGGATGTTAATTTGTTTTTTTTTGCATTCGCAAAGGTTTATTTTTGGTCTTAAAAATTTGTATACGGTTTATTTCTAAATATGACGGACGCCGATAGGTTAAGGCAGGCTTATTTAAGCAAAAAGAGTGCTAAAGCGTCATTTACTAGGATTCATAATTTTTTTGAAACTATTAACAATGTGGTTTTGAATAAATTTGAATACACAAATCGGTTAGTTTTGCTTGATCAGGCTTACGAAAAGTTATGTGCAGCCTTTCATACTATTGAGGACTTGGAAACTGATCCAAATAAAATTGAGGATATTGGTGAACTTGAAAATAAATATTTATCTCTTAAGGCTAACATAAATTTGATAATTGAGCAATTTTCTGCTAATAATGTTGGTGCGCCCCGTGTAGGATCATCGGGTAGTTTATTTGAAAAAATGCCAGAAATAAAAATAGAAAAATTTGGCGGTAATCAACAAAATTGGTCAAGTTTTTTTGGAATCTTTGATGCATTAGTTTTAAGTAATTCGGACTTAACTGATGTACAAAAATTGATTTATGTAAAGTCGTCTTTACATGGTGAGCCCCTAAAACTTATAGAGAATTTGCCTTTGGTAGGTTCTAGTTTGAATGCCGCTCTTAGTATTTTAAAAGATAGGTTTGATAACAGTTTATCCATAATTTATTCTCACATAAAAGCCATGATGGACATTTCACCCATTTCAAAGATTAACTCTGTTAATATGCGTGAATTTATTGTTAAAATTAAACAGCATACTGAGTATTTAAAAAATTTAAATGTGCCAGTACAGGAGTGGGAATTAATTTTGGTCTACGTTTTATCTCACAAACTTGATGTAAATACAAGACGCTCTTATGAATTAGAACGTGGTCCATCTACGATACCAACACTGGTGAATTTTTTGTGTTTTGTGGAGCGACGTTGCCAAGCTGCTGAAAATTTGTGTTTGAATGAAGATAAAGGTTCAAATAAAGTGTCTTTTCTCTCTCAACAGAAGCTTAACTGTGCATATTGTTCAATGGACAATCACTCAATTTTAAAATGTTTTAAATCTAAATCATTGAATGTGTCACAAAGACGGCAATTTGTGTTCAGCAAAAAACTTTGTTTTAAATGTTTTAGCTTTCGCGCTGCATCACAGTGTACTTGGAAGAATTGGCCTCTTTGTGGTCAACCACATAAGTCTTTGCTGCATTTTGAACAAACAAAAAAAATCAAGATAAAAGTTTGAAAGATGGGGACAAATCAGGCAATTCGAGTGTCAGTCCCAATTTAAGTTTAATGGCGCAACAAGTAAATAAACAAACAAGTGAAACAAGTTATAATAATGCCGAACAGAGAGAGCGGCTGGGAACATTGCATTGTTCTGGGATGGAGCAGGATGTTGACCCTTTGACAAAGGTTGTGGCTGCTTCTAGTCTAGTATCAAAAACCCAATCATATGTGCTGTTGGCAACCGCTGTTGTCAATTTATTAAATATAAATGGCGATGTGGTTGCGGCGCGGGCTGTATTGGACTGCGGCTCACAAATCTCACTTATTAGTCGTAACTTAGTAAAAAAAGTGTCGTGTCCCACATATGGGCAAAATATTTCATTTCGCGGTATATCGGGTAACATGCGCTGTTCAGAGAAGCCAGATATAAAAATTATGTCTCACATTGATTCGAACCGTATCTTCAAGATCACCTGTTCTGTAGTTGAAAAGGTAACTACACCTTTGCCTCAGTTTTTCGTTAATTTTCAAAAATTGGAAATTCCAACTACTATTACTTTGGCAGATCATAACTTCTGTCAACCCCAACAAATTGACCTTTTGTTGGGAGATGACATCTACTTTAATCTTATGATATCAGGTTTAATTTCTCTTGGTCCTGAGCGTCCTGTTTTACAGAATACTCTTTTGGATGGATTCTTGGTGGTACTCTGTCTGAAAGATTTGTTTCTAACCTGTTGACATCTGACCCCAATACAAGTCCAGAAAAAACCGACGATCAGTTGTCTTTATTGGTGAGCACTGGTCAGGTTGATGATTTTATCCCTGGTCAGAGGGTTTTATCAAATGAAGATGAGTTGTCCGAGCATGTTTTTAAAGATAACACAGTCTTGCTGTCCAGTGGCAGATTTTAGGTAGATGTTCCATTAAGGAGCTCCTTTGAAAACCAAAAGTTGGGCGAATCATCTTTTTCTTCAGCTAAAAAGCAATTTCTGGCTTTGGAAAAGAGATTGCACAAAAATCCTGAGTTACTCAAGCAGTATTTAGATTTTATTCGAGAATATGTCCAATTGGGACGTGCCTAAGTTGGCTGCAAATACGTTAAAAATGAGCACGGTGACTTTTTTAGTAAGTAAGTTTAAAGTATTTTATTCCACACCATTGTGTTGTGAAAAATGACAAGTCTACGACGAAACTAAGAGTTGTGTTCAATGCTTCAATGAAAACAACTTCTGGGTTATCCTTAAATGACATTTATGTGAAGGGTTTTGTTGTTCAACCTGAACTTTTTGATATTTTGTGCAGGTTTCGTACATTCAAGTATGTACTTGTCACTGATATTGAGAAAATGTACAGACAAATCCTTATAAACCCCAAGCATAAATATCTGCAAAACTTATTGTGGAGACAAAGTCCTGATGATGACCTTAGCGTGATTGAGCTCCCCACGGTGAGTTATGGAACCAATTCTGTTTTGTTTGTGGCGACCAGATGTCTTCTAGAACTAGCTGAAAACAGCGGTGATGCATTTCCTTCGGCAACAAAGGCCATAGAGCACCAAATTACATGGACGACATATTGTGTGGTGCGGATTCACTTGAGGGTCTTAATATTCTTCAAAAACAGTTAGTTGATTAGCTAAAACAAGGTGGTTTTACTCTTCATAAATGGCTGTCCAATTTTCAGGAGTTTTATGAGCAATATCTGTCCTCCAGTTTTGTCTGAAACCTATAATATTGCCTCAGAATCAAATTCAAACAAGGTGTTCGGTGTGCGTTGGAATCCTGGACAGGATTGTTTTTTGATCACTTACCCAAGGCTATTGACATTAATTCCGTAACCAAACGAACAGTTCTGTCTATAATAGCTCAAATTTTCGATCCATTGGGTTTTGTAGCTCCAGTTGTCACAACGGCAAAAGTGTTCATGCAAAAATTATGGAGTGCTAAACTCAATTGGGACCAAACTCTGAGTACTGATTTGACACAGGAATGGCTACGCTTTTCGAAAGCTATTATTCAACTAAATAACTTGCGGATTCCAAGGTGTTTAGTTCGAAATCAGCCAATAGTGAGGTTGGAAATTCATGGTTATGCTGATGGTAGTCTTAAGGCTTACGGGTGTTGCGTATATCTAAGGGTTATGTACAGCGATGGTCATGCTGATTGTAATTTGATTTGCCCCAAATCTATAGTGGCTCACGTACGTACCGTAAGTCTTCCTCGATTGGAACTATGTGCATGTTTATTGTTGGCTCAAATGATTCAAAGGCTGTTGGAGATATATGAAAAGCCAACTTTTCACAGTAAAAAATCAGTGTGTGGTAAAAAAAATTTTGTGCATTGAGTGTAAAAAATTACACTCAATGCAAATATTTTTTAACATACTTTTACACTCATATGGTAAATTTGCATGGTAGAGTTTAATTTGTTATTTTTAATTCAACTGGGAGTTTAAACAATAACACGAGAGTACAATTACATGTTATACAATGAGTAATTCATTTATAGAGTGTAAAAAAACTTTAGGTGGTAAATTCACTCCCAGGTTTAATAAAACCAGTGTATTTTGCACAGCCGGACACTAAAAACACTCAACTCCGTGTTAATTGGCCTTGAATTTTAAGAAGAAAAGCATGTATTGCAAGCTTGAGCCGGAGTCCACCACTTATGAAGACATTGTTAAATTGGGTAAGTATAATTCCAAGGCATAAAATAATTGGAGTATTGTAGGATGTTATACAAATACATTTTTGTTCGCTATGTTTACAATAGCTTAAATTTGGTACACCCTTTAGATACTTTCTGGCTTATTAATCTTAAGCATTATTCAACTTACTTTAGTTCAACTCATTGTTACGTTGTTCCTAAACATTTATTTATATAACCTTTTGAAGGTTTGAAGTTGCATTTATATTTTGTTAAGTTTGTCGACCATCAAAATATGTTTGTTATAATAACAACAAAAATTAATACTAAGTAGAAGGTGTTATGTTCATGTTCATAATATAGTTAAGTAATCTACCTCATAGAACATAAGACTGTAAGTACCTATTTGAGACTGTTACTTACGTTTATTTGACTTGTATGTATTTCATATAACTGTTCAATGTGCTTTCATATAACTGTTCAAGTGTGTTCAATAAATACCAGTTAATAATTTAAATGGCTACATTTTTTTAATACTACAAAACGCCGAAAAACACTTCACACTAAAACTATTCTTTTTACCATTAGAGTTTCGTAAAGAAACACTGAAATGTGTTTAAATACCTTCAAAATCTGGTAAAATTTAATATTAGTGGAAACCTGCACTACACCCTATTAATATTTTTTACCATCTACTATATTCTTTTTACACTAATATTGTTAAATTTTACATTGGATTATATTAAATTCGGCTAAATGGGTGTATTAAGTGTACTTATCTTTCACACCCTATCAAACTGCGTTCACACTAATGAAAGATTATATTTACTATCATCTGCATGTTAAAAAAGACATCTGTATAATGCAATTTCGCCTCAAACTTTTACACCCAAAACGCTGGACCTCTATGCACCACCTTGAGTGTATTTTGAGTGTAAAATTTTACCCTCGATTTTTTACTGTGTTAGTTTTCATAGCATTAATTTGTGGTCAGACTCCCAAATAGTTCTTGCATGGTTGAGGTCTCATCCCAGCAAATGGAATATATTTGTAGCCAATAGAGTGGCTTTGATACAAAACTTGACGGAAAACTGCACCTGGAGACATGTGGGATTCAAAGATAACCCTGCACATTATGTATCCAGAGGCATTGGCGGGGAAGAGCTTGTATCATGTTTACCATGGTGGCAAAATCCTAATTATCTGAATAACACTGAGTGGGATTCGAATGTGTCTAACGTTATAACACAGATTGAAAATCTTCCTGAACAAAGAAAATTAGTTATGTCTTTGACAAATGCTTATTCTCCCAAGGACTTGAATCCACTGACCCCTGGTCACTTTTTTATAGGGGAAAGTCTAACTGCGTACCCTGAACGAGATTTAACCGAGTTGCCTGATAATCGACTTTCAAATTATCAGAAAAGTTCAAAAATTAAACAACTATTTCGGAAAAGATGGTCTATTGAATATTTAAGCAGGTTACAGCAGCGTTCTAAATGGTTGACAGAGAATGAAAATATAAAAACTGACCAGGTAGTTTTATTAAAAGAAGATAATTTGCCCCCTCTCCGCTGGTCTCTTGCTAGAGTGGTTAGAGTATGTCCTGGTCGTGATGGAAGGGCACGAATGGCTGAAGGTAGGACACAAGCTGGAATTTTCACAAGGTTCATCTCAAAATTATGTCCCCTTCCGTACTGTGCACCATAGCCGTAAGTTTAGCTAGGTTTTTTGTACTTAGGTTAAGGTAGTGTCCTCGTTCAGTTTCTTTTGCGCGTCTCAATAATTGGTAGCTGTGTTGTGTTTTTGTTGGACTTTTCCTCTGGAAACTCCAAGGGGGGAGAATGTTCGGAAATCATCAAAGAATTGTGCGCACGAACCTGACAGCCATAAATTATCTAGCCCTAGCGCGGTCTCGGTTCGTCAAAACTTTGATCACACGTCGGTCCCTCGTAAAAACTTAATGACCCACTCGCCGACGACGCCGACAAAGAATGCAAGTGCGGCGCGACGCTTTGTGTTTGGTTCATTTATGTTTCTGGAATTTAATTTATTTACGTTATATTCGTTTATTATTTCCTCTTTGAGTAATGCCGCAGGGTCCTTTTATGTTTTTTAAGTTTAGCTTTTAAGTCAGTGTTAAGTCTACGCAGCTAGAGTGCGATGCTCTAGTTTCTCAATGTTGTAACATACTTAGTATTCCGGGATACATGACCCGTTCAGAAAAATACAGTCCACTTTTTTGTTTTTTGTCCTTTTTTTTGCGTGCAAATCGTTGTGTAAACTTGATTGTAACAATAACTTGTGTTAGTGTTTGAATACATGAAGATTAGCATCGATTTGGATTTTTATTAATCCTGCAGAGCTACGAAGCACTTATGTGGTGAACCTTTGACAGGATTCCATCACAATGTGTGAATTTGGTCCCAAGTCCTTCACTTTGAAGCAGTCGAGAAGCCTCGACTTGAGTCGATCTGCCATGTGGAAGTCATTGTAAAAGATGAAAAACTCATCCACATATAAGGCTATATACACGACTTTGTTGCCATTTTGCTTTGTAACAATACATGCTTCATTTCGGGTTTGTTTATATCCCTCTGCAGTGAGAACATCTATCACCTTGCCATTCCATACTTGTGAGGACTGCTTAAGACCATAGAGGGCCTATTTTAATCGGCACACTTTCGTGTGCATTGTGTGCACAAATCGCCATACAAGAAGGCAGTTTCTACATCCAGGTGATCTATTTCTAGGTCCTTTGCAGCTGAAATTGTAAGCGAAGTTCTCATTGAACTATGTCTGATTACTGGTGAGTATGTTTCATCATAATATATTCCTGCTTTTTGAGGCAGCGTGTCGGGCTTTATATTGGCTCATTTTGTTTTCAGCATTTTTCTTGATTTTGTAAACCCACTTGCTTTTCACTATATTAGTAGGATCAATCGGTTTATTCACCAACTCCCAGACATTATTGTCATTCAGTGATTTCAAATCTTTGTCAGAGCTTCTTCATAAGTGGTTGGTTCATCCCAAAATTCTAGTCCTTCAATGAGAGTTTGATATGTTATATAATAAGAAAACATCTTTTGTTTACGTTCTCTTTTAGGATACAATTTAGGTAGTTATTCATCTTCTTCTTCTAAGTCTGTTCCGAACATGTGATTCACCCGAGGATTCATCAGGACTAATAAAGTCAAGCTCTGGTGCTTCGTCAGTTTCAGGATTTTCTTTTATTTCCTCTGGTGGCATTTGTTTTAAAAGAACTGAGGTTGTTGGTGCCTCCTGCCTTTGCTCATTCTGACTTTGGTGGTCAGTAGTTGGGACTTCTATAAAAATGACATCCCTCGATATTATTACCTTATGGTTTGAAGGATCAAATAATCAATATGTTTTGCTATCGTCGCAGTACCCCAGAAAAGTGTACTTCTGACTTTTTGACTGACGTTTACTTCGCTTTTGATCTGGGATATGTACATAGGCATCAGATCAAAAAACCCTGAGATGCTTTAAATTTGGTCTACCCCCATACCAAACCTCATAAGGAGTTTTGCCTAAAATTTTCTTGGTAGGAGAACGGTTGATTAAGTACACAGCAGTATTTGCTGCCTCTGCCCACATACTTTGGCCACAGTTGCTGTCTTCCATCATAGACCTAGCTTTCTCCATAATGAGGTCTACTGTAGCGCTCTGTTACACCATTATTTTGTTGTGGTGTATATGGAGCTCACAGGTGATGTCTAATTCCCCTTTGTTTGAAAATTTCACTAACTTCTTGGCTACAGTACTCAGTGCCATTATCAGATCTAACTTTCTTGACTTTCAGGTCACATTGTACTTCAACCATATTGAAAAATTCTGCAATGCAGTTTTTAACTTCTGTCTTAGAACTTTGAAAATAAACAAAAACCATCCTGCTACGATCGTCTATGAAAGTGATATAACGCTTATTACTCCATGATGGAACTGACATTGGTCCACAAAGATCAGTGTGAATTATTTCTAATTTATTTTGACGTAGCTTTTTGTCGTTTATCTTATGAAATTGCTGTCTAGCTTGCTTGCCTTTAATACAAGCTATGCATGATGGTGCCTCTATGGCATTACCTTTAAAATCTACGCCTGTAGCCAAATTATCTTTAAACAAATTTAGACTTACACGATTCAACTGTCCCAACCGCTTGTGCCACAAAAAATGGCACAGTGTGTTTTGGATACTAAACACACCTGACTATCGCTATCAGCCCTAGTTCCCTGTCTTTTTAGTTCTATCTCAGGTTTTACATCATTACATCTACGAGCTAAATCTAGTCTATAGATCCCAGATACTTCTTCACTGGGAGTTGCTTTCAAGTCCCCTGAATTTTGTGAATTTAAATTATCAAAAATTCTGCAACTATCCCTAGTCCTTTTTCGTCATACAACTGACAGACAACAACTTTGTTGTTAAATTAGGAACATGAGTAACTTTAGCAATTTTACTTACTTTGCCACTTTCCAAGTCAAGTCACACATCACCAACACCTCCAGTTTTAAGTTTTGAACTGTTCGCTACCACCACCTCCAGTCCACCATTGTCTTTTGTGAAGTTTGTCATACACTCCGCACAAGCACACATGTGATTTGTGGCCCCTGAGTCAATATACCACTCAGATTTGTTCATGTCAACCTTCACACCAAGGGCAGTAAGTAAAGCGATTATTAGTGTTTTGCTTAGTTTATAACAGTCTCATAGGAAGTGAAAAACTGTTAACTTTGTGTGAAAATTACCTAATGATTTTATCTGATCAAACATTAATTATGTCTACTAAATAAAAAATCTTGAATAACAAATTAAGCAGGTATTTTGTGGTCATGAATGCTCTATTCACTGGTGTCAATAGCGTAGTTATACCATGTTTAGTTTTCGAATTATACAGATATATGTATTAAAATGTCCATAAAAAGTGGGAAAATTAGGTTTTAGGCGCCATTTTGAAGGGGAAGGAAATTACTGAAAATTCCAATATTGCAAATTTTTTACAGATTTTTGTCTCCTATTTCATATGAGACTATTTTTAATAAAATCTATGACAATACATTTCGGTTGAAAATTTTACCCCCTTTAAAATTTTTTAAATTTTTACATTTTTCTGTTTATCTTGGAAACGGTAAGGTCTTTTGATATGGAGGTTGATATAATGTATGAAGAGGTCATTAAGGACTATCAGATACATGAATCATAAAAAAGTTGTCTTTCACGGTTTTCGAGAAAATTTAAGAAAACTGCAAAATTTGTAGCTTATTTTTGGGCCACCCGTACTCAGTTACTGTTACAGGCAGATATTTGAAAATGGGCTATACATGTAGCTCTATTCCTCTACTTCCTTAGCTTTTCTTAGAGATTTTCGGATAAATCTTCATCGAAACAAGATATGAGCTGTTAAAGGCTGCAATGCATAATTTTGATCTAAAAATTTAGGTTTTTGAGCCGGTTTGAGCGCCCCATAATATGCTTAACATAGAAATATCGATTTTTACATATAAATCAATAGTAATCGATTTTATTCGTTGGTTCTAGTAGTTTCATGATAAATGCGGCATAGACTTATGTTTTAGATAGTATAGAGAGTGTCCCAAAAAAATATTGTAACATGGAATTTTAGGATTTTAGCATATAAATCGATATCAATTTATTGCGTCAAATCGATTGCTTTTATGATAAATAGAGCGTTGATTTCTGTTGTGGATAGTATAGGGCGTCCCAAATACTGCTGTAACATTTCACTTTAGATTTTTGTTTTTATACCAATATATTTTCTTTGTAAGTTTTATTCACTTTTTTATAAACATTGCATTTAAATTTAGAAACCTACCTCTTAACGATTAAACCTCTCTAACCATTAAAGTTAGAAACCTGAAATTCTAGTTGTAGATTCACACATAGATAAATGGAAATCCTGATATGGGAACCCGTGGTACTATTTTACATCTTTTCATAAATTCTAGCACGTTTTTTCCATTCTTTAAAAGTGGTTAGGTTTGCGAATATTAAATAAAGTGTTTCAAACGTTTCGACATTTCAACTACTTTTAAGCATAATCAGGTTCTTTTTTCATAATTTTATTCGGATATTGTTCGGATATTTCCTAAACCATGGGCGATCCGCGCGCGTGGTCTTCAAAGCAAACAACTTTCTTCCACAAGTTATTGAATAAACTACAATTATTTTCCTGGCTCAGAAATATCTTTTGTGTTCGATAATTACTCAGCTAGAAACAGTCTCATAAGTAATCTTAAAATGTAGACTCAGAAATATATACAAAAACTGAGGTTCTAAACTCAGAAGCCTCAAAGTTTTTAGTTGACCTTTGAAAGTAAGTTTCTTGTAATTTGAGATCGGTTCGATTCGTTTAAAAATTAGTTTTTGGTTGGTGAAAATGATTGAAAAGAAAGCAAATCTCAGCTCAGAAATCTTTTCTTTTCTGTGCTTTTTCTCGAAACTTCTATATTTACGTGATAGAGTCATTTTTTTTTCTTTCTTCTTTCTTCTTACAAATTAAGAAAATTTGAATCAATTTGGTCTCAGTGCATCCTAAAATTTAATTTATCCGAAAACCTTGAAATCTGGATTTGTGCAATTTGTTTCTCCAAAGGCTCCAAATTAATTTTACCTAGCTATATTTTTATTCTCTAAACATATTTAAGAGTAATTTTTACTGATGTTTGGACGTAATCCTAACTTTAATATTTTATCTTATCTTTATTTATACATACCTCGTTTCATTTTTTAACGTTTATCGTCACCAATACTAACTTAATCTTTTTTGAGAAAAAAAAAATTGGGCGTTTCTAGTCCAATTTTGCTGACTTTGTCTTACAGATGAGTTTTTTCAAAAATATGAGAATCTGCGTTTTCAGACATTGTGGTTTAATTTCAAATATGTTGTTAATTTCTCCAGAGGCCCCAAATTTGCATTTTTAGACGCTTTGTGTCATTATGGCCTTAATACTAACATGAATTTTTTCGAAAACCTCAAAATTGCATTTTTAAAAGTATAACCATTTTCAAATTATTTTGGCCCTATCCTCACTTAAAATTCTTCAAAAACCCCAAGTTTCCACTTTTAGGCGTTTTAAGTCATTTTTAACCAATTTTGGCCCTAATCTTAACCTAAATTTTTTCATTCACTCTAAATTTCATTTTTTCTTTTTAATGATTTTTGACCCCCTTTCCTACTTTTCCGAATGTGATTTTTCCGAAAAAAACACCAAATTTTTATTCACAGGTATTTTTAGTCAAATTTCGCTTATTTTGATCAAAAAATTAATTTTGGCAAAATCAAAATTAGGAGATGTTGCCTAATTTGGTCCTAAAATTGTTTTTTTCTTTTTCTGAAAACATCACATCTGGCATTTCTAGACAATTTATATTATTTTTAACCGATTTTATAAAAGTAGTGTTTAAATCTTGGACTTTAAATTAAGTTAAAATTTTTTAAAAGATTAGGCCCCAAATCTTAACCCAACAATTTCCACAAAGTGCAAATTTGCATTTGTACATATACTGAGGTATTTTCCGCCTATTTTTATCTTAATCCCATACTGAATTTCTCCAAAAACCCTATATTTCAGCATTTCAAATGCTTTAAGTAATTTTTAACCGATTTGACATTAATGCTGACCTGCATTTTTCAAAAGAATTTTAACGACATTTGGCCTCTATCCTAACCTGAATAAAAAAGCACAAAATTTTAAGCGGTTTTAGTCAAATGTCACTATTTTTGGTCCAAAAAAAAATTTTAGCAAAAAACAAAAAATTAGAAGATTTAAATGACTTTTGCCTGATTTTGCTTTAAAATATATTTTTTTCAAAAACGTCAAAAGTTGCATTGTTTGTCAATGTCGGTCATATTTAACTAATTTTAGCCCTAATTGTAACTTAAATTTTTCATAAACGCAATAAAATGGCATTTTTTTATTTATGAGTTATTTTGAACAGATTTTAGCCTGAATATTTCTAACCTGAATTTCACGAAAGATTCCAAATTTGCACTTTTGGCTACTTTTAGTCGTATTTGACCAATTTTGTCACAAATTCTAACCTGATTTTCTCCAAAAACTGCTAAACATTTCCACTTTTACTCGTTTCGAGTAATTTTTTACTGATTTTGATCGCCATCCTAACCTACATTTTCCCGAAATTTTTAAATTTACATGTTAAAAAGCTTTAAATTGTTTCTAACCTATTTGACCTTAATCCTAACTTAACTTTTTCAAAAAATATTAAATTTGTCACGAGAACTCGAAAAGTTCAGAAAGTTGTATTTCCTTATCAGTAAACGGTATACAAGAAATTCATTTCCATTTAGTCAAATCACCTATACGCTTTAGAATTTCTGAGCTTACATATTTATATGATCGTTGTTCGGGAGAGCGCAATTTAGATTAGACGGTACAAGAACTTGAAAAGTTTAAACCATTTGAGATAAGTGAACAACTCCCATTTTTTAGTTTGTCCCATATTTATTGAGAACGTAGGAAAAGTACCAAACAAAAGGGAATTCTGAGTTAAGAGTTTTGCTGTAAATTCATTACCTTGTATGAATCAGAAAATTAAATATGCTGTTATAGCCGATCTGAATTTACAAGAAATTTAATTCCATAAGTTTTTTCGGAAGTTTAAAATATCAATTTGTGCTTAGTGCAAAATCAACTTTCCTTGGGCTCGTCTTGCAGCAACGGAATAAAGTTTAAAAACCGACACACCTCCGAGCTATAAGATGTGTTCTCCTTTCAATTGTTCCTATAGATCAGAAACCTCAAATTTGATTTTTGAGGTTAAAATAGTTGTCTTTGTATTCATTTCCTCACAAGAATTGGAAAACTAATTTTTTTGAGCCACGTAAATAACACGATTTATAGACCAATCCCAGTAAACAGTCGAACGTTGTTTTAACGTAGAATCATCGTTTGGTCCGTTGATTTATAGTTGTAACGATGATTTTAACGTGTTGACACAAGCGATAGTGCACAATCATGATTTTCGATGTCAAATCAACGTTGTTAAAACGTGTTTTGGATGTGTTTTGATATTGGTTGAATTTATCCTGTTGATTAAACATTGCAAATATGTGACAGTAATTAAATCGTCACGAATGCGCGGTTGCGAAATGTCCTTTAAAATTTTTATCATCATTTGTTCGGTTGATTTATAGTTGTCTCTTTGATTTTAAGCTGCTGATTTTTGGTTGATTTTTTCGAAAATGAACAACCATGTTTTTCGACGTTAAATCAACGTTGTTAAAAAGTGTGTTGAATATGTTTAGATATTGGTTGAATTTATAACGTTGATTAAACGTTGAAAATAGGTTTACATGTCACATACTCTGAGCGCTAGGTGGCGTTGGCGTAAACAGCGGACGACCCAGATTCCTATAACGAGGCTTAGAGGGGTAGGACGTATTGCCACGATCCCCGGTGTTTATCTTTCTCACGCGTGTCGGGCGACGGCAATGTCGGCTGCTTAAGACTTGAGATGTTATTGTCGGCCATGACACGACGTTCGTTGTTGTTGTTCGTTTCGTTTTGTTTGTTTACCCTGTTTTTAGGGTGAAAAATTTCAAATCGATTAAAAGGTGAGTACTCATGGGTCGAGATTTTACTGTTTTTTTAAGATTAAAGACAAGATGGCTGGAATCTCTCCACCACCAATGGTTTTGTGTCTAGACTATTTTGCAGGCCAACTTATTTAAATAGTGGAAACAGCAGTAGAGATTAAAGATAAGTAATCAGTAGTAATCACGATCATTGTCGTGACATATTTAACAGTACTGCGAAAGTGGAACTTACCGGAGAGGAAGTAGTTTAAAATCTAGATGAAATCTTGAAAGGTTTAAGCAGTTTCAGCTAAGCAGGTAACCAATTTTGGGATATTTAATTAATTTTGAAAAAGGAGGAAAAATCCGAAAAAAAGAGACTTCTGAGCTGTGATATTTGTTGTGAGATAAAGAATTACCACTGCTCACAACACTTATTTTTTATTCCAGCCGTTATAAGATATTATGTCATAACGTTACTGTGCAGATTTTTGAGCTTGTCAAGTTTTGAGCAAAGTTAAAATGCTGCTTTTCTTGGGTCCTCTTTTACATATAACTTTTTTTGACTAACACATCTTTTGTTGTGCTAACGTCTTTGGTTTCCTTGTTACTTCAACTTGAATAATGGACTAATGAAAAAATTGATAAATGATAATGTTTGTTGTTTGTCATCATTTCATGTTAAATCACGATATGAATTTGTATAATAGTGAGATTTAGGTGACAATATATTAGTTGTTATTTGTTACTAAATTTGATAGTTGAGTTAGTGTAGTATTTCATTTCTCATTGGGCTTAACCTTGAGTCTAACAGTACCAGTAAAAAAAGTTTTCGAATCTAGTATTTTTTTACTGGGTGTTAATCAGTCGATTATTATTCGTAGTATTTGCAAAAGCTTAGCAATAACAGTCAATGCGGGTTTTGTGACAGTACAGAGAAAAAAATTCCGGTGGTGTCATCTATACCCGTTTGTGGAACTAACGAGATTGCAATCATTCAATATTAACGTCCTTGCCCGGACTGAAGAAAAATAATGCAGATTAATGCCAAAAAAAATAGTAGATTATGTCACTAGGAGTAAAAGTGGGTCTTTTCGTGCTGAGCCCAGAGATTGACGGCCGAAGCGAAGCTGAGGCCTGCAACTGGGCGAAGCACAAAAAGACCTTTTACTCCGAGTAACATATACTATTTTTTTTTCAAGCATGCAATAAATAAGAAATTTATTTAAAAGTGGTTCAGTTTTGCAATTTTCTCTCATCCTCTTTAAGCGGGTCTAGGTACTTACCCAATTGTGTATATTATTTGTAAAATACATAGAATATGTTAGAATGGTGGTTTTCAATGTTCAATGGTTTTAATGTATTAAATAATAACCAATGATTATGGTAAACTAAGAATTTGTAGCATTATTTTCAATACTAAATTAATAAATGTCACATTGACAGATAAATATGATGACGCGCATGACATTTAACAGACGAATTCAGAATTCGAGAACCTATGCGATTTCGACTAATAACTGTTTCGGATGGTGCTCTTGAGTGCTCTGAGAGTATTTCTGTCCTTTGTTTTTTTCAACAAGAATGTAAAGATGGCAATACACTCAGATCGGTTTATCTGGTGTCATATTTTATTAAAATAATTTTGGTGAATGAAAATCGTTTATATATGCGCCACCATGACACTAGCGGTGACTTTTGACTTTACTTTTACTGCCTAGGACTTTTTTGCTACTTTTTTGGTCTCAGGATTTGAAAGCCCACTTTAGGTGTGCGTATGGAGAAAACAAATGACGTACTTTTAGTCCGCTTGAAAAAAAAATCTCTTTTTTTTTAGACCGGGAAATGACGTAGATTCTGAACGAAGACAATTGCGTTAGTTCACTAAACGGGCACAGATGGCGCCACTTGGAGATTTTTTCGGTACTGCCACAAAATTTGCATTAAACTTCATTAATTATATCGTAAGCAGATTACTGTAAAATACAGAAATCAATTTTTTCCTTTTACCGGACAATGACACTGATACTATCCTTATGCAATTTCGTTATTTCAACAAAGAGGCACAGATGGCGCCACTTGGAGATTTTCTCGGTACTGCCACAAAACCGTGAACTTCATTTTTTTTCTCAATTTCTGATTATGTCTAGTCTCACTAATGAGCCTTAAGCTATCGAAACTTTAAAAAATGGCGTACGTGATCTTAGTCAGCCCAAAATTAGTAGTAAACGATAGGTAGGTAGCAATTTTTTTTTATTTACGCACAGAACTCATTTATTTGGCAAGTTCTAATTGTGTCGAGCTTCACGGACGAGCCGCAAAACGCGCAAAAGGTCTGGGGATGGATATAGTGAGGGCGACATCAGATACAGCGGAATTTGGTTAAAAGCGGAACGGAGCGTAATTGGACATTTGAATTTAAACCAATCAGATGAAAGCTAAAATAGGAATTGACATGTGTAATGACGCTATTGACATGTGTAATGACGTTATTGAAATGTGTAATGAAGCTATTGACATGTGTAATGACGTTATTGACATTTCTGCACCGTTCCGCTCCGTTCCGTTCCGCTGTATGTGACGGCGGCCCTAGAGCTTGAGGCTTGCGAAATGGTTTTTCTCATGCAGTCACTTTAAAAGTCGTTTTAAAAATCAAAGAAAGAAAATTTGTTTTTTTTTGTAAAATGGGGTAATCCGTTAGTAGACAGTCAGGATTCAATTATTGAGGTTTTGCGAGAAATAAACAACTATTTTGTAAGCAGCTCGCCATTATCGTCACGCACACTTCAATTCATGTCCGTAAATGGACACGTATCACCCAAATCAGCTCTTTATGCCGATCAGAGGCGGGGTTCAGCCGATTGTAAATAAAGAAGTGCTTCTTTGTGTGCCGCAACTACGGGGTGTTCATAAGAAAACTTCGTCTAGAAGGCTATAAAGTTTTGACAGAAAAGCAAGAAATTATCAAAGTAAATAGACGTTTTTTCCTTCCTCATTTGCTTTTGAAATTTCACAGCCCAACTAGATGACTAAATTTTATATACTCGAACGAAATGAAATGTTTTCTAGAATTGAGGACAAAGACGGAAGTATTAGAGAAAACGTACGAGGAGGCATACAAAAATACACAAGTAGCTTTTCTTCGGCTTTATTTCACATGAAGCCGTTATACGACTCGTTCGCCCACTTAAAACGCCTCCCGCTTTCCGAACACAAATCTTCGGCCATTCCCAGGCAACTCGAACTAACTCAACTTTCCCATCCGGTATTACTGCTAATCCCCGAAGGAATCGTCTGCCTAATCTTTCATTTGCGAGGCACGAGCGTCCTGAAGACGGGCATTCGAAATTGCTTTCGTGTCAGTTTTCGTTTTCGAACTTTGGCAGCATTTTGATGCCACTTGCTAGTTTGACGAGATCCCCGTCCGTCCGTCGGTCGGTGGCCAGATGAGCGAAATGATAGATACTTTCCAACTAAAACTTGCTTCCAACTTGTGTTTCGGAAACCGATCAAATTTGATATCCGCACACGGATATTGGCAGCAAAAGAGAGAGAGGGGAAACCTCTGAGAAGTAGCTCTAATTTGTTTACTATGTGTATTGTTTTTGTACAAATATTGCAAGTAGTGAGGAAGTGCTGCTTCTGGAGCATATCAGTGAGATGTGGGCGTGGTTTTCTGAACACCTGCCTGCTGAAAAAATACCAGCCGGTTACTAAAATTTATCTTTGAGAGGAATGGTTTTAATGAAAAAACGTAAATATTTCAGTTTACATGTAACCTATTTGGTGTTAGATTTAGATTAGAAGGTTAACAGTTTTTTGTTATTTTATATTTCCATATTGTCAAATGCTAAATATGTCTAGTTTGATTGAAATAATTTGGCAATTTTACCCAATAGGACCGGTTTCTAGAAATCAGGCAGTAGGCTTGCTAGGATTGTTGCCAGCATTCTATTGCTAGCAGTCAAAAAAGAGCATTCGAAAGAAAACCGATATCCAAACATACACCACAGGGTCTGGCAGTAGTAGGGCCCCACACACAATCAATACACTGGTGCCTGGCAGTAGTAGGGCTCCTCAAGCACAGGGTCTGGCAGTAGTAGGGCTCCACAAACCCTCATCAAAAAGAACCAGAATCAGACAGTAACGCGACACTTACGGGGTTAACTGAGTATCTAAAATTAGTAGTATAGCCACTTGATAGTAAGGTTATATCAATACCGTTAATATCCGATCTCTCCTTCGATTTCCTCCCCAATACCATTCTTCCTCTCGTTAGTCCGAGATATACGCTATGTATATAGACGTTTCAGAGTTTAGTTACTGCCCTGTTGGAATTACTTTGATAATAAATTATCTACTGAATATTTGAATCTATTGGTGGAACGAATGCATGTTAAAAGACTTTCCCAAGAATAAAATAACGTATCCTGGAATTCATTCTCCACTGTCTAAAGGTTTACCCGATAGGCATTTCTTCT
The DNA here is from genome assembly GCA_951812265.1 of Taphrorychus bicolor. Classification (NCBI taxonomy): domain Eukaryota; kingdom Metazoa; phylum Arthropoda; class Insecta; order Coleoptera; family Curculionidae; genus Taphrorychus; species Taphrorychus bicolor. The sequence continues at coordinate 19,637,696 of OX638303.1, forward strand.
GTGGTCCTTCTAACACATAAAGCCATAGAGGGTGGCGCCCGAGACACCTTAGCCATCATTGATTTAATTCAAAATCCTAGTAATATTTAAGCATAGAAATTAACTAAATTCGTTACAAGATAAAAATTAATATTTTCACATTTCCTAAAAACCACATTTTAAAAAAATGCAAATTCTGATGCTTTTAGAGGGAATCAATATTAGAACTAAATCGCGGAAACATGATTCAAGTCACCTAATTAGTGGTTTTAAGTAAAATTTGACTAGAAGTGATTTAAAATAAAAAATTTGATGTTTTTCAAGAAAGTCAGGTATGGAATAACGGCGAAAAATCGTTTATAAATGACCCAAAGTGTGTAAAAATACAAATTTAGAGTGTTTGAACATCAATATGTAACTAGGGTCCTACTCATTTAGAAATTACAGGAAAGCGTCAAAAATGGCAAATTTTGGCAACTGGAGACATTCTCATTAAAATTAGGTCTAAAGTTGACGATTACAAATAATTCACACTGTCTAGAAATGCAAATTGTGATTATTTTTTTCAATTTTAGGACAAATCGATCACAATTAAACAAAATCTTCTAGCTCTAACATAAAACTATAGTGTTTTAGTATAATAAAATATTGTTGGAGCAATCACGGTTAAAAACACTAAAAGGATTCGAAAAGTTTGACACATCGAGCTTTGGGAAAAACACATTTGCTTTTTTTTTCATCAAAACAAAGGGCTGCAACCCAAGAGCCACTCACCATTTAATTCATCCAGGATCCCATAACGATGCATGTTTAAACGTTCAAAATGTGGTTCAAAAAGCGATGAAAACGATTAACAGCACTGGAAGAAACCAAAGTTTAAGAAAGCAGTCTTCATTGGAAGCAATGAGGGCGTCTTTAGTAAACCAAGTTGCCACGTCTCTTCGGTATAGCATCCGTTGATACGGCGGACAAGTGCTGGTCGCTAGACGCGCGACAATGGCGATAATCCGGCCAATAGGATTGGTGGGCGTGGTTAGCTGTGTTAGTACATAATGCTCAGTTTTACTTGAAGACGAGCAGAAATTCCACTGCTCGAAACGTCGTGTACAAAAACTCAATAAAGACAATGGAAGTCCAAGATGTTTCGCTTAGTAATACATCATTGTCTAACACCTTTAAACAAAGGTAAAAATATGGTGTTTTTAGATAGGATCGAGTATCGATTGAAAACGGACTCAAAGTTCCTAAACATACAAGTTTGGAGTGTTTGGGAGAATTTAGTTTGGATTGGGATCAAAATTAGTTAAAAAGTACTACTCGTATTACTATAAACTAATTTTTAATTAAATTTCCGGTAATCACGTTGTAAAACGTTTGGCTTCTTGCGGGAAAAATAAAAAACCCAAAAATAACAGCACCGTTGTGTAAACCTTTTTTCCTAACTTAAATAAAAAATTGTTCTTAAACTATTTGTTTCATGTCCCACTGACGTTCACTTAGAGTTACTCCATCTACACTGCGTCTCCTGTCTGCTTTGCCTGTCAAGCCCGTCTAGCCTCATCTAATTGTCACAAATGTAAAATCTGTCATATGTTACACCTCACCTGTCCTATGCCACACAATTGTCATATGTCATACGTCACCTGTCATATGTCATCCGTCAAGTCTGTCACATTTGACAAGAATGACAGCTTTTTGGGCCCCCCGGGCCACCTTTTACACTAGGGTTCACGTAGACTTCAAGGTCAAAGTGTCCCAGAACCCCGTCGTTATAACTACTATTAAATAGTCGTAAAAAATTACACAAAGCCTCTATAAATAGTATTTTTGGAAGTGTTCAGTTTAGAATTAGGGCCAAAATCGGCCAAAGTGCAAAGCTAACCTGAGCCTTGAAAATGCATGTTTGTTGTTTTTTTGTGAAAGTTAGGTTAGAATTTGGCTCAAAATCGATATAAAATGAGTCAAAATATCTAAAAATGCAAATTTAAAATGTTTAAAGAAGTTTAGTGCGAAATCGGTCAAATTGGACTCAAAAAGAACGACGGACTCAAAATCCGAACCTGACTTTTGAGAAAGTCAGGTTCGGATTAGGGCTAAAATCGGTTAAAAATTACCTACATACCTAAAAATGTTAATTTTGATATTTTTTAAGCATTCTATTTTACGACACAATCAGGCAAAACTGATCCAAATCTTTGATCAAAGAGTTGTTCAAAAAGTTGGAGTTTTTAAGGAAAGTCAAGTGAAGATTAAAACCAAAAATCGTTGAGAAATTACTTAAAGTATGTAAAAATTAAACTTAAAATTCTAGGATAAAATCAGGTTACAATTAGGGCCAAAATTGATAAAAAGAACTTAAAGCATTAAACAAATTTGGATTTTTTTGAAAAAACGTGGGTTAGTATTGATAAAAAAATCGGTTAAAAATTATTATGGGGTTTAAAATACAAATTTAGAGTTTTTAGAGAAATTTAAGTTAGGAAATCAGGGCTAAAATATGTTGCTTCAATGCGTCTAAAAGTTCTTGGAAATCCTCGGGTTAGGATTAGGGCGATAATCCTTTAAAAAATATAAAAAGAGTGTAAAAAAGCAAATGTATGAATGAAATGTCAAACAGGATCAAAGTTTGGATACAAGTTTGGAGTGTTTGGGAGAGTTTAGGTTGGATTGGGGTCAGAATTAGTTGAAAATTACTTAAAGCATGTAAATTCTAATTATGATGTTGGTCATTGTAGGAATAAATTTCAAGTAGTTTGAGGTCGCCTGGATCAGGAAATAGAGTTTTGTGAGTGGTGAGAAATGCAATTTTTTTGTGAAAGTTAGGTTAGAACAAGGCTCAAAATTGATAAAAAAATTTGTCAAAATGTCAAAAAATCTAAATTTAAAGTTTTCAAAAAAAATCAGTGCCAAATCGGTTAAATTGTAACGGTAAAAGTTCTTAGAAATCTTCGGTTTGGGATTAGGGCTATAAACCTTTAAAAATATAAAAGAGCGTAAAAATGCAAATGTATGAATAAGGTGTAAAACCAGGATTAAAATTCGATTGAAAAGGGGGACAAAGTTTCTAAAGATGCAAGTTTAGAGTGTTTGGGAGAATTAAGGTTGGGTTGGGGTCAGATTTAGTTAAAAATTACTTTAAGCATGTAAATTCAAATTTTGATGTTGGTGATTGTATGAATAAATTTTAGGTAGTTTGAGGTTGCCTGGATCAGGAAATACAGTTTTCTGAACCTTGAAAAATGCATGTTTGTTGTTTTTTGTGAAAGTTAGGTTAGGATTAGGCTCAAAATCGATATGAAATGAGTCGAAATATCTAAAAATGCAAATTTAAAGTGTTTAAAGAAATTCAGTGCGAAATCGGTCAAAATGGACTCAAAATATTTAAAATGCAACCTTTTGAGAAAGTCAAGTTAGGATTAGGGCTAAAATCGGTTAAAAACGATCTACATACCTAAATATGTTAATTTTGATATTTTTGAGACATTCAATTTTAGCACACAATCAGGCAAAACTGATTCAAATCTTCTAATTTGTTTTGATAAATTTAATTTTTGGTCAAAAATAAGTAAATTTTACTAAAAACGCCCAAAATAAAGAGATGTAGTTTTTAAGGAACGTCAACTGAAGATTAGAACCAAAAATCGGTGAGAAATTACTTAAAGTCTGTAAAAATTAAACTTGAAATTATTGAAAAAAGGCCAACAGAAATTAGGGCCAAAATGGATAAGAATAACTTAAAGAATCTGAAAATACAAATTTGGAATTTTTTTTAAAAAAATGCTGGTTAGTATTATTACCAAAATCGGTTAAAAATTACTTATGTGGTATTCAATTTTAGAGTTTTTAGAGAAATTTAAGTCAGGATCAGGGCTAAAATAGGTGGCTTCAAAGAATGTAAAAATGCAAATGTATGAATGAGGTGTCAAACAGGATCAAAGTTTCTTAAGATACAAGTTTGGAGTGCTTGGGAGAATTTAGGTTGAATTGGGGTCAGAATTAGTTAACAATTACTTAAAGCATGTAGATTAAAATTTTGATGTTGGTGATTGTATGAATAAATTTCAGATACTTTGACGTGGCCTGTGTTAGGAAATACAGTTTTCTAAACCTTGAAAAATGCAAATTTGTTGTTTTTTAGAGAAAGTTAGGTTAGAATTCGGTTTAGAGTCGATAAAAAATTAGTCAAAATGTCTAAAATTACAAATTTTAAGTTTATAAAGAAATTCGGGCCTAAATCGATCAAATTGGACTCAGAGCATTTAAAAATGCAACATTTTGAGAAAGTCAGATTACATATCTAAAACCTACATACCTAAAAATTTTAATTTTGATGTTTTTGAGACATTCAATTTTAGGTTGGGCTTGAATCAACTTTGCATGACACAATCAGGCAAAGCTGATCCAAGTCTTCTAATTTGTTTTGATAAATTTTATTTTTGGTCCAAAATAAGTAAATTTGTCTAAAAAAGCCAAAATAAAGAGTTTTTAAAGAAAGTCAAGTCAAGATTAGAACCAAAAATCGTTAAGAAATCACCTAAAGAAAATTTTGATTATTCGATGAATAAATTTTAGGTAGTTTGAGGTCGCCTTGATCAGGAAATACAGTTTTCTGATTTTTTAAAAATGCAAATTTGTTGTTTTTTTTGTAAAAGTTAGGTTAAAATTAAGCTCAAAATAGACTCAAAATGTAAAAAAATACAAATTTAAAATGTTTGAAGTAATTCAGGGCCAAATCGACCAAACTGAACTCAAAATATTTAAAAATGCAAATCTAAAACCTTTTGAGAAAGTCAGGTTAGGATTAAGGCTAAAATATTTAAAAAATGACCTACATACCTAAAAGTGTTAATTTTAGGTCACAATCAGGCACAGCTGATTCAAGTCTTCTAATTTGTCAAAAATCGTTGAGAAATTACTGAGGAAATTACTTAAAGTATGTAAAAATTAAACTTGAAATTTTTGGAAAGATTTAGGTTATAATAAGGGCCAAAATTGATAAAAAGAACTTAAAGCACCTAAATATACAAAAATACAAATTTGGATTTTTTGAAAAACTGCGGGTCAGTATTAATACCAAAAACGGTTAACAATTACTTATGGGGTTTAAAATGCAAATTTTGAGTTTTTAGAGAAATTTAAGTTAGGTTCAGGGCTAAAATGGATTGCTTCAATGGGTCTAAAAGTACAAATTTGCAGTTCTTGAAAATCCTCGTATTACAATTAGGGCTTTACAAATTTAGAACAAAATCAGGCAAATCTGATTCAAATCTCTTGAGTTTGATGAGTTAGTTGTTTTTATCCAAATAAACTTTTTTTTTTAAATTAGATATTTTTCGAGAAAGTCAGATATGGAACAAAGCAAAAAGCGCTGAAAAATTGCTCAAAGTATGTAAAAACTCAAAATTGGACCGAAATAAGTGATGATCCAAAGGCCCTAAAATGCAAACTTGGGGTTTTGCGAAAAAGTCAGACTAGGCTAATGGCCAAAATTTGTTAAAAAATTACACAATGCTCCTACAAAGGCAAGTTTGGAGTTTCTGGCAAATTTCAAGAAAAGAGTAGGGCCATATTCGTTTAAAAATTACACGAAAAAATTTAGTATTACGAATTCGGAATCTCTGGAGAAGTTCAGGTAAATATTAGGACAAAAATCGGTTAAAAATGATCCACATTGTCTAGGAATTAAAATTGTGATTTTTTCTCAGGAAAAATGTAATTTTACCACAAAATCAGACAAAGCTAAATTTTCTAATTTGTTGGTTTTGGTTAATTTTTTTACCGAAAAAAGTGAATTTGTTTTAAAACTTCTCAAAATTAAAATTTTGTATTTTTGGAGATATCAGATACCAAATAGGGCCAAAAATTATTGAAAAGGGACTCAGAAGATCTAAAGATACGCTTGGAGTGTTTAGAAACACTTCGGTTAGAATTATGGCCAAAATTGGTACAATTAGGCTGTAATCGTTTAAAAATGACCCACATTGTTTATATATATTTCGATATTTTTGGTGAAATTCAGATTTACAACACAATCAGGCAAATTGATTAATTGTTTTAATTTGTTGTATTTGGGAAAATTAATTTTTGGTTCCAAACAAGGAAAGTTTTATTAAATGCGTCCCAAAGTTTTGTTTTTCGAGAATCGGATTAAGATTAGAACCAAAAACCTTTGAAAAAATGACCCTGAGATGCAAGAATATTGATTTGTAGGTTTGAAAAAAATCAGGATGGAATGAAGGCCCAAATCGGTTAATAGGGCTTAAGCTCTCTAAAAATGCAAATCTGAAGTTATTGGAGAAATGCCGGATAAGACTAAAATCGCCTAAAGTAACTCAAAGCGTCAAAAAACGCAAATTTGGATTTGTTTAAGAAACTGAGGTTAAAATCGGTTAAAAATGGCCCATATTATCTATAAATGAACATTTTTATGTTTTTGAAAAAAAAAACAATTCTAGGACAAAATCAGAAAAAACTAATTTAAATTTCGTAATTTAGTACTTTTGGTAAAACTAATTTTTTACAAAAATAAGCGAAATTTTATTAACAACAAATCAAAATAAAAAATTGATGAATTTGAAGAAAGTCACGTTTTAACAAAAAAAAATCGCTGAAAATGATCTCAAAAGTTTATAAAAATACAAATTTGGAGAGTTTGAAAAAAAATTAGTTAGTATTAGGACCAAAATTTTTTTTTAATTTTTTAATTTAAAAATCACTTAAAGTGTCAAAAAATGCAAAATTTAATGTTTTCAGACAAACACAATTGAAGAAGAAAATCAGGCAAAATTGACTTAAAGCGTTTAAATAGTTGCATTAAAAAAATTATTTTTGGTTAAAGTTTAGTCAAAATTATTAAGAATTACGCAAGGCATGTAATAGAATACACTTAAAGAAGACACTTAATAGAAGTTTTGGAAGTATTCAGGCTAGGATTAGGGCCAAAATCGGTTAAAATGACTCAAAGCGTTTAAAAGTGCAAATTTTGAGCCTATGGAGAAAATCAAGTTGGAATTAGGGCTATAATCGGTTAAAAAAGACCCACATTGTCTAATAATGCAAATTTTTATGTTTTTGGAGCAACCTAAGTTTAGAACAATCAGGTAAAATTCATTAAAATATTCTAACTTTTCATATTAACTTTGCCAACCGATATAAGTAAAATTTTACTAAATACACCTAAAAATTGGTATATTGGAGAAAGTCAGGTTACAACTAAAGCCAAAAAGGGATTCAAAAGTATGCAAAAATATAAATTTGAAAGGTTTGAAACGATTTTAGTTAGTAATAGTGCCAAAATTATTTTAAAATAATTTGGTGTCAAAAAATGCAAATTTTGATGTTTCTGAAGAAACTCAATTAATAATCAAAATCAGGCAAAATTTTTGTATTTGGGAAATCGATTTTGGTAAAAACTTTAACCAAAATCGTTTGTAAATTACAAGCATGTAGTAGCAACATGTAGCAACAAAGCATGTAGTAATCAAATTTTTCTGGAAGTATTCAATCATGATTCAACGCGTTTTAGAATGCAAGTTTTAAGCATATGGAGAAAATTAGATTCAAATGAAGGTTAAGACCGGTTAAAAATGACCCACGTAGCGTAAAAAGCAAATTTATATGTTTTTGGAGAAACCTAAGTTTATGACAATTACGCAAAATTGATTAAACTCTTCTAATTTCTGTATCAATGTTCCCAACCGAAATAAGTAAAATTTGACCAAATACAACTAAAAATTATTGGTGTATTTGGAGAGTCAGCTTTCCACTAAGGCCAACAATCGTTGAAAATAGACTCAAATGTAGATAAAAATACAAATTTGGAGGGTTTGAGACATTAATTAAAAATCTCTTAAAATGTCAAAAAATGCAAATTTTGAACCTTTTGAAGAAACTCAATTGAACAACAAAATCAGACGAAATTGATTCAGAGCTTTTAATTTGATCCCTTTGGGAAAATTGATTTTAGTTATAAAGGTAACCAAAATCATTTTTAAATTACACAAAGCATGTAGTAATACAATTTTTGGAAGTATTCATTCATTATTGAATGCGTTTTAAAATTAGGTTCGAAGTAAGGTTAAGACCGGTTAAAAATGACTGCACATCGTGTAAAAAAAGCAAATTTAGATATTTTTGGAGAAACTTAAGTTTATAACAATCAGGCATAATTTATTAAAATCTTCTAATTTCTGTATTAATGTGGCCAACCGAAATAAGTAAAATGTGAACAAATACAACTAAAAAGTAGTGTATTTGGAGAGGCAGGTTCCCACAAAGGCCAAAAATCGTTGAAAATATACTTTAATGCATGTAAAAATACAAATTTGGAGAGTTAGAGAAATCATTTAAAAATCAGTTAAAGTTTAAAGAAAAATTAAATTTTGACTTTTTTGGTGAAACTTAATTTAAGGACAAAATCCGACAAAAGTGAATCGAAGCTTCAATTTGTTGCATTTGAAAAATTAATTTTGATAAAAAATATAAATATCATAAAATTTTTAAAGATTACACTAACCGCCTTGAAAACCTTAATGCTTGCGTAGATCGCGAAGAAACTAAACGCTTGTGTAAAACTTTTTTCCTAACTTTAATGAAAATGTTTTCTTAAACTATTTGTTTCAGTTTCCACTGAGGGGCACTTGGAGTTACCCCATATGCACTGCCTGCCCTGTCTGCCCTGCCTGTCAAGCCTGTCTTGCCTCACCTAGGTGTCACAAGTGTCAAGTCTGTCATATGTCACACCTCACCAGTCCTATGTCATACAACTATCATATGTCACACGTCATCTATCAGTCTGTCACATTGGATAAGAATGACAGCATTTTGGGATCCCGGGCCCCATTTTACACTAGGGCTCACATAAACTTCAAGGTCAAAGTGTTCCAGAACCCCGGCAGTATAACTACTAATCACTAGTCTTCAAAAATTACCTCTATAAATAGAATTTTTGGAAGTATTCAGGTTATGATTAGGGCAAAAACCGGTTAAAATGTCTCAACGAGTTTTATAAATGCAAGCTTTGAGCCAATGAAGAAAATAAGTCTCGAAATAGGGCTAAAATTGGTTAAACATTACACACATTTTGTAAAAAAGCAAATTTGGATGTTTTTGGAGAAACTTAAGTTTATAACATTCAGGCAAAAGTGATTAAACTGTCTAACTTGTTTTGTTGTGTTTTTTGACCGAAATATGTAAACTTTCACCAACTACGCATTAGAATTTAGTTTTTCATAGTAAACTAGCTTGAATATGTTCACTATAAGTAGTATTATATGTGCAATTATTGCAAGTAGTGAAGAATTGCTGGTTCTGAAGTATAGTTCATGATGCATGTGGGCGTGGTTTCCTGAAGCCATCCGCCTGCTGACAAAATACCGGCAATAAAGGGCATTATAAAAATATAATGAGGGTGAACGTTGGGCAAAAACGCTTATTATTAAAGAAAAACCTTAAACCCCACAGGCAATACATCGACTTTCAACGTAGGTTCGAAAATGAAAAAAGCATAAGAAAACAAAAGGCAAAGAATTGCTCCGAACAATAGACAATAGAAGCTCGGCGAAAGCTAGGGATAAATGCTCATTTTTCGTCCATTATTTAGGTCCCTTGTGGAAGGAGAGCTCTCAAGTTTACGATTGGAAACTTAATCCACCATTTATTGCTGTTCCTGCTCAAGTTTTCCAAATCGAGGAAAACTCTCCCTGACCTTTTTAATTCTATTTAAAAGTAATTCTATGCAAAGTGACGTCTGCCTTTATCTCTAATATAGCAGCAAATATCTCTTGGAATTGAAATGACATTATAATATCGGGCTTAATGACAATTGAGCACGCAATTTTTACATTTATTCTATTATGATAAATCTTTAGAGTCGTAGTCGTTACGTACCACAAAACCGCGTTTACGCAGCTGATTTTAATAATACTTCCAATAGAAATCATTTAGAACATCATTTTCCATTAGAAAATCATTTAAAGAACGCGTCATACATAACTTTTTATATAATAAATTAAACTTACTCACAACTGATAACGAAAAGCACTTAAATACTCTAATCAAAAACTAAAAAAGCTAAAATTTAAAAGTCAAAACTAAGGTTTTTTTTCTAGTAAAATATAAAATTTTACCACAATAAGTGAAGTTTTGACCAAAAGTGTCTGAAAATAAAAATATGGTGATTTGGAAACGGTCAGATCGGGTTGAAATTCATTGAAAAGTGACTCAAAGTTCTAGAAATACATGTCTGAAGAGTCTGGAAAAATATAGGTGGGAATTAGACTCAAAATTGTTTTAGAAATTGTTTAAAACGGGTTAAAATGCAAGTTTTGATGTTGGTGCCTGCTTGGTGCCAAATTTGGTGTTTTTTTTGAGAAATTTAGGTTATTATTAAGGCTAAAATCGATTAAAAATGAGATTCGTAAAAATGGACTCAAAGCATTTAAAAATGCTAATCTGAAACCTTTCGAGAAATTCAAATTAGCTATGCTAAGAGCATAAAAATGCTAGTTTTGACGTTTACAAGATATTCAATTTCAGGGCACAATCAGGCAAACTGATTCAAATCTTCTAATTTGTTTTGATAATATTAAATTTTGTGCCAAAATAAATCCATTTGACTAAAAAAGCCCAAAGTAGAAAGTTTGAGTTCTTGAGGAATGTCAAGGCAGTATTAGGGCCAAGAATCGTTAGGAAATTATTTCAAGTATGTAAAAATAGAAACTTAAGCAGCTAAAAAGGCAAATTTTAAAAATTGGTTAAAAATTACATTAACAAGTTCGGATTTAAGGAAGGAAGTATGTTGCCTCAATGCGTATAAAAATACAAAATTGTAGTTCGTGAAAATTTTCAGGTTAGGAATAGGGCCATAATCGTTTAAAAAATATCAAAGAATAGGATTAAAGAGATACTCAATTTTTGAGACAAAACCAGGCAAACCTGATTTATATCTCCTAATTTGTTGCTTTTTGGTCAAATTAATTTTTGGACACAAATTGTCTAAAAGTGCCTCGAAATAAAAATTTGATATGTTTCGAGAAAGTTAGTTATGGAATAAAGCCGAAAATCTTTGAAAAATGGCTCAAAGCATGTAAAAGTATAAATTTGGAGTCTTTGAAGAAAAGTGCCAATTTTAATTTTTTTTTGTAGTAATTAATTCAATGGTAAGTATAATAGTGAAAACCGAAATAAGTGAAATTTGATCCAATAGGCCTTAAAACGCAAATTTGGTGCTTTGTAAAAATGTCAGATTCGGCTGAGGGCCAAAACTGATTAAAAAATATTCAATGCTCCTATAAATGCAAATTTGGAGTTCTTGGAAAAATTCAAGTTAGGAGTTAGGCCGTACTCACTCAAAAGTTACACAAAAGCGTCTAAAATTGCAAATTTGGAGCCCCTGGGAAAGTTCAGCTTATCATTAGGGTAAAAATCCGTTAAAAATGACCCACATTGTCAGGAAATGCAAGTTTTTTACTTTTTTGTTCAAATTTAATTTTAGTTCAAAATCAGGTAAACTAAATCACATTTATTATTTTGTTGCTTTTTGGTCAAATCAATTTTTGGACCCAAAATTGTCTAAAAGTGCCTCGAAACGAAAATGTTGTATTTTTCGAGAGAGTTAGTTATGGAATAAAGCCAAAAATCCTTGAAAATTGTCTCAAAGCATGTGAAAATAAAAATTTAGATTGTTTGAAGAAAGATGCCAATTTTATTATTATTTTTTTTTAACTCAATGTTAGCTGGAATAAGTGAAATTTGCCTCAAAAAGGCCTCAAAATGCAAATTTTGAAGATTTTGGCAAAATTAGAGATAGGAGTTAGGCCATATTCGTTTAAAAATTACACAAAAGCGTCTAAAATTTCAAATTTGGAGCCTCTGAAAAAATTTTGCTTATTATTAGGATAAAAATCCGTAAACTAATCAAATTTCCTAATTGGTTGCTTTTTGGTTAAATCAATTTTTTTTACCCAAAATTGTCTAAAAGGGCCTCGAAATGAAAATTTGGTATTTCTAGCAGATTTGGTATTTTGCAAAAAAGTCAAATTAAGTTAAAGGCAAAAATCGGTTAAAAATAACCCTCGGCAATCAGGCAAAGCTAAATCAATTCAAACTTCCTAATTTGTTTGTTCTGACGATTTTTTTTACCAAAATAAGTAAATTTGTTCTCAAAAAAGCGTCTCAAAATTGAAATTTTGTGTTTTTGGATAATATCAGGTACCAAATAAGGCCCACGATCATTGGAGAGGTTTGTCTGGGATGCTTAGAGAAATGTTGGTTAGAATTATGGCCAAAAGTCGTTACAAAACGTCAAGAGCGCACCAGAAGTGCAAATTTGGGTGCTTTTGAGAAATTCAACATAGTATTAGGGCCATTTTTTTTTCAAAAAATTACACAGAGCGTCTAAAAATGCAAATTTTGAGTCCCTGAAGAAATTAAGGTTAAATTTAGGGCTAAAATCGGTTAAAATCACCCAGATTCCTTAAAAATGTAAATTTCGATGTTTTTGCCAAAATTCCATTTTAGGGCACAATCAGGCAAAAATAGGTTTGAATCTTCTAATCAATTTAATTCAAATAAATAAAAATTGAGCAAATACGCCTCAAAGTTTTTTTTTGAGAGTCAGATTAAGATTAGAACTAAAAATCTTTAAAAGAATACTTGAAACATGTAAAAGTACGAAATATTTCAGATTAGGATGAAGGCCAAAATTGATTAAAATGACTTAAGCCTACTAAAAAGGCAGATATTGGAAACATTCAGGTTAAGATTAAGACTAAAATCTCCTAAAAGTGACCTAAAGCGTCTAAAAATGTAAATTATGAATTTTTGGAAAAACTGAGGTTAAACTAAGATCCATCTTACCCAATTTTTGTTTTTTGAAAAAAAAAAACGATTTTAAGACAAAATTAACAAAAACTAATTTAGTTTTCTAATTTGTTGCTTTTGATAAAATAATTTTTTGACAAAAATAAGCGATATTCGACTAAATACGTCTCAAAATGAAAAAAATTGGTAAATTTGGAGAAAGTCAGATTTAAAGCCAAAAATTGTTGAAAATAGGAAGTGAAAAGTGCGTAAAAATATAAATATGAGGGTTTCAAGGTTTTGAGATTGTCAAAAAATGCAAATTTCGTTATTTTTGCAGAAACTCAACTGAAGACCAAATTTAGGTAAAATTGATTAAGAACTTCTAATTTGTTGCCATGTAAAAATTGAGTTTTTGGAAGTATTCAGGTCAAATCAAAATCGGTGACCCAACGGGTTTAAAAATGCAACTTTTGAGTCTATGGAGAAAATCAGTTTCGAATTTGGGCTAAAATGGGTTAAAAATGACCTACAGACCTGCATACCAAAAATGCTAATTTTGACGTTTTTGAGACGTTCAGTTTCAGGACACAATTAGGCAAAACTGCTTAAAATGTAATTTTTTCTTAAATTAATTTTTGGGCCAAAAAAAAAGTCAATTTGGCTACAAAACCAAAATAAAATGTTGGAGTTTTTGAGGAAAGTCAGGGCAGGATAGGGACTAAGAGTCGTTGGAAAATTACTGAAAGAATGTAAAAATAGAAACTTGAATAATTTTTCTAAGAAATTCAGGTCAGGACTAGGGCCAAAACTGATAAAAAATTACCTAATGCACCTGAAAAGGCAAATTTTGCATTTTTTGAATAATGCGGGTTAGTAGTAATGTCAAAATTGGTTAAAAATTATTTACGGGGTTTGAAGTGCAAACTTAGAGTTTTAGGAGCAATTCAGGTTAGGATTAGGTAGGAAATAGGTTGCCTCAATGCGTGTAAAAATACAAAATTGTAGTTCGTTAAAATTCTAACCTGCGAATTAAAGCCATAATTCGTTTAGAAAAAAATAAGAGTGGAAAAATGCAAATTTATAGCCTCTGAAAATCTGTTAAAACTGACTCCAATTTTCTAAAAATGCAATTTTCGATGCTTTTGAAGACACCCAGTTTCCAATGAAGCAAACAATCACATCTCCTAATTTGTTGCTTTTTGCTCCGATTAATTTGGGCCAAAAATTGTCTAAAGTGCATCGAAGCTAAAACTTAATATTCCTCTAGAAAGTCAGTTAAGAAATAACGCCAACAATCATTAAAAAATGGTTCAAAGCATTTTAAAATACAAATTTGGAGTGTTTGAAGAAAGATGGCAATTTTATTTTTATTTTGTAGTAATTCAACGGTGAAACGTTGATTTTTTTTTTTAAGTTAGATTGTTTTGTCGAAATAAGTGAAATTTGACACAAGAGGCCTCAAAAGGCTAGTTTCGTGTTTTGCAAAAAAAGTCAGATTAGGCTAAAAGCTAAAATTGTTTTGAAATTACTCAATGCTCTTTTAAATACAAATTTGGAGTTTTTGGTAAAATTTAAGATAAGAGTTGGGCCATACATTAAACAAAAGCGTCTAAAATTGCAAATTTGGAGTAGCTAGAGAAGTTTAGACTATCAATAGGGTAAAAATCGGTTAAGAATGATCCACATTGTTAAGAAATAAATGCAAATTCTGATTAAATTGAATTGAAAATAATGAAGCTTAAAACGAATTTAAAGTGAATTGATTGTGAGTGTGAATCTGAAGTGATTTGAAATTTGAAGTTTTTTGAGAGTTTCAATACAGGATTAGCGACACAATTTTCTAAAAATTACACAGATCGCCTGAAAATACTAATTTAGATTTTTGGAGAAATTCAATTTTAGGATTTTACGACACAATCAGGCAAGATTGGTTCAAATGTTCTAACTTGTATTTGGTAAAATACATTTTTGAAGCTAAACGAATAAAATTTGACTAATTATGCCTCAAACCTTTGTTTTTTGAGAGGTAAGATTGGATTAGAACCAAAAATCTTTGACAAAATGACTCAAACACGTAAGAAATAAAATTGATGAATGTCTGAAAAAATTCAGGTTAAGATGAGGGCCATAATCATTTAAAATAACTTGAGCCTTCTAAAAATGCAAATGTGATTTTAATGAAGAAATTCAGGAAAACATTAACGATCAAATTGGATAAAACTGTAAGTAGTAGCAATTTTAGTAAAAGTAATTTTTGAACACTAACAAATAAAATTTGATTATATACGCCTCAAAGTTTTGTTTTTTCGAAAGTCAGGTTAGGATTAGGACTAAAAATCATTGAAAAAATGACTTCAAACATGTACAAATAGAAATTTGGTGTTTTGGAAAAATTTTGCTTAGGATCAAGGCCAAAATCGGTTAAAATGACTTGAGCCCTCTAAAAATGCCAATTTTAAGTTATTGGAGAAATTCAGAATAAGACCAAGGCTAAAATCGCCTAAATGTGACTTAAACTATAAATTCAAATTTGGAGTTTTTGGCTAAATTCAAGATGGGACATAATCGTTTAAAAATTACACAAAAGCGTCTAAAATTGCAAATTTGGAGCTCCTGGAAAAGTTCCGGTTATAATTAGGAAAGAACCGCTTAAAAATGACCCACATTGTCCAGAAATAAAAATTTTGTTTTTTTTTGGACAAATTTAATTTTAGTACAAAATCGGGCAAAACTAAATAGGATTAGGGCCATGTTCTTCTAAATATTACACAGAGCATCTAAGCATGCAAATTTTGAGTCTCTGAAGAAATGAAGTTTAAAATTAGGGCTAAAAATCGGCTAAAAATGACCCACATTTTGTAAAAATGCAACTTTCGATGTTTTTAGTGAAATTCAAATTTAAGGCACAATCAGGCAAAATTTGTTTGAATCTTCTAACTTGTTGTATTCGGTAAAATCAATTTTTGGATCAAAGTCAAAGTCAGATTAAGACTAGAACCAAAAAATTTGTGAAAAAATACTTCGAACATGTAAAGATAGATGTTTGGAGATTCGAATAATTTTAGGTTAGGATGAGGGCCAAAATTGGTTAAAATGACTTGAACTTACTACAAATGCTGATATTGAAAAAAGCGTCTAAAAATGTAAATTTTGAATTCATGGAGAAACTGAGGTTAAAATAAAAGCCAAAATAGGTTAAAAATGATACATTGTGTAGAAATTAAATTTTTTATGTTTTTCGAAAAAAAATCGATTTTAAGACAAAATTAACAAAAAAACAATTTAAATTTTCTGATTTGTTGCTTTTAATAAAATAATGTTTTGACAAAAATAAGCGATATTCGACTAAATACGCCTTTAAATAAAAAAAAAATTGCCCAAAAATTAGTTTTATCAAAAAAATCTACAACATTTTAAACAGTTTTGCCTAATTTGTGTCCTGAAACTGAACGTCTCAAAAAACGAAAAAATTATCATTTTTTTGGTATGCAGGTCTGTAGGTCATTTTTAACCCACTTTAGCCCCAATTCGAAACTGATTTTCTCCATAGGCTCAAAACTTGCATTTTTAAACGCGTTGGGTCATTTCAACCGATTCTGATTGGACCTGAATAATTCCAAAAACCCTATTTTTACATGCTTTGTGTAATTTTCTCTCGCTCTGAATCAATTTTTCTTGCTCTGAATTTGGTCTTCAATTGAGTTTCTCCAAAAACATTAAAATTTGCATTTTTTGACACTTTCAAAACCTTGAAACCTTCAAATTTATATTTTTACATACTCTTTACTTCATATTTTCAACGATTTTTGGCTTTAAATCTGACTGTCTCCAAATTTACCAATTTTTTTGTTTCCAGGCATATTTAGTCGAACATCGCTTAATTTTGTCAAAAAATTATTTTACTAAAAGCAACAAATTAGAAAACTTAAATTAGTTTTTGTTAATTTTGTCTTAAAATCGATTTTTTCCAAAAACATAAAACTTTTAATTTCTACACAATATATTATTTTTACCATTATTTTTACCGACTATGGCTCTTAGCTTAACCTTAGTTTAGCCAAAAATTCATAATTTACATTTTTAGACGCTTTAGGTCACTTTTAGGAGATTTTAGCCTTAACCTTAACCTGAATGGTTCCAATATCTGCATTTTTAGTAAGCTTAAGTCATTTTAACCAATTTTGGCATTCATCCTAAACAAACCTAACCATCCTAAAAATTGTTCGTACTTTTACATGTTTGAAGTATAAAAAAATACTTCGATTTTGAGGTTCTTGGTTCTAATCTTAATCTGACTCTCAAATAAAAACTTTGAGGCGTATTTGCTTAATTCTAATTTATTTGAATTAAATTGATTAGAAGATTCAAACCTATATTTGCCTGATTGTGCCCTAAAATTGAATTTGACCAAAAACATCGAAATTTACATTTTTAAAGAATGTGGGTGAAAATTTAACCTTAATTTCTCCAGAGACTCAAAATTTGCATTTTTAGACGCTCTGTGTAATTTTTAGAAAAATATAAGGCCCTAACACTTGAACGTGTTGAATTTCTCAAAAGAACCCAAATTTGCACTTCTGGTGCACTCTTGACGCTTTGTAACGACTTTTGGCCATAATTCTAACTAATAGCAATCCCAGACAAACCTCTCCAATGATTGTGGGCCTTATTTGGTAGCTGATATTATCCAAAAACACAAAATTTCAATTTTGAGACGTTTTTTTGAGAACAAATTCACTTATTTTGGCAAAAAAAATCGTCATAACAAACAAATTAGGACAATTGAATTGGTTTAGCTTTGCCTGATTGCCGAGGATTATTTTTAACCGATTTTTGGCTTTAGCTTAATTTGACTTTTTTACAAAATACCAAATCTGCTAAAAATAAGTCTGCTAAAAACAAATGTTAGAGTTTTTGAGGAAAGTCAGGGCAGGATAAGGGCTAAGAGTCGTTGGAAACTTACTGAAAGAATGTAAAAATAGAAACTTGAAGAATTTTTCTAAGAAATTCAGGTTAGGATTAGGGCCAAAATTGATAAAAAAATTGCCTAAAGCACCTAAAAAGGTAAATTTTGAATTTTTGAAAAAATGCGGGTTACTACTAAAGTCAAAATTGGTTAAAAATTATTTACGGGGTTTGAAGTGCAAACTTAGAGCTTTAGGAGTAATTCAGGTTAGGATTAGGTAGGAAATAGAACCTCAATGCGTGTAAAACTAAAAATTGCAGTTCGTAAAAATTCTCAGGGAAGGATTAGGGCCATAATCGTTTAGAATATATATGAATAGTGGTAAAAATGCAAATTTGGAGACTTTGAAATTCAAGGTAGCAAATTGAAGGAGGAGAAAGTCTAAAATCGGTTAAAACTGACCTAAATTTTCTAAAAATACAATTTCCGATGCTTCTAAAAATAGCCAGTTTCCGGAACAAAATGAGGCAAACAATCGCATCTCCTATTTAGTTGCTCTTTGCCCCGATAAATTTTTGGGCCAAAAATTGCCTAAAGTGCATCGAAACTGAAATTTGATATTCTTCGAGAAAGTTAGTTATGAAATAAAGCCAAAAATCGTTAAAAAATGGTTCAAAGCATGTAAAAATGCAAATTTAGAGTGTTTGAAGAAAGATGGAAAATTAATTTTTTTTTAAATAGTAATTCAATGTTGAACCGTTGATTTTTTTTATAAAATTAGATTGTGTTTCTCGAAATAAATGAAATCTGACCCAAGAGGCCTCAAAAATGCAAGTTTCGTGTTTTGCAAAAAAGTCAGATTAGGCTAAAAGCTAAAATTGTTTGGAAATTACTCAATGTTCTTATAAATGCAAATTTGGAGTTTTTGGTAACATTTTAGGTAAGAGTGGGGCCATACATTAAACAAAAGCGTTTTAAAATTGCAAATTTGGAGTAGCTAAAGACGTTTAGTCTATCATTAGAGTAAATTTTTTTTTGAAAATTTAATTTTAGTACAAAAAAGGCAAAACTAAATTATATTTTCTAAGTTATTCGTTTCGGTTATTTTTTTTACAAAATAAGTAACTTTGACCACGTCGGATACCAAATCGTTGAAATGAAGGTGAATAAATGAAATTGAAATTAATGAAGCTTAAAACGAATAAGTGCAAATTTGAAGTTTTTTGAGAATTTCAATACAGGATTAGGGACACAATCAGGCAAGATTGGTTCTTGTATTTGGTAAAATAAATTTTTGAAGCTAAACGAATAAAATTTTACTAATTATGCCTCAAACCTTTGTTTTTTGAGAGTCAAGTTAGGATTAGAACAAAAAATCTTTGACAAAATGACTCAAACACGTAAAAAAATAAAATTTTGAAGGTCTGAAAAAAATTCAGGTTAAGATGAGGGCCATAATCGGTTAAAATAACTTGAGCCTTCTAAAACTGCAAATGTAAATTTAATGAAGAAATTCAAGAAAACATTAACGATCAAATTGGATAAATCTGTAAGTAGTAGCAATTTTAGTAAAAGTAATTTTTGAACATTAACAAATAAAATTTGATTATATACGCCTCAAAGTTTTATTTTTTTGAAAGTCAGGTTAGGATTAGGACTAAAAATCTTTGAAAAAATGACTCAAACATGTACAAATAGAAATTTGGTGTTTTGGAAAAATTTAGCTTAGGAACAAGGCCAAAATCGGTTAAAATGACTTAACTGCCAATTTTAAGTTATTGGAGAAATTCAGAATAAGACCAAAGCTAAAATCGCCTAAAAGTGTCTCAAACTATAAATTCAAATTTAGAGTTTTTGGCTAAATTCAAGATGGGACAAACTCGTTTAAAAATTACACAAAACCGTCGAAAATTGCAAATTTGGAGCCCCTGGAAAAGTTCCAGTTAAAATTAGGGAAGAACCACTTAAAAATGACCCGCATTGTCCAGAAATAAAAATTTTGGTTTTTTTGGACAAATTTAATTTTAGTACAAAATCGGGCAAAACTAAATAGGATTAGGGCCATGTCCTTCTAAAAATTACACAGAGCATCTAAGTATACAAATTTTGAGTCTGAAGAAATGCAGTTTAAAATTAGGGCTAAAAATCGGCTAAAAATGACCCACATTTTGTAAAAATGCAACTTTCGATGTTTTTGGTGAAATTCAAATTTAAGGCACAATCAGGCAAAATTGGTTTAAATCTTCTACCTATTCGGTAAAATCAATTTTTGGATCCCAAGAAATAAAATTTGAATAAATACGGTTCAAAGTCAGATTAAGACTAGAACCAAAACATCTTTGAAAAAATACTTCAAACATGTAAATATATATGTTTGGAGATTCGAAAAATTTCAGGTTAGGATGAGGGCCAAAATTGGTTAAAACGACTTGAACCTACTACAAATGCAGATATTGGAGAAATTCAGGTTAAGGTTAAGGCTAAAATCTCCTAAAAGTGACCTAAAGCGTTTAAAAATGTAAATTTTCAATTCATGGAGAAACTGAGGTTAAAATAAGAGCCAAAATCGGTTAAAAATGATACATTGTCTAGAAATAAATTTTTTTATGTTTTTCGAAAAAAATCGATTTTAAGACAAAATTAACAAAAACCAATTTAAGTTTTCTAATTTGTTGCTTTTGATAAAATAATTGTTTGACAGAAATAAGCGATATTCGACTAAATACGCCTGAAAATAAAAAAAAATGTTTTGCCCAAAAATTAGTTTTATCAAAAAAATTTACAACATTGTAAACAGTTTTGCCTAATTGTGTCCTGAAACTGAACGTCTCAAAAACGACAAAATTAGCATTTGTTTGGTATGCAGGTCTGTAGGTCATTTTTAACCCACTTTAGCCCCAATTCGAAACTGATTTTCTCCATAGGCTCAAAACTTGCATTTTTAAACGCGTTGGGTCATTTCAACCGATTCTGATTTGACCTGAATACTTCCAAAAACCCTATTTTTACATGCTATGTGTAATTTTTGATCGTTTTTAGTTATTTTTTAACAAAATCACTTTTCCAAATGCAACAAATTAGAAGCTCTGGATCATTTTTTCTTGCTCTGAATTTGGTCTTTAATTGGGTTTCTCCAAAAACATAAAAATTTGCATTTTTTGACACTCTCAAAACATTGAAACCCTCAAATTTATATTTTTACATACTTTTTACTTCATATTTTCAACGATTTTCAACGAATATCGCTTAACTTTGTCAAAAAATTATTTTACCAAAAGCAACAAATTAGAAAACTTAAATTAGTTTTTGTTAATGTTGTCCTAAAATCGATTTAAAAAAAAAAAAAAAACAATTTTTTATTTCTTTACAATATATTATTTTTACCGATTATGGCTCTTAGTTTAACCTCGGTTTCTCCAAAAATTTATAATTTACATTTTTAGACGCTTTAGGTCACTTTTAGAAGACTTTAGCCTTAACCTTAACCTGAATGGCTCCAATATCTGCCTTTTTAGTAGGCTTAAGTCATTTTAACCAATTTTGACCTTCATCTTAAATAAACTTAACCATCCTAAAAATGTTTCGTACTTTTACATGTTTGAAGTATTTTGTTTAAAGATTTTTTGTTCTAATCTTAAGCTGACTCTCAAAAAAACATTGAGGCGTATTTGCTCAATTTTTATTTATTTGAATTAATTTGATTAGAAGATTCAAACCTATTTTTTGCCTGATTGTGCCCTAAAATTGTGTTTCACCAAAAACATCGAAATTTACATTTTTAAAGAATGTGTGTGATTTTAACCGATTTTAGCCCTAAATTTAACCTTAATTTCTTCAGAGACTCAAAATTTGCATTTTTAGACGCTCTGTGTAATTTTTAGAAAAATATATGGCCATAATACTATGTTGAAATTCTCAAAAGAATCCAAATTTGCACTTCTGGTACACTCTTGACGTTTTGTAACGACTTTTGGCCATAATTCTAACCAACATTTCTCTAAGCATCCCAGACAAACCTCGCCACTGATTGTTGGCCTTATTTGGTACCTGATATTATCCAAAAATACAAAATTTCAATTTTGAGACGCTTTTTTGAGAACAAATTCACTTATTTTGGTAAAAAAAAATCGTGAAAACAAACAAATTAGGAAATTTTTAATTGATTTAGCTTTGCCTGATTGCCGAGGGTTATTTTTAACCGATTTTTGCCTTTAGCTTAATTTGACTTTTTTGCAAAATACCAAATCTGCTAAAAATCAGTCAATTTGACTAAAAAACCAAAATAAAATGTTGGAGTCTTTGAGGAAAGTCAGGGCAGGACAAGGGCTAAGAGTCGTTGGAAAATTACTGAAAGAATGTAAAAATAGAAACTTGAAGAATTTTTCTAAGAAATTCAGGTTATGATTAGGGCCAAAATTGATAAAAAATTACCTAAAGCACCTAAAAAGGTAAATTTTGAATTTTTGAAAGTATGCGTGTTACTACTAATGTCAAAATTGGTTAAAAATTATTTACGGGGTTTGAAGTGCAAACTTAGAGTTTTAGGAGCAATTCAGGTTAGGATTAGGTAGGAAATAGAACCTCAATGCGTGTAAAACTAAAAAATTGCAGTTCGTAAAAATTCTCAGGGAAGGATTAGGGCCATAATCGTTTAGAATATATATGAATAGTGTAAAAATGCAAATTTGGAGCCTTTGAAATTCAAGGTAGCAAATTGAAGGAGGAGAAAGTCTAAAATCGGTTAAAACTGACCTAAATTTTCTAAAAATACAATTTCCGATGCTTCTAAAAATAGCCAGTTTCCGGAACAAAATGAGGCAAACAATCGCATCTCCTATTTAGTTGCTCTTTGCCCCGATAAATTTTTGGGCCAAAAATTGCCTAAAGTGCATCGAAACTGAAATTTGATATTCTTCGAGAAAGTTAGTTATGAAATAAAGCCAAAAATCGTTAAAAAATGGTTCAAAGCATGTAAAAATGCAAATTTAGAGTGTTTGAAGAAAGATAGAAATTTATTTTTTTTTTAATAGTAATTCAATGTTGAACCGTTGATTTTTTTTTATAAAATTAGATTGTTTTTCTCGAAATAAATGAAATCTGACCCAAGAGGCCTCAAAATGCAAGTTTCGTGTTTTGCAAAAAAGTCAGATTAGGCTAAAAGCTAAAATTGTTTTGAAATTACTCAATGTTGTTATAAATGCAAATTTGGAGTTTTTGGTAAAATTTTAGATAAGAGTGGGGCTTATAGAATGGGCCTTATTTGGTACCTGATATTATCCAAAAATACAAAATTTCAATTTTGAGACGCTTTTTTGAGAACAAATTCACTTATTTTGGTAAAAAAAAATCGTGAAAACAAACAAATTAGGAAATTTTTAATTGATTTAGCTTTGCCTGATTGCCGAGGGTTATTTTTAACCGATTTTTGCCTTTAGCTTAATTTGACTTTTTTGCAAAATACCAAATCTGCTAAAAATCAGTCAATTTGACTAAAAAACCAAAATAAAATGTTGGAGTCTTTGAGGAAAGTCAGGGCAGGACAAGGGCTAAGAGTCGTTGGAAAATTACTGAAAGAATGTAAAAATAGAAACTTGAAGAATTTTTCTAAGAAATTCAGGTTATGATTAGGGCCAAAATTGATAAAAAATTACCTAAAGCACCTAAAAAGGTAAATTTTGAATTTTTGAAAGTATGCGTGTTACTACTAATGTCAAAATTGGTTAAAAATTATTTACGGGGTTTGAAGTGCAAACTTAGAGTTTTAGGAGCAATTCAGGTTAGGATTAGGTAGGAAATAGAACCTCAATGCGTGTAAAACTAAAAAATTGCAGTTCGTAAAAATTCTCAGGGAAGGATTAGGGCCATAATCGTTTAGAATATATATGAATAGTGTAAAAATGCAAATTTGGAGCCTTTGAAATTCAAGGTAGCAAATTGAAGGAGGAGAAAGTCTAAAATCGGTTAAAACTGACCTAAATTTTCTAAAAATACAATTTCCGATGCTTCTAAAAATAGCCAGTTTCCGGAACAAAATGAGGCAAACAATCGCATCTCCTATTTAGTTGCTCTTTGCCCCGATAAATTTTTGGGCCAAAAATTGCCTAAAGTGCATCGAAACTGAAATTTGATATTCTTCGAGAAAGTTAGTTATGAAATAAAGCCAAAAATCGTTAAAAAATGGTTCAAAGCATGTAAAAATGCAAATTTAGAGTGTTTGAAGAAAGATAGAAATTTAATTTTTTTTTAATAGTAATTCAATGTTGAACCGTTGATTTTTTTTTTATAAAATTAGATTGTTTTTCTCGAAATAAATGAAATCTGACCCAAGAGGCCTCAAAATGCAAGTTTCGTGTTTTGCAAAAAAGTCAGATTAGGCTAAAAGCTAAAATTGTTTTGAAATTACTCAATGTTGTTATAAATGCAAATTTGGAGTTTTTGGTAAAATTTTAGATAAGAGTGGGGCTTATAGAATGGGCCTTATTTGGTACCTGATATTATCCAAAAATACAAAATTTCAATTTTGAGACGCTTTTTTGAGAACAAATTCACTTATTTTGGTAAAAAAAAATCGTGAAAACAAACAAATTAGGAAATTTTTAATTGATTTAGCTTTGCCTGATTGCCGAGGGTTATTTTTAACCGATTTTTGCCTTTAGCTTAATTTGACTTTTTTGCAAAATACCAAATCTGCTAAAAATCAGTCAATTTGACTAAAAAACCAAAATAAAATGTTGGAGTCTTTGAGGAAAGTCAGGGCAGGACAGGGGCTAAGAGTCGTTGGAAAATTACTGAAAGAATGTAAAAATAGAAACTTGAAGAATTTTTCTAAGAAATTCAGGTTAGGATTAGGGCCAAAATTGATAAAAAAATTGCCTAAAGCACCTAAAAAGGTAAATTTTGAATTTTTGAAAATATGCGTGTTACTACTAATGTCAAAATTGGTTAAAAATTATTGACGGGGTTTGAAGTGCAAACTTAGAGTTTTAGGAGCAATTCAGGTTAGGATTAGGTAGGAAATAGAACCTCAATGCGTGTAAAACTAAAAAATTGCAGTTCGTAAAAATTCTCAGGGAATGATTAGGGTCATAATCGTTTAGAATATATATGAATAGTGTAAAAATGCAAATTTGGGGCCTTTGAAATTCAAGGTAGCAAATTGAAGGAGGAGAAAGTCTAAAATCGGTTAAAACTGACCTAAATTTTCTAAAAATACAATTTCCGATGCTTCTAAAAATAGCCAGTTTCCGGAACAAAATGAGGCAAACAATCGCATCTCCTATTTAGATGCTTTTTGCTCCGATAAATTTTTGGGTCAAAAATTGCCTAAAGTGCATCGAAACTGAAATTTGATATTCGTCGAGAAAGTCAGTTTTAAAATAAAGCCAAAAATCGTTAAAAAATGGTTCAAAGCATGTAAAAATGCAAATTTAGGGTGTTTGAAGAAAGATGGAAATTTAATTTTTTTTTTATAGTAACTCAATGTTGAACCGTTGATTTTTTTTTATAAAATTAGATTATTTTTCTCGAAATAAGTGAAATCTGACCCAAGAGGCCTCAAAATGCAAGTTTCGTGTTTTACAAAAAAGTCAGATTAGGCTAAAAGCTAAAATTGTTTTGAAATTACTCAATGCTCTTATAAATGCAAATTTAGAGTTTTTGGTAACATTTTAGATAAGAGTTGGGCCATACATTAAACAAAAGCGTCTAAAATTGCAAATTTGGAGTAGCTAAAGAAGTTTAGTCTATCATTAGGGTAAATTTTTTTTTTGAAAATTTAATTTTAGTACAAAAAAGGCAAAACTAAATTATATTTTCTAATTTATTCGTTTCGGTTATTTTTTTTTACAAAATAAGTACCTTTGACCACGTCGGATACCAAATGAGGCCACAAATCGTTGAAATGAAGGTGAATAAATGAAATTGAAATTAATGAAGCTTAAAACGAATAAGTGCAAATTTGAAGTTTTTTGAGAATTTCAATACAGGATTAGGGACACAATTTTCTAAAAATTACACAGATCGCCTGAAAATGCTAATTTGGATTTTTGGAGAAATTCAATTTTAGGATTTTATGACACAATCGGGCAAGATTGGTTCAAATTTTCTAACTTGTATTTGGTAAAATAAATTTTTGAAGCTAAACGAATAAAATTTTACTAATTATGCCTCAAACCTTTGTTTTTTGAGAGTCAAGTTAGGATTAGAAGAAAAAATCTTTGACAAAATGACTCAAACACGTAAAAAAATAAAATTTTGAAGGTCTGAAAAAATTCAGGTTAAGATGAGGGCCATAATCGGTTAAAATAACTTGAGCCTTCTAAAAATGCAAATGTGAATTTAATGAAGAAATTCAGGAAAACATTAACGATCAAATTGGATAAAACTGTGAATAGTAGCAATTTTAGTAAAAGTAATTTTTGAACATTAACAAATAAAATTTGATTATATACGCCTCAAAGTTTTGTTTTTTCGAAAGTCAGGTTAGGATTAGGACTAAAAATCTTTGAAAAAATGACTCAAACATGTACAAACAGAAATTTGGTGTTTTGGAAAAATTTTGCTTAGGATCAAGGCCAAAATCGGTTAAAATGACTTGAGCCCTCTAAAAATGCCAACTTTAAGTTATTGGAGAAATTCAGATTAAGACCAAGGCTAAAATTGCCTAAAAGTGACTCAAACTATAAATTCAAATTTGGAGTTTTTGGCTAAATTTAAGATGGGACATACTCGTTTAAAAATTACACAAGAGCGTCTAAAATTGTAAATTTGGAGACCCTGGAAGGGTTTCGGTTAAAATTAGGGAAGAATCGATTCAAAATGACCCATAAATGAAAATTTTGATTTTTTTTTTTAAATTTAATTTTAGTACAAAATCAGGCAAAACTAAATAGGATTAAGGCCATGTTCTTCTAAAAATTACACAGAGCATCTAAGCATGCACATTTTGAGTCTCTGAGCAAATGAAGTTTAAAATTAGGGCTAAAAGTTGGCTTAAAATGACCGACATTTTGTAAAAATGCAACTTTCGATGTTTTTGGTGAAATTCAAATTTAAGGCACAATCAGGCAAAATTGGTTTAAATCTTCTAACTTGTTGTATTCGGTAAAATCCATTTTTGGATCCCAAGAAATAAAATTTGAACATATTCGTTTCAAAGTCAGATTAAGACTAGAACCAAAACATCTTTGAAAAAATACTTCAAACATGTAAAGATATATGTTTGGAGATTCGAAAAATTTCAGGTTAGGATGAGGGCCAAAATTGGTTAAAATGACTTGAACCTACTACAAATGCAGATATTGGAGAAATTCAGCATAAGGTTAAGGCTAAAATCTCCTAAAAGTGACCTAAAGCGTCTAAAAATGTAAATTTTGAATTCATGGAGAAACTGAGGTTAAAATAAGAGCCAAAATCGGTTAAAAATGACACATTGTCTAGAAATTAAATTTTTTATGTTTTTCGAAAAAAATCGATTTTAAGACAAAATTAACAAAAACTAATTTAAGTTTTCTAATTTGTTGCTTTTGATAAAATAATTTTTTGACAAAAATAAGCGATATTCGACTAAATACGCCTGAAAATAAAAAAAAATTTTTGCCCAAAAATTAGTTTTATCAAAAAAATGTACAACATTTTAAACAGTTTTGCCTAATTTGTGTCCTGAAACTGAACGTCTCAAAAACGACAAAATTTGTTTGTTTGTTTGGTATGCAGGTCTGTAGGTCATTTTTAACCCACTTTAGCCCCAATTCGAAACTGATTTTCTCCATAGGCTCAAAACTTGCTTTTTTAAACGCGTTGGGTCATTTCAACCGATTCTGACTTGACCTGAATACTTCCAAAAACCCAATTTTTACATGCTATGTGTAATTTTTGATCGTTTTTGGTTATTTTTTAACAAAATCACTTCTCCAAATGCAACAAATTAGAAGCTCTGAATCAATTTTTCTTGCTCTGAATTTGGTCTTCAATCGAGTTTCTCCAAAAACATTAAAAATTGCATTTTGGACACTTTCAAAACCTTGAAACCCTAAAATCTATATTTTTACATACTTTTTAATTCATATTTTCAACGATTTTTGGCTTTAAATCTGACTGTCTCCAAATTTACCATTTTTTTTTGGTTTTCAGGCGTATTTAGTCGCTTATTTTTGTCAAAAAATTATTTTACCAAAAGCAACAAATTAGAAAACTTAAATTAGTTTTTGTTAATTTTGTCTTCAAATCGATTTTTTCCAAAAACATAAAAATTTTAATTTCTACACAATATAATATTTTTACCGATAATGGCTCTTAGTTTAACCTCAGTTTCTCCAAAAATTCATAATTTACATTCATAGACGCTTTAGGTCACTCATAGAAAATATTAGCCTTAACCTTAACCTTAATGGCTTGAATTTCACCCAAAACATCGAAATTTACATTTTTAAAGAATGTATGTGATTTTAACCGATTTTAGCCCTAAATTTAACCTTAATTTCTTCAGAGACTCAAAATTTGCATTGTTAGACGCTCTGTGTAATTTTTAAATAAATATATGGCCCTAATACTATGTTGAATTTCTCAAAAGAACCCAAATTTGCACTTCTGGTGCACTCTTGACTTTTGTAACGACTTTTGGCCATAATTCTAACCAACATTTCTCTAAGCATCCCAGGCAAACCTCTCCAATGATTGTGGGCCTTATTTGGTAGCTGATATTATCCAAAAACACAAAATTTAAATTTTGAGACTCTTTTTTTTTAGAACAAATTCACTTATTTTGGCAAAAAAAAATCGTCAAAACAAACAAATCAGGAAATTTGAATTGATTTAGGTTTGCCTGATTGGCGCTAACCGATTTATTTTAAAACCGATTTTTGCCTTTAGCTTAATTTGACTTTTTTTCAAAATACCAAATCTGCTAAAAATAACTCAATTTGACTAAAAAAACCAAAATAAAATGTTGGAGTTTTTGAGGAAAGTCAGGGCAGGATAAGGGCTAAAAATCGTTGGAAAATTACTGAAAGAATGTAAAAATAGAAACTTGAAGAATTTTTGTAAGAAATTCAGGTTAGGACTAGGGCCAAAACTGATAAAAAATTACCTAATGCACCTGAAAAGGCAAATTTTGCATTTTTTGAATAATGCGGGTTAGTAGTAATGTCAAAATTGGTTAAAAATGATTTACGGGGTTTGAACTGCAAATTTAGAGTTCTAGGAGAAGAGAATTCAAGTTAGAATTAGGGGGAATTAGGTTGCCTCAATCCGTCTAAAAATACAAAATTGCATTTCGTCAAAATTCTCAGGTGAGGATTAGGAAAATATTCAAATAGTGCAAAAATGCAAATTTGAAGCCTTTTAAATTCAAGTTAGGATTGAGGGGGGAGAAAGGCTAAAATCGGCTACAACTGACACAAATATTCTAAAAATGCAATTTCCAATGTTTTCGGATATACCCAATTTTCGGAAAAAAATCGGGCAAACCTGATTCACATCTCCGAATTTGTTGCTAGAGTGTCTCGAAATTAAAATTTGACCTTTTTCGAGAAAGTCAGTAATGAAATAAAGCCAAAAATCGTTGAAAAGTTGCTCAAAGCATGTAAAAACACAAGTTTGGAGTGTTTGGAGAAAGACGCCGATTTTAATTTTTTGTATTAATACAATGATGGGTCCAAACGCGTTTTTGGAAAGTTAAATTGTTGGGCCGAAATAATTGAAATTTGACGAAAAAAAAAGTAACAAAATCCAAATAAAATTCAGATAAACCAAAATGCCCCTATTAATGCAAATTTTGAGTTTTTGGTAAAATTTAGGATAAGAGTTGGGACATCTCGTTTAAAAATTACATCAAAGCGTCTAAAATTGCAAATTCGAAGTCAAATAACCCACAGCAATGTAAATTTTTATTCTTTTGGAAAATTTTTATTTTTAGTACAAAATCAGGCAAAACTAAATCAAATTTCCTAGTTTATTCGTTTTGGTTCATCCTTTTTTATAAAATAAGTTAACTTGAATAATTCTGACACCAAATAGGGCCAAAAATCGTTGAAATTGCTTGTTTTGAGTGTTTAGAAAAATTTTGGTTAGCATTATGGCCAAAATCGGATACAAATGACTCAAAACGTCTAAAAGTACAAATTTGGAGTTTTTTGAGGATTTCAGCTTAAGATTACGGGCTTAATCTTCTAAAAATTACACAGACCGTCTAAAAATGCAAATTTTGATTTTGGGAGATATTCATTTTTAGGATTTTAGGACACAATCAGGCAAAATTGGTTGAAAGCTTCTAAATTGTATTTGTTAAAATTAATCGTTAAACAAATACAATTTGACTAAACACTCCTCAGAGATTTGTTTTTCGAGAATTAGGTTAGGATTAGAACCAAAAATCTTCGAAAAAATTACCCAATCACATAAAAATAGGAATTATAAATAATAAAAAAGCTTTGAAAAAATTCAGGCTAGAATGAAATCCAAAAGCGGTTAAAATGACTTGAGCCCTCTAAACATGCAAATTTGAAGTTATTGCAGGAATTCAGGGAAATATTAAAGTTAAAATCGCTTAAAAGTGGCTCAAAACATCTAAAAATACAAATTAAGAATTTTTGGTGAAACTGAGATTAAAATTAGGGCAAAAATCGGTTAAAAATTACCCACAAAACTAAAGCAAATTTCCTAATTTATTTGTTTTGGTTAATTTTTTTTTTATAAAATAAATGAATCGAACTAAGTCAGATACCAATTAAGGCCAAAAACCGTTGAAATGGTTTGTTTTGAGAGTTTGGAAAAATTCTAATTAGCATTATGGCCAAAATTGGTTACAAATGACTTAAAATATCTAAAAGTGAATTTGGAGTTTTTTGAGAATTTCAACATACGGTTACGGCTATAATCTTCCAAAACTTACACAGACCGTCTAAAGACGCAAATATAATTTTTTTGAGGAATTCAATTTTAGGATTTTAAAACACAATCAGCCAAAATTGGTCAAATCTTCTAACTTGTATTTGGTAAAATTAATGTTTGACTTTAAACAAATAAAACTTGACTAGCTTCAAAGTTTTATTTTTGGAGAGTCAGGTTAGGATTGGAATCAAAAGTCTTTAAAAAAATAACCCAAACATGTAAAAATGGAAATTTGATGGTTTAAAATTATGTTGTTGTGTTTATTGTTATTGTGGTTATTGTATCACTTTCAGTGGAGGTGTACTAGTGGAGATGAACCAGTAGGTTCCATCGGACCTTTTTATCGATCCAAACCTCTGACACGGCTCCCTGAAGAGAATCCAATGGATTCGGGTTCCTGTTAGCAGGTTTTCAATTCCGCCACAGAACGTTCTCCAAAACACTCTTTTAGCAGCCCTGATCTGCTTGTTGTAGTTAGTTAGGTCCTGTCTGTAACTGTTTCAGTCGCCGGTTATTTTTCCTTTACTAAAGAGGCGTCGGAGATTTTTCCCCTGACTTTCCAGGCGGTTATTCCACCAGGATGTTTGTCTGTTGTCTTTTTTTGTTCTCTTTGGACAGTTGTCTTCATAGACCTGAAGAGCAGCTTTTGCCAGCCTCTCAGTTGCCAGCTCTATGTTGATAAGACCGTCAAAAGAGATGTTGATAGTATTCAGTTGTGTCTAGAGGGACTCGCCCAATTTGTGTTTTTGGGATCTTTAAAAGTGACAATAGGTCTGATACTGGTTTTTAGCTTAAACATTGACACTGGTTTATGCAAATAACACCCAAAAAGGGTTTCGTACTGTCCAAGCATCCGACCAAAACTGTTTCTATGTCTGGTTCTCTATGTATGTGTCTCTACTATTTTATTAAAACTTAAGGAAATGGCCTGACTAAGGTCACGTACGTCAACACAAAATAGTAATAGTAATAGTAATAGTAATAAAAGGTAGTTAGGTGCTTCAAACAATAAATTTTGATCCTTGTGTTACTTCTATGGAGAAATGTTGTTAGGCCGACGCAAATTCTGATGCAAGCTGAAATTTTAGCACTACTAAAACATAACAACTGTTCAATAATTTAAGGAATTATTACTTGCGCTAAGACTTTTTGGAGGGAAAGCGTGGAGTAATATACCATTTACTTGTTAATTTCCGCTTTTGTTTGGAATGAAGTCCCTTTTCGTCTATGAACATAGTATAATAGAAGCCATTTTAAGTGTGTTTCTTGAAACTGTTCAATTCCTGCTATCTTTTGTGGAAATAAATATTAGAAAGAAATGCGAAAGTTTCGGACATACTGTGGCTAATTTGTGTAGTGCATTCAAGCGAAACCTCCGGCTTAAACGCTGTAACACCACCCCGTACACGAGGGCGTTTAACAAACTCTCAACCCTCTTCACTCTCTACTATTGGAAATGTTTACTGTATTACTAATGAAGGTTTCGAGTCCGTTAAATGGTTCAGTAATCCGGACGTTATACAACGCTGCGTTTTAGTGGCATTTTGCACATAAATCTCTCTTCTGTAGGAAGGGACTGATCAGTGGCCATAATTCCTTCCTGACAGGGGCTATAAAATTAATAACACGTACGGGTCCTCTCTTAAGCTGCACTCAGCCATTTGACACGTAATGTCAGCTTTAAATCGAGATATTTTGATAATAAAAGTGCTGAAACTAAAAGGAGGCCGTACGCACCAGTCATTTATCAGTTAGATTGATTGTCGATGTACCTGCGAGTGCAAACTCGCCCTATTTGCATGCAACAGAAGAGATAGATCACAATTAATGTCTCGTAGTAGCAAATGCGTCTTGCTCAATCAACAAAGTCGGTAATTAATCTTTCTGCCTCTATTGGAAATATTGTTAAAATCAACTGCGTAAACGCGGTTTTGTGGTACGTAACGATGACGAGTCAAGAGATTTATCATATTATTATAAATGTATAAATTGCGTGTTCAATTGTCATTAAGCCCTACATCAATGTCATTTTAATTCCACGGGATAGCTAGCCATTTCCTGCTATATTAAGGACAGGATTCACTACTTGCAATAATTGCACAGATATATTGAATTGTTTTAAACTTAAATTTCTCCAAAAAACATCAAAATTTGCATTTTTAGACAATGTGAATTATTTTTTAACTATTTTACCCCCAAAAAAAAACCGGTTTTCTTCATTGGTTCAAAACCTTCATTTTTAAACGCATTGAGTTTTATTTGGTGTCTGACTTAGTTAAACTCAAAAAAATACAAAAAAAATGCAAATTTTTAGCATTCCGAAACAACGTGGGTCATTTTTAACCGATATTTGCCCTAATTTTAACCTCAGTTTCTCAAAAAATACAAATTTACATGTCGGATGCTTTGAGTCACTTTTAAGCGATTTTAGCTTTAATATTTCCATAAATTTCTGCAATAACTTCAAATTTGCATTTTTAGAGGGCTTATGTTATTTTAACCGATTTTGGCTCTTGTTCTGACCTGAATTTCTTCAAACCTTCAAATTTCGATTTTTATGTGTTTGGGTCAACTTTTTAAAGATTTTTGGTTCTAATCCCAACCTGACTCTCAAAAAACAAATCTCTGAGGAGTATTTAGTTAAATTTTAATACAAGTTAGAAATTTTCAACCCATTTTGCCTGATTGTGTCTTCAAATCCTAAAATTGAATTTCTCCAAAAATCTTCATTTTTAAACGCATTGAGTCCTATTTGGTGTCTGACTTAGTTAAACTCAAAAAAATACAAAAAAAATGCAAATTTTTAGCATTCCGAAACAACGTGGGTCATTTTTAACCGATATTTGCCCTAATTTTAACCTCAGTTTCTCAAAAAATACAAATTTACATGTCGGATGCTTTGAGTCACTTTTAAGCGATTTTAGCTTTAATATTTCCATAAATTTCTGCAATAACTTCAAATTTGCATTTTTAGAGGGCTTATGTTATTTTAACCGATTTTGGCTCTTGTTCTGACCTGAATTTCTTCAAACCTTCAAATTTCGATTTTTATGTGTTTGGGTCAACTTTTTAAAGATTTTTGGTTCTAATCCCAACCTGACTCTCAAAAAACAAATCTCTGAGGAGTATTTAGTTAAATTTTAATACAAGTTAGAAATTTTCAACCCATTTTGCCTGATTGTGTCTTCAAATCCTAAAATTGAATTTCTCCAAAAATCTTCATTTTTAAACGCATTGAGTCCTATTTGGTGTCTGACTTAGTTAAACTCAAAAAAATACAAAAAAAATGCAAATTTTTAGCATTCCGAAACAACGTGGGTCATTTTTAACCGATATTTGCCCTAATTTTAACCTCAGTTTCTCAAAAAATACAAATTTACATGTCGGATGCTTTGAGTCACTTTTAAGCGATTTTAGCTTTAATATTTCCATAAATTTCTGCAATAACTTCAAATTTGCATTTTTAGAGGGCTTATGTTATTTTAACCGATTTTGGCTCTTGTTCTGACCTGAATTTCTTCAAACCTTCAAATTTCGATTTTTATGTGTTTGGGTCAACTTTTTAAAGATTTTTGGTTCTAATCCCAACCTGACTCTCAAAAAACAAATCTCTGAGGAGTATTTAGTTAAATTTTAATACAAGTTAGAAATTTTCAACCCATTTTGCCTGATTGTGTCTTCAAATCCTAAAATTGAATTTCTCCAAAAATCTTCATTTTTAAACGCATTGAGTCCTATTTGGTGTCTGACTTAGTTAAACTCAAAAAAATACAAAAAAAATGCAAATTTTTAGCATTCCGAAACAACGTGGGTAATTTTTAACCGATATTTGCCCTAATTTTAACCTCAGTTTCTCAAAAAAATCCAAATTTGCATTTTGGATGCTTTGAGTCACTTTTAAGCGATTTTAGCTTTAATATTTCCCTAAATTTCTGCAATAACTTTAAATTTGCATTTTTAGAGGGCTTATGTCATTTTAACCGATTTCGGCTCTTGTTCTAACCTTAATTTTTTCAAACCTTCAAATTTCGATTTTTATGTGTTTGGGTCAACTTTTTAAAGATTTTTGGTTCTAATCCCAACCTGACTATCCAAAAACAAATCTCTGAGGAGTATTTAGTTAAATTTTAACACAAGTTAGAAATTTTTAACCCATTTTGCCTGATTGTGTCGTCAAATCCTAAAATTGAATTTCTCCAAAAATCTTCATTTTTAAACGCATTGAGTCCTATTTGGTGTCTGACTTAGTTAAACTCAAAAAAATTGCAAATTTTTAGCATTCTGAAACAATGTGGGTCATTTTTAACCGATATTCGCCCTAATTTTAACCTCAGTTTCTCAAAAAATTCCAAATTTGCATTTTGGATACTTTGAGTCATTTTTAAGCGATTTTAGCTTTAATATTTCCCTAAATTTCTGCAATAACTTCAAATTTCCATTTTTAGAGGGCTTATGTCATTTTAACTGATTTTAGCTCTTATTCTAACCTGAATTTTTTCAAACCTTCAAATTTCGATTTTTATGTGTTTGGGTCAACTTTTTAAAGATTTTTGGTTCTAATCCCAACATGACTCTGAAAAAACAATTCTCTGAGGAGTATTTAGTTAAATTTTAATACAAGTTAGAAATTTTCAACCCATTTTGCTTGATTGTATCTTCAAATCCTAAAATTGAATTTCTCCAAAAATCTTCATTTTTATACGCATTGAGTCCTATTTGGTGTCTGACTTAGTTAAACTCAACAAAATACAAAAACAAATGCAAATTTTTAGCATTCCGAAACAATGTGGGTCATTTTTAACCGATATTTGCCCTAATTTTAACCTCAGTTTCTCAAAAAATTCCAAATTTGCATTTTGGATGCTTTGAGTCATTTTTAAGCGATTTTAGCTTTAATATTTCCCTAAATTTCTGCAATAACTTCAAATTTGCATTTTTAGAGGGCTTATGTCATTTTAACTGATTTTAGCTCTTATTCTAACCTGAATTTTTTCAAACCTTCAAATTTCGATTTTTATGTGTTTGGGTCAACTTTTTAAAGATTTTTGGTTCTAATCCCAACCTGACTCGCAAAAAACAAATCTCTGAGGAGTATTTAGTTAAATTTTAATACAAGTTAGAAATTTTCAACCCATTTTGCTTGATTGTGTCCTCAAATCCTAAAATTGAATTGCTCCAAAAATCAAAATTTGCGCTTTTAGACTATTTCTGTAATTCTTCCAAGACTATAACACTGTGGGTATGTTGATATCCTCAAAAAACTCCAAATTTGCAATTTTAGACGTTATAAGTCATTTGTAACCAATTTTGGCCGGAATTCTAATCAAAACTTTTCCAAACACTCCAAACAAACTATTTCAACGAATTTTGGTCTTATTTGGTACCTGAGTTAGTAAAATTCATTTATTTTATAGAAAAAATAACCAAAACAAATAAATTAGGGAAATTGCTTGCCTAATTTTGTACTAAAATTAAATTTCTCCAAAAAATTCAAAATTTGCAATTCTGGACAATGTGGGTTTTAAGCGATTTTTGCCCTAATTTTAACCTCAGCTTCTCAAAAAATTCCAAATTTGCATTTTGGATGCTTTGAGTCACTTTTAAGCGATTTTAGCTTTAATATTTCCCTAAATTTCTGCAATAACTTTAAATTTGCATTTTTAGAGGGCTTATGTCATTTTAACCGATTTCGGCTCTTGTTCTAACCTTAATTTTTTCAAACCTTCAAATTTCGATTTTTATGTGTTTGGGTCAACTTTTTAAAGATTTTTGGTTCTAATCCCAACCTGACTATCCAAAAACAAATCTCTGAGGAGTATTTAGTTAAATTTTAACACAAGTTAGAAATTTTTAACCCATTTTGCCTGATTGTGTCGTCAAATCCTAAAATTGAATTTCTCCAAAAATCTTCATTTTTAAACGCATTGAGTCCTATTTGGTGTCTGACTTAGTTAAACTCAAAAAAATTGCAAATTTTTAGCATTCTGAAACAATGTGGGTCATTTTTAACCGATATTCGCCCTAATTTTAACCTCAGTTTCTCAAAAAATTCCAAATTTGCATTTTGGATACTTTGAGTCATTTTTAAGCGATTTTAGCTTTAATATTTCCCTAAATTTCTGCAATAACTTCAAATTTCCATTTTTAGAGGGCTTATGTCATTTTAACTGATTTTAGCTCTTATTCTAACCTGAATTTTTTCAAACCTTCAAATTTCGATTTTTATGTGTTTGGGTCAACTTTTTAAAGATTTTTGGTTCTAATCCCAACATGACTCTGAAAAAACAATTCTCTGAGGAGTATTTAGTTAAATTTTAATACAAGTTAGAAATTTTCAACCCATTTTGCTTGATTGTATCTTCAAATCCTAAAATTGAATTTCTCCAAAAATCTTCATTTTTATACGCATTGAGTCCTATTTGGTGTCTGACTTAGTTAAACTCAACAAAATACAAAAACAAATGCAAATTTTTAGCATTCCGAAACAATGTGGGTCATTTTTAACCGATATTTGCCCTAATTTTAACCTCAGTTTCTCAAAAAATTCCAAATTTGCATTTTGGATGCTTTGAGTCATTTTTAAGCGATTTTAGCTTTAATATTTCCCTAAATTTCTGCAATAACTTCAAATTTGCATTTTTAGAGGGCTTATGTCATTTTAACTGATTTTAGCTCTTATTCTAACCTGAATTTTTTCAAACCTTCAAATTTCGATTTTTATGTGTTTGGGTCAACTTTTTAAAGATTTTTGGTTCTAATCCCAACCTGACTCGCAAAAAACAAATCTCTGAGGAGTATTTAGTTAAATTTTAATACAAGTTAGAAATTTTCAACCCATTTTGCTTGATTGTGTCCTCAAATCCTAAAATTGAATTGCTCCAAAAATCAAAATTTGCGCTTTTAGACTATTTCTGTAATTCTTCCAAGACTATAACACTGTGGGTATGTTGATATCCTCAAAAAACTCCAAATTTGCAATTTTAGACGTTATAAGTCATTTGTAACCAATTTTGGCCGGAATTCTAATCAAAACTTTTCCAAACACTCCAAACAAACTATTTCAACGAATTTTGGTCTTATTTGGTACCTGAGTTAGTAAAATTCATTTATTTTATAGAAAAAATAACCAAAACAAATAAATTAGGGAAATTGCTTGCCTAATTTTGTACTAAAATTAAATTTCTCCAAAAAATTCAAAATTTGCAATTCTGGACAATGTGGGTTTTAAGCGATTTTTGCCCTAATTTTAACCTCAGTTTCTCAAAAAATTCCAAATTTGCATTTTGGATGCTTTGAGTCATTTTTAAGCGATTTTAGTTTTAATATTTCCCTAAATTTCTGCAATAACTTAAAATTTGCATTTTTAGAGGGCTTATGTCATTTTAACTGATTTTAGCTCTTATTCTAACCTGAATTTTTTCAAACCTTCAAATTTCGATTTTTATGTGTTTCGGTCAACTTTTTAAAGATTTTTGGTTCTAATCCCTACCTGACTCTCAAAAAACAAATCTCTGAGGAGTATTTAGTTAAATTTTAATACAAGTTAGAAATTTTCAACCCATTTTGCATGATTGTGTCCTCAAATCCTAAAATTTAATTTCTCCAAAAATAAAAATTTTACGTTTTTAGACTATTTCTGTAATTCTTACAAGACTATAACACTGTGGGTATGTTGATATCCTCAAAAAACTCCACATTTGCAATTTTAGACGTTTTAAGTCATTTGTAAACAATTTAGGCCGGAATTCTAATCAAAACTTTTCCAAACACTCCAAACAAACTATTTCAACGAATTTTGGTCTTATTTGGTACCTGACTTAGTCAAATTCACTTATTTTATATAAAAAAATAACCAAAACAAATAAATTAGGGAAATTGCTTGCCTAATTTTGCACTAAAATTAAATTTGTCCAAAAAATTCAAAATTTGCAATTCTGGACAATGTGGGTTTTAAGCGATTTTTGCCCTAATTTTTACCTCAGTTTCTGAAAAAATACTAAATTTGCATGTTGGATGCTTTGAGTCACTTTTAAGCGATTTTAGCTTTAATATCTCCCTAAATTTCTGCAATAACTTCAAATTTGCATTTTTAGAGGGCTTATGTTCTTTTAACCGATTTTGGCTCTTGTTCTGACCTGAATTTTTTCAAACCTTCAAATTTCGATTTTTATGCGTTTGGGTCAACTTTTGAAAGATCTTTGGTTCTAATCCCAACCTGACTTTCAAAAAACAAATCTCTGAGGAGTATTTAGTTAAATTTTAATACAAGTTAGAAATTTTCAACCCATTTTGCCTGATTGTATCTTCAAATCCTAAAATTGAATTTCTCCAAAAATCTTCATTTTTATACGCATTGAGTCCTATTTGGTGTCTGACTTAGTTAAACTCAACAAAATACAAAAACAAATGCAAATTTTTAGCATTCCGAAACAATGTGGGTCATTTTTAACCGATATTTGCCCTAATTTTAACCTCAGTTTCTCAAAAAATTCCAAATTTGCATTTTGGTTGCTTTGAGTCACTTTTAAGCGATTTTAGCTTTAATATTTTCCTAAATGTCTGCAATAACTTCAAATTTGCATTTTTAGAGGGCTTATGTCATTTTAACCGATTTTGGCTCTTGTTCTAACCAGAATTTTTTCAAACCTTCAAATTTCGATTTTTGTGTTTGGGTCAACTTTTTAAAGATTTTTGGTTTTAATCCCAACCTGATTCTCAAAAAAAAAAATCTCTGAGGAGTATTTAGTTAAATTTTAATACAAGTTAGAAATTTTCAACCCATTTTGCCTGATTGTGTCCTCAAATCCTAAAATTGAATTTCTCCAAAAATCTTCATTTTTAAACGCATTGAGTC
This sequence comes from Taphrorychus bicolor, assembly GCA_951812265.1. Lineage (NCBI taxonomy): Eukaryota > Metazoa > Arthropoda > Insecta > Coleoptera > Curculionidae > Taphrorychus > Taphrorychus bicolor. The sequence continues at coordinate 19,677,127 of OX638303.1, forward strand.
CTATTTGGTGTCTGACTTAGTTAAACTCAAAAAAATACAAAAAAATTGCAAATTTTTAGCATTCCGAAACAATGTGGGTCATTTTTAACCGATATTCGCCCTAATTTTAACCTCAATTTCTCAAAAAATTCCAAATTTGCATTTTGGATGCTTTGAGTCACTTTTAAGCGATTTTAGCTTTAATATTTCCCTAAATTTCTCCAATAACTTCAAATTTGCATTTTTAGAAGGCTTATGTCAGTTTAACCGATTGTGGCTCTTGTTCTAACCTGAATTTTTTCAAACCTTCAAATTTCGATTTTTATGTGTTTGGGTCAACTTTTTAAAGATTTTTGGTTCTAATCCCAACCTGACTCTCCAAAAACAAATCTCTGAGGAGTATTTAGTTAAATTTTAATACAAGTTAGAAATTTTCAACCCACTTTGCCTGATTGTGTCCTCAAATCCTAAAATTGAATTTCTCCAAAAGTCTTCATTTTTAAACGCATTGAGTCCTATTTGGTGTCTGACTTAGTTAAACTCAAAAAAATACAAAAAAAAGCAAATTTTTAGCATTCCGAAACAATGTTGATCATTTTTAACCGATACTCGCCCTAATTTTAACCTCAGTTTCTCAAAAAATTCCAAATTTGCATTTTGGATGCTTTGAGTCATTTTTAAGCAATTTTAGCTTTAATATTTCCTTAAATTTCTGCAATAACTTCAAATTTGCATTTTTAGAGGGCTTATGTCATTTTAACTGATTTTAGCCCTTATTCTAACCTGAATTTTTTCAAACTTTCAAATTTCGATTTTTATGTGTTTGGGTCAACTTTTTAAAGATTTTTGGTTCTAATCCCAGCCTGACTCTCCAAAAACAAATCTCTGAGGAGTATTTAGTTAAATTTTAATACAAGTTAGAAATTTTCAACCCATTTTGCCTGATTGTGTCTTCAAATCCTAAAATTGAATTTCTCCAAAAATCTTCATTTTTAAACGCATTGAGTCCTATTTGGTGTCTGACTTAGTTAAACTCAAAAAAATACAAAAAAATTGCAAATTTTTAGCATTCCGAAACAATGTGGGTCATTTTTAACCGATATTCGCCCTAATTTTTAACCTCAGTTTCTCAAAAAATTCCAAATTTGCATTTTGGATGCTTTGAGTCATTTTTAAGCGATTTTAGCTTTAATATTTCCCTAAATTTATGCAATAACTTCAAATTTGCATTTTTAGAGGGCTTATGTCATTTTAAATGATTTTAGCTCTTATTCTAACCTGAATAAGTTAGAAATTTTCAACCCATTTTGCATGATTGTGTCCTCAAATCCTAAAATTGAATTTCTCCAAAAATAAAAATTTGCGTTTTTAGACTATTTCTGTAATTCTTACAATACTATAACACTGTGGGTATGTTGATATCCTCAAAAAACTTCAAATTTGCAATTTTAGACGTTTTAAGTCATTTGTAAACAATTTTGGTCGGAATTCTAATCAAAACTTTTCCAAACACTCCAAACAAACTATTTCAACGAATTTTGGTCTTATTTGGTACCTGACTTAGTCAAATTCACTTATTTTATATAAAAAATAACCAAAACAAATAAATTAGGGAAATTGCTTGCCTAATTTTGTACTAAAATTAAATTTGTCCAAAAAATTCAAAATTTGCAATTCTGGACAATGTGGGTTTTAAGCGATTTTTGCCTTAATTTTAACCTCAGCTTCTCAAAAAATACCAAATTTGCATGTTGGATGCTTTGAGTCACTTTTAAGCGATTTTAGCTTTAATATCTCCCTAAATTTCTGCAATAACTTCAAATTTGCATTTTTAGAGGGCTTATGTCATTTTAACTGCTTTTAGCTCTTATTCTAACCTGAATTTATTCAAACCTTCAAATTTCGATTTTTATGTGTTTGGGTCAACTTTTTAAAGATTTTTGGGTCTAATCCCTACCGGACTCTCAAAAAAAAAATCTCTGAGGAGTATTTAGTTAAAGTTTAATATAAGTTAGAAATTTTCAACCCATTTTGCCTGATTGTGTCCTCAAATCCTAAATTTGAATTTCTCCAAAAATCTTCATTTTTAAAAGCATTGAGTCCTATTTGGTGTCTGACTTAGTTAAACTCAAAAAAATACAAAAAAATTGCAAATTTTTAGCATTCCGAAACAATGTGGGTCATTTTTAACCGATATTCGCCCTAATTTTAACCTCAGTTTCTCAAAAAATTCCAAATTTGCATTTTGGATGCTTTGAGTCATTTTTAAGCGATTTTAGCTTTAATATTTCCCTAAATTTCTGCAATAACTTCAAATTTGCATTTTTAAAGGGCTTATGTCATTTTAACTGATTTTAGCTCTTATTCTAACCTGAATTTTTTCAAACCTTCAAATTTCGATTTTTATGTGTTTGGGTCAACTTTTTAAAGATTTTTGGTTCTAATCCCAACCTGACTCTCAAAAGACAAATCTCTGAGGAGTATTTAGTTAAATTTTAATACAAGTTAGAAATTTTCAACCCATTTTGCTTGATTGTGTCCTCAAATCCTAAAATTGAATTGCTCCAAAAATCAAAATTTGCGCTTTTAGACTATTTCTGTAATTCCTCCAAGACTATAACACTGTGGGTATGTTGATATCCTCAAAAAACTCCAAATTTGCAATTTTAGACGTTATAAGTCATTTGTAACCAATTTTGGCCGGAATTCTAATCAAAACTTTTCCAAACACTCCAAACAAACTATTTCAACGAATTTTGGTCTTATTTGGTACCTGAGTTAGTAAAATTCATTTATTTTATAGAAAAAATAACCAAAACAAATAAATTAGGGAAATTGCTTGCCTAATTTTGTACTAAAATTAAATTTCTCCAAAAAATTCAAAATTTGCAATTCTGGACAATGTGGGTTTTAAGCGATTTTTGCCCTAATTTTAACATCAGTTTCTCAAAAAATTCCAAATTTGCATTTTGGTTGCTTTGAGTCACTTTTAAGCGATTTTAGCTTTAATATTTTCCTAAATGTCTGCAATAACTTCAAATTTGCATTTTTAGAGGGCTTATGTCATTTTAACCGATTTTGGCTCTTGTTCTAACCAGAATTTTTTCAAACCTTCAAATTTCGATTTTTGTGTTTGGGTCAACTTTTTAAAGATTTTTGGTTTTAATCCCAACCTGATTCTCAAAAAAAAAATCTCTGAGGAGTATTTAGTTAAATTTTAATACAAGTTAGAAATTTTCAACCCATTTTGCCTGATTGTGTCCTCAAATCCTAAAATTGAATTTCTCCAAAAATCTTCATTTTTAAACGCATTGAGTCCTATTTGGTGTCTGACTTAGTTAAACTCAAAAAAATACAAAAAAATTGCAAATTTTTAGCATTCCGAAACAATGTGGGTCATTTTTAACCGATATTCGCCCTAATTTTAACCTCAATTTCTCAAAAAATTCCAAATTTGCATTTTGGATGCTTTGAGTCACTTTTAAGCGATTTTAGCTTTAATATTTCCCTAAATTTCTGCAATAACTTTAAATTTGCATTTTTAGAGGGCTTATGTCATTTTAACTGATTTTAGCTCTTATTCTAACCTGAATTTTTTCAAACCTTCAAATTTCGATTATGTGTTTGGGTCAACTTTTTAAAGATTTTTGGGTCTAATCCCAACCTGACTCTCAAAAAACAAATCTCTGAGGAGTATTTAGTTAAATTTTAATACAAGTTAGAAATTTTCAACCCATTTTGCCTGATTGTGTCCTCAAATCCTAAAATTGAATTTCTCCAAAAATCTTCATTTTTAAACGCATTGAGTCCTATTTGGTGTCTGACTTAGTTAAACTCAAAAAAATACAAAAAAAATGCAAATTTTTAGCATTCCGAAACAACGTGGGTAATTTTTAACCGATATTTGCCCTAATTTAACCTCAGTTTCTCAAAAAATTCCAAATTTGCATTTTGGATGCTTTGAGTCACTTTTAAGCGATTTTAGCTTTAATATTTCCCTAAATTTCTGCAATAACTTCAAATTTGCATTTTTAGAGGGCTTATGTCATTTTAACTGATTTTAGCTCTTATTCTAACCTGAATTTTTTCAAACCTTCAAATTTCGATTATGTGTTTGGGTCAACTTTTTAAAGATTTTTGGGTCTAATCCCAACTTGACTCTCAAAAAACAAATCTCTGAGGAGTATTTAGTTAAATTTTAATACAAGTTAGAAATTTTCAACCCATTTTGCATGATTGTGTCCTCAAATCCTAAAATTGAATTTCTCCAAAAATAAAAATTTGCGTTTTTAGAGTATTTCTGTAATTCTTACAAGACTATAACACTGTGGGTATGTTGATATCCTCAAAAAACTCCAAATTTGCAATTTTAGACGTTTTAAGTCATTTGTAACCAATTTTGGCCGGAATTCTAATCAAAACTTTTCCAAACACTCCAAACAAACTATTTCAACGAATTTTGGCCTTATTTGGTACCTGACTTAGTCAAATTCACTTATTTTATATAAAAAATAACCAAAACAAATAAATTAGGGAAATTGCTTGCCTAATTTTGCACTAAAATTAAATTTGTCCAAAAAATTCAAAATTTGCAATTCTGGACAATGTGGGTTTTAAGCGATTTTAGCCCTAATTTTTACCTCAGTTTCTGAAAAAATACTAAATTTGCATGTTGGATGCTTTGAGTCACTTTTAAGCGATTTTAGCTTTAATATCTCCCTAAATTTCTGCAATAACTTCAAATTTGCATTTTTAGAGGGCTTATGTTCTTTTAACCGATTTTGGCTCTTGTTCTGACCTGAATTTTTTCAAACCTTCAAATTTCGATTTTTATGCGTTTGGGTCAACTTTTGAAAGATCCTTGGTTCTAATCCCAACCTGACTTTCAAAAAACAAATCTCTGAGGAGTATTTAGTTAAATTTTAATACAAGTTAGAAATTTTCAACCCATTTTGCCTGATTGTATCTTCAAATCCTAAAATTGAATTTCTCCAAAAATCTTCATTTTTATACGCATTGAGTCCTATTTGGTGTCTGACTTAGTTAAACTCAACAAAATACAAAAACAAATGCAAATTTTTAGCATTCCGAAACAATGTGGGTCATTTTTAACCGATATTTGCCCTAATTTTAACCTCAGTTTCTCAAAAAATTCCAAATTTGCATTTTGGTTGCTTTGAGTCACTTTTAAGCGATTTTAGCTTTAATATTTTCCTAAATGTCTGCAATAACTTCAAATTTGCATTTTTAGAGGGCTTATGTCATTTTAACCGATTTTGGCTCTTGTTCTAACCAGAATTTTTTCAAACCTTCAAATTTCGATTTTTGTGTTTGGGTCAACTTTTTAAAGATTTTTGGTTTTAATCCCAACCTGATTCTCAAAAAAAAAAATCTCTGAGAGTATTTAGTTAAATTTTAATACAAGTTAGAAATTTTCAACCCATTTTGCCTGATTGTGTCCTCAAATCCTAAAATTGAATTTCTCCAAAAATCTTCATTTTTAAACGCATTGAGTCCTATTTGGTGTCTGACTTAGTTAAACTCAAAAAAATACAAAAAAATTGCAAATTTTTAGCATTCCGAAACAATGTGGGTCATTTTTAACCGATATTCGCCCTAATTTTAACCTCAATTTCTCAAAAAATTCCAAATTTGCATTTTGGATGCTTTGAGTCACTTTTAAGCGATTTTAGCTTCAATATTTCCCTAAATTTCTCCAATAACTTCAAATTTGCATTTTTAGAAGGCTTATGTCAGTTTAACCGATTGTGGCTCTTGTTGTAACCTGAATTTTTTCAAACCTTCAAATTTCGATTTTTATGTGTTTGGGTCAACTTTTTAAAGATTTTTGGTTCTAATCCCAACCTGACTCTCCAAAAACAAATCTCTGAGGGGTATTTAGTTAAATTTTAATACAAGTTAGAAATTTTCAACCCATTTTGCCTGATTGTGTCCTCAAATCCTAAAATTGAATTTCTCCAAAAATCTTCATTTTTAAACGCATTGAGTCCTATTTGGTGTCTGACTTAGTTAAACTCAACAAAATACAAAAACAAATGCAAATTTTTAGCATTCCGAAACAATGTGAGTCATTTTTAACTGATATTCGCCCTAATTTTAACCTCAGTTTCTCAAAAAATTCCAAATTTGAATTTTGGATGCTTTGAGTCATTTTTAAGCGATTTTAGCTTTAATATTTCCCTAAATTTCTGCAATAACTTCAAATTTGCATTTTTAGAGGGCTTATGTCATTTTAACTGATTTTAGCTCTTATTCTAACCTGAATTTTTTCAAACCTTCAAATTTCGATTTTTATGTGTTTGGGTCAACTTTTTAAAGATTTTTGGTTCTAATCCCAACCTGACTCTCAAAAAACAAATCTCTGAGGAGTATTTAGTTAAATTTTAATACAAGTTAGAAATTTTCAACCCATTTTGCCTGATTGTGTCCTCAAATCCTAAAATTGAATTTCTCCAAAAATCAAAATTTCCGTTTGTAGACTATTTCTGTAATTCTTACAAGATTATAACACTGTGGGTATGTTGATATCCTCAAAAAACTCCAAATTTGCAATTTTAGACGTTTTAAGTCATTTGTAACCAATTTTGGCCGGAATTCTAATCAAAACTTTTCCAAACACTCCAAACAAACTATTTCAACGAATTTTGGTCTTATTTGGTACCTGACTTAGTCAAATTCACTTATTTTATAGAAAAAATAACCAAAACAAATAAATTAGGGAAATTGCTTGCCTAATTTTGTACTAAAATTAAATTTGTCAAAAAAATTCAAAATTTGCAATTCTGGACAATGTGAGTTTTAAGCGATTTTTGCCCTAATTTTTACCTCAGTTTCTCAAAAAATACTAAATTTGCATGTTGGATGCTTTGAGTCACTTTTAAGCGATTTTAGCTTTAATATTTCCCTAAATTTCTGCAATAACTTCAAATTTGCATTTTTAGAGGGCTTATGTTATTTTAACCGATTTTGGCTCTTGTTCTGACCTGAATTTTTTCAAACCTTCAAATTTCGATTTTTATGCGTTTGGGTCAACTTTTGAAAGATCTTTGGTTCTAATCCCAACCTGACTCTCAAAAAAACAAATCTCTGAGGAGTATTTAGTTAAATTTTAATACAAGTTAGAAATTTTCAACCCATTTTGCCTGATTGTGTCTTCAAATCCTAAAATTGAATTTCTCCAAAAATCTTCATTTTTAAACGCATTGAGTCCTCTTTGGTGTCTGACTTAGTTAAACTCAACAAAATACAAAAACAAATGCAAATTTTTAGCATTCCGAAACAATGTGGGTCATTTTTAACCGATATTTGCCCTAATTTTAACCTCAGTTTCTCAAAAAATTCCAAATTTGCATTTTGGTTGCTTTGAGTCACTTTTAAGCGATTTTAGCTTTAATATTTTCCTAAATGTCTGCAATAACTTCAAAGTTGCATTTTTAGAGGGCTTATGTCATTTTAACCGATTTCGGCTCTTGTTCTAACCAGAATTTTTTCAAACCTTCAAATTTCGATTTTTGTGTTTGGGTCAACTTTTTAAAGATTTTTGGTTTTAATCCCAACCTGATTCTCAAAAAAAAAATCTCTGAGGAGTATTTAGTTAAATTAGTTAAATTTTAATACAAGTTAGAAATTTTCAACCCATTTTGCCTGATTGTGTCCTCAAATCCTAAAATTGAATTTCTCCAAAAATCTTCATTTTTAAACGCATTGAGTCCTATTTGGTGTCTGACTTAGTTAAACTCAAAAAAATACAAAAAAATTGCAAATTTTTAGCATTCCGAAACAATGTGGGTCATTTTTAACCGATATTCGCCCTAATTTTAACATCAGTTTCTCAAAAAATTCCAAATTTGCATTTTGGATGCTTTGAGTCATTTTTAAGCGATTTTAGCTTTAATATTTCCCTAAATTTCTCCAATAACTTTAAATTTGCATTTTCAGAAGGCTTATGCCACTTTAACCGATTGTGGCTCTTGTTCTAACCTGAATTTTTTCAAACTTTCAAATTTCGATTTTTATGTGTTTGGGTCAACTTTTTAAAGATTTTTGGTTCTAATCCCAACCTGACTCTCCAAAAACAAATCTCTGACGGGTATTTAGTTAAATTTTAATACAAGTTAGAAATTTTCAACCCATTTTGCCTGATTGTGTCCTCAAATCCTAAAATAGAATTTCTCCAAAAGTCATCATTTTTAAACGCATTGAGTCCTATTTGGTGTCTGACTTAGTTAAACTCAAAAAAATACAAAAAAAGGCAAATTTTTAGCATTCCGAAACAATGTTGGTCATTTTTAACCGATACTCGCCCTAATTTTAACCTCAGTTTCTCAAAAAATTCCAAATTTGCATTTTGGATGCTTTGAGTCATTTTTAAGCGATTTTAGCTTTAATATTTCCTTAAATTTCTGCAATAACTTCAAATTTGCATTTTTAGAGGGCTTATGTCATTTTAACTGATTTTAGCCCTTATTCTAACCTGAATTTTTGCAAACCTTCAAATTTCGATTTTTATGTGTTTGGGTCAACTTTTTAAAGATTTTTGGTTCTAATCCCAACCTGACTCTCAAAAAACAAATCTCTGAGGAGTATTTAGTTAAATTTTAATACAAGTTAGAAATTTTCAACCCATTTTGCCTGATTGTGTCCTCAAATCCTAAAATTGAATTTCTCCAAAAATCTTCATTTTTAAACGCATTGAGTCCTATTTGGTGTCTGACTTAGTTAAACTCAAAAAAATACAAAAAAAAATTGCAAATTTTTAGCATTCCGAAACAATGTGAGTCATTTTTAATTGATATTCGCCCTAATTTCAACCTCAGTTTCTCAAAAAATTCCAAATTTGAATTTTGGATGCTTTGAGTCACTTTTAAGCGATTTTAGCTTTAATATTTCCCTAATTTCTGCAATAACTTTAAATTTGCATTTTTAGAGGGCTTATGTCATTTTAACCGATTTCGGCTCTTGTTCTAACCTTAATTTTTTCAAACCTTCAAATTTCGATTTTTATGTGTTTGGGTCAACTTTTTAAAGATTTTTGGTTCTAATCCCAACCTGACTCTCCAAAAACAAATCTCTGAGGAGTATTTAGTTAAATTTTAACACAAGTTATAAATTTTCAACCCATTTTGCCTGATTGTGTCCTCAAATCCTAAAATTGAATTTCTCCAAAAATCTTCATTTTTAAACGCATTGAGTCCTATTTGATGTCTGACTTAGTTAGACTCAAAAAAATACAAAAAAATTGCAAATTTTTAGCATTCCGAAACAATGTGGGTCATTTTTAACCGATATTCGCCCTAATTTTAACCTCAGTTTCTCAAAAAATTCCAAATTTGCATTTTGGATGCTTTGAGTCATTTTTAACGATTTTAGCTTTAATATTTCCCTAAATTTCTGCAATAACTTCAAATTTCCATTTTTAGAGGGCTTATGTCATTTTAACTGATTTTAGCTCTTATTCTAACCTGAATTTTTTCAAACCTTCAAATTTCGATTTTTATGTGTTTGGGTCAACTTTTTAAAGATTTTTGGTTCTAATCCCAACATGACTCTGAAAAAACAATTCTCTGAGGAGGATTTAGTTAAATTTTAATACAAGTTAGAAATTTTCAACCCATTTTGCATGATTGTGTCCTCAAATCCTAAAATTTAATTTCTCCAAAAATCTTCATTTTTAAACGCATTGAGTCCTATTTGGTGTCTGACTTAGTTAAACTCAAAAAAATACAAAAAAATTGCAAATTTTTAGCATTCCGAAACAATGTGGGTCATTTTTAACCGATATTCGCCCTAATTTTTAACCTCAGTTTCTCAAAAAATTCCAAATTTGCATTTTGGATGCTTTGAGTCATTTTTAAGCGATTTTAGCTTTAATATTTCCCTAAATTTCTGCAATAACTTCAAATTTCCATTTTAGAGGGCTTATGTCATTTTAACTAATTTTAGCTCTTATTCTAACCTGAATTTTTTCAAACCTTCAAATTTCGATTTTTATGTGTTTGGGTCAACTTTTTAAAGATTTTTGGTTCTAATCCCAACCTGACTCTCAAAAAACAAATCTCTGAGGAGTATTTAGTTAAATTTTAATACAAGTTAGAAATTTTTAACCCATTTTGCCTGATTGTGTCCTCAAATCCTAAAATTGAATTGCTCCAAAAATCAAAATTTGAGCTTTTAGACTATTTCTGTAATTCTTACAAGACTATAACACTGTGGGTATGTTGATATCCTCAAAAAACTCCAAATTTGCAATTTTAGACGTTTTAAGTCATTTGTAACCAATTTTCGCCGGAATTCTAATCAAAACTTTTCCAATCACTCCAAACAAACTATTTCAACGAATTTTGGTCTTATTTGGTACCTGACTTAGTCAAATTCACTTATTTTATAGAAAAAATAACCAAAACAAATAAATTAGGGAAATTGCTTGCCTATTTTGTACTAAAATTAAATTTGTCCAAAAAATTAAAAATTTGCAATTCTGGACAATGTGGGTTTTAAGCGATTTTTGCCCTAATTTTAACCTCAGTTTCTCAAAAAATACCAAATTTGCATGTTGGATGCTTTGAGTCACTTTTAAACGATTTTAGCTTTAATATTTCCCTAAATTTCTGCAATAACTTCAAATTTGCATTTTTAGAGGGCTTATGTTATTTTAACCGATTGTGGCTCTTATTCTAACCTGAATTTTTTCAAACCTTCAAATTTCGATTTTTATGTGCTTGGGTCAACTTTTCAAAGATTTGTGGTTCTAATCCCAACCTGACTCTCAAAAAACAAATCTCTGAGGAGTATTTAGTTAAACTTTAATACAAGTTAGAAATTTTCAACCCATTTTGCATCATTGTGTCCTCAAATCCTAAAATTGAATTTCTCCAAAAATCTTCATTTTTAAACGCATTGAGTCCTATTTGGTGTCTGACTTAGTTAAACTCAAAAAAATACAAAAAAATTGCAAATTTTTAGCATTGCGAAACAATGTGGGTCATTTTTAACCGATATTCGCCTTAATTTTAACCTCAGTTTCTCAAAAAATTCCAAATTTGCATTTTGGATGCTTTGAGTCATTTTTAAGCGATTTTAGCTTTAATATTTTCCTAAATTTCTGCAATAACTTCAAATTTGCATTTTTAGAGGGCTTATGTCATTTTAACCGATTTTAGCTCTTATTCTAACCTGAATTTTTTCAAACCTTCAAATTTCGATTTTTATGTGTTTGTGTCAACTTTTTAAACATTTTTGGTTCTAATTCCAACCTGACACTCCAAAAACAAATCTCTGAGGAGTATTCAGTTAAATTTTAATACAAGTTAGAAATTTTCAACCCATTTTGCCTGATTGTGTCCTCAAATCCTAAAACTGAATTTCTCCAAAAATCAAAATTTGCATTTTTAGACTATCTCTGCAATTCTTACAAGATTATAACACTGTGGGTATGTTGATATCCTCGAAAAACTCCAAATTTGCAATTTTAGACGTTTTAAGTGATTCGTTCATCAACCTGAACTAACCAATTTTGGCCGGAATTCTAATCAAAACTTTTCCAAACACTCCAAACAAACTATTTCAACAAATTTGGGTCTTATTTGGTATCTGACTTAGTCAAATTCACTTATTTTATCGAAAAAATAACCAAAACAAATAAATTAGGGAAATTGCTTGCCTAATTTTGTACTAAAATTAAATTTGTCCAAAAAAATAAAAATTTGCATTTCTGGACAATGTGGGTTTTAAGCGATTTTTGCCCTAATTTTAACTTCAGTTTCTCCAAATTTGCATTTTTTGGACGCTTTGAGTAACTTTTCTCTCCTTAATCTTAACCTGAATTTCTCCAATAACTTCAAATGCATGCATTTTTAGAGGGTTCTAATCATTATAACTACTTTTGGCAATTCTTTATCGTATTTTGTCAAATTTTATTTGTTTAAAGTCAAAAACTAATTTTACAAAATACTAGTTAGAATATTTGAACCAAATTGTGCTTTAAAATCTTACATTTGAATTTTTTCAAACATAAAAATTTGCATTTTTAGACGGTCTGTGTAATTTTTAGAAGATTATGGCCCTAATCTCTCGAAAAAAGTGGTCAAACCAACCCTTCTGATATCCATGATTATGACTTTTCAACCATACAAATGCCCTAGGCAGAATGGAGTGTTCTCGGCACTATTACCACAGGGCCTGGATCAACTCGCACTTCTATTAACAAAGGTCTTTAGAGTGAGCATTGCATGGCATTTTATTCCAAACTGCTGGTTCAGGGTGAGGGTCGTCTACATACCAAAGATGGGATGTAGGGGGAAGATCCTAAATCGTTCAGGCTAATCAGGCTAACCTCGTTCCTGCTGAAAATCTTGGAAAAGCTGCTAGACCTATACATGAGGAAGGGAGTACTAACAACGTACCCCCTTAATACGGAATAGTATGCATACCAGGCTAACAAATCAACAGAACTAGCACTCCACAACCTGTTGGAGAAAATCCAAGATACTCTGGATACAAAGGGTGTCGCAGTTGGTATTTTCATAGACATCGAATGGGCCTTTACTAATGCACCTACAGACTCCCTCCGCAACGCCAGTAAAGCGAAAATAGTCAACACGTTGCCATTGGAGATATCAACGCAAAATCACCAGACTAGAATAGCAGAGCTGTCAACCAGAATGGTACAGCGAAGATGACTTTCTTGGACAGAAGAGGGGACATTCGGGCCATAGAGCCAGAAGAACCTATTCATCTAGTCACAAATGGAAGATACGACGCGCTGGCCACAGTTCTCACCCGAGAACTAGAAATGGAAACTGAGCTCACAGTTGTCCATGAGGGTTCCTCCGACCACAGACTACTGATGCTTCGTCTAGGAGAGAAAGCCCCAGAGGAGGCTACTTTCAACAGCCGACGCACAAACTGGCCACAGTTTGCTGCACTCTTGCATGGGATTGACCAAGCTGTCGCAGTGCTGAAGAATAGCATTATTAATGCTATTGAAGCCAGCACTGTAACAAAAAACAGGCCACTAATTGAAAATTATTTAGCAGGTATTCCGGATGAAACCAAAACATTCATTGAAGAAAAGAGAAGAGCCTAAAGGAGGGCCATCAGAACCAACCTACCAGATGACAGACACTGCTATAACCGTCTTAGCCGGCAGGTCAAAGCTGCGCTGGAGGAGTCACTTGTGGCTCTGGACCCGCAAGACCGGAGCCTCTGGAAAACTGCTAAAGCAATGCAGCAGAAAAGGAAACTAATCCCGCCTCTACACGGAACAAACGGGATTGTCTACACCAAGCTAGACAAAGCACAGGTATTTGTTAATCACTTGGAAAGTCAGTTTCAGGAAAACATCATTCACGACGATAATGCCGACCGCTGAGAAGAGATGGCGGAACGACGAACCAGAAGGGTAGATGGCATGCTCGACGAAGAGCACATCCCGCACACCAGCCCTGAAGAAACTCGGGACATTGTGCAGTATCTAGACCACCTCAAGAAGGCACCTGGATGTAACCAGATAGGAAACAGAACGCAATGTTAAGACTGAGGCACTTTCCAGATGTCATTCTGTTTCCACAACCAGGTAAAAACCCTCTTTTTCCACAAAGTAACAGGCCCACCGGCCTGCTGTCTACCATGGGGACAGTAGCAGAACGAGTCATCCTGAGATGACTAAAGGACAAAGCAGAGCAGCTAGAGCAGCAACAGACGAGCAGTTTGGCTTTAGGGCCTACCTGTCGACCGAACTGCAGGTGTTGAGGATGAAGGAATACATCACCGAGGTATTCAACAGACGAGAGAGGAGCCATCCTGGCAGACGTAGCCAAAGCCTTTGATAGAATCTGGCACAAAAGACTGCTAGTCAAGCTGTTAGACACTGGATTCTCTGTATCCCTTGTTAAATTAATCAGATTTTTCCTCTCTAATAGGTATTTCAGGGCGAAGCTGGACGGACAATACCTTGCGTATAGGATGATGGAGTATCGCAGGAGCACCGCAAGGAGCGGTGCTCTCAATCTTCCTATACAGCCTATACGTAGGAGACTCCCCCCCCAGAACAGACGGGACCAAACTTGCATTATACGCGGATGACACAGCTATAAGAGATCCCTCAACACAAGGTTACTAACACGGTACCTGCCAGAGGAAGTCGCAGACTTAGAAGAGTGGTGTGCCAAGTAGAAGATAGACCTAAACCCCAACAAGATGCAGGCCATAATCTTTAGGAAGCGACGCAATCACAGGCCAGACAATCAAGTCGTCCTTAAAGGCGAAGCGATTTCTTGGCCAGAGACAGCCACATACCTAGGTGTAGAGCTGGACAAAAGCCTCACTTGGGAAGCAGACATCACCAGGACCAAAAACAAGGCAAATATGGTAAGGAGCACGCTCTACCTGATGAACGGAAGATGCTCAAAACTGGTTTTGAAGAAGAAGGTCACACTGATCAAACAGGCGATCCAGCCACAGCTACCATACGTCTTAACAGCGTGGGGATATACAGCAAAGATACACCTGAAAGCCTTCGGGCAGTTGAAAATGTGGCTCTGGGGATGGCAGTAGGAGCGCCCTGGTATGTCTGTAACCAGGATATACAAAGGGATCTCGACTACACCACAGCCACTGAGAGGATAAAAAGCCATGTAAGTAAAACCTTCCAGAAGACAGAGGACCACCCCAACCAGGTGAGCACGGCGACCGCCTACGGCCTCGTGGTCGAAAGGCTGTTAGATAACGGGTAAACAATGATTATCTTTTATTTTCTTTTACAGGTAATCAGGAACACCCCAGAGGCCAGAAATGACAGGACAAAATTCCACCAACAAACATAAACCCCCCGGGCAGCGAGTCTGGACACTCAAGCCTGGGTATAACCTTCCTGCGGATGGTGCTAACCGGCTCTTTCCGCAATCCTGCCCCCTCAGTCTCTTTCCCACATAGCAACATGATGTCCAATGGATATCCATTGGACATACAATTTTGGAGATGGATATTCTTTATGATATCCCTTGGATATCCACTAGATATCCACCTGATATCCATAGTACAGGGTGTTACAAATTCGAGCCACATCATTGGGATCTCAACAACGGTAAGAGATACAGGGTCGGTTAAATTGGGGCAAAGTTGCGCAGTTTGGAGTTCAATAATATGCCCCTTAAATATTTGAAAAATTTCGATTACTTCCGGAAATATCCGAAAAAATACGAAATTTTGAAATACCTTTGTATTTTGTTTTGAGCTTATTCGAAGAGATAATTCAAAATGATTGACACTTCGTGCCACTTGCAACTTCTTCTGCACTGTAAGATGGCATATTTACTTTCTTCCTGCGACGTTTTGTTTTTTTGGGAACCATCATCAACTTTACTTTTTTAAATACGGACTTGGATTTTTTATCTGTTACTTTATTGCTCTTTTTATTCCAGAGTACTACTTAAAGCTTAAGAGATTCACAGTCAACTTTACAAGCATCTCAGCATGCAGTTTAACAAGTGCTACTACAATACGGTTTAATACTTTCTTCAAATCCCACCTGTTTCAGGGCCTAAAGAATCAGATTTCAAGTGAGAAGCGGATAACTTTGTTAATAAATGCGGAGATAAATGCTGTTTTGAATTACTTGCAACTACAAGATTTTGATTTTGACACAAAGACTGCAGCTTTGGAGTACTAGGAGAACTAGCACGAATGGTATTAAATGTTGAGTTGATCTCTGTGCTTGATGCCAATGGTAAAGTGCTGACATGTTCTTTCTAGAATGTTTTTAAGGAAAATGGGAAACGTTATAATCTTCCTACAATGATGATGAAAGTTTCACCTATGCCCTACACCTACAGCAAATTCATATTGTAGATTCACAAATTATGGAGACATGCAACTGGATTGACTCAACATGCCTCTCACTAAATAGATTTAAAATCTTGCCAACTTGAGACATTATTAATTAGTATTACGTAATGCAAAGTGCTAATTAATATTAAGGTATAATCTAGACGCTAAGAGAATATTTTGTTGTCAAAATGTCTACATGCTGTTTTTTACCAGTTAGAAGTACATAAATAACTAGATAGTTACCTACTTCACAAGTGATAAATTATAAAGACATATATCCACTCCATAATGTGTCAATCCAAAGCATGTTACTTTTGGACAAGTTCTCTTAAGTCATAAATGTTACAAAAAAGTAATGATTAGCAAAAATATTAATATATATATTTATATGTGTTATATATGCTAAGACCGCTTACTTGTGCTTTTTGATATGGAAAGATTGGTATATTCTCATCTTCACTAGAAGAACTACTAGAGCTTGAGTTTTTTGTTGAGTATTTACTATTAATTTTTCTTTTTCTTTTTTTATCTACTGATGGTCCTTCTACTGCCGATAGGTCAGATGTATTTTCAGCTAGTAAACTTTTTTTTTAATGCCCCATCATAATCATCTGCAAAATTAACATTAAGATGATTTTTGCATATATATTTTTTTCTTAAAACTGTTCATGTGGTTAACAAAGTAAAAGTAGATTGTATACCCAGGTGGAAAGTGTTTTTTATTTTTGTCAGAGATAAGGAAGTCCAGTGAGACCAATCAAAGCACCTGGAGATAGAAATGAAATTTTCCACCGAGGTTTGAGTAATATTTTTTTCGACATATTTATTTTATCTACCATATTTCGAACCATCTATCAAAACATTTATTATATGGAAATCAGGTAGAAACTTAGCATTTACTGTTACTTTCCATCTGGGTCGAAAGTAAATTAAGATTTCACCAGGTTGACACATAAAAAATAATGCCATTGGATTGGATGAAACAAGAAGCTTTACAAAAATGCCAACTTATTAACCTTAAACCAATAGTATATACGATTTTTTCCACTACTAGACTCGATAAATCTACAACAGAAAATTGCCTAAATTAGTAAGATAGCGCTCCGCATATTTTATTACTAAGAACAGGCGCGTCTTCAATCGATATGGAGGCTTCGTTACCGTGGCAACCGATAAAAAGATCCAATCAACAAAATGGTATTTATGACGATATCACGGCGCCTAATGCTCCTGACAACTGACAGCTTTATTTACCGGTAAATAATCGGCCATAACGGTCTCATTATAGACCGCTTATGTTCAATTGTTTTATAAGCAAAGCAAGAAAACCTACTTTACAGTCATTTTGCTGGCCTTTAACGGTCCTCTAGTAGTGGAAAAAAATAATTTTTACCTACAAATGTGTTACAAAAGTACCACCTGCGTACACTAAACTTCTAGTCCACATTTTAACTTTTACTGACATGCTTATGATTTATTTAAAAGTGTAAGAAGTACATGTGGCTGAATGTGTGGCTCTCATTTTGCAATTTTTCACTTCATAGCAACATTTTCAATAACTATTGGTAAACTAAACTACTTTCACTTACCACAAGACGTTAAAATTTTGATTTTAAACATATCCCAATCTTGTCCTGGGGTATCTCTCCTTTTGACCATAGAAGTGGCATTTTTTGGAAGAAGGAAAATATGCATAACTAGTGTCACCTCTTATAAGGCACCAATAATTCGGAACTACTGCCACTGAGTCTTCATCCTCAAATACAACACCTACCTACGGCTTCATTATTTTCTTCTCATTCAATCATCTATTTCTCATTCTCCTTCATCAGATCATCTAATTATGTGTCTAAAAATCCTCGAGAATAGTTTCAAGTTAGCAAGAGGAAAATACTGTCAAAGTTTACTATACAGGGTCACTGTTATGATTATTTCTTAAACAAAGTTCTTTCAAATCAATTATTCCTAACAAAAGTTGTTTTTTAAAAACAATCCTCCTTTCAAAATAACTGCTTCAAAACATCATTTTGACAACTCAATATCTCAAAAAGAATTTAATTTAACAGTACGTATAACACACTACGTTATACAATTTTTGCCTAGAATTTTGAGAATTTAATTAACCAATAAAATAAAGGGTTTTTATTAGAAAAAATAGGAGTGCTGGTTTTTGACTAACTCTGTACTACCTATAATACATTTGTCTTTAGAAGAAAAGAATGGAAATAGCCTTAAAACATTTGATTATTGTTTTTTCTTAGCTAGCTTATGGTAGGATTCTGCAACTTTTCTTACAGCAATGTTAGCAATGTATCATTTTAAAGGTGTATTTACATAAGTGGACAGCACAAGGAGTTTGTTATTTAGTAGCATCAGTAACCCCAGGTCACTAACCCGGAACCCCTAATGCTTTTTTTTTGTGAGATAGTGGTAAAACATTCCAAAGTAGAATTAGTATGGAGTTGACACGAGACATTCCCAAAAATGCATTATAAATGACCAGATTACTACCTAAGCGAGATTGTCCTATATGTGATCTATGACCTGAATGATTTTACTTAGATCTTCGAATCTGTTACATTGTTATCGTCACTTTTCAAGATAAATTGAAACTTTGTTATTTGACACCTGTCAAATTTTTGACTAGGTTATAACAGATTTCAAATTAGAGTTTGGTTCATGTTAAAAAAATAAAGGTGGGTTTATACACAAAATAAAATAAAATAATGAATAATTAGAAATAAGACCAAATAACATAAATCTTATTTGGTGCATGAACGCTAATAGGGGTATGCATGAAACCAACTGTTATTTCTAATTTTATTTTATTTGATGTATAAACCCACCTTAAGATAGAGAAAATGCAATAATATATTTGGTGGTTTATTTAAAATAATAACAAAGTTCTATAATGTTCTGTAGATATGAGATGTTCTGTATATAGAAAGGTAATTTTTTTTATAAAAAATAAAGTCATAAAACTTTTGAAAACCCAATACAGAGTGTCCTGAAAGTAAAGCTCTATATATTAACTATGAATTCTTTGTCAAAAGGTACACTTAGTTCAATATAGTCCAAAAATGCTTCATTACAAATATACAATGTGTTAAAATTTTTATTTTTTTCTTTATAATTCTTTAAGTGTTTGATATATTTAACTCAAATTTAGAATATAACTAACTAGGTATTTGTGATCTACACTGTTGGATATAGCGATAGCTCGCTAGCAATTGGGAATCAGTCACAAAGAGGTTCAGGAAGGTAAAAGGAGACACCACCCCAGAAAAAAGACCTTGTAGATTCTTTTTAGCAGTTGGTATATCTAACGATGTGGATCATAAATAGTTACTCATAATCTAATTCAAAATTTGAGTTAAATATCACAAAAATTTTAAGACATAACCAAAGTGAATAAAATGAACTTTAACCCCATGTATCTGCAATGAAGCATTTTTGGATTATAGTTGATATAGTAAAGTAGGTTTATTTTTTGACAAAGAATTGTAAAAATGCCAACATTATTCTGGCTTTGCATTACCCCCTGTCATTTGACAAATACACACACAAGTTTCAGAAAACCCTGAAAATGCATACCTAAGTGCTAAAAAAACACAAACTTAAAATTTAGTTGTGTAATAGCTATTTATGTAACCAGTTACGAAAAGTCCGATTTTGTGTAACGAATGAATGTTTGCGGGACGAGCGCAGCGAGTTCCCGCAATTTGAATGAGATACACAAAGAAGGCTTTTCGTCACGTGTTTCATACAAGATTTTGACTACAAATACCTACTTAAAGAAAGAGTTATTATTATTAAACTTCAATATTTACTTTTAAACCACTTTGTATCTACTTAATACCGTAAAACTATAGCAACGGTGTGCCACAACCGAAACCCGCAACTGGTGGTGAAACGAACTTTTCATCACTAGTTACGAAAGATTTTACTTTTCGTAACTAGTTACGAAAAGTAGGACGTTACGTCACTGTCATCAGTATTGAAAAGTGCCACTTTATATGTCAAAATTAGAAAAATATAGTTATAGGTCGTACATTATATCTTTACGTGCGCAGGCAGCCATGATATTTTTCCATAGGATTGGAACTCCTGAATTGTTGGCTCTTGTTTGCTACCCTGCTTCTTTAAGCCGAGTCCACAACCACCTAAAAACAAGCCGAGTTTATAACCATAACAAGGTGCGAAATCAAAATGTTCCAATAAAATTGATTTTTGACAACATTCAATCAATCGTCTTCAAAGGAATCTGTTTACCTAGGAAATTAACTTAATGTCAGTGTCAAAGGGGAGACCAGCAATCACCATAGATTATCCAATAGATGAAAAACCGACATAGGGGGCTCTGAAGGAGGAAATTTGACATTTCAAAAAAAACTCCCAAGCCCCCACCCCATCTAAAAAGTGCCGGTGTTGGCCGATTTCGGCGATTTCTACGCGGAAACAGCCGAAATGCCGAACTCGATTCGATTTGTTTGTATCGCAAAAATGGCGTCGTTTTTGTATCGGGTGTTTCGGGTGTATCACGTTATTAAGTGGTTTGGTGTGATATGTGGGTAATGGTGATGTTCCTACCTAGTTCCTAAAATAAGAGGGGCAGAGGCAGTGGCTTATCAACCATACCGCCGAGCCCGGCGACGGCGGGGGGCCCGCTATACAGTCTATAAGGGGCGCTAAGCGAAGCCGTTACGTGGTTGATTGAAACATTGATTTTAACAAGGCACAAAAATCAAATTTGGCGGGGGATCCCGCCACAGTAACCCAGATCCTCCTTGAGAATTAAAAAAACGTCAAAGCAATGTCCAGTGTAGCAATGTAAGTAGGTTTGAAGCAATAACCACTAAAGCTAATCTCATGCATAATTTTATGCATAATTGTAATTTGAAAAAACAGTTTTGTTTTGTGTAGGTATTGGTTATTGTGATTCAAAGAACTACTTCTATGCAAGCAAGAAGGGGCTGCAAAGCTATAATTAACATGGATTGATAAGTCAATAGCAAACAGAATAGTCCACTTTAAAATTTGGTTGTCTCTGCCATGCTGTTTCTCAAAGGGTTGGACTGTTCACAAAAATCCAGAGGCAAGATTAAAGTAAGTACAATAGATGATTTTTTTTTGTTTTAGTAACTGCAACTTTATCAATTAATAATAGAAATTTCTACTTACTTTCCATGCAATTTCTCGGAGAATTTGGTTACTTTCCTAGTAGTACACATTATACATGCATAGAGAACTAATTAAAAAAAAAACATGGAATGCTTTTTTGTGGTAGGCTGAGTCTATAGTCTATAAAGTTATTAAAAAGATGCATGAAAAAAGGTCCACAGTTTGAATGCAAATGTGGAGATTTAAATTTACTATAACTTTGCCCCTGGACCCTGACTCTGTCTCTATAATAAGTTGTGGCTTCTTCATTAGGCTTTACATGTTGTAACGAAGTTACTAAAATTTATCTTTAAGAGGAGACCGAGGAATGGTTTTTAATAAGGAAATGTAACTAGTTCAGTTTACATGTAACCTATATGATGTCAAATTTAGATTAGAAGGTTCATAGTTTTTGGTTATTTAGTATTTCAATGTTTTAAATTTCAGTCATTTGTCAAATGCTAAACCTGTCTAGTTGGATTAAAATAGTTTGGCAACCTTACCCTATAATACAGGACCAGTTTCTAGAAATTAGGCAGTAGGCTTGTTAGGATTGTTGAACAGATATAAAAGACGAGAGCATGACAGCCAAAATACATTCCATTGCTAGCAGTTGAAAAATAAAGAGCTCTCTAAAGAGTTAAAAGTAAAGAAAACTGTTTAACCGAAATTCAAACACACAATCACTACACGGGGGCT
The DNA here is from genome assembly GCA_951812265.1 of Taphrorychus bicolor. Lineage (NCBI taxonomy): Eukaryota > Metazoa > Arthropoda > Insecta > Coleoptera > Curculionidae > Taphrorychus > Taphrorychus bicolor. The sequence goes on from OX638303.1 coordinate 19,698,811, forward strand.
GGCATTAGTAGGACTCCTCAAACATTCACTACATGGGTGCCTGGCAGTAGTAGGGCCCCACACACACACACACACACACACAATCAGTACACGGGAGTCTAGCATTAGTAGGACTCCTCAAACATTCAATACTTGGGTGTCTGGCAGTAGTAGGGCCCCACATACAAACATTACACAGGTGCCTGGCATTAGTAGGGCTCCTAAAACATTCACTATACGGGTGTCTGGCAGTGTAGTAGGGCCCCACATACAAACATTACACAGGTGCCTAGCATTAGTAGGGCTCTTAAAACATTCACTATATGGGTGTCTGGCAGTAGTAGGGCCCCACATACAATCATTACACGGGTGCCTGGCATTAGTAGGGCTCCTCAAACTCACACCGTCGGAACTAAAAGTACCGAAGCATTAACGGGTTATTCAAGTATTACAAATTAGTAGTTTAGCCATTTGATAGTAGGGCCCCATTCCGTACCGTTATCATTTATATTCTCCTCCAATTTCCTCACCCATACCCTTCTCTTTCCGAATTAGAATTTCTGTAGATTTATTATAAAGTTCAAGAATTTCTTATCTGCCTAGTTGGAAATACTGTGATAATAAATTATCGATCTTGATTACTAAATCTTTGAATCTGTTGGTGGACTGAATGCGTGTTGTGTGACTTTCATCTCTAAGAATAAAACAACACATCCTGGGAGTCATTCTCCACTGTTTAAAGGCTTAGCCGTTAGGCATTTCTTCTGTGGCCCCTCTACCACATAAACCCATAGAGGGTGGCGCCCGAGACACTTCTTTTTTAGGTAATTAAAATAACTCAAAATCCTCATACTAATCCTTCAAAGAAAGAACCCGCTTTTTCCTTTTGCAATGTATAAGGCAAAGTATATTACTCCAATGTCCTGTTTAATAAATGTGAGTTGCCTCTGCCCCAACAGTTAACTAGGAGGCAGCTGTATTTTTTCCCTATATTTTTTTAAGACTTGGGGCAGAGTCACTTCTAAATAATTATAATTATAGAACATAAAGATGATATTTTAGCTTTAAGCTTTTTCAATTATTAGAGACCCTATTGTAAAACTAGAGCAATTTTTATGTCTGATGATTGGTAACATTTGTGCAGTTTGGTATGTTTTATTGGAAAAGTGATGCAGTGAATTTTGCACAGTGCAACATTTTCAGCATGAACTCTAGTAGCTATTTTTTTTTAGTTTGATCTTAGTGCAATCTCATGCTTTAATGAGAATGTACTGGGGCTATTATTTGAAGAGACTGGAAGTGCACTGTTGTTGTCTCAGTGCAACACTCATTTTTCTAATCAAAATTGCTATTAAAAATTATGTCATAATTGCATATAGCTAATGAAATATGAAAGTAATCCTATTATACATGACTTCAAATACTATAAAATTTGCAAAAAAAAAACCGTTTGTTTTAATTAAAAATAACAAAGGTCAAATATGTTTAGGTACATAAGTAGGAAACCTCTTTTTTGTGTCCCAACTTCAAGTACAGGGGCAAATTTTATTAAAAAACAAAAAAATTTCCTACTCTTTAAAATTGTTCCCACATGTATGGGGTGTTCAATATAAAACTTCATTTAGCAAGCTTTAAAATGTTTACAGAAAATGATGACATACCTAATCAAAATAGGTGAACCATTTGCAACCTCGGTTATGATTAGCTGTTCTGTTATTTATGGTAATCCTGTGAATCCTGAAAACCAGTTATATATGGAATGGTGCTTCTGAAAATGGTACGTCAAGAGTGTCTCTGAAGCTACCAAACAACAGTCTTCGGTTTTCTCAGTTAATCTGTCAACATTGTGTGTTTTTTTAACTGTTTATGAAATTTGGATTGTTTTTCATGGTTTATTAGATATCAGGTCTCAAACATAAAAATAGTAAACCCAAGAGTAAACCATTTGTTGCTGAAAAGAGAACCCTGTATCCTGTTTTCTTTCTTTTTCTTTAAGATTGTATGACAGCTGGTCACTGATGGTAGTGGTGATAATTAATTTTGTTCCGAAAATAACCAGGTTTTCAGGAACCTTTGTATATCAAATGTCAAATCAGTTATTTACAGGTGGTTAACCAGTACAAACATGCCCAAACTGAGAGACTTCTGTTAGATGTCTAATTTCAGTTTCTCCTTTGTTAAATTTTTAAAAGGCCACACTTCAATGTCAAGTTCGAAAATATTACATCGTTTCTTCTTCAATTTACTTTATTACTTTATTACCTATGTTACTACAGCAGTAGTGAGCAGTCATCATATGGCCCAACAGCTATACAATGCCTATTTTTCTGTTCATTCATCCAATGTTCCATTATGCACAATATGTCCATGGGACTTTCTGCAAGGAAGGACTTGATATAATTTTGTTTATCCCCAGCAGTTTGACGCTGAATGTGCAGAGTTTTCAAAGTGGAGCTCCTGACTGATGAAGATTTCAATCCCCCTAAAGAGTTTTGGGTCTCGCTACCCTGTTTGAGTCTGTACCCTTGTACAGCTCTGGAGGTGCAGAATATGGTTAAACCATATCTCACCATGGGCTATAAGTGACTCGCGTGTGTTGTTGACTTGTCTAATACTTAAATTTTCTTTCGTTTAACTTTACTTTACTTTAAGTTTACCCTTGAGATGTAAAAGTGATTCTTAATGGCTGTAGAACACTCTACTTCTACATTAACTTAAGGACCAACATATCTTTATTTGTTATTACTTAAACTTTTAAAAAATGGACCGACTACTTGTAATCTGGATAGACAAATTATTTCAAATCATTTTATCTTTTCTTGATGTATCCACCATAACAAAAAGTCACGATTTTTTTACACAACTTTTTGTTAACTAAGAAGGGCATAGACAGAATTAAAAACTTAAGTAATAAGTTTTATGCATTTTTCCTCATTCAGTTGGTCAAGAGCAATATTTTGGCCAATCAGTTTAAGAAAACCCTAGAAACATAAAACCTATTGCTTAAGTTTTTAATTGTGTCTGTGTCCTTTATGTTACTTAAGAATAATGCTTTATGGGCCAGTTGCACCAAGCAATTTTTAAGTGCATCTAGTTAAGGCTTCCTTTATTGGCCCACTTAAGGCCCTACCATGGTTACTCATGCTTATAACTATGGTTTAGGGGTCCTTAATTTTAGGTTAACCCTTGGTATAAACATAGTTAAGGGCCATTTGGACACCTTTTCTTAAAAAATTTAGTACGTGACAGACCGAGTGACATATATATGGGAAATTTGAAGTTCCACCTTAGATCAACACTTTGGGGAAGGTGTGCAAATGGCCCTAAATAGAACATTTTACTGTGAAGTTTAAGCATTTTGATAATAAAAATCATTCCTCAAAATTTGAATTTGACGCACTCAATAGGTTTTTTAATATGTCCGCAGCATCTTGGGGGAAAGCAAAGCCCTCCCCAATATTCTCCAATAAATGGCTGAACTTTCATTACAGAAAATTGATAAACATTTCTTGACTTTGCCCGTTACAGTAGATAATTTTGAACTAAAAGTCAAACAACATCTACTCATTTTATTTTTTGCAATATGGAAACACATTGTGTAACTATCAAGTCAAGTGTTGGGACGTAAAACTATTAGTATCACAAAATCACAATATTTCATATTTATTTCTTCTTAAGTATGTTTCTTTTTTTAGAAAAGCCCAAAAAGAAAACACTTTGTTCTTGATAATTCAGTCGGACACAGAGAATAATTTTAGGTGTTATTTTTAGATGTGTATGGGTTTATTTGCTGATAATACAATTTAGATAGATCTTTTTTCCCTTTTAACTTATATAAAAACGTAAGTTTATTCTTTTAATAGAGCAGGTAAGTAAGTGGTTTTTGAAATTAAGGCCATTTCAAATTGATATTCATCTAGCTGGCTGGAAAGTTATGTAATATTCACACAGTCTACTAGATGAATATTTATTTGATATAGTAGACATTACCTGTGGATAAAAAAAAAACCTATATATGGACAATTGTTACGATTCAGGTGGGTAAATAATTAAGTTGATCGCTAATGGAAATGCAATGCGAATGCGCTGTGTCACTTGTCAGCAGTGGCAGCTTTGGTTTGGGAGCAAAATTTGGCCTGTCATAATCGTCACTTCAGTTGATTGACTTTGACACTTACATCTAAATATAATTCTCTTATCTATGAGCAATCACTTTTTAAAAATTGGAAATTGGACGTTGTCTAATTTTTTGCTCTTTTCAAGTCTGCGTGTTTCCATATAAATCCTACTAATTTGAAGATCTACCGTAAATTTTTCACCTCTGTTTGGTTACCCGGAAGGAAGAACTAACTGGGATGACCTGGAAGAAAGACCTAATAAGCCTGATCACTTCAGAATTATGTACCATCAAGTGTATTATTCATAATGAGCAAATCGTTAATGTGTAGCATGAGAAGTAAATAGTGTCCAACTGGCAAGAAAATCAGATTCTAATAATCTAAGTAAACTACAAAACTGATTCCTCTGACCCAAACTGGTAGCTAGGCAAGAGGTAGGTGCAATTTTCGAGAAAATTATGAATTTTACAGTTTTAGCTAGTAGCTAGAGTAGCAGGGGCTTGGAGACTGTAACGGAAGAGGAAAATACGCTGAGTTTATTCACTGCAGAACCAAATCCTAATCCAGATAGAATTTCTACATATTAACGTATGGAATCACCTAGAGCAGTGGACGGAAATAACACGATAATAATATGAGAAATCAGGAGTAAATGTTAGGAAATAACAACCAGAATACACTGTGTCTACCTTCTCGTAGAATGATAAGGTCAATCAATACTAAATTTGTTATAAATTATAATTATTATTTATCAATATAAATCTATTTTTATTAAAATGCATATTTTATAAAACGAAATTAAAAATTGTTAATCAGATGGTTTACATTCATTTAAATCGTCCTGGCAACCATGGAACCAAGAGTTATAACCTTTTAAGTCATAAATGTAACCTAAAATATGACAATGCCTGTCATAATAGGTTTCGTGCACGTGACGTCACAATTTGAACCTGGGGGTATGTCAACATAACCTCACTTATATAAATACATGTAAATTAATGACATCTTTGCATTTAATAAAATTTTTTTCAATTATCTTAAATCGAATGAAACTTAAATTTTGCTGGAGGACTGCTAGAATCATCATTCTTGACAGTGAAGCAAAAAAGAATGACCTTTATGCCGAAATAAGTGATAAGGAGAGCCATATTTTGTGGAGTAGACCTACCACCAAGTACCACCAACGTTTGATGCCTCAAAACTACTTCAATTTCAGACAAAGGAGCATGGAAATAGAAGTTTGGTGTTCTCAGTAGATTCTATTGCCATAAAAACTAGAAAGGAATGGATTGTTAAAAGGTATAATATGATTACTTGGCTAGAAGCTGGAATAAGATATTTAAACATTTATAGGTGTGAATTCTAAGTCATTTACGTCCTGGACTTGAAAATCGTGCACCAAATCCAAATAAGTCGAGCACTTTTGTGTCTACAAGGAAATGATTATTAAAAAAAAATTTGATGGGTGTGGTCAGAAATAGATAACATGAATTATAACAGTTTGAAATACTTTCTATGCCTCAAAACTACTTCAAATTTTGACAAAGGAGCATGAAAATAGAGGTTTGGTGTTCCCAATATATTTTAGTGCCATGAAAACTAGAAAAGAGTGGATTGTGAAAAGGTATAATGTGATTACTTGGCTGGAAGATTAAATAAGATATTTAGACACTCGTAGGTGTGAATTCTGAGTCATATGTACCCTAGACTTGGAAATCTTGCACCAAATCCATATAAATCAAACATTTTTATGTCTACGAGGAACTAATTGTCGAAAAAATTTGGTGATTACTGTAGTCAGGAATAGATAACACTTGAACTGCGCAGTGATAAATTAAGGCAAAATGATTTTTAAGATGTGGTATTTAGAATAAATTTGTAAATGTTCCTCCACAATTTAATATAAAAACATTGTTACTTTTGAGGTTATAACTGTTTATCGAGGAATTTAAAACAAAACCTGTCTCTTAATGGAACACATTTTATTGTAACAAACACTTATTCAAAGATTTTCTTCAATTCAATCTCACTGATACTGCTAGAATATAAATATATATTTTTTATAGTTATATAAATAAATTCGTTACTGAATTAAATATGTTTAAGAATATATGCCACAAAGCCCTTTTACTATATTCTTTTTAATATATCTTTGTCCTTTCGTTGTGTTACATACTACTTACATGGAATGGCTTCTGTTTCCTTACTTGGCTACTTATTTGTTATTTCCATACTCTACCAAAACAATAAAGCTATCAAGATATTAAAAACATAACTCCAGTTAAACAATTACAAAAAAAGGGCAGAAATAATATGATTGGAAGTGTATGTTAAGCACCAATGAGGGTATAATTCTGTACTTAAGCACCAACTTAGTAATTTAGTATCCTCCTTGGCCTTGGTTAAGTTAAGCACTATGAAGACAGGCATTGCAAAGTAGAAACAAACAAAAATCTGATTTCAGCATTTCTTATTCCCAAAATATTTGGAGTTGAAATAATGGGCTTCTTAACAGTTGTTCCAATCACGCAATGCTTAGGTATCAATAGTGTGATTTGAAAGTACATTTTTAAATTGTACCTCAAGCAGATTAGGGTATGTGTAGGCAGAATCTGCAAAGTTCCAATTTTATGGCAATCCTGTACAGTTATGAGGCAATGTTATCCTATAGCTCCGACCTGGATATGGGAAATGTACTGCTTAGAACAGCTCACTTTTGTTTCAGGGTAAATATCTTAACAAATATTATAGAAAAACGGATTTATATGCATGAATGCAAATTTTTTCCATTTACGTCAATGTAAATTTTTGAGGTTGTTTTACCACCAAGTTCGATGACAGGTCACGTGCTGCACGAAACCTATATACAGGGGGCAAAATGTCAAATTTACATGACCTACTGCGCAAGTAAAGTTATAGTGTACAAACTATAGGTACTAGTACAATTAAATGAGATGCACTAGAGTAGAGTGCCTGTAATGAGAGTGTGGCCATGAGGACTTGTCCGCCATGTTTTTTCCAAGATTAACATTGTTCTTATGGGCGAAAGCCTTTAAATATGATTTTTTTTTCAGACAAACGATGAACTATAATTCTTCCTTCCTACTAATAAGTAAACGCTTTAGTTCAAGAAACATTATGAGCAATTGAGAATTGTTGAAAAATTTACAAATTCCCACAACCACCCTTTTAAGTACAGGTAATTTTTGAATATCCCGCCACTTTTAGATGACGTTTATCCATCATCGAGTTGACGTACTGAGTACTGACAGCCGACGGAATTCCAAATTGCTCTTAGAGTATTCTTGTGCTTAAATTCATATTGAGGAAACAAAGGACGGGTATATTCCCAGGGCGTAGTAGGGCGATTACCCGAAAATGCATCAAAATGCCATATACCATATATATCAAACTGACCATTGACTTCTGACTTTGGAAAAAACATGGCGGCACCAATAGAAAACGATACCACCTTATGGCCACACTCTCATTACAGGCACTCTACACTAGAGGAAAAGCAACATATGTTTCATTAGCTTCATTATAAGGTAAAATAAATAATTTACTTTGAAATTCCGAAAATGGATATGAAACTAGATTATTTGACTGACTCTGAACAATTGAAATGTTTAAAAGAGATAATTCACAAGGTCTCTCGAAAAGATTTCCCACTTTCTTTAATAACTTTCCTACCATTAATAAATCAGATGTATTATTGTCACAACAAAAATTTTTAATCTCAAAAATAAGCTGAACAACTCTGTTTGCAAAAAACTTACATGAAAGAGTAACAGAATTAATATAAACTTTTTTATACTGTGGTTCTTTGCAATTTTCAAGTAAAGGTCCTTCAGAGTGAGATTGATAGAGCTTAAATCTCTCATCAGGGGCATCACTTTGGGTAGGAATTACGAGAACATCGTCATTGTTATTTAGGGTAAGATTTTGTTCTTCTGCTGTTCTACGAATGACTTGTTGCAGAGGTTTATGAGCTTTTCTGACATGTTTTAATAACTTTTGCATGTAATTCTCAAAATTGAAAGCATCAAAATTACCAAGAAGTCCAAAGTCTCTGCAAACCTCTGCTAAATGAGTAAGTAAATGCACAGTTAATGTAAAAAAGTCAGAGCTATATATCAATTTTGATGAATTAATAAAGCACTGAATTAACTCTCTTGCATAAGTTAGCCAACTGCTATTGTAAACCCGAGCACTTATTAAAATTGAGAATGCAACTGATAAAATAACAAAATTTGTATATCTTTCTCGAGTCAATATGTTTTTTAGTACAACAAGTCCAACATAAATCAAAAATGTTCGAAACTCAGATGCCTTATATCGTTTGGATTCCGTTATGTCTCTAGTTTTTCGATTAAATTCCATTGGTACAAAATTTCTACATTTTTGCAAACGCATATTAATTTTTAGAATTTCAGAAGCTCTAAGCTTATAAGGTGGACTACCAAATACAAACCCAAATATTTTATGAGTTAAGAATCTCTTCACCACTCCTAAGCAAACTATGTGCATGTAATCTAAAGGAACATTTTTAACCATGTCAAAATTTGGAATTTTTTCAATCAATGATTTTTGTTCCTTTTGATGATGTTCAGGTTGACTTCTTGCTCTAAAAGAGTAATCAGTACTTTTTACTATATTATTGCAATCAAGAAAAGACATATTTCGGTTGAAATTGCCTTCTATTGAACATTTAGGGCCTGTTGGATATTTGATTTTCAAAATTAAGGACTTTGCTGGCGAATCACATATCAACATTGAAACATTAAAATCTACACAAAGACCATTAACTGCTTGCACTCAGTCACAAAATCCATTAAAAGAACATCAGAATTTTCTGGTTTTTCATATCCGTGGTAGATTCCTATTGAAAAAGCTTCATTTTGTACTTTTTTTATTGACTTTATACTACCTAAAAGTGGCCAAAACTGACAACCAGAACTTTTGCTAATAGGAAAGCCATCAATATTTATTGCTAAATTGATAGAATCAGTATTTCTAATTAATATTTTATATTTTTTGAACAAACAATAAATTGTTGATTTTACACCGAAGTTAACAAAATTATTTGAGGTTTTGCAGAGAGTATTGTTTTTTTTTGCAAGTACCTAAGAGAGTTCTGGAATCTTTAGGAACCTTTTTTTCAGGAAAGTGTTTTCGAAGAACTCCGTTTAATAATGAAGTTAGAACAGAGTGACTGACATTATTACGTATTGCCCATTTTCTTAAATCATCATGTATTGATTGTGAGTTCAAAGAGGGTTCCTTTGAAGCGTCAGAGACTTGGACTAAGCTTGTTAGTGGTTCTTCAATGAGTTCTAAATTAGTCATATTACAGTTTTCCTCAATATTGCTAATGCCAAAGTTATCAAAAGAACTATAACTCAAATTATTTACCCCTGCCTCTGCTGATGAAGGCTGCCCAGAGTTTGATAAGGACAAATTAGAACTATCGTTTTGTAAAAAGTTTTGGGTTGAAACTCCTTCCAAAAGCGAAAAATCAACCACAGTCCTCTCCCGGACGTATCTTTGAAAAGCACGTATTTTTGACTTTGATTTAGCAATCTTTTTGGAGGGAAGTTTTTGGACCTTGCAACGCGGCATCGCTATTACAAATAAATAGATGTTACTTACTTTACTATGCACCGTACAAGAACACTGTTGACTGTTGCGTACCAGACAGTCCAGACACAGCCACACACTTGTAATTCCTTAAATTCTAGATGGAACGAGAGAAAATGGAATACAAGCAATACTGCAAAACCTGCGAAACCGCCAAACAAAACATGAAAAAATGGAAAATGGCGGAAATGCTGAAAATGAGTTCCGTCGTCTGTCTGTCTTTACTGTCCGTTGTCACATGTCAAAATTATCAAAGGAACGTCAATGCATCATTCGCACTAAATCTAATAGATGTCGCCAATAAATGGCGGCTATTTAAAATTTAATGAAATATTTTGAATCCTGCCGCCAAAGACGAATATACTATTAATACTAGATTGTCTCAGTAGATAGGCAACAACGGATCGGGCACAGTTACGGCCGTATGCATTTTCCAATAAGAATATATAGGTAGATTACTTAAAGAATTGTAAAAATAGCGATCAGTGGAATAACAGTAGCGAAAGCCAACATATTAGTAAAATATATAAATAAATGGAAATAACTGAAAAGACCAAGTTCTAGTACTTATAGTTGATGCAAGCAAACTTATTCAAGATTATAATTGATTTAAATTTTCTAGTATAAAAACTTTTCGTAATATTTACTACAAAAAAAAACGAAAATCGGTTATACAATTGGGCGTTTGTGTGTTGTTTTCTGCAAAATAGACCTTAGATTTCTTTATGGGAAATTTCATGGAAGAATTACTGAAAGTGGCCCCAATATCGTGTTTATTTGGAAAAAAATAACTAAATGGTAAAACAACAGTTTTTATATGGTACTTTAAGAAACGATTTGTCAAAAGACTGATTTTCCAATGTTATGATTACATTACAGATACTGTCTATTATCAGCCAAAATCATAAGTTCTAAAACTAGAGGAAAAACCAAACACACCAAACTCTGATCAGTTGAGTCTAAAACACAGATTTATAATTTTTTGTCTGATTGGCGAAGCATAATTTATAACCATATCGTGATATTATATTGACGATAATGGCCAAATATAACTTTAATTAGTTACAGCATGTAATTATCGCAAAATATTAATATCTATCCCAAACATAAACCATTGTGTTTAATAATAATGTCACCAGCTACAAACTAGTTAAACCCTTCAATTATAAATCCACCTAGATTTTACAATGTTATCGCATAAAATTAAATAGAGGATTTGACCCAGTTTACACGTAGATGGAAAACGTGTCGCAGTGTCAAAACGTCCCTCAATATGCCTATAACATTTATCAATTTCATGGACAATGCAGCCAATAATGACTAATATCGTATCATCTGAGGTTTTTGTAGTGTTAAGTTAAACTTCACGTTTCTCCCAGGATCTGTCTAGCAGTAGAGAATTTTTATAAAATTTTAGACTTTGGCTGTAATTTTGTCAAGAAAATGAGCCTAAAAACAAAAGGCGTCGCCTCGGAAATTGTGATGAAACTAATCAGGAGCCCTGGAATACGTCTGTGTAGCAACTTCATCTATAATTGAAGCCCCCGATGATATTTATACTCTTGAGGGGAAAAATGGAAACAGTTTCGGCACGCTGAAATTGAAACTCCCAGGCTTTGATGGAAATGGGCGACATATTTTTGTTTTTTCTTCCCTGCGTTTTTGCCAATATGGACAGGAATTATGGGTAAAAAATTACCTTTTCTAGTTACAAATGGTGCACGAGGCTCAATATTTATTTTTAGCCGTGCCAATGGGGGCAAAGGTAAAATTTGCGCCCTCCAAAATGTTATTAACACAATATGTGAAAGAGGATTGTACCTGCCAATAGATAAATAAATATAAACTGAAATACAATGTGCGGGATTGTCAAAGTGTCCATCGAATTTAGTAACTGCATTGTTATTTTTACATCTCACCGAACTGAATTTATATGTATATCGTTTTAATACTGTGACGCAAATATCAAATTTTTGTTATGATGATTATAATAACTCGATTAGAGCATCATTTTTAACTTAGTAAATTAAGTAGTTAGTTAAAAAATGGTCGAATGGACATTATATATTCTTATTGGAAAATGCATACGGCCGTAACTGTGCCCGATCCGTTGTTGCCTATCTACTGATGATAAATAAATACTGTTCGAAACGCAGCTTTACAGCTGAGAATACAAAATATAATAAGGTTGTGGAAAGTTGTTACGGCTTCGAGATATGTAGATTTTTAGATGCAAGGCCTGACCTTGTAACGCTTTAAATCTCTAAAAGGTACTGCAGAAATACTGTAGAAATTTTAGGGTTCAAGAATAAGTGTAACATTAGTATGAAGACCTACAATGTGTTGTTCATGCTTGAGAACTTTAAACAAAGTCTCCAATGGTAAGAGTTTCAAACTCTACTACTCAACCTTTTTGCTTAAAAATTACTATGATTTAAAGCTTTTGAAAAAACAAAAGTTTTAGTTTATGTCTGTGACGAACAAAACACAAACTATCTAGTCAATGAGGCTTCAAAATTGGCTCCAGACTCTTAGTTCAAGTGATCGTAAGACACTCGTATCAAGAATGCTATGAGTGGATTACAGCCCTCAGCCAGAGATTTACTACTAGAAGTTTGTAAATTATAATACTTAAAGATTTGTTAATTAAAAATTCTAAACACCTGGTAATATTAACAGATTCCAGAACAGAGGGTTTCGGGGCTGCTTTAAGACTACATTTAAAAAAAGCTTTGTGTGAATCTTTAACTTTTCACCTTTAAGTGACCTTTTAGCTTCCGGGTTAGCTATTTTGAGCTTTCACAGATTTAAAGCGAAATGATCAATTTACAAAAGTCCTAGGTTTGATCTCTACAAGTTTTTAGTTGTTGTTTACAATGTTTTTAGTTGAACCCCGCTTTCAGACCTGAAGAGATTAAAGGAAAGCTTAAGATCATTTTGACTCCAGTTAAAGGCTTTAAATTTACTGGTAAAGGCTTGAAGTATGCCTTTACATGCTTTTTAACAAACCCTTTGAAAGTGACAATTAAACACATATTTAACGTTCTAAGTTCCCGGTAGAATTTAAGTTGTTACATTAACAAAAAGTCCCAGAACTTTACCATTAACGAAGGCTTTAACTTAAAAAAAATTTACCTGAAGTAAATTATTTTCAACTTTTAAGTGCACAAATTTAAAGAAAATTATTAATTAACAAGGATCTCAAGACTTGGACGCTTAACGACCAATCTTTCATTGTGGTTACAAAAGTTTATGTTAACCTGTGCTTCAAGGCTTGAAGAAGAAGTTTATTTCCCAACGAAAGTTCAATAATCTTTGGACTTCGCTCAAAGACTTCAAATTTAATGATAAAGGCTTGAAGAATGCTTTTAAATAATTTTTTAACGAAGGCTTCAACGGTGATTTTTAACACATATTTAACATTTTAAGTTTTTGAAAGAATATAGTTTCTAGAATTCCCAAAATTATTCTAATAATGGCGGCTTCAAAACTTCTTTAAGACTCCAGTTAAAAGAGCTTTAAGAGTGAATCTCTAAATTCTACTTTTTTTGTTTGTGGCTTGCATGGATTGGAGTTAACCCCTGCTTCTAGGCTTGAAGTAGAAGTTTGTTACGCGACGAAAGTTTAATAATCTTTGGACGTCGCTCGTAGGCTTCAAATTTATTGATGGAGGCTAAAAGCATGATTTTAAAGGCTTTTTTTAACGAAGACTTCAAATCTGATTTAAAGACATACTTTTTAACTTTCTAGAAAAATATTAGTTCCTTAAGTTTTAGGTAGATTCTAATTTCTTAAATTAACACGAGATATTAATAAACACGAATTTATTAACAAGAATTTCCAAAATCTCCAGACTCTAGTTAAAAGAACTTCAAGAGTGAATCTCTAACCTCTATGTGTTCTTGTTGAAGTTATCAAATAACAAACACTTGGAGCTTAAATGCTTCCAGTCTTTTGTTGTGGCTTGCAAGGCCTATATTTAACACGTGCTTCAAGGCTTGATTAGACATTTGTTACGCGACGAAAGTTCAACAATCTTTGGAGTTGGCTCATAGGCTTCAAATTTATGGACGAAGGCTTAAATAATGCTTTTAAATGTTTTTTTTAACGAAGGCTTCAAAGGTGATTTAACATTTAAGTTTCTGGAAGGACATAATTTCCTTAAGTTTCTTAAGTAGTTCGTTGAGCGACGAAGGTTTCAATGATTATTTTGACTAAGTTAAAGGCTTCAAATTTATTCGTGAGGGCTTGACGAACGTTTTTAAATAATTTCTTAAGGCTTCAAAAGTGCTTAATTATCACAAATTTAACATTTTAAGTTTCTGGGAAAATATAAGTTCCTTAAGTTTTCGGTAGATTTTAATTTCTTACATTAACACAATATATTAATTAACACGAATTTATTAACAAGATTTCCCAAAATCCTGCCATTAACGAAGGCTTCAAAAATTCTTTAGCACTCCAGTTAAAAGAGTTTTAATAGTGAATCTCTAACATCTCGGGCTGTTGTTAAAGATATCATTTAAGAAACACCTTGGGATTTGCATGCTTCCAGTCTTTTGTTGTGGCTTGCAAGGCCTATTGTTAACCGGTGCTTCAAAGCTTGATGTAAAAGTTTGTTTTGTGACGAAAGTTTAATAATCTTTGGACTTCACTCATGAGCTTCAAATTTATTGGTGAAGGATTAAAGATTCCTTTTAAACGCCTTTTTAACGAAGGCTTCAAAGGTGACTTTAAAAACATACTTAACATTTTAAGTTTCTGAAAGAACATAATTTCCTTAAGCTTCCTAAGCAGTTCGTTGAGCGACGAAAGTTTCAATAAATATTTTGATTAGGTTAAAGGCTTAAATTTCATTAGTGAAGGCTTGAAGAATGCTTTTAAATACATTACTAAGGCTTCAAGAGTGGTTACTAAACACATATTTAACATTCTAAGTTTCTGGAAAAATACTACTTTCTTAAGTTTTAGGTAGTTTTCAATTTCTTACATTAACATAAAATATTAATTAACATCATTTTATTAACAAGATTTCCCAAAACCCTTCCATTAACGAAGGCTTCAAAAATTCTTTAAGACTCCAGTTAAAAAAGCTCTAAGAGCGAATCTCTAACCTCTAGGTGCTCTTGTTGAAGTTGTGAATTAACAAACAACTTGGGATTTGAATGTTTTCAGCCTTTTGTTGTGGTTTGCGAGAACTGTTGTTAACCCGTGCTTCAAGGCTTGAAGTAGAAGTTTGTTACGCGATGATAGTTCAATAATCTTTGGATTTCGCTCAGAAGCTTTAAATTTATTGGCGAAGACTTAAAGAGTACTTTTAAATGCTTTTTTAACGAAGGCTTCAAAGCTGAAAGAATATAATTTCCTTAAGCTTCTTAATAAGTTCGTTGGGCGAGGAAAGTTTCAATAATTATTTTGACTAGGTTAAATGCTTCAAATTTATTAGTGAAGGCTTGACGAATGCTTTTAAATACTTTCTTAAGGCTTCAAAAGTGGTTAATAAACATATATTTAACATTTTTAGTTTGTTTAAAAATTTTAGTTCTTTAAGTTTTAGGTAGATTTTAATTTCTTACATTAACACGAGATATTAATTAACACGAATTTATTAACAAGATTTCCCAAAACCCTTCCATCAACGAAGGCTTCAAAAATTATTTAAGCTTCAAGTTAAAAGAGCTTTAAGAGTCAATCTCTAATCTCTCGGTGCTCTTGTTGAAGTTATCAAATAACAAACATCTTGGAACTTGAATACTTCAAGTCTTTTGTTGTGGCTTGCAAGGCCTAGAGTTAACCCGTGCTTTAAGTCTTGAAGTAAAATTAGTTAATCGACAAAGTTCAATAATCTTGGGACTTCGCTCATGGGCTTCAAATTTACTGGTGGATGCTTAAAGAATGCTTTTAAATGCTTTTTTTTAAGCAAAAGCTTCAAAGGTGATTTTAAACAAATATTTAACAATTTAAGTTTCTGGAAAATTATTAGTTTCTTAAGTTTTAGGTATATTCTAATTTGTTAAATTAACACGAATTTATTACCAAGATTTCACAAAACACTTCCATTAACGAAGGCTTCAATAATTCTTTAAGACTCCAGTTAAAAGAGTTTTAAGAGTGAATCTCTAACTTCTAGGTGCTCTTATTGAAGTTACCAAATTACAAACATCTTGGGATTTGAATGATTCAAGTCATTTGTTGTGGTTTGAAAGGTCTATATTTAACCCGTACTTCAAGGCTTGAGACTTTGTTACTCGACGAAAGTTCAATAATCTTTGGACTTTGCTCGTAGGCTTCAAATTTATTGGTAAAGGCTTAAATAACGCTTTTAAATGCTTTTTTAACGAAGGCTTCAAAGGTGATTTTAAATAATAATTACTTTGACTAGGTTAAAGGCTTGAAAAGTGGATAATAAACACAAATTTAACATTTTAAATTTCTGGAAAAATATTAGTTCCTTAAATTTTACGTAGATTCTAATTTCTTAAATTAACACGAAATATTAATAAACACGAATTTATTAACAAGATTTCCCAAAACACATACATCTTGGGACTTGAATGCTTCCAGTCTTTTGTTGTCGCTTGCAAGGCCTGTAGTTAACCCGTGCTTCAAGGGTTCAAGTAGAAGTTTGTTACGCGACAAAAGTTCGATAATCTTTGGACTTCGCCCACAGGATTCAAATTTATTGGTGAAGGCTCAAAGCATGCTTTTAAATGCTTTTTTTAACGAAGGCTTCAAACCTTGCCATTAACAATGGCTTCAAAAATTTTTTAAGATAAAAGTTAAAAAAGTTTTAAGAGTGAATCTCTAACTTCTAGGTATTCTTGTTTAAGTTATCAATTAACATACATCTTCGGACTTGAATGCTTCCAGTCTTTTGTTGTCGCTTGCAAGGTCTGTAGTTAACCCGTGCTTTAAGACTTCGGCTAAAGGCATCAAATTTATTGCTAAAGGCTTAGTTGATGCTTTTAAATATTTTGTTAACGAAGTTAGTGATTATTGAAAACACACAAGTCAAAGATTTCCAAAGTTTTTGGTAAAGGCTTGAAAGCTTTTCAAATTTTTTTTAAGACTTCAAAAATTATTATTAAACACACACCTATTTAAAATTTTAAGTTCCTAATAGAATTCAGTTTCTTGAATTACCGCGAAATTCAAGGAGCGTACCATTAACAAAGGCTTTAAGACTCCAGTTAAAAGAAGCTTTAAGAATGGATCTTTTAAGTGCCGAATGGATCTCTAACTTTTAAGTGCCCTTGAGGCTTCGGGGTTAGACATCTCAAGGTTTTACAGAACTACAATTTAGGACAAACTGTTTACAGATTCTAGGATTTTAACATTTCGTCTTTTTTTGTGGCTTTGAGGATTTAGAGTTGACTCGTGCCTGAAGGCTTAAAGAACTGGTTCGATAAGCGACGAAAGTTCAAGAATTTTTATTCAAGAATTTTTTGGCTTCAGGTAAAGACTTCAAACTTTTTAGTCAAGGCTTAAAGGATGTTTTAAGATAATATATTAAAGAAGACTTTAAAGAATTAAAGAAAAGAATTAAAGTTCCTGGTGGAATACGGATTTCCTAAAATAACAAGAATTCCTACGATTACGAAACCATTAACGAAAGCTTCAAGACTGCATTCATTTAAAAGCTATAAGTCTTTATGGCATCATATGTCATTATTAATTCTGCTTCAAGACTTGAAGAAGTAACTGGCTCCGACTTTATTGGTTAAATGCTTCACTTTTTTTTTGTTTTAAAAGCTTGAAGATACCTTTAATAAATCTATTATAACAAAAGCTTTAAGAGTAGACATTATTATAATATAAAATTTGTTGACAATGGCTTCTTCAATGTTTTTAAAATCTTACGTAACAAAATATTTAAGAACGAACATATAACGGTTATTTAACATTTTGTGTTCCTTATAATATTTTGCGTTTTCTAAAGATTTCATTTTTCTTTAAAAAGGTTTGAAGGATGTCTTCAATAATTATTTAACTGCGCTTGAAATCAACTCAACAAAAGCTTGAAGACTGAATATAATAGAAGAAACTAATCGATTGCAAGAAGCTTGAAGAATACTTTTTAAAACCTACTTGACAAAAACATGATTATTATTGGTAACAAGCTTGAAGAAGGATTTCACAAACCTATTTAATAGAAGAATGTTTTAAAATCTTCAAGAAACCTTTTTTGAAAGACGTTTCTATTTTTAAATTTAATGCCTAAAAATTATTACAATTTAAAACACTAAACGCCTCGAATTTCAAACTTTTAAATTATCTCTGACATTTCAAGTTAGTTTCACAAGTTTAAGTTCTATGTAAGGTTAAACAAAACATTTTAAAATCCGCAGTTCTAATTAACCTCATGTACATTTGAGGTATAAAACTGGCCATTAGTAGGTAAACCATTTAAAGAAGGAAAGCAGAAGAAAATATTGATACCCTATATCAATCTACCAATATTTACAAATATCGTTTTATAATTTAGCTCACAAGACCGTTGCGAATATGTTTAACATATTAGAAAAATTGCTTTTTTCTAACGTATAAATAACTTTTCGTGATAAATTGCTTCAGTTGGACTTCCCAGTTCCTATTCAGTAACACTATACCGAAATTAGACAAACCACAACGCATTTGTCCGATTTTATACGACCGACCATAAATCAGCCCTTTCCGGTACAATCCATATCCTAGGTCCAGGCGGGGCGTGTATTAATTTTGACCGATCAGGCCAATCAATCATCCCCTAATTCAATTGCGTTTTTTTGATTAATTACATTAGTCAAACTTAGTATTATTCTTTCCCAGTTATTGGATTTCATTGTTCGGGATCGGCGTCGGCCAATTGGCTCTGCCACTACTTTGGGAAAAGTGTGATTTATGTTTCGTGTAAAAATTATTAATCACGTCTTGCCATCGATGGGAACTAATTCGTACAGATTTGACTTTAGGGTGCAAATAGGTAAGAAAGTACTTACCTCGAAGGCTCCGCCAATGAGAGGGCCAGCTTGAGCCAAATACAAAGTAGACGCTGATTCGAAACCCAGTTTCATTGGAGAACGATTAACTGGGATGGTGGCGGTTTGGCTGCAGTTGAAGAACAGAGTGACGTCATCCATGGTGATCCCAAAAGCGAACTTGATCCACTTGTATGAGAACCTTGGCACGGTGAAGTTGGCGATGGCATGCGAAGCCACTTCGCTACTCACATCGGTGTAGTACAACGAAAGCACCGTGGACGAGCCATTGTCCGGAGCAATCCTAACACCTGGAAGGAAAATAATCGAATCAATCGGACCCTTTTCCTATTAAGGTCAGGTGCCTAGTTAACCCTGACTATAGAGATATCAAAAAGGGATTCTCGGGCAAGGGTGAGCTCAATAATTCGGCATTTCAGATATTTAGTTAAACCCTTTGGTTATTTTGCGTGATCCCTCAGAGTAATTTGCCCTTTAGCTAGGCAACCTTGGGTTGCGAGTGGATTAGCTGCGGCTTTAGCGTAGTGTACCTTAAGCCTAAACTTTGTTTCATATGTTTGCTTTAAAGTGTAAAATAATGCGAAAACTAAACCTAAAAAAAGTTGATTTTAAAAAACTGCTGTTTCTATACAGAGTGGAAAATAAATAGTCGTCCTTCATGTAAAGCAGAACATATGGATTTGACACATTTATATGTTACAACGTGAAAGAAAGCTGCTTTTTTGTTCCGAATTTACGCCGAAGATTGATAACAGGCATTATACCGATCCTGCGAAATATTTCAAGACGATAACTCAGAAAATATGGTTTTTAATATTAGCAGTGACTTTCCAAACCTAAGACTTAAATATTGTCTTAAATCTTCAAGTTATTAATTCATAAGTTCTTGTATAAAACAGTGTGTGTTCTTTGTGGACTGGAAATTTCTTATTTCTAGAAATTCCTGCTAAAGAACTGAAGTTGAAGATATTATGGGGCAAAAATTCAAAATGGGAGTTCAAAATTCTGCCTCTCATTGCCGTAGAGAAAAACTGATTTTTCCTGCTCATAGATCAGGGAGGGAATTTATAATGGTAGAGTCAATTCATGGTGGCATTGAATTTTTTTTATTTTTGGAAATTCCTGCAAAAGAACTGAAGTAAAAAAAAAGATTAAACATTTAGAGTCAAACAAGAGCAATGAAGATTTCTTACTTCTGGGAATTCTTGCGGAAGTTGAAAACATTATGGAACAAATGCTTATAATGAGAGTTGAAAAGCCTAGAGAAGAGATGTTTTAGAAACAAGCCGCTTTCTTTCTACTGATAGACCAAATGTGGGAGTTTTATACTATTTAGTCAAACAATAGTATCACTTTACATGTCTTATTTCTGCAGTTAAATTATTATAATATTATAATTGTTCAAAATGTTAGCTGACATTCAAATATTATTACTAAATATTAGCGGTAATTTTCAGATTATTAGAGGGAGGCTGCTTTTTTCTACGGATAGATCAAGGATGGGAGTTTTGCAATTTTTAGATTACAAAAATAGTGGCACTGAAATTGTCTTATTTATGGAAATTCCAGTAAAAGAACTGAAGTTGAAAAGATTATAGAAGAATCGTTCAAATAAGAGTTCAGAATCCAACATAATTAATTATATTTATTTCTAATTTTATATTAAAAATCCAAAAAAGTAATTGGACGTTGGCGATGTTTGGAATTTATATAAAAGGGTTGCATTTCTCTACTGACAGATCAGGGATGGGAGTTTTATAATATTTTCGACTAGTAGCAGTAAAAATTTCTTACTTTTGGAAATCCTGTGAAGGAACTGAAATTAAATAGATTGTGAGACAAAAGCTCAAAGTGGGCCTTCAACATCCGATATTATTACTGGACATTGCCGTAGACAAAAACTGCTTTTTTTCTACTCATAAATCATGGAGGGAACTTCATATCGTTTAGAGTCAAACCATGGGAGCTCTGAACATTTCTTATTTTTGGAAATTCCTGCAAAACAACTGAAGTAAAAAAAATATTATGGGACAAATGTTCAAAATGGGAGTGCAAAATCCAATATCATTATTGGACATCGCCTATGTTTTGTTTTATGGCCTTTTTTTGTCTACTAGTAAATCAAGGACAGAGTTTTATAATATTTAGAATAAAACAGTAGCACTGAAAATTTATTATTTCTGGAAACTCCTGCAGAAAAAGTAAAAAAAAATAAGGCAAATGCTCGAAATGCAAAATTATTAATGGTCATTGGCGATATTTAGATTTTATATAGGGAAGCTCATTTTTTTTCTATTGAGTTTTATAATATTTAGAGTCAAACAAAAGAATTGAAGGTTTCTATTTAGTCAAATAATAGTAGAGCTCTAAATTTCTTATCTCTGAAGCTAAATTAGTATGAAGTTAAAAACATTGTGGGACAAATAATCAAAATGTTAGCTCACAATAAAATATTATCACTGAATATTAGCGACGATCTATGGATTATTTAGAGGGAGGCTGCTTTTTTCTACTAATAGATCAAAGATGGCAATTTTATAATATTTAGAATCAAACAATAGTAGCACTGAAATTTTCTCATCTCTTGAAGTTCTTGTAAATAATTGAAGTTGAAAAGACTATCGGACAAACATTCACAATAAGAGTTCAGAATCCAACACTATTAATTATCTTTATTTTTAATTCTATATTAAAAATTCAACACATTAACTGGACGTTGACGATGTTTATATTTTATAGAAAAGGGCTGCTTTTTCTCTACTGATAGATCAAGGATGGGAGTTTTTTTATACTTTTGACTAGTAGCAGTAAAAATGTCTTATTTCTGGAAACTCCTGTGAAGGAATTGAAATTGAATCGATTGCGGGATAAACGCTCAAAATGGGCATTCAAAACTCAATATTTTTCCTATAAAGAAATATTGCTGTAGAAATGAACTGCTTTTTTGTACTCTTAGATCAGAGAGGGAATTTCATAATGTTTAGAGTCAAACTATTGTAGCACTGAAAATATCTTATTTTTAGAAATTGCTACAAAAGATCTGAAGTAAAAAAAGTTTATGCTACAAATGTGCAAAATGGGAGTTCAAATCCAATATTATTATTGGACATCGCCTTTGTTTTGTTTTATGGCGGGCGGCTTTTTTTTCTATTAGAAGATCAAAGATGGGAGTTTTATTTATAATAATTAGAATCAAACAGTAGCACTGAAAATGTATTATTTCTGGAAATTCCTGCAAAAGAAGTTAAAAAAATCTGGCACTCTGGGAAATGCTCAAAATCCAAAAATTGTTACAGTAGATTGGTAAGTTAAAAAAATATGGGGCACATGCTCAAAACCCAATATTATTAATGGACATTGACGATATTTAGATTTTATATAGGGAGGCTCATTTTTTGCTGCTGATAGATCAAGGATGAGAGTTTTATAATATTTAGAGTCAAACAAAAGCACTGAAGGTTTCTTATTCCTTGCTTGAAAAGATTATGGGACAAATGCTTATAATTCAAGTTCAAAAGCCAATATTATTAGCGGACATCGTTGTCTAGTTGTTACAAAGGAACACTGGTTTTTTATACTGGTAGATAAAGGGTGGGAGTTTTATAATATTTAGTCAAACAATAACATATCTTTAAATTTCTTATTTCCGGAGTTAAATTAGTATAAACTGAAGTTAAATACATTGTGGGACAATCTTCAAAATGTTAGCTCACAATGAAATATTATTACTGAATATTAGCGACGATTTTTAGATTATATAGAGGGGGCTGCTTTTTCTACTGATAGATCTAGGATAGGAGTTTTATAATATTTATAATCAAACAATAGTAGCACTAAAATATTAAAAAAAAGTAAAGTTGAAAAAATTATGGGACAAATACTACAAATGGGAGTTTAAAATGCAGCATTATTACAGAATATGGATCAGTACAGAATTTATAGATGGAGCTACTTTTTTAATTTATTGTATTATTAATATTTAAACTTTATAATATTTAGAGTCAATGCTTTAAATAAAAGCATTGAAGATTTCTTATCTCTGAGAGTTCTTGCAAAAGAACTGAGTTGAAAAGATTATGGGACAAATGCTTAAAATGAGAATTCAACAGCTAATTTTATTAGTGGACATCGACAATGTCTAGTTGTTTATAGAGGCAAGCTGTTTTTCTACTGATAGATCAAGGATGGGAGTTTTATAATTTTTAGTCGAACAATAGTAGAACTTTAAATTTCTTATTTCTGGTATTAAATAAGTATAAACTGAAGTTGAAAACACTGTGGGACAAATCTATATGAGACACATGCTCAAAACCCAATATTATTAATGGACATTGACGATATTTAGATTTTATATAGGGAGGCTAATTTTTTGCTGCTGATAGATCAAGGATGAGAGTTTTATAATATTTAGAGTCAAACAAAAGCACTGAAGGTTTCTTATTTTCGGGAATTCTTGCTTGAAAGGATTATGAAACAAATGCTTATAATTCAGAGTTTAAAAGCCAATATTATTAGTGGACGTCGTTGCCTAGTTGTGGAAATGTCTAGTTGTTACAAAGGAACACTGCTTTTCTATACTGGTAGATGATGGGTGGTAGTTTTATAATATCTAGTCAAACAATAATATATCTTTAAATTTCTTATTTCCGGAGTTAAATTAGTATAAACTGAAGTTAAAAACATTGTCGGACAATCTTCAAAATGTTAACTCACAATGAAATATTATTACTGAATATTAGCGACGATTTTTAGATTATATAGAGTGGGCTGCTTGTTTCTACTGATAGATCAAGGATGGGAGTTTTATAATATTTATAATCTAACAATAGCAGTACTAAAATGTTAAAAAAGAACTAAAGTTGAAAAAATTATGGGACAAATACTAAAAATGGGAGTTTAAAATGCAACATTATTACAGAATATTGGATAAGTACACAATTTATAGATGGAGCTGCTTTTTTAATTTTTTGAATTATTAATATTTAAACTTTATAATATTTAGAGTCAATGCTTCAAACAAAAGCATTAAAGATTTCTTATTTCTGAGAGTTCTTGCAAAAGAACTGAGTTGAAAAGATTATGCGACAAATGCTTATAATGAGAGTTCAACAGCTAATTTTATTAGTGGACATCGACGATGTCTAGTTGTTTATAGAAGCAAGTTGCTTTTTTTCTACTTATAGATCAAGGATGGGAGTTTTATAATTTTTAGTCAAACAATAGTAGAACTTTAAATTTCTAATTTCTGGAGTTAAATAAGTATAAACTGAAGTTGAAAACAGTGTGGGACAAATTTTCAAAGTTTTAGCTTAATGAAATATTTTATTAGCGACGATTTGTAGATTATATAGTGGGAGGCTGCTATATGCAATTAAACAACAGTAACACTGCATTTTCTAATTTTTGTAAATTCCTGTAAAAGAACTGAAGTTGAAAAGATTATAGGAAAAATGTTCAAAATAAGAGTTCAGAATCTTAAATAAAATATTATTAATTATCTTTACTTTTAATTTTATATTAAAAATCCAACAAATTAATTGGACGTTGACGATGTTTAGATTTTATAGAAAAGGGCTGCTTTTCTCTACTGACAGATCAAGGATGGAAGTTTTATAATATTTTCGAGTAGTAGCAGTAAAAATTTCTTATTTCTGGAAATTCCTGTAAAGGAACTGAAATTGAATAGTTTGTGAGACAAATGCTCAAAATTGGCGTTCAAAATCCAATATTACTACTGGACATTGCCGTAGAGAAAAACTGCTTTTTTCGACTCAGATCAGGGCGGGAATTTCATAATGTTTAAAGTCAAACCATGGTAGCACTGAAAATTTCTTATTTTTGGAAGTTCCTGCAAAAGAACTGAAATAAAAAAAGATTATGGGACAAATGCTTAAAATTATTAATGGACATTGGCAATGTTTAAATTTAATATAGAGTGATTCAAAAGTACTTTGACAAACTTCAGGAGGTGATTGCTGGCATTATTTTGAGAGGAAAAGTTCTAATAAACGAAGGTCCTTAAGATCATCGTTACGAAGGTACAGGGTGTTAAAGTTTCACAAAAAAGTAAAAAATAATAATAATATCTCCTAAACCGCTCGAAAGGTTTTAGTAAAATTTTACAGATTTCAATATCTAGCAAATTGCCATGTTTCTGTTAAACAAAATTTTTGATTGTTCCACCAGTCGCGCGAACACCGCAGTGACGTTTCGTTTTTTTAAAGAAAAGTATGGTACTGTACTGGTCTATGAAATAATAAATTCTACCCTTTTATTCACTTCTAAACAAAAAAGCTATTTTAAGTTTTCTTCGTTAGACCGGTCATTTACAAATAAAAAAATAAAAATCGTTTTAATGCACGTCGTAGAAGCATTATTGCAACAAGATGGAACGTGTCATTTCAGTGCAAGCTTGAAAATAAAAAATAAAAAAAAATAAAAAAAATATGTAAAATTTTTTTAAAACCTTTCAAGCGGTTTCGAAGATATTATTTTTTTATTTTTTAATAAAACTTTAACATCCTGTATTTTCGTAACGCGATGCTCTTAGGAACACTCGTTTATTAGTACTTTTCTTCTTAAAATAATGCCAGCAATAACCTCCTGAAGTTTGTCACAGTTCTTTGAATCACCCTGTATAAGGAAGCTCATTTCTTGCTATTGATAGATCAAGGATGGGAGTTTTAGAATATTTAGTCAAACAATAGCAGCTCTTTAAATTTATTATTTCTGGAGTTAAATTAGTATATAAATTGAAATTAAAAACATTGTGGGACAAATGTTCAAAATGTTAGCGCACAAACAAATATTACTAATAAATATTAGCGACGATTTTTAGATATTTAGAATCAATCTATAGTAGCACTGAAATTTTCTTATTTCTGGAAATTCTTGTCAAAATACTGACGTTGAAAAGATTATACGACAAATGTTCAAAATAAGAGTTCAGAATCCAATATTAATAATTATTTTTATTTTAAATTTTATATTAAAAATTCAACAATGAATTGGACCTTGGTTTTGGACGATGTTTATATTTTATGGAAAAACGCTGCTTTTCTCTACTGATTGAGGATGGGAGCTCTATAATATTTCGGATCAAACAGGAGAACCAAAAATTTATTATTTCTATAAATTCCTGCAAAAGCACTGAAATTTAAAAAAGAATTGGGAAAAATGCTCAAAATTCAGTATTATTAATAGACATTGGCGATGTTTAGATTTTTAATAAGGTGACTCATTTTTCGCTACTGATAGATCAAGGATGATAGTTTTATAATAGTTAGAGTCAAACAAAAGCACTGAAGATTTCTTATTTCTGGGTATTCTTGCAAAAGCACTAAAGTTGAAAAGATATAGGGCAAATGCTTATAATGAGAGTTCAAAAGCCAATATTATTAGTGGACATCGGCGACGTCTTGATGTTATACAGGCAAGCTGCTTTTTTTACACTGATAGATCAAGGATGGAAGTTTCATAATATTTAGTCAAAGAATAGTAGCACTTTAGAGAAGTTAAAAACATTGTGGGACAAATGTTGAACATGTTAGCTCACAGTCAAATATTATTACGAATATTAGAAACGATTTTTAGATTATATAGAGAGAGGCTGCTTTTTTCTTCTGAGAAATCAAAGATGCGAGTTTTACAATATTTAGAATCAAACAATAGCAGCACTGAAATTTTTTTATTTCTGGAAATTTTTGTAAAAAACTGAAGTTGCAAAGATTATAGGATAAACGTTCAAAATAAGAGTTCAGAATCCAATAATATTAATTATCTTTATGTTTAATTTTATATTAAAAATTCAATAAATTAATTGGACGTTGACGATGCTTAGATTTTGTAGAAAAGAGTTGCGTTTCTCTACTAAGAGATTAAGGGTGGGAGTTTTATAATATCTGGAATCAAACAGGAGCACTAAAAATTTATTATTTCAATAGATTATTAATGGACATTGGTGATGTTTAGATTTTATGTAGAGAGGCTAAATTTTTTTCTACTGATAGATCAAGGATGAGAGTTTTATAATATTTAGAGTCTAACAAAAGCACTGAAGGTATCATATTTCTGGGAATTCTTGCTGGAAAAGATTATAGGACAAATACTTATAATGAGAGTTCAAAAGCCAATATTATTAGTGGACGTCGGCGATGTCTAAATGTTACAGAGGCAAGCTGCTTTTTCATACTGATAGATCAAGGAAGGGAGTTTTATAATATTTTGGCCCGGTATTTTGATTCCCGATCACGAACTTGATCAAGTAATCATCGGTCAAATGTTGCAGTTTTAATAATATAAATCATAGATTATTAGTGTTCAAATAATTTAATCGAAATTCAAACTACCGGCTCTTAGTTGAACAATAGTAGAACTTTAAATTTAAACTTCTGGAGTTAAGTAGGTATAAACTGATATTAAAAACATTGTGCAACAAATATTCAAAATGTTAGCTCACAATGAAATATTATTACTGAATATTAGCGACGATTTTTAGATTATATAGTGGGAAGCTGCTTTCTTCTACTGACAGATCAAGGATGGGAGTTTAATAATATTTATAATCAAACAATAGCAGAATTAAAATTTTCTTATTTTTGGAAATTCCTGTAAGAGAACTAAAGTTGAAAAAATTATTGGGCAAATACTAAAAATAAGAGTTTAAAAAGCATTATTATTACAGGATATTAGATATGTGCAGATTTTATAGATGGAGCTGCTTTTGTTGTACAGATAGATCAAAAATGGGAGTTTTGTAAAATGTAAAGTTAAACAATAGCACTGAAAAAAATTTTTGTTTCTAAAAATTCCTGAAAAAAAAACTAATTTGACAAAACTATGCGAAAAATTGTTCAAAATGAGAGTTCAAAATTCAATATTATTAATGGACATTGGCGATGGTTAGATTTTATATAGGGAGGCTCATTTTTGTTTCTATTGATAGATGAAGGATGAGAGTTTTATAATATTTAGAGACAAACAAAAGCACTTTTTGCCTTTCTGGGAATTCTTGCAAAAGAACTAAAATTGAAAAGATTATAGTACAATTGCTAATATTGAGTGTTCAAAAGCCAATATTATTAGGCGATAGAGATATTAGGCGATAGAGATATTAGGCGATAGAGAGTTTTATAATATTTAGAGACAAACAAAAGCACTGAAAACTTCGTCTTTCTGGGAATTCTAGCAAAAGAACTAAAGATGAAAAGATTATGGTACAAATGCTTATAATGAGAGTTCAAAAGCCAATTATATTAGTGGACATCGGCGATGTCTAGATGTTATAGAGCTGCTTTGTTCCTGACAGATGAAGGATGGGGGTTTTATAATATTTAAAATAAAACAATAGTAGCACTAAAATTTTCTTATTTCTGGACATTCTTGTAAAAATACTCATATTGAAAAGATTGTAGGACAAACGTTTAAAATAAGAGTTCATATTCTAATATTATTAATTATCTTTATTTTTAATTTTATATTAAAAATTCAACAAATTAAGTGAACGTTGAGGATGTTCAGATTTTATAAAAAAGGGCTGTTTTTCTCTAGGGACACATTAAGAAAGGGAATTTTATAATATTTAGAATCAAACAGGAGCACTAAAAATTTATTATTTATTTAAATTCCTGCAAACGAACTGAAATTAAAAAAATATGCGACAAATGCTCAAAATCCAATATTATTAACGAACATTGGTGATATTTAGATTTTATGTAGAGAGGCTTATTTTTTGCTACTGATAGATCAAGGATGAGAGTTTTGTAATATTTAGAGTCAAACAAAAGCATTGAAGGTGTCATATTTCTGGGAATTCTCGCTTAAAAAGATTATGGGGCAAATGTTTATAATGAGAGTTCAAAAGCCAATATTATTAGCAGACGTCGGCGATGTCTAGGTGTTATGGAGGCTGCTCTTTTCTACTGATTGATCAACGATAGGAGTTTTATAATATTTAGTCAAACAAATTTCTTATTTCTGGAGTTAAATTAGTATAGACTGAAGTTAAAAACATTGTGGAACAAATCTCCAAAATGTTAGCTCACAATGAAATATTATTACTGGATATTAGCAACGATTTGTAGATTATATAGAGGAAGCCTGCTATTTTCTACTGATAGATCAATGATGGGATTTTTATAATATTTAGAATTAAACAATAGCAGCACTGAAATGTTCTTATTTTTGTAAACTCCTACAAAACAAATGGAGCTGACCAGACTATAGGACCAATGTTTACAATAAGAGTTCAGAATCCAATATTATTAATTATCTTCATTTTGAATTTTATATTAAAAATCAAACAAGTTAATTGAACGCTGACGATTCTTAGATTTTATAGCAAAGGGTTGCATTTTTCTACTGAGGGACTGGGAGTTTCATAATATTTATAATTAAAGAATAGTAGCACTGAAATTTTCTTATTTCTGAAAATTCTTGTAGAAATACTGTTGTTGAAAAGATTATAGGACAAACGTTCAAAATATGAGTTCACAATCCAATATTTTTAATTGTCTTTATTTTTAATTTTATATTAAAGTGAACAAGTCGATTGAAGTTTGACGATGTTTAGATTTTATGGAAAATGGCAGCTTTTTTTCTACTGACAGACTGAGGATGGGAGTTCTATAATATTTATTATTTCTATAAATTCCTGCAAAAGAACTGAAATTAGAAAAAATATATGGAACAAATGCTCAAAATCCAATATTATTAATGGACATTGGCGATGTTTAAATTTTATATTGAGTGACTCATTTTTTTTTTCTACTGAGAGATCAAGGATAAGAGTTTTATAATATCTAGAGTCAAACAAAAGCACTGAAGGTTTCTTCTGGGAAGTCTGGCTGGAAAAGATTATGGGACAAATGCTTATAATGAGAGTTCAAAAGTCAATTATATTAGTGGACATCGGCGATGTCTAGATGTTATAGAGCTGCTTTGTTCCAGAGAGATAAAGGATGGGGGTTTTTAAATATTTAGTCAAACAATAGTATCACTTTAAATTTCTTACTTCTGAAGTTAAATTAGTATAAACTAAAGTTAAAAACATTGCGGGACAAAAGTTCAAAATGTTAGCACACAATGAAATATTATTACTAAATATTAGCGACGATTTGTAAATTATATAGAGGGAGGCTGTTTTTTCAACTGATAGATCAAGTATGAGATTTTCATAATATTGAGAATCGAACAGTAGCACTGAAATTTCTTATTTTTGTAAATTCCTGTAAAAGAATTGAATTTGAAAAGATTATAGGACAAATGTTCAAAATAAGAGTTTAGAATCCAATATTATTTATTATCTTTATTTTTCATTTTCTATTAAAAATCCAACAAATGAATTGGCGGTTGACGATGTTTAGATTTCATAGAACAGGGCTGCTTTTCTCTAGTGAGAGATAAAGGATGGGAGTTTTATAATATTTTCGACTAGAAGCAGTAAAATTTCTTATTTCTGGAAACTCCCGTAAAAAAAACTAAAATTGAGTAGTTTTTCAAATTCAAAATCTAATATTATTGCTGGACATTGGCGATGTTTAGATTTTGTAGAGGGAGACTACTTTTTTTCTAATGAGAGACCAAGGATGGGAGTTTTGCAAAATTCAAAGTGAAACAATAGTAGCACTAAAATTTTATTATTTCTGAAAATTCCTGCAAAAAAGTTGAAAAAAGTACTGAAGTTAAGAAAATTATTGAAAAAATGCTCAAAATAGGAGTTTGAAAGACAACATTATTGTTAGTTAATTTATAGGTTTTTTTCTCACTGATAGATCAAGGATGGGAGTTTTATATAATTTAGAGTCAAACACTAAAAGTACTGAAAATGTCTAATTTTTTGGAAATTCCTACAAAAGAACTGAGATTGAAAAAATTATGGAAAGAATACTAAAAATGGTGGTTCTAAAAATTCATGAAAAAAAAATTATTTGAGAATTTTATTTACCACCTGTTATTCAATATTTGTCCAATATTCTATTGTTATGGAACAATTGTAACCATAGTGATATTCAACAACAGCGTTAAGCGTTTTATAAAGAAAGGCTGTTTTTTTCTAAGGTCGATTAAGAACGGGAATTTTACAATAATTGAGGTCAAATAATAGGAGCACTGACATTTTCTTATTGCTAAAAATTCCTTGAAAAGACCTGAAATCTAAATCAAACATTATTGCTAACCATCGGCAATGTTTAGATTTTAGAAATGAAGGCGGCTTTTCTTTATTTACAGGTCAGTTCAGGGGGGAGGGTTTTCAAGAATGGCAGTTTTACAATATTTAACTTCAAACAATAGCAGCACTGAAAATTTCTGATTTCTAGAAATTCCTGCAAATATTTAAATTTTATAAAGGCAGACTGCCTTATTCTATTGAGGGATTAAGGAAGAGAGTTTTATAATATGTAAAATGAAACAACGACATTAAAAATTTATTATTTCTGAAAATTCCTGCAAAACAACTGAAGTTGTAAATATTACGGGACAAATGTCCAAATCCAATATTATTACTGAACATCGGCGATGTTAATATTTATAGAGAAGCCGATTTTGATAAATTTAGGATTAGACTTACAATATTTAGTGTCAAATTAGACCTACTTAGTTTCACTCTGGAATGGCGAGCATTTATTGGTTCGTTTCAGGGAAATTATGCTCTCGTTTAATTTGGGTGCAGGTTAATAATTTGGATTTAATCAAAGGTCGGTCTTGAAAGTTATAATTGCATAATTTTTTATTAAAAAGGTTTACTAGGGCACAGCATCACACATCGAAAAAATATTCTTTTCCCTAATCTTGCCTCGTCTCTATCTCATGCCAAGGTAAGCAATAAACGGATTTTTTTTATAGCTCATAGAGTGATAGACGGATTAAATATATGAGTGGGATTTGTTTCGGAAACTTCCTCAACAAGTGCTACATGTCAAATCTCGTTGATGTGTCCCTATTAAATCCGAACTCCTTGCTAGTAGTCTTCATCCGTCATTTTATTCCAACGTATATAATAATGCCACTTTTAAGTTATTTTAATTTTCAAGACATTTATTAATATATACCATATATGTGGTCATATATTAAATTTAGATACAAGCACTTTGACGAACAGTTATTTATTAACGTATATAACAAAAAATTGCGTCTAGCAATTATACTAATTAGACGGATAAGGTCAGGATAGACTGTGATATAAGTCGACTGATTTATATAATATTTTCGTAGTTTAGGATTTATACGTCTGTATACTTAATCCCGTTTTAATATTGTGTGTTTGATAACAGTAGCTCAAGAAATTAGGGAAACATTAATTGGACTCACTTGAAAGTTAACTTCTGAGATGCTATCTGAGTTCTCAACCGCACTTAACACTCTTTCTCTAAGCCTGTCTAGTCCTAGGCGAAGCCTTTTATACTTATTATCACGATTGCCTAATTTATTTAAACGTCTTTTAGACATTTTCCGCACTTTACATTAATACCTAAGTTAATACTTTGCACGCACAGCAGGTACGAAAACGGAATGATTCACAGCGATCTTCGCCCGGTCAGCTGGGTCGACCAGACTGGAAATGCAAAAAAACGCATTTCTATACTTTAAACACGTACTTACAGGTATATATTGTTTGTTTCTTACTGAAAGAAGTAAAATAATAGGTTTCATAAAGTAAATATCAGTGATTAAATTACGTATTAGAGCGGTTCTATACAGAACTTTAAAAGTGCTTGTGTTATGGTTAAAGTTTTACCTAAAAATGGGATAATCAAAAAACCAATATTTTAGTTCTTCAAATCATGACTTAAAAAAGTAATCATATATTAAGTTCTATTTGTCCCAACACTTCGAGGAATAAAGACAACATAAATAAAATAAAATTATACTTTTATCTTACCAAAGGCATTGAAAGTACCTTTTAATTCTTTAGTATCTTGCAGAGGAAAGACTTTATTTCTTTTTTTTCCAAATTGCAAATTGCAATTCCACAATCTTTTTCAACATACTTATAGCCAGAGAGGTAAAATTTTAAACTTCTAATGTATTGTCTGCTAGATGAAACATGTACAGTAGGTTTTGAACTTATATTCAATTAACTTTTTCCATGATATCAGATATTAAATTTTCCAGTGCCAGAGGAAATACCTTTCTATCGGTATCACTTGTCGGCTCAAACGGAGAATAGTTAATGTAAAACAGGTCAAAACCACCAATTACAAACTTTTTGAGAACACATTATTGTTTTTCTCACATTTAAAAATTCACAAATTCAATTTAAAAATAAAATGGAAACAAATTGCATGTTAAAAAAATTTCCACATTTAGAAAAAACTTAATTCTTTAAACAAACCACAATATTGTAGTGCTTAAATGCTTATTTAATTGATAATAGGAATTAAAAAATTTCTACAAATTTAAATTAAATGTCCAAATGCAGACAAATGAAATGGAATAACTACATTTTCTTTATTATTTTAGTAATTCAAACTAAAAATTCATATGCAAATGCAAAAACTTGACCAAAATAAATTAAGGTTATTTAATGTTTTGTACAAAAATACTAAAAGAGATTTTTTTTAAATATTTTATTAATTGTATAATCAAACCGCTTTTCGTTAAGTTCCCATATTATTATTTGATCTTTGGAATTACAGTTTTTCGAACACACATATTACAAATTGAAATCAAAATAAACCGTTAAAACGCAAAAAATTTACTAGAAGATATTTTTCAATTTTAATTCAAATTAAATTTGCATATGCAAACAAACTCGCCAAAAGGAATTAAAATCCTTCACTCTGACACATTTTAATATTTAAATCAGATTTTAGTGTAGTGTAGTAAAGTAATAAATAACATTTAAAAAATTAAAAATTTATATTTGAATGGAGGCAAATTTTTAGTTTATTAATTTAAATTAAAGATTCATATGCAAATACAGAAAATATTTAATTGATTTATGAGATTAAAAATTTGAAACCAATGTTTTAACAATCAAAATTAAATATAAAAATGCGGAAATATTGACTGGAATTAAACTAATTTTTTTAATCAAACAGCTAGGTTTATTTGGTTAAGTTCTCATGTTATTGATTGATCTTTAGAATTACAATTTTTCAAAAACACATTTTAAAAATCAAAATCCAAATAAATTGTTAAAATGCAAAAAATTGACTAGAACATATTTGTTTTTCAATAATTCAAATTAAATTTGCATATGCAAAAAAACTGGCGAAAAGGGATTAAAATCCTTCAATCCGACACATTTTAATACTTAAATCAGATTTTAGTGCAAGATAGTAAAAAAAATAATTAACATTTAAAAAATATATATATGTTAGAATG
The DNA here is from genome assembly GCA_951812265.1 of Taphrorychus bicolor. Taxonomy (NCBI): domain Eukaryota; kingdom Metazoa; phylum Arthropoda; class Insecta; order Coleoptera; family Curculionidae; genus Taphrorychus; species Taphrorychus bicolor. The sequence goes on from OX638303.1 coordinate 19,732,853, forward strand.
CAGATAAATTGCCTGGAAGGAAATTCATTAAATAATTATTTTAATAAATTAAATTAAACTTTCATATTCAAATGCAGCAGAAGTTGACCAGCTCAAAATAAATTTATTTAACGTACATTTAACTGATCTTAGGTTATAAAAAATTTAAAACCAACATCTTAGCAATCAAAACTAAATATCAAATTGAAGAAAAATAGCCTGGAATGGAATTAAACTTTTTAAATCAAACACCTAGTTTTAACTCGTTAATTTCTCATTTTATTAACTCATATTTGGATTTTTTCAAACACATTTGAAACATTAAAACTAATTATTACAATGCAAAATATTGACTAGAAGATCTAAAATTTGCAACCAACAATTTAACAAACAAAATTAAATATAAAATGCGGAAATATTGGTTGGAAGGAAACTAAATTTTTTAATCAAACAGCTAGGTTTATTTGGTTAAGTTCTCATATTATTAATTGATCTTTGGAATCACAGTTTTTCAAACGCACATTTTAAAAATTGAAATTAAAATAAATTATTAAAATGCAAAAAAATTACTAGAAGAGAATTTTTTTAATTAAATATTTTATTAATTGAAATTAAATATGCATATGCAAAAAACTGGCCAAAAGGGATTAAAATCCGACACATTTTATTACTTAAATCAGATTTTAGTGTAGTGTACTAAAAAAATTAATTAACATTTAAAAAACTAGAGATATATTATATTTGGATTTTATTCATTATTATTGGTAAATTACCAGATTAAAATAAATTTATTTAATGTACATTTAATTGATTTAGGGGATTAAATTTGAATATGAAACCAATGTCCTAACAATCACAATTAAATAGCAAAATGCAGAAAAATGGCCTGGAATGGAATTAAACTATCAATCAAACATCTAGGTTTAATAGGTTAAATTCTCATTTTAATAGCACAAATAAGGATTTTTTCAAACATATTTTAAAAATGAGACCTTAATATAAAAATGCAAAAAATTGTCTAGAACGCCTAAAATTTGCAAGCAACAATTTAACAATCAAAATTAAATATAAAAATGCGGATATATTGATTGGAATTAAACTATTTTTTTAATCAAACAGCTAGATTTATTTGGTTAAGGTCTCATATTATTGATTGATCTTTGGAATTACAATTTTTCGAACACACATTTTAAAAATCAAAATCCAAATAAATTGTTAAAATGCAAAAAATTTACTAGAAGGTATATTTTTTTATAATTCAAATTAAATTTGAATATACAAAAAACTAGCCAAAAGGGATTAAAATCCTTCAGTCCGACACATTTTAATATTTAAATCATTTAGTGTAGTGTAGTAAAATAATAAATAACATTTAAAAAATTTTAAATATATATTTGAATGGAAGCAAATGGACTAGAAGGAAATTAATTCAATTTTTAGGCTATTAATTTAAATTAAAGATTCATATGCAAATACAGAAAAAACTTACTAAATTAAAATAAATTTATTTTAAGCGTATTTAATTGATTTATATATATATAATAATATAAATTAAACTTTCTTATTCAAATGCAGCAAAAGTTGACCAGATCAAAATAAATTTAATTAACGTACATTTAACTGATCTTAGGTTATTAAAAATTTAAAACCAACATCTCAACAATCAATACTAAATATCAAATTGCAGAAAAATAGCCTGGAATGGAATTAAACTTTTTAAATCAAACACCTAGGTTTAACTGGTTAAATTCGCATTTCATTAACTAATCTTTGGATTTTTTCAAGCTTATTCAAAAAATTAAAACCTATTATTACAATGTAAAATATTGGCTAGAAGACCTAAAAGTTGCAACCAACAATTTAACAATCAAAATTAAATATAAGAATGCTGAAATATTGATTGGAATGAAACTACATTTTTTAATAGTTAATTTTTAATAACAGCTTGGTCTATTTGGTTAAGTTCTCATATTATTAAGTGATCTTTGGACTTACAGTTTTTCAAACAAACATTATAAAAATCAAAATAAATTGCTAAAATGAAAAAAATTACTAGAAGAGATTTTTTTTAATAAAAATGTTAATAATTCAAATTAAATATGCTTATGCAAAAAACTGGTCAAAAGGAATTAAAATCCTTCAATCCGAAACATTTTAATACTTAAATCAGATTTTAGTGCAGTGTAGTAAAAAAATTAACTAACATTTAAAAAATGTAAAATATATATTTGAATGCAGATACATTCCTAGAAGGAAATTCATTTAATTATTATTTTAATAATTTAAATTAAAAATTCATATTCAAATAAAGAAAAAATTGACCAGATCAAAATAAATTTATTTAATGTACATTTAATTGATCTTACAGGATTAAAAATTTAAAACCAACGATTTAGCAGTCAAAATTAAATATCAAAATGCAGAAAAAGTGAACGGAATGGAATTAAACTTTTCAATCAAACAGTTAGTTTTAACAGATTAAATTATCATTTTATTAACTCAACTACGGATACTTTCAAACATATTATAAAAATGAAAACTTATTAATAAAATGCAAAATATTGACTAGAAGACCTAAAATTTTCAACCAACAATTTAACAAACAAAATTAAATATAAAATGCGGAAATATTGGTTGGAAGGAAATTAAATTTTTTAATCAAACAGCTAGGTTTATTTGGTTAAGTTCTCATATTATTAATTGATCTTTGGAATCACAGTTTTTCAAACACACATTTTAAAAATCGAAATCAAAATAAATGATTGAAACGCAAAAAATTTACTGGAAGATATTTTTTTTAATAAATATTTTAATAGTTCAAACTAAATATACATATGCAAAAAATTGACCAAAAGGGATTAAAATCCCTCTATCCGACACATTTTAATACTTAAATCAGATTTTAGTGTAGTGTAGAGAAAAAATTAATTAACATTTAAAAAATTAAAAATATGTATTTGAATGCAGACAAATTGACGAGAAGGAAATTTATTTAATTATTAGTTTAATAATTTAAATTAAACGTTCATATACAAATGCAGAAAATAATTACCGCCAAATTAAAACAAATTTATTTAATGTACATTTAATTGATTTAGGGGAACAATCAAAATTAAAAATCAAAATGTTGAAAAGTTGACTGGAATGGAATTAAACTTTTCAGTCAAACATTTAGGTTTAATAGGTTAATCTCTCATTTCATTCACTCGTGTATGGATTTTTTTAAACACATTCTAAAAATCAAAACTTACTATTCAAATGGAAAAGAAAATGACTAAAAGAGGTTTTTTCACATTTTAATAATTCAAATAAAATATTCGAAAAAAAATACATTTTTCAATTAAACCACCGTATTTTAGAGCTTAAATGCTCATTTAACTGATCATAGGGATCAAAAATTTTTAATAAATATTTTTACAATTCAAACTATTTGAATTCAGAAAAATTGACTAGCAAAGGTTACTTTTTTAAATAAGTACTTTTTTAAACTAACGTTTAAAAAAATGTATTTGTATATCTAAATGCAGACAAATTGACTATAAAGAAAATATATTTTCTAATTATTATATTAACACTTTAAGTTAAACATCTAAGTATATAATAAATTAAATGTATTTAATGCTCATTTCATTGATCTTAAGTGATTAAAACTTTGCAACCAACGTTTTAACAGCGAAATTTAAATATCAAAAAGCAGAATAATTGACCAAAATGGAGTCACATTTTTTAATCAACAGATAGATTTAATTGGTTAAATTCTCATTTTATGAATTGATATTGGAAATACAATGTTTCAGATATATTTTAAAAATCAAAGTCAATTACTAAAATGCAAAAAGATGACTAGAAGGGATATTTTAATATTATGATAATTGAAATAAAATATTCAAAAAAAAAAATAAAATTCTACAATCAAACCACCACATTTTAGTGCTTAAATGCAGAAAAAGTGACTAGAAGAAATTATTTTTTTATTAAATATTCAAATTTAACATTAATATAAAAATGCAAAAAAATGGTCACCAAAAATTATTTTTCAATCCCACAGCCGCATCTTAATGCATCATGGTCAGATTAATTGATAGTAGGAATTAAAATAATTCAATTAACTGCGTAATATTTGAAATTAATTATTAAATTTCAATTATTACACACTTTACAATTAACACATAATTTTCGAATATTGCAAAAATTGTGTTCAACAAGGAAGTGAATAGTTTTCATCTCTATCTCTTCTTAGTAAGAAACCTCCTCATACCTTTGTTTGATTGAAGATGTTGCAAAAATTATTATTTATTGTAGTAAAATGACTTACCAAGTTCCACAATTGTCTCCAGAGAATTCACGATGGCGAAGACGAATCCTCCATTCTTGGACTCTGGTTTGGCATTGATGAGAATAGCGAACTCCTCGCTCATGGTATCAGGAAGGATCTGCCTGTAGGCCATTTTTACATCGGAGCCCACGCGAAACCCGAAGGCTGGAAATCCATCTTCGCTTTCTCCCACATATTGAGTTTTGGGGTCTCGGAGAGGTATGGTGACTGCATCCAGAAGATTGTACTCAAAAACTGAAATTTAAAAATTAAAAATTAGTATTTCACTTTTTAGAAGACCAGTGGCATCAAGATTGCTCCCTCTTTCTTGTTGTTTACCTCGAAGAAGGAAATTTATTTTTGTAAACTTTTCCTAAGCCCACGTTCGGAGCTATTTAACGAATAATGCTGATTACCGTTAAAAACTTTTTTAATATGGGGCGCTTTTTCAAGAATTAACGAACCTTGCTCAAAATGGCAAAGGGGCGGTTATTGGCAAGCCGGGCACATGAAAAACACTTTGTCGCCTCCTGCCTTTGTCGACACCCAAACACGAGGGGATCATCAACGTTTCCATAAAAAAAAGAGCGTTTTCCGCCCCGCGTTATTAAAATTTTCTCATCATATTGCTCAGAAACACGTTGCAAAAATCGTGTTTCCGCTGTTTCCCATAGCAATAGAGGAACTTCGTTTGTATTTATTAAAGGTAGTTTAGTTTAAAAGTTTTAAAATATAATGAAGGATAAATGTGGGAGGTTACAAGTTCACGGACCAGAAGCCTGCTTGCTACTCTACTACCAATGTCCCTCTGTAAATAGAAATAAGACTTTTCGGATTTTTTTATCAAAATTTAATTTCGGCATCCTTTGGGGATTACCGTATATTAATTTCCCTATTGCAATAGAAGATGTTTGTTAGTATTTATGTTTTAAAGTGTAATGAAATATCGATGTGGGAGGTTACAAGTGCGTGGACCTGAAGCCTGCTTATTACTCTACTACTAATATCCCACTTTAACTCAAATTTCCATTTCCCAAATTTTTTGACCAAATTGGTTCTCTGCATCATTTGAAATATGCAGAATATAAAATTCCATATTAAAAGAAAAGAAGCTCGTTTGAATTTGTAAGAAAGTAGCTTAGTTCAAAAACTTTATAGTATAGGTAAGATTAATGTTGAAGGTTACAAGTTCATGGATCGGAAGCCTGCTTAGTACTCTACTACTAATGCCCCTCTGTAATCCTGCCTTTATAAGCCATCGATCTATAAGCAACGCGTTTTTAATTCTCTGACGAAATTGCTTTTCTGCGTTCTTTGAGGATTGTCGTATATGAGCTTCCATAGTGCAACGGAGGAAGTTTGTCTGTGGACCAGAAGTCTCACTACTCTACTACTAATGCTTGAGTAGCAATGAAAAGTTTTGAACTTTCTGGGCAAATTGCTTCTTCCTCTGAGGATCGGCGCATTAAATGACACTGCGAAGATTCCTTTGCATTTATTGAAAGAAGTTTAGTTTCAAAATTTTACAGTATATTGGAGAAAGTGTGTGGGAGGTTACAAGTTTATAAACCAAAAGCCTGCTTACTACTCTACTACTAATGTCCCTCTTTAAGTAGCAATAAAACGTTTTAAATTTTCTGACCAAATTGCGTCTCGACATCCTTTGAGGCTTTTAGGTACATTAAATGGAAACAGAGAACGTTCGTTTGTATTTACCAAAAACAGTTTAATTTTGAAGTTTTAAAGTGAAGGATGGATGTGGGAGAAGCCTGCTTACTACTCTACTACTAATGTCCCTCATTTAAGTAAAAATATACTTTCTGGAATTGTCTGACCAAATTGCTTCTCTGCATTCTTTGTTAATTGAGGTATGCAAAATTCCATATTACTAGAGAGGAGGGTTGCTTGTAATTATTAAAAGTAGTTCAGTTTAAAAGCTTTAAAGTATAATGAAAGATTGATGTGAGAGCTTACAAGTTCATGGATCAAAAGCCTGCTTACTACTCTACCTAATGCCCTTCTGTAGTAGTAATAAAATTTTTTGAATTCTCTGACCAATTTACCTTTCTGCATCTTTTGAGGATTGTCATCTATGAATTTCCATAGTGCAGTAGAGGTTTGTGTCTATTGAAAGTAGTGTAGATTCAAAGTTTTAAGGTGTAGTGAAAGGTCGAAGTGAGAAGTGTCAAGTTTAAGAACCAGAAGCCTTACTAATCTTCTACTAATGTCCCTATTTAAGTAACAATATTTTTCTATATCTTCCGACCAAATTATCTCTCTTCGTCTTTAGAGGTTTCCTTATATGAATTTCCATAATGCAGTAGAAGAGGTTTTTTTTGTATGTGTTGAAGAGAGTTTAGTTTTAAAACGTAGTGAGGAATTGATGTGGTAGATTTAATGGACTAGAAGCCAGCTTACTGCTCTACTACTCATGTGCCTCTTTGAGAAGGCCCAAAAAGTTCTTGGAATTTTCTGAAATAATTGCCTCTCTGGTCCTTTTGAAGATTGGTATATGAACTTCCATAATGCAATAGAAGAGAATCGTTTGTATTTGCTAACAGTAGATTAAATTAAAAGTTTTAAAATTTAGTGAAAAATCGATGTGGGAAGTTACAAGTTCATGGACCAGAATCCTGCTTGTTACTTTACTACTAATGGCCCTTTTTGAGTACCAACAAAAAGTTTCGAATTTTCAGAACAAATTGCTTCTCTACATCCTTTGAAGATCGACGCATTAAATGACACTACAGGAGGTTCGCTTGTATTTATTGGTATTAAAGATGGGTGTGGGCGATTACAGATTCATGGTCCAGAAGCCTGCTTACAACTCGACACCTAACGTTTATTGCTCTTTTTAAGTAGCAATAAAATGTTTTGAATTTTCTAATCAAATTGCTTCCCTACAACCTTTGAGGAAAGCTTCATTAAACTCCAATAGTGGAAGTTCGTTAATACTTATTAATTTATTGTAAAGTAATAGTAATAGTAAAAACCAGAATCCTGCTTACTACCCGACTAATAATGCCTCTCTTTTCCTAGGAATGAAATGTTGTGAAATCACTGACCAAATTTCCTCTCTGCATCCTCCGATGTTGGTCTTATATGACTTACCATAGAGAAAGTTTATTTAGATTTATTAAAAGTGGTTTAGTTCACTAGTAATGTGTTACGAACCCATAACATTTTTGGAATTTTTGTGACCAAATTTTGCCTCTATGCTTCTTTTGAGGATTGGCGAATATGAACGTCTGTATTGTAATAGAGGAGGCTCGTTTGTACTTGCTAAAAGTGGATTAGTTTAAAATGCGGGACGTTACAATTTCATGGACCAGAAGCTTGCTTACTACTCTACTACTGTTGCCTCCTTTGAGTAGCAATAAAAGTTTTGAATTTTATGAGCAAATCGCTTCTATACATTTTTTGAGGATCGATGCATTAAATGGCACTACAGAAGGTGCGTTTGTATTTATTGAACACAGTTTAGTTCGAAAATTTTAAAATCTAGTGAAGGATGGGTATGGGAGGTTACAAGTACATGGTCTAGAAGCACCTTACTATTTACTATTTTATTACTATTGTATTACTCTACAACTCTACTACTAACGTCCCTCTTTAAGTAGCAATAAAATGTTTTGAATTTTCTGACGAAATTGCTTCTCTACTTCCTTTGTGGATCGCAGCATTAAATGACATGAGAGGAATTTTTTTTATCTATTAAAAACAGTTAATTTTAAAAATTTTAAAGTGTATTGAAGGATAGATGTAGGAGGAACCTGCCTACTGTTCTACTACTAATGTGCCTCTTTGTAAAAACACAATTTTTTTTGGGTTTTCTGACCAAGTTGGTTTGCTTGTATTAGTTGAAAGTAGTTTATTTTAAAAGTTATAAATTGTAGTGAAGGATTGATATGGGAGGTTACAAGTGAATGGACCAGTAGCCTGATTACTATTCTACTACTAAAATCCCTCTTTAAGTAGCAATAAAATGTCTTATTTTCAGAACAAATCACTACAGCCTTTGAGGATCGGCGCAATAACTCGCAATAGAGGAGGTTCGTGGGTATTTAACAAAAGCAATTTAGTTTCAACATTTTTAAGCTTAGTGAAGGATGGGTGTGGGAGGTTACCAGGTCATGGACCAGATGCCTGCTTACTACTCTACTACTAATAATCCTTTCTAAGAAACAATATATATTTTTAATTTTTGACCAAACTGTCTCTCTGCTTCCCTTAAGGGTTGCTGTGAGGGATCGATCGTAAATGTATAATTTTGGACATAAAATGGACCAGGAGCCTGCTTACTATTCTACTACTAAAATCGCTCTTTAAGTAGCAATAAAATGTCTTATTTTCAGAACAAATCACTACATCCTTTGAGGATCGGCGCAATAACTCGCAATAGAGGAGGTTCTTGTGTATTTAACAAAAGCAATTTAGTTTAAAAAATTTTAAGTTTAGTGAAGGATGGGTGTGGGAGGTTACAAGGTCATGGACCAGATGCCTACTTACTACTCTACTACTAATGTTCTTTTCTAAGAAACAATAATTTTTCTTGAATTTTTGACCAAATTGTCTCTCTGCTTCCCTTGAGGGTTGCTGTCAGGGATCGATCGTAATTGTATAATTTTGGACATAAAATGGACCAGGAGCCTGCTTACTATTCTACTACTAAAATCGCTCTCTAAATAGCAATAAAATGTCTTATTTTCAGAACAAATTACTAGATCCTTTGAGGATCGGCGCAATAACTCGCAATAGAGGAGGTTCGTGTGTATTTAACAAAAGCAATGGGTGTGGGAGGTTACAAGGTCATGGACCAGATGCCTGCTTACTACTCTACTACTAATGTTCCTTTCTAAGAAACAATAATTTTTCTTGAATTTTTGACCAAATTGTCTCCTCTGCTTCGCTTGAGGGCTGCTGTCAGGGATCGATCGTAAATGTATAATTTTGGACTTAAAATGGACCAGGAGCCTGCTTACTATTCTACTACTAAAATCGCTCTTTAAGTAGCAATAAAATGTCTTATTTTCAGAACAAATCACTACATCCTTTGAGGATCGGCGCAATAACTCGCAATAGAGAAGGTTCGTGTGTATTTAACGAAAGCAATTTAGTTTAAAAATTTTTAAGTTTAGTGAAGGAAGGGTGTGGGAGGTTACAAGGTCATGGACCAGATGCCTGCTTACTACTCTACTACTAATATTCCTTTCTAAGAAACAATTTTTTTTTATTTGTGGCCAAATTGTCTCTCTGCTTCCCTTGAGGGTTGCTGTCAGGGATCGATCGTAAATGTATAGTTTTGGACAAAAAATGGACCAGTGCTTACAATTCTACTACTAAAATCGCTCTTTAAGTAGCAATAAAATATCTTATTTTCAGAACAAATCACTACATCCTTTGAGGGTCGGCGCAATAAATCGCAATAGAGGAGGTTCGTGTGTATTTAACAAAAGCAATTTAGTTTAAACATTTTTAAGTTTAGTGAAGGATGGGTGTGGGAGGTTACAAGGTCATAAACCAGATGCCTGCTTACTACTCAACTATTAATGTTCCTTTCTAAGGAACAATAATTTTTTTTGAATTTTTGACTAAACTGTCTCTCTGCTTCCCTTGAAGGTTGCTGTCAGGGATCGATCGTAAATGTATAATTTTGGACATAAAATGAACCAGGAGCCTGTTTACTATTCTACTACTAAAATCGCTCTTTAAGTAGTAATAAAATGTCTTATTTTCAGAACAAATCACTACATCCTTTGAGGATCGGCGCAATAACTCGCAATAGAGGAGGTTCGTGTGTATTAAACAAAAGCAATTTAGTTTAAAAAATTTTAAGTTTAGTGAAGGATGGGTGTGGGAGGTTACAAGGTCATGGACCAGATGCCTGCTTACTACTCTACTACTAATGTTCCTTTCTAAGAAACAATAATTTTTCTTGAATTTTTGACCAAATTGTCTCTCTGCTTCCCTTGAGGGTTGCTGTCAGGGATCGATCGTAAATGTATAGTTTTGGACAAAAAATGGACCAGTGCTTACAATTCTACTACTAAAATCGCTCTTTAAGTAGCAATAAAATGTCTTATTTTCAGAACAAATCACTACATCCTTTGAGGATCGACGCAGTCACTCGCAATAGAGGAGGTTCGTGTGTATTTAACAAAAGCAATTTAGTTTAAACATTTTTAAGTTTAGTGAAGGATGGGTGTGGGAAGTTACAAGGTCATGGACCAGATGCCTGCTTACTACTCTACTACTAATGATCCTTTCTAAGAAACAATAATTTTTTTTAAATTTTTGACCAAACTGTCTCTATGCTTCCCTTGAGGGTTGCTGTGAGGGATCAATCGTAAATGTATAATTTTGGACATAAAATGAACCAGGAGCCTGATTACTATTCTACTACTAAAATCGCTTTTTTAGTAGCAATAAAATGTCTTATCTTCAGAATAAATCACTACATCCTTTGAGGATCGGCGCAATAACTCGCAATAGAGGAGGTTCGTGTGTATTTAACAAAAGCAATGTAGTTTAAAAATGTTTAAGTTTAGTGAAGGATGGGTGTGGGAAGTTACAAGGTCATGGACCAGATGCCTGCTTACTACTCTACTACTAATGTTCCTTTCTAAGAAACAATTTTTTTTTTATTTTTGACCAAACTGTCACCCTGCTTCTCTTGAGGGTTGCTGTCAGGGATCGATCGTAAATGTATAATTTTGGACATAAAATGGACCGGGAGCCTGCTTACTATTCTACTACTAAAATCGCTCTTTAAGCAGCAATAAAATGTCTTATTTTCAGAACAAATCACTACATCCTTTGAGGATCGGCGCAATAACTCGCAATAGAGGAGGTTCGTGTGTATTCAACAAAAGCAATTTAGTTTAAAAATGTTTAAGTTTAGTGAAGGATGGGTATGAGAGGTTACAAGGTCATGGACCAGATGCCTGCTTACTACTCTATTACTAATATTCCTTTCTAAGAAACAATAATTTTTCTTGAACTTTTGACCAAATTGTCTCTCTGCTTCCCTTGAGGGTTGCTGTCAGGGATCGATCGTAAATGTATAATTTTGGACATTTGGACATAAAATGGACCAGGAGCCTGTTTACTATTCTACTACTAAAATCGCTCTTTAAGTAGCAATAAAATATCTTATTTTCAGAACAAATCACTACATCCTTTGAGGATCGGCGCAATAAATCGCAATAGAGGAGGTTCGTGTGTATTTAACAAAAGCAATTTAGTTTAAACATTTTTAAGTTTAGTGAAGGATGGGTGTGGGAGGTTACAAGGTCATAAACCAGATGCCTGCTTACTACTCAACTACTAATGTTCCTTTCTAAGGAACAATAATTTTTTTTGAATTTTTGACTAAACTGTCTCTCTGCTTCCCTTGAAGGTTGCTGTCAGGGATCGATCGTAAATGTATAATTTTGGTCATAAAATGAACCAGGAGCCTGTTTACTATTCTACTACTAAAATCGCTCTTTAAGTAGCAATAAAATGTCTTATTTTCAGAACAAATCACTACATCCTTTGAGGATCGGAGCAATAACTCGCAATAGAAGAGGTTCGTGTGTATTTAACAAAAGCAATTTAGTTTAAAAAATTTTAAGTTTAGTGAAGGTTGGGTGTGGGAGGTTACAAGGTCATGGACCAGATGCCTGCTTACTACTCTACTACTAATGTTCCTTTCTAAGAAACAATAATTTTTCTTGAATTTTTGACCAAATTGTCTCTCTGCTTCCCTTGAGGGTTGCTGTCAGGGATCGATCGTAAATGTATAGTTTTGGACAAAAAATGGACCAGTGCTTACAATTCTACTACTAAAATCGCTCTTTAAGTAGCAATAAAATATCTTATTTTCAGAACAAATCACTACATCCTTTGAGGGTCGGCGCAATAAATCGCAATAGAGGAGGCTCGTGTGTATTTAACAAAAGCAATTTAGTTTAAACATTTTTAAGTTTAGTGAAGGATGGGTGTGGGAGGTTACAAGGTCATAAACCAGATGCCTGCTTACTACTCAACTACTAATGTTTCTTTCTAAGGAACAATATTTTTTTTTGAATTTTTGACTAAACTGTCTCTCTGCTTCCCTTGAAGGTTGGTGTCAGGGATCGATCGTAAATGTATAATTTTGGACATAAAATGGACCAGGAGCCTGCTTACTATTCTACTACTAAAATCGCTCTTTAAGTAGCAATAAAATGTCTTATTTTCAGAACAAATCACTACATCCTTTGAGGATCGGCGCATTAACTCGCAATAGAGGAGGTTCGTGTGTATTTAACAAAAGCAATGGGTATGGGAGGTTACAAAGTCATGGACCAGATGCCTGCTTACTACTCTACTACTAATGTTCCTTTCTAAGAAACAATAATTTTTCTTGAATTTTTGACCAAATTGTCTCTCTGCTTCCCTTGAGGGTTGCTGTCAGGGATCGATCGTAAATGTATAATTTTGAACATAAAATGGACCAGGAGCCTGTTTACTATTCTACTACTAAAATCGCTCTTTAAGTAACAATAAAATGTCTTATTTTCAGAACAAATCACTACATCCTTTGAGGATCGGCGCAATAACTCGCAATAGAGGAGGTTCGTGTGTATTTAACAAAAGCAATTTAGTTTAAACATTTTTAAGTTTAGTGAAGGATGGGTGTGGGAGGTTACAAGGTCATGGACCAGATGCCTGCTTACTACTCTACTACTAATGTTCCTTTCTAAGAAACAATAACTTTTCTTGAATTTTTGACCAAATTGTCTCTCTGCTTCCCTTGAGGGTTGCTGTCAGGGATCGATCGTAAATGTATAATTTTGGAACTAAAATGGACCAGGAGCCTGTTTACTATTCTACTACTAAAATCGCTCTTTAAGTAGCAATAAAATGTTTTATTTTCAGAACAAATCACTACATCCTTTGAGGATCGGCGCAATAAATCGCAATAGAGGAGGTTCGTGTGTGTTTAACAAAAGCAATTTAGTTTAAACATTTTTAAGTTTAGTGAAGGATGGGTGTGGGAGGTTACAAGGTCATAAACCAGATGCCTGCTTACTACTCAACTACTAGTGTTCCTTTCTAAGGAACAATAATTTTTTTTGAATTTTTGACTAAACTGTCTCTCTGCTTCCCTTGAAGATTGCTGTCAGGGATCGATCGTAAATGTATAATTTTGGACATAAAATGGACCAGGAGCCTGTTTACTATTCTACTACTAAAATCGCTCTTTAAGTAGCAATAAAATGTCATAGTTTCAGAACAAATCACTACATCCTTTGAGGATCGGCGCAATAACTCGCAATAGAGGAGGTTCGTGTGTATTTAACAAAAGCAATTTAGTTAAAAAAAATTTAAGTTTAGTGAAGGATGGGTGTGGGAGGTTACAAGGTCATGGACCAGATGCCTGCTTACTACTCTACTACTAATGTTCCTTTCTAGGAAACAATAATTTTTCTTGAATTTTTGACCAAATTGTCTCTCTGCTTCCCTTGAGGATTGCTGTCAGGGATCGATCGTAAATGTATAGTTTTGGACAAAAAATGGACCAGTGCTTACTATTCTACTACTAAAATCGCTCTATAAGTAGCAATAAAATGTCTTATTTTCAGAACAAATCACTACATCCTTTGAGGATCGGCGCAATAAATCGCAATAGAGGAGGTTCGTGTGTATTTAATAAAAGCAATTTAGTTTAAAAAATTTTAAGTTTAGTGAAGGATGGGTGTGGGAGGTTACAAGGTCATGGACCAGATGCCTGCTTACTACTCTACTACTAATGTTCCTTTCTAAGAAACAATAATTTTTTTTTAATTTTTGACCAAACTGTCTCTCTGCTTCTCTTGAGGGTAGCTGTCAGGGATCGATCGTAAATGTATAATTTTGGACATAAAATGGACCAGGAGCCTGTTTACTATTCTACTACTAAAATCGCCCTTTAAGTAGCAATAAAATATCTTATTTTCAGAACAAATCACTACATCCTTTGAGGATCGGCGCAATAAATCGCAATAGAGGAGGTTCGTGTGTATTTAACAAAAGCAATTTAGTTTAAACATTTTTAAGTTTAGTGAAGGATGGGTGTGGGAAGTTACAAGGTCATGGACCAGATGCCTGCTTACTATTCTACTACTAATATTCCTTTCTAAGGAACAATAATTTTTTTTTGAATTTTTGACTAAACTGTCTCTCTGCTTCCCTTGAAGTTTGCTGTCAGGGATCGATCGTAAATGTATAATTTTAGACATAAAATGGACCAGGAGCCTGCTTAGTATTCTACTTCTAAAATCGCTTTATAAGTAGCAATAAAATGTCTTATTTTCAGAATAAATCACTACAGCCTTTGAGGATCGGCGCAATAACTCGCAATAGAGGTTTCGTGTGTATTTAACAAAAGCAATTTAGTTTAAACATTTTTAAGTTTAGTGAAGGATGGGTGTGGGAGGTTACAAAGTCATGGACCAGATGCCTGCTTACTATTCTACTACTAATGTTCCTTTCTAAGGAACAATATTTTTTTTTTTTAATTTTTGACTAAACTGTCTCTCTGCTTCCCTTAAAGGTTGCTGCCAGGGATCGATCGTAAATGTATAATTTTGGACATAAAATGGACCAGGAGCCTGCTTACTATTCTACTACTAAAATCGCTTTATAAGTAGCAATAAAATGTCTTATTTTCAGAATAAAACACTACAGCCTTTGAGGATCGGCGCAATAACTCGCAATAGAGGTTTCGTGTGTATTTAACAAAAGCAATTTAGTTTAAAAATGTTTCAGTTTAGTGAAGGATGGGTGTGGGAGGTTACAAGGTCATGGACCAGATGCCTGCTTACTACTCTACTACTAATGTTCCTTTCTAAGACGCAATAATTTTTTTTGAATTTTTGACCAAATAGACACTGCTTCCCTTGAGGGTTGCTGTCAGGGATCGATCGTAAATGTATAATTTTCTACGTATATTCGTCGCATAGAAAAATTACATTTTCTACGCGGCTTATATTCTACATTTTTTATCTGATGTCATGTATGAAATTATCAGCATCAAACAACTTTATTTTTTGCCCACGTAGCGATTATTTATTATAAAATTCAAATAAAACACTTAAACATACAATGTGATTCATTTATTTATTTATTTAGCAGTATCGTATTAGTAGTTTTTGACTATATTAATAGTTTTAGTTACTTAGTTCTAATAATAATAGAAATGGTTTTTATAGCAAAGTCACTTATTTTATTTTTGTATTAAAGTTTATTTGCGGTACAGAAGGTATGTTTTATATACAGAGTAAATCATACTAGAAGATTGAGAATGAAATCTCATATTATTTGGTCGATTTTAAGAGGGGTCCCTCATACATGTGTATTACCTATGTAACTTCGTTAAAAAGTTACAGGGTGTTAAAATTAGAATTTTAGAATACATATGTCTTGATAATTCGGAAAGCTTAAGAGGTATTTTAGTACACACTCGCGAACTATCAATATTATAGATTCCAATTCCATTTCTTAGGGCTTGAATATTTTAACAAAAAATATTGATATGCGACACAATTCAAGCCATAATTAATGAAACTTTGATATTTTAAAAAATTGTAATGTTTCAAGATTCTGTTCTTAAACAGTGGTTTTTATTTATTGTCTCACAAGCAGTGCCTCTTATTAAATAACCTGAAGAGGGCTTATTTCTTCAGAGATGAATGGGGAATTGAAAAATTTAAATTCGTCTTTCGAGAAACCAATTCCTTTGCACACAAAACACATCAAATTTCAATAAAATATCTCTTTGGCTTTCCAAATTACCAAGACATAAGCATTTTGATATCCTAACTTCAACACCCTGTAACTTTTTAATAAAGCTCCATAGGTAACACAAATGTTTGACAGATCGCCATTAACGTAAACCAAAGGATATGACCCTGTATGTAAGACATACAGGGATGCACCCTGTATATAAGACATACCCTTCTCTAATGCAATTATAAACTTTAGAACATTAAAAATACATATCAAAAATAAAACTAAGTACAATTGCTATAATAACCCTTCATATTAGTAATTTTACTAAGTAACTAAAAGTACTAATATAGTCAAAAACTGCTAATATTTATCAAAGTAGTTTTTCTCTCTAATTTTGAGATGAGTAATCGATATTTCTACGTTCGCCATAAAAAATTAATTTGCGTTTGTTTAAATTTATTAAAAGTAGTTTAGTTTTAAAGTCTAGTGAAGGCTCGATGTGGGAGGTTACAAATTTATGGACCAGGAGCCTGCTTACTACTCTACTACTAATGTTCTGTAAGTAGCAATAAAATTTTTGGAATTTTCTGGTCAAATTGCCACTCTGCATCCGTCGAGGATTGCCTCATATGAATTTCCATATTGGTTAATAACCCCCAGTTCAAAATTTACCCAGCGGATACATCAACCCTAAACCGTTATTCAAGTGCACTTCGGGGCAGCATTAAACTCCTCGATCTGCAATTTGCCGAAATTATTTGAGTTTCGTATGTAAATAGCATCGGGAGTTGTCGGTTTTCTGGAAGTTTGACCCCATCAGTTTATCGCCGACAAAATTGCGCTGTTTACTTTAAGGTCGTAGGGCGTTCTCGAAAGTAATTCCATGTTGTCTTGCAGAATTGTTTTCGTTTTAGGAAAAGTTTAGTGTCGATTAGAGGAAAACACGCATTAACCGGATAAATTGTCCGTGCTTTATCAGCACTAATTGCCTGGGAAATCTCCTAGATATTAGGCCCGCAAAGTGGCTAATGGTGGTTCAGAAGTTGTGAAACTGTCTAGAGGGTAACTGACATTTAAGTCGCGTGGGCAACGAAGGCTTTTGAATAATTAGTGATTAATTTAATGACACTTAAAAAATACAAGAATAAAATTTTATTAATCCCCTGTCAGTTGATAGGTAGTAGTCTGCTGAAGTGATCGCCTCGACTATAGTAGTAGAAGTAGCAGGGCAAGCTCAGAGTAGTAATGCCTTGTCGTGATTGGTCGCCTCTGCTTCAACCTGATACTTTGAATTATTGAACACTTAATAGAATCGCTATTTTATAGCAGCGGTATAGGTAAAAGGTTGCTAACCTGATGATCGTCCATTTACACGAAAAATCCAAATTTCTTCTGCCCCTCTCTAACTCTACATGTTTTTTCTTTTGTCTTTAATGTGACAAATTTGCCTGAATATTTGTAGTTTAGGTAAAGTTGAAAATAGCAACAATTTTAGTAACTATATATCTACAAGCCCACCACTACAGCCCTTCTGATATCCTAATGGAATTTTAACATAAAAACATTCCAAATAGTCGAAATACGGACTTCAAAAATAGTTGTCGCATCTGTGGATTTTGAACTCGACTACCCATAAAATTGGGAAATTTTGTTCCTCTTTTTTGACTTGACAGTGATTATGTGTTTAACCGACATTTCTAGATATCTTTTATAGATGTTTCATTTTCGAATTGAAATATCTATCAGAGAAACTTCCAACATTCGGTAAGTTACCATCGACTTTATATATAAGAAAACTCCCTATATGGTAAAACGGATACTTCTTTAAAACTCTTATCAAAAATCCGCTCTGTTTTCAACTTTTGAACTCGAGTGTCCGTAAAGATTTGTTAGAAATTTAATCATTTAAACATGTGTCTTTTAAACGATTAACTTTAATCCATGTTTTCCACTTTTGAACTAGAATATCCGTGATACACTATTAAAATATCCCATCAGTTTTTAATAAACTTTATTTGACTTCATAAACTTTGTATGACGTAATCACAATCAAGTAACCAAATTTGGAAATTTGGTTACCTGATTGTGATTACGTCAATTTTATCGACATTCCTATAAACCTTTTATAGATGTTTCACTTTTATATTGAAATATCAGTCAGAGACTCTGCGAACATTCGGTAAGTTTCCCTCGACTTTATATATAAGAAAACTCCATATATCGTAAAACGGATACTTCTGTAAAACTCATATCAAAAATCCGTTCAGTTTTTAACTTTTAAACTCGAGTGTCCGCAAAGTTTTGTTAGAAATTAATATATTTAAAACACGTGTATTTCTAGAAAACTCATTGTTGTAATTAGCGTCCTTAAGTTGTAAGTTGTTGGTGAAGTTAGCAGGATTGGGACAAATAATGCACCTCTTCTTTATTCGAAAATGGTCGACGTTTCGACTACTTACTTAGTCTTCATCAGGGCTAAAACCCAGTAAGTTAAATGGTAACAAATCCCTGGGCCCAACATAAAATTGTAAATAATGTTTGTTAAATTATGGAACGTAAAATCCTATACCTCTATTACATCTATAAAATTGTAAAATTTAAAAAATTAAAAAAAAAAGAAAAAAAAAAATATACAGACAAATTGTAAAACAACTACAAGAATTAACATTAATGTACGCCTCAATGTTTACTGGTTACTTGGTACTGTCGGTAATTGTCAAATGTTAATTCTTGTAGTTGTTTTACAATTTGTCGGTATATTTATTTTTTTATTTTTTTTTAAATTTTTTAAATTTTTAAAATTTTATAGATGTAATAGATGTATAGGATTTTACGTTCCGTAATTTAACAAACATTATTTACAATTTTATGGTGGGCCCAGGGATTTGTTACCATTTAACTTATTGGGTTTAGCCCTGATGAAGACTAAATAAATAGTCGAAACGTCGGCCATTTTCGAATAAAGAAGAGGTGCATTATTTGTCCCAATCCTGCTAACTTCACCAACAACTTTCTAAAAAACGTTTAACTTTTAACCATGTTTTCCACTTTTGAACTAGAATATCCGTGATACACTATTAGAATATCCCATAAGTTTTTAATAAAGTTTATTACAAAGGACACACTCAATGTCACAATATGGGCGCTTCTGTATTACTCGTCATGTTTGTCCTGTTTTTGAATTTTGAACTCGAGTATCCATAAAATTTTATTGAACAATGTTTAAATTATTATTGACTTTATTATATTTAGGTCAATTTTGCTAATGCTGTACGTTTGAATCCGAGTATCCGCGGGACATTCTCAGAATAAAAGTTCACTTTTAATAAACTTTTAATTAAAAAACACCTCCACAAATATCAAATTACGGATAGTTCTTTAAAACTTTAGTTCAGATTAGCATTTTTTAGTTCTACTTCTGACCATTGAACAGGAGTATCAATAATAATTTATTGAGAAAAATTGTTACTTTTTTCGACTGGAATTCATAAATAAGTAGTTCAAATTTAATTCGAAAACGTTAAAATCTGAACAAAAATTTCTTTTAATGTTATGACTTCTATCGATATTGTACTTTTGAGTTCGTACATCCGTGAGACACTCTTAAAATATTCGGTCATTTCTAATTGATTTTTTTTTCATAGAGAACATCAAAATGGTTAAACACAGACGCTTATTACTTGTTTTATTTCTCAATTTTGACCTCAAGTATCCGTACAATTTTCCTGGAAAATTTGGTTAAATTTCCTCGACCTGAATATAATTAGGTCAATTTTATTTATATTGATAAAAAAATTTTATCGTAATTTATTTTTGAACCTGTAAGAATCCTGAAATGTCGAGTGTCCGTAAAAAGGGCGTATTGGGAAATTTGGATTTTAGGATGAATAGAATAAAACTTTACGTACAAGGTGTATCGAGTTTTGACTTTTGAACGAATGTCCGTAAACATTTCTAACAATACTTTGACTGCTTTGATTGAACTTTACTTAAGGAAACCATTTAAAAAATCAAACACTGACGTATATGGTACAATAATAAGTTTTTGTAAATTTTTCAGTTTTGTTCTTAAATACTTTCAGTTCAACAATTTCATTAACTTCTCTCACCCAAAGACATTTTTTCCAGCCTAATAACAGATAGTGGAATTTAATAAAAGGGTTTATATTTTTCAAGATATCAAAAACTTCAATTTTTTTCTAGTCAAGTGTGATTATCTTATAGTTCATTGTCTTAAATATAACCTGAAAAAATGCTGAACTAGAATATCCGTAATAGACTGCTAGAAAATCACATCAGTTTTTAATTAAAAAGAACACCCTCAATATACAAATACGGGCACTTCTCTATTACTCGTCATGATTGTTTGTCCTCTTTTTGACTTTTGAACTCGAGTATCCATAAAATTTTATTCAACAATTTTTAAATTGTTAGTGACTTTAATATATTAAGGTCAATTTTGCTAATGCTATATGTTTAAATCCGAATATCCGCGGCACATTTTTAGAATAATAGTTCAGTTTTAATAAAATTTTTACATAAAAAACACTCCCACAAATATCAAATTATGGATAGTCCTGACTATTGAACACGTGTATCGACAGTAATTTATTGAGAAAAATGGTTAGCTTTTCGTCTCGACGTAAAAATAAGTAGAACAAACTTAATGTTAAAATTTTGAAATTTCTACAAACATTTCTTTCCCTTTTATGACTTTTATCGATAAATTACTTTTGAGTTCGTACATCCGTGAGACACTCTTAAAATACTCGGTCACTTCTAATTGACTTTTACATAGAAAATATCAAAATGGCGAAACACAGATCCTCATTCCTTGTTTTATTTTTAAATTTTGATCTCAAGTATCCGTGCAACTTTTCTGGAAAATTTGGTTAAATTTCCTTGGCCTGATTATAATTAAGTTAATTTTATTCGTAGTGATAGAAAACTTTTATAGTAATTTATTTTTGAACTCGGATATCCTTGACAGAATCTTGAAATTTCGAGTGTCCGTAAAAGAGTATTGGGAATTTTGGTTTATTATTTTATGATGAATAGAATACAACTCTACATATCAGGTGTATCCAATTTTGACTTTTGAACCAATGTTCGTAAACAATTCTTGGAATACTTTGACTGCTCTGATGGAACTTTTACATAAAGTAACCCTTTAAAAAACGAAACACCGACGTATCTGGTACAATAATACATTTTTTTTAAATTTTTCAGTTTTGTACTTAAGTGTCCTTAAATACTTTCAATTCAACAATTTCATTAATTTTTCTCAGTTCAAATACATTTTTTCCAACCTAATAACATATAGTGGAATTTAATAAAAGGGTTTGTATTTTTCAATAAATCAGAAACCTCAGTTTTTCTAGTAAAGTATGGTTATCTTATAGTTTGTTTTATATATGAAATGTGATAGAAAATTCTCAACCTTCAGATGTTTAAACTGTACATCCTCAACATCTCTCTACATATTCTTCTTTTTTGCATTCGACCTGACAATTTTACCTAGTCGTAAAGTTGAAAATAACAACAATTTTAGCGACAATATACCTACAAGGTTACTACAACGGCGCTCCTGATATCCTGAACGAATTTTAAACCCAAATATCGAATTAAAAACAACCCAAATATCAAAATAGGGACACTTCGAAAATAGTTGTCGCATCGATGGATTTTGAACTCGACTATCCATAATACTGGGAAATTTTGTTCCACTTTTTTGACTTGATTGTGATCATGTCAGTTTTATCGACAATCTTAGATATCTTTTATGGATGTTTCACTTTTTAATTGAGACTCTTCAAACATTTGGTAAGTTCTCATGAACTTTATATATAAGAAAACTCCATATATCGCAAAACGGATACTTTTGTAAAACTCATATCAAATATACGTTCTGTTTTTAACTTTTGAACTCGAATGTCCGTAAAGTTTGGTTATAAATTTAAACATTTAAACCATGTGTCTTTCTAGAAAGCGTTTAACTTTAATCCATGTTTTCCACTTTTCAACTAGAAGATCCATGATACACTCACACACACACACATAAGTAAAATATCCCATCTATTTTTAATAAACTTTATTACAAAGGTCACCCTCAATGCACAATACGAGCACTTCGTCGTAAGGTTTGTTCCTTCTCTTTTGAGCTCGGGTATCCATAAAATTTCAATGAACAAATTTTTAAATTATTATTGACTTTAATATATTTAGGTCAATTTTACTTATTTTTTACTTTTGAATTAGAATATCCGTGGCACCCTATTAGAATATCCCATCAGTTTTTAATAAAATGTATTAAAAAGGACACACCCATTGTCACAATACGGGCACTTCCGTATTACTCGTCATGTTTGTCTTCTTTTTGACTTTTGAACTCGAGTATCCATAAAATTTTATTGAACAATTTTTAAAGTATTATTGACTTTATTATATTTGGGTCAATTTTGCTAATGCTATACGTTTGAATCCGAATATCCGCGGCACGTTCTTAGAATAATAGTTGAGTTTTAATCAAATTTTTACATAAAAAATACCTCCACAAATATCAAATTATGGATAGTTCTGGGAAACCTAAGTTGCATTTTTTAGTACTACTTCTGATCATTGAACCCCAGTATCCGCAATAATTTATTGATAAAGTAAGTTTATTTGCTTTTTGCTTTGATTAGCTTTTTCAACTTGAATATACATATAACAAACTTAATTTTAAAATGTTGAAATCTCTACAAATATTTCTTTCACTTTTATGACTTTTGTCGATATTTTACTTTTGAGTTATACGACGCATTTATTTCTTTATTTCTGATTTTTATTCCGACTATCCATAAATTTGGAAATTTTGTTTTGTTTACTTGAGTGTGATTACGTCAATTTTATCGACATTCCTAGAAATCTTTTATAGATATTTCACTTTTGTAATGATATATCCGTCAGAGACTCCTCGAACATTCGCTAAATTCCCATCAACTTTATATATAAGAAAACTCCATATATCACAAAACGGATATTTGTGTAAAACTCTTATCAAAGATCCGCTCTGTTTTCAATTTTTGAACTCGTGTCCGTAAAGTTTTTTTAGAAATTTGAACCTTCAAAACATATCTTTCTAGAAAACGTTTAATTTTTATCCATGTTTTACTTTTGAACTAGAATATCCGTGATACACTGTTAGAATATCCCATCGGTTTTTAATAAAATTTATTACAAAGAACACCCTCAATGTCACATTATGGGCACTTCTGTATTACTCGTCATGTTTGTTTGACCTCTTTTTGAGATTTGAACTCGAGTATCCATAAAATTTTCTTCAACAATTTTTAAATTGTTAGTGACTTTAATATATTAAGGTCAATTTTGCTAATGCTATATGTTTAAATCCGAATATCCGCGGCACATTTTTAGAATAATAGTTCAGTTTTAATCAAATTTTTACATAAAAAACCCTCCGACAAATATCAAATTATGGATAGTCCTGACTATTGAACACGTGTATCGACAGTAATTTATTGAGAAAAATGGTTAGCTTTTTCGACGTAAATATAAGTAGAACAAACTTAATGTTAAAAGTTTGAAATTTCTACAAACAATTCTTTCCCTTTTATGACTTTTATCGATAATTTACTTTTGAGTTCGTACATCCGTGAGACACTCTTAAAATACTCGGTCACTTCTAATTGACTTTTACATAGAAAATATCAAAATGGCGAAACACAGATCCTCATTCCTTGTTTTATTTTTAAATTTTGATCTCAAGTATCCGTGCAACTTTTCTGGAAAATTTCGTTAAATTTCCTTGGCCTGATTATAATTATGTTAATTTTATTCGTAGTGATAGAAAACTTTTATAGTAATTTATTTTTGAACTCGGATATCCTTGACAGAATCTTGAAATTTGGAGTGTCCGTAAAAGAGTATTGGGAATTTTGGTTTATTATTTTATGATGAATAGAATACAACTCTACATATCAGGTGTATCCAATTTTGATGCACCTGATGAATGTAGTAGAAAATTCTCAACCTTCAGATGTTTAAACTGTACATCCTCAACATCTCTCTACATATTCTTCTTTTTTGCATTCGACCTGACAATTTTACCTAGTCGTAAAGTTGAAAATAACAACAATTTTAGCGACAATATACCTACAAGGTTACTACAACGGCGCTCCTGATATCCTGAACGAATTTTAAACCCAAATATCGAATTAAAAACAACCCAAATATCAAAATAGGGACACTTCGAAAATAGTTGTCGCATCGATGAATTTTGAACTCGACTATCCATAATACTGGGAAATTTTGTTCCACTTTTTTGACTTTATTGTGATCATGTCAGTTTTATCGACAATCTTAGATATCTTTTATAGATGTTTCAATTTTGAATTGAAGTATCCGTCAGAGACTCTTCGAACATTTGGTAAGTTCTCATGAACTTTATATATAAGAAAACTCCATATATCGCAAAACGGATACTTTTGTAAAACTCATATCAAATATACGTTCTGCTTTTAACTTTTGAACTCGAATGTCCGTAAAGTTTGGTTATAAATTTAAACATTTAAAACATGTGTCTTTGTAGAAAGCGTTTAACTTTAATCCATGTTTTCCATTTTTCAACTAGAAGATCCATGATACACTCACACACACACACACTCAAAAGTAAAATATCCCATCTATTTTTAATAAAATTTATTACAAAGGTCACCCTCAATGCACAATACGAACACTTCGTCGTAAGGTTTGTTCCTTCTCTTTTGAACTCGAGTATCCATAACATTTTTTTGATAAATTTTTATAGTATTATTGACTTTATTATATTTAGGTCAATTTTGCTAATTCTATACGTTTGAATCCGAATATCCGCGGCACATTCTTAGAATAATAGTTGTGTTTTATTCAAATTTTTACATAAAAAAAACTCCGGCACAAATATCAAATTATGGATAGTTCTGGAAACCTCGTTGCTTTTTTTAGTTCTACTTCTGACCATTGAACACGTGTATCCGTTAGATTTTTCGAATTGAATATAAGTATAACAAACTTAATTCTAAAATGTTGAAACCTCTATAAATATTTCTCTTACTTTTATGACTTTTTTCGATAATTTACTTTTGAGTTCGTACATCCTTGAGACACACTTAAAATATTCGTTAAATTCTGATTGACTTTTTGTCATATAAATTATCAAAATTGCGAAAAACAGATGTTTCTGAAAAACTCGGCACATTTATTTCTTTATTTCTGATTTTGATTACAAATATCCATAAAATTGGGAAATTTGGTTACCTGAATGTGATTACGTCACTTTTATCGACATTTCTATAAATATTTTATAGATGTTTCACTTTTGTCTTGAAATATGAGTCAGAGATTCTTCGAGCAATCTGTAAGTTCCCATCGACTTTATACATAAGATAACTCTATATATCGTAAAACGGATACTTCTGTAAAACTGTTATCAAAAATCCATTCTGTTTTCAACTTTTAAAATCGAGTGTCCGTAGAGTTTTGTTAGAAATTTCAACCTTCAAAACGTGTCTTTCTAGAAAATGTTTAAAATTGATCCATGTTTTCCACATTTGAACTAGAATATCCGTGATACACAATTAGAATATGAAATCAGTTTTTAATAAAATTTATTACAAAGGACAACCTCAATGTCACGATACGGACACTTCTGTATTACTCGTCACATTTTTTTGTTCTTTTTGACTCTTGAACTGGAGTATTCATAAAATTTTATTGAACAATTTTTAAATTATTATTGACTTTCTTATATTTAGGTCAATATTGCTAATTCTATACGTTTGAATCCGAATATCCGCGGCACATTCTTAGAATAATAGTTAAGTTTAATCAAATGTTTACATAAAAAAACACCTCCACGAATATCAAATTATGGATAGTTCTGGAAAACTTGTTACATTTTTTTAGTTCTACTTCTGACCATTGAACACGAGTATCCGCAATAATGTATTGAGAAAAATGGTTAGCTTTTTCGACTTGAATATAGGTAGAACAAACTTAATTCTACAATATTGAAATCTCTACAAACATTTTTTTTACATCTATTACTTGAAACACTTTTAAAATATTCGATAAATTCTAATTCTCTCTTTTCATAGAAAACATCAAAATGTATTCATTTATTTATTTCTGATTTTTTTTTATAAATTTTGGTAATTTTCTTAACTTGATTGTGATTACGTCAATTTTATCGACATTCCTAGAACTCTTTTATAGATGTTTCACTGTTGTATTGAAATACCCGTCACTCTTCAAACATTCGGTGAGTTCTCGTCGAATTTGTATCTCAGAAAAGGGCAAATATCGTAAAACAGATAACTCTGTAAAACTTTTATCATAGAGCCGTTCTGTTTTGGACTTTGAACTCGAGTGTCTTTAGAGTTTTGTTAGAAACTTAATCTTCAAAACGTGTGTCTTTCTAGAAAATGTTTACCTTTTATCCATGTTTTACATTTGAACTAGAATCTCCGCGAAGAAATATTAGAATATTCCATTACATATGAAGGAAAATATTAGAATATTCCATTACATATTACAAGGGATACCCTCAATGTCACAATACGAATAAAATTTGTATTACTCTTCACATTTATCTGTTCTTTCTGACTTTTGAACTCGAGTATCCATAAAACTTTATTGAACAATTTTAAAGTTATTATTGACTTCATTATATTTAGGTCAATTTTGCTAATGAAATACGTTTGAATCCGAATATCCGCAGGGCATACTTAGAATAATAGTTGAGTTTTAATCAAATTTTGTACATAAAAAACACCTCAACAAATATCAAATTATGGATAGTTCTGGAAAAGTTAGTTGCATTTTTTAGTTCTACTTCTGATCATTGAACAGGAGTATCCACAATAATTTATTGCGAAAAATGGTTATTTTTTCCGACTTGAATTCATAAATAAGTAGTTCAAATTTAATTCTAAAACGTTCAAATCTGAACAAAAATTTCTATAAATTTCTTTTAATGAAATTTCTGAAAATTTCTTTTAATGTTATGACTTCTATCGATATTGTACTTTTGAGTTCGTACATCCGTGAGACACTCTTAAAATATTCGGTCACTTCTAATTAACTTTCTTCATAGAAAACATCAAAATGGCGAAACAGAGACCATTATTAATTGTTTTATTTCTGAATTTTGATTTCAAGTATCCGTACAATATTCCTGGAAAATTTGATTAAATTTCCTGGGCCTAATTTTAATTAGGTCAATTTTATTATTTATTTTTGAACTCGAATATCGATGTTTGGAAACTTGGTTTATTATTTTGGCATGAATAGAATAAAAATCTACGTGTACGGTGCATCGAGTTTTGACTTTTGAAGCTCTGTTAGTAAACACTTATTGGAACACTTCGGCTGCTCTGATTGAAAACCCTTTAAAAAACCAAACACCGACGTATCTTGTAAATAATAAATTTTCAGTTTTGTGCTTAAGTGTCCTTAAATACTTTCAATCCAACAATTTCATTAACTTCCCTCAGTTCAAATACATTTTTTTCAAAGGGTTGTTATTTTTCAATAAATGACTTGCTCTTGAACTCTAGTATCCGTAAAAGTCTATTGGAAAGTTTGATTAATTCATCTATATTAGATAATAATTTCACCAGGCCAAACTAGCCAATATTGACACTCCTAGAAAAATGTTCATTTTTAATTTTGACCATTGAACACGTGTATCCGTAATAATTTATTGAGTAAAATGTTTAGCCTTTTGATGACTTGAATATAAGTAGATCAAATTTAATTCTAAAATGTTGTCAATTTTATTCATATTGATAGAAAACTTTTATCGCAATTTATTTTTGAACTCGGATATCCATGTCAGATTCTTGAAATTTGTGTCGGTAAAAGAATATTGGGAAACCGGTTCATCATTCTAGGAAGATTCTCAACCTTATAAGAGATAGCGGAATTTAATAAAATGGTTTTCATTTTTCAATGAATGACTTGGTCTTGAATTCTAGTGTCCGTAAAAGTCTATTGGAAAGTTTGATTAATTCGTCTATATTAGATAATAATTTCACCAGGCCAAACTAGCAAATATTGAAACTCCTAGAAAACTGTTCACTTTTCTTCATTTTTTATTTTGAACTTGAGTGTCCCTGAAAATGTAACCGATTTGCTTTCGACGTGAATGTACTTCGTAGGCCGACAAAATATTCGAAGATCAATCAAAAACCATCAATTTTACTTCAATTTTTTAGTCTTACATTTTGAACTTGACTATCCTTTAACATTTGGTCACTTTTTAACGAATTACTACACAAAGGAGTTTATTCAATTATCAAATACTCGCATTTTTGACCAACTCATTTATTTGTTATTTTCCACCTTTGAACTGAAGTGTTCGTAAACGTCTCTTAGGAATTTTAGTTACAAAGCTAATAGTTCTCAAAGGCGCCATTTATATTTTTGTATGACATTCCAATAGGTTGTTTTCGCCAATTTTTCATACATGAATATTACAATACAGCTCGGTGACTCGAAATAGCCAATATGCTACAAAATGCAAAACTTCTGCTTCAAAGAAGAATTTTCCTTTTTTTTTGCTCGTTCAACAAACCCTCATTCTTTTCCACTGACCGTGAAATATTACAATGTATAATGTATATAATGCCCCCCTGGCTCCGAAACGAACCGCCTATCTTCACCTTTCGTGAATTCCTAACGCGCTATTTTCATTTAATATGAAATATTTATGTTTTTGCCAACCGGATACGATCCATATTCAGTAATAATTCAGAAAATTTGCAAACAGGCACCTCGTATATTTTGTCAATTCGGTTTATTGCCCGAGACGTAGCCTCTCCTTATGGAACCACTTTTTCATACCATTACCGGGCATAGACAGATTATGAATTATGCTGAAACATGGGGACCTAAATTGTTCTGATCGAAACTCGGAAATTAATTAAACCGGGTATACGGCTACTAATAATATATTACCTTGGATGGCCTGGGAAGCGCTAATATTCCCCATACTGCCGAAATAATTGGTTAAACATCATCCACATTTGAAATTAAACCGCAGGATAAATTATTATAATGTTGGTGTTTATTTGGTTTGAACTCGCCTAAACATGCATTACACAATCGTCGCCCTAAATATCGAGTATTTCAGTCGGTTGCCAAGGGTCAAGAGTAGAGAGAGAGAGGCCGTGTATCAAACAACAGCCCCAAAGCTGAGAAGCAGTCGAAGAATTTCAATCAGCATCCCCTAGAGAATTCCGTATAGTAAATTAAAAACAAACTAAGGCCAAGAAAGAGCGCGGTCCACTGGGAAAAATCCTTGTTTTCCGACTAGAAATAAAGGAAAACGTGTTGTCTGCTGACCGACATTTTAAAGACGGCTAAGGAAATTTCTCCTTAAATGCAGGAAATATTGCAATAAAAATTGCAGGAATTATTGTAGCGATTAACCAGCTAATAGACCAGAAGAGTCCTAGATCACTAATTACTTCTACTCTATATCACTTAAAAAGTAGTTTCTTTCCTAGAGATGGGGCAGCCCAAAGCTTGTTAATATGGAGGAGCTTTCTCTGATTACATGTCCGGTTCTTCATTAATCTTAATCAGTTCCTCCCTTATTTATAAAGGGGTATTGGATTATCAACGGTATAATCAACTTTATGTATAGTATGTCTCCTTAAATACTCAATGATGGCTTTAAAACTACCTCTTTTCTTTTGTTTGTATACTGCAGGCTTCAGCTGGTAACTTCTTATATGAAAGAATGTTTCTTTCGGTGCTGACACACAAACTTCGTTCCATCATTTGGGTTTACCCAGTGTCATGTACCTCTCACTAGGTTTTTAGTCAGTGATTACAGACAGCTCAAAGGCTCTGGGAATGCTTTAAAACTCCATTTTTTTGTTTCAGTTTTGTTTTGTATCGTGCAGGCTTCAATTTGATCTATTTATATTCAAGTCAAAAAGGCTAATAATTTTTCTCAATAAATTAATACGGATACTCCTGTTCAATGGTCAGAAGTAGAATAATCAGAGGCACTTTTCCAGAACTATCCATAATTTGAAATTTGTGGGGGTGATTTTGTATGTAAGAATATGATTAAAACTGACCTATTATTCTAAAATTGTGCCGCGGATTCAAACGTAGAGCATCAACAAAATTGACCTAATTATATCAAATTTAATACTAGTTTTCGGAAAGTGTCTGTGTTTCGCCAATTAATTTAATTAGAAATTACCACTTGTTTTAAGAGTCTCTCGCGGATGTTCGAGTTCAAAAGTAAAAAATCGTTAAAAGTGGAAAAACACCTCGGTATGACTTGGTTTCATTTAGGTCGAAAAATAATAACCATATTTTACAATAAATTTTATGGATACTCAAAAGCGAAAAAGGAAATAATAATTGCGACGATCTTGTGGAAATGTGTCCATAGTTTGTTATGTGGATTGTTTTTTTTTTGTCCGATGGAGTAATTTGAAGCTGATTGAATATTCCAAAAAAAATATTACGGACATTTGAGTTCAAAGGTAAAAATTTGATAAAAATGAGAAAATATTTCCAAATTTCAAGGCTTCGGGGATTTAAATTGATTAATTTCATTAAGGGCGAGAAATAGTGAACCTATCTTACAATAATTTTTATGGATATTCGAGTTCAAAGTCGAAAACGGAAATAGTAATTGCGACGATCTTGTCTGATGATCCAAGAATCTGTCAGGGATATTCAAGTTCAAAGGTAAAACATCGCTAACAGTGAGACACTTTCTACGAAGGGCAGCAATAGAATGGTATAAATTATGAATCTATTTATATTGATGTCGACAAATACTAACCAAAATTTCAATAAAATGCCACGGATAGAAAAGTTTAAAACTTATAAATAAAACTAATAAATGCTATTAATTTTCCAGAAATGCGCGTATTTTGATAACGGGATTGTTTTTCTTATATGCAAACATGATTAGAACTGGCCGAATACTCCCAGTAAAATTTTACGGATATTCGAGTTCAAAGGTAAAAAATATAATAAATAAATTCAGGTTTTCTAAAAGTGTTTGTTGTCTAAAAGTTGAAATCGGAAATAATGATTGCGACGATCTTGTCGAGATTTGTCCATAGTTTGTTTTTTGTTCGATCCAATAATTTGACTAAAACTGATCTAACATTCCAAGATCACGGATATTCGAGTTCAAAGGTGAGACATCGCTAACAGTGAGATTTTCAAGGAAGGGCAACAATAGAATGGTATAAATTACGGATCTATTTTTATTGATGTCGACAAATACTAACCAAAATGTTTAATGAAATTTCACGGATATACAAGTTCAAAAGTTATAATTAATACTAATAAGTGTGATTAGTTTTCCAGAAATGAGCGTATTTTGGCACCAAGATTGTTTTTCTATGTGCAAACTTTATGTGCAAACTTGATTAGAACTGGCCGAATATTCCTAGTAAAATTTTTAAGGATATTCGAGTTCAAAAGTAAAAAATATAATGAATAAATTCAGGTTTTCTAAAAGTGTTTTACCATTTGAAGTTTTTTATGTAAAATTTCAAATAGAACTGACAGAATATTTCAAGGATATTCAAGTTCAAAGGTAAAAGATCCATAAAGGTGAGAAGTATTCTGGTGCTTCAACAGTTTGGAGGGTTTCTATTTATCTAAATACTAAAGTAAATTTTTCACGGATACCTACTCGATTGTAAGTCGAAAATAAAACAAATAAATGCATCTTCTTTTTCGGAAGTGTCTATGTTTTGCAAATTTATTGACAATTATTGAAAAAATTCAATTAAAAATGCCAACTAATTCTAAAGATCTCTCGCGGATGTTCGAGTTCAAAAGCAAAAATGTCGATAAAAGTGAGAAAATGCTGCGGTATTTTAACATCTATAGGGTTTAAATTGATCTAGTTTCATTAAGGTCGAGAAAGAGAGATCATATTTAACAATGAATTTTATGGATACTCAAGTTAAAAGTCGAAAACGGAATTAATTGCAACGATCTTGTCGAAATGTGTCCATAGTCTGATATGTGGGGTGTTTTTTATTCTATCGAATAATTCGATTGAGACTGACCTAACATTCTAAGAATCTGTCGCGGATATTCAAGTTCAAAGATAAAAGCACCGCTAACAGTGAGACTTTCTAGGAAAGGCGACAATAGAATGGTATAAATTACGGATCTATTTTTATTGATACTAACCAAAATTTTTAAAAAAATTTCACGGATATACAAGTTCAAAAGTTATAATTAATACTAATAAATACGATTAGTTTCCCAGAAATGCACGTATTATGGCCACGAGGTTTTTTTATGTGCTAGTTTGATTAGAACTGGCCGAATATTCCCAGTAAAATTTTACGGATATTCGAGTTCAAAACTAAAAAATATAATGAGTAAATTCAGGCTTTCTAAAAGTGTTTTACCATTTGACGTTTTTTTTTACGTAAAGTTTCATATATAACTTACAGAATATTTCAAGGATACTCAAGTTCAAAGGTAAAAGATCGATAAAGGTGAGAAATATTCTTGGCACTTGAACAGTTTGGAGGATTTGTATTTGTCTACCAATAAATATAAAAAATATAACAACATTTTTTCATGGATACTCGATTTTAAGTCGAAAATAAAACAAATTAATGCAACTTCTGTTTCGGAAGTGTCTATGTGTCGCCATTTATTGACAATTGTTGTAAAAATTCAATTAGAAATTACCACTTATTCTAAGGATCTCTAGCGGATATTCGAGTTCAAAAGCAAAAAAGTCAATAGAAGTGAGAAAATACCACGGTATTTTAACATTTATAGGGTTTAAGTTGATCTTCTTCATTCAGGTCTAGAAAAAGAGATCATATTTAACAATAGGTTGTATAGATACTCAAGTTCAAAGTCGAAAACGGAAATAATAATTGCGGTTATCTTGTCGAAATGTGTCCATAGTTTGACATGTGGAGTGTTTTGTGTTCAATCGAATAATTCGATTGAAAATGACCTAACATTCCAATAACATTCACGGATATTCGAGTTCAAAGGTAAAACATCGCTAACAGTGAGAGACTTTCTAGGAAGGACAACAATAAGAATGCAATAAATTATGGATCTATTTATATTGATGTCGACAAATACTAACCAAAATTTTCAATAAAATTTCACGGATATACAAGGTCAAAAGTTATAAATAATTCTAACAAATACGATTAGTTTTCTAGAAATGCGCATATTTTAGCATCGGGATTGTTTTTTTTATATGAAAACTTGATTAGAACTGGCCAAATATTCCCAGTAAAATTTACGGATATTTGAGTTAAAAAGTATAACGAATAGATTCAGGTTTTCTAAAGGTTTTTTATGTAACTATATGTATTTTATTGAACGTTTTTTATGTAAAATTTCAAATGAAACTGACAGAATATTTCAAAAATATTCAAGTTCAATGGTAAAAGATCGACAAAGGTGAGAAATATTCTTGGTACTTCAACAGTTTGGAGGGTCTCTATTTATCTAAATACAAAAGTTAACCAAATTTTTTCACGGATACCTACTCGATTTCACGTCGAAAATAAAACAAATAAATGCAACTCCTGTTTCAGAACTGTCTGTGTTTCGCCTTTTATTGACAATTATTGTAAAAATTCAATTGGAAATTACCACTTATTCTAAGGATCTCTCACGAATGTTTGAGTTCAAAGAAAAAAAGGCGATAAAAGTGGAAAAAATACCTCGGTATGTTAACATTTATATGAATTTGGATTGATCTAATTTCATTCAGGTCGAGAAAGAGAGACCACATTTCACGATAAATTCTATGGATACTCAAGTTCAAAGTCGAATACGGAAATAATAATTGCGGGTATTTTGTCGAAAAGCTTGATATGTGGGTTGTTTTTTTGTTCGATCGAAAAATTCAATTGAAACTGACCGAACATTCCAAGAATCTGTCACGGATATTCGAGTACAAAGGTAAAACATCGCTAACTGTGAGAGACTTTATAGGAAGGGCAACAATAGAATGGCATAAATTATGGATGTATTTATATTGATGTCGACAAATACTAACCAACTTTTTCTATAAAATTTCACGGATATACATGTTCAAAATTTATAAATAATACTGATAAATGCGATTGGTTTTCCAGAAATGCGCGTATTTTGGCATCGGAATTGTTTTTTATATGCAAACTTGATTAGAACTGACCGAATATTCCCAGTAAAATTTTACGGATATTTGAGTAAAAAAGTAAAAAATATAACAAATAGATTCAGGTTTTCTAAAAGTATTTTACGATTCGAGGTTTTTTTGTGTAAAATTTCAAATAGAACTGACAGAATATTTCAAGGATATTCAAGTTCAAAGGTAAAATATCGTTAAAGGTGAGAAATATTCTTGGTACTTCAAACAGTTTGGAGGGTTTCTATTTATCTATCTATTTTTTTCACGGATACTCGATTTTAAGTCGAAAATAAAACAAATTAATGCATCTCCTTTTTCTGAAGTGTCTGTGTGTCGCCATTTATTGACAATTATGGTAGCTGTTCAATTAGAAATTACTAGTTACTCTAAGGAGGATCTCTAACGGATATTCCAGTTCAAAAGCAATAAAGTCGATAAAAGTTAGAACATTCCTCGGCATTTTAACATTTATGGGGTTTAAATTGATCTAGTTTCGTTCAGGTCGAGAAAGAGTGATCATATTTAACAATAAACTTTATGGATACTCAAGTTCAAAGTTGAAAACGGAAATAAAAATTGCGGTTATCTAGTCGAAATGTCTCCATAGTTTTATATGTGGAGTGTTTTGTCTTCAATCAAATAATTCGATTGAAAGTGACCCCACATTCCAAGAATCTGTCACGGATACTCGAGTTCAAAGGTAAAACATCGCCAAGAGTGAGAGACTTTCTACGAAGGGCAGCAATAGAATGGTATAAATTATGAATCTATTTATATTGATGTCGACAAATACTAACCAAAATTTCAATAAAATTCCACAGATAGAAAAGTTGAAAACTTATAAATAAAACTAATAAATGCTATTAATTTTCCAGAAATATGCGTATTTTGATAACGGTATTGTTTTTCTTATATGCAAACATGATTAGAACTGGCCGAATACTCCCAGTAAAATTTTAAGGATATTCGAGTTCAAAGGTAAAAAATATAATAAATAAATTCAGGTTTTCTAAAAGTGTTTGTTGTCTAAAAGTTGAAATCGGAAATAATGATTGCGACGATCTTGTCGAGATTTGTCCATAGTTTGTTTTTTGTTCGATCCAATAATTTGACTGAAACTGACCTAACATTCCAAGACCACGGATATTGGAGTTCAAAGGTGAGACATCGCTAACCGTGAGACTTTCTAGGAAGGGCAACAATAGAATGGTATAAATTACGGATCTATTTTTGTTGATGTCGACAAATACTAACCAAAATGTTTAATAAAATTTCACGGATATACAAGTTCAAAAGTTATAATTAATACTAATAAGTGTGATTAGTTTTCGAGAAATGAGCGTATTTTGGCACCGAGATTATTTTTTCTATGTGCAAACTTTATGTGCAAACTTGATTAGAACTGGCCGAATATTCCCAGTAAAATTTTTAAGGATATTCGAGTTCAAAAGTAAAAAATATAATGAATAAATTCAGGTTTTCTAAAAGTGTTTTATCATTTGAATTGTTTTTTATCTAAAATTTCAAATAGAACTGACAGAATATTTCAAGTTCAAAGGTAAAAGATCGATAAAGGTGAGAAGTATTCTTGGTAATTCAACAGTTTGGAGGGTTTCTATTTATCTAAATACTAAAGTTAACAAAATTTTTCACGGATACCTACTCGATTTTAAGTCGAAAATAAAACAAATAAATGCATCTTCTTTTTCGGAAGTATCTATGTTTTGCAATTTATTGACAATTATTGAAAAAATTCAATTAGAAATGCCAACTAATTCTAAAGATCTCTCGCGGATGTTCGAGTTCAAAAGCAAAAATGTCGATAAAAGTGAGAAAATGCTTCGGTATTTTAACATCTATAGGGTTTAAATTGATCTAGTTTCATTAAGGTCGAGAAAGAGAGATCATATGTCACAATAAATTTTATGGATACTCAAGTTCAAAATCGAAAACGGAATTAATTGCAACGATCTTGTCGAAATGTGTCCATAGTCTGATATGTGGGGTGTTTTTCATTCTATCGAATAATTCGATTGAGACTGACCTAACATTCTAAGAATCTGTCGCGGATATTCAAGTTCAAAGATAAAAGCACCGCTAACAGTGAGACTTTCTAGGAAAGGCGACAATAGAATGGTATAAATTACGGATCTAT
Organism: Taphrorychus bicolor; assembly: GCA_951812265.1. Taxonomy (NCBI): domain Eukaryota; kingdom Metazoa; phylum Arthropoda; class Insecta; order Coleoptera; family Curculionidae; genus Taphrorychus; species Taphrorychus bicolor. Next base: position 19,769,240 of record OX638303.1, read on the forward strand.
TTTTATTGATACTAACCAAAATTTTTAAAAAAATTTCACGGATAATACAAGTTCAAAAGTTATAATTAATACTAATAAATACGATTAGTTTCCCAGAAATGCACGTATTATGGCCACGAGGTTTTTTTATGTGCTAGTTTGATTAGAACTGGCCGAATATTCCCAGTAAAATTTTATGGATATTCGAGTTCAAAACTAAAAAATATAATGAATAAATTCAGGCTTTCTAAAAGTGTTTTACCATTTGACGTTTTTTTACGTAAAATTTCAAATATAACTGACAGAATATTTCAAGGATACTCAAGTTCAAAGGTAAACGATCGATAAAGGTGAGAAATATTCTTGGCACTTGAACAGTTTGGAGGATTTGTATTTGTCTACCAATAAACATAAAAAATATAACAATATTTTTTCACGGATACTCGATTTGAAGTCGAAAATAAAACAAATTAATGCAACTTCTGTTTCGGAAGTGTCTGTGTCGCCATTTATTGACAATTGTTGTAAAAATTCAATTAGAAATTACCACTTATTCTAAGGATCTCTCGCGGATGTTCGAGTTAAAAAGCAAAAAAGTCAATAGAAGTGAAAAAATACCACGGTATTTTAACATTTATAGGGTTTAAGTTGATCTTCTTCATTCAGGTCTAGAAAAAGAGATCATATTTCACAATAGGTTGTATGGATACTCAAGTTCAAAGTCGAAAACGGAAATAATAATTGGGGTTATCTTGTCGAAATGTGTCCATAGTTTGACATGTGGAGTGTTTTGTGTTCAATCGAATAATTCGATTGAAAATGACCTAACATTCCAATAACATTCACGGATATTCGAGTTCAAAGGTAAAACATCGCTAACAGTGAGAGACTTTCTAGGAAGGACAACAATAAGAATGCAATAAATTATGGATCTATTTATATTGATGTCGATAAATACTAACCAAAATTTTCAATAAAATTTCACGGATATACAAGTTCAAAAGTTATAAATAATACTAACAAATACGATTAGTTTTCTAGAAATGCGCATAATTTGGCATCGGGATTGTTTTTTTTTATATGAAAACTTGATTAGAACTGGCCAAATATTCCCAGTAAAATTTACGGAAATTTGAGTTCAAAAGTATAACGAATAGATTCAGGTTTTCTAAAGGTTTTTTATGCAACTATATGTATTTTATTGAACGTTTTTTATGTAAAATTTCAAATGAAACTGACAGAATATTTCAAGGATATTCAAGTTCAATGGTAAAAGATCGACAAAGGTGAGAAATATTCTTGGTACCTCAACAGTTTGGAGGGTCTCTATTTATCTAAATACAAAAGTTAACCAAATTTTTTCACGGATACCTACTCGATTGCACGTCGAAAATAAAACAAATAAATGCAACTCCTGTTTCAGAACTGTCTGTGTTTCGCCTTTTATTGACAATTATTGTAAAAATTCAATTGGAAATTACCACTTATTCTAAGGATCTCTCACGGATGTTTGAGTTCAAAGAAAAAAAGGCGATAAAAGTGAAAAAATACCTCGGTATGTTAACATTTATATGAATTTGGATTGATCTAATTTCATTCAGGTCGAGAAAGAGAGACCACATTTCACGATAAATTCTATGGATACTCAAGTTCAAAGTCGAATACGGAAATAATAATTGCGGGTATTTTGTCGAAAAGCTTGATATGTGGGGTGTTTTTTTGTTCGATCGAAAAATTCGATTGAAACTGACCGAACATTCCAAGAATCTGTCACGGATATTCGAGTACAAAGGTAAAACATCGCTAACTGGGAGAGACTTTCTAGGAAGGGCAACAATAGGATGGTATCAATAATGGATCTATTTATATTGATGTCGACAAATACTGACCAAAATTTTCAATAAAATTTCACGGATAATCAGGTTTAAAAGTCAATTCAAAATTTCATAAATAATACTAATAAGTGCGATTAGTTTTACAGAAATGCGCGTATTTTGGCATGGAGATTGTTTTTTTATGTGCAAACTTGATTAGAACTGGCCGAATATTCCCAGTAAAATGTTACGTATATTTGACTTAAAAAGAAAAAAATATAACGAATAAATTCAGTTTTTCTAAAAATGTTTTACCATTTTATAAGTTTAGATATTAATTAGAACTGACATAATATTTCAAGGATATTTAAGTTCAAAGGTAAAAGATCGACAAAGGTGAGGAATATGTGTATGTGTTTCGCTATTTATTGATAATTATTGTAAAAATGAAATTAGAAAATATCACTTATTCTAAGGAGGATTTCTCGCGGTATTCCAGGTCAAAAGCAAAAAAGTCGATAAAAGTGAGAAAATACCTGGGCATTTTAACATTTATCTGGTTTAAATGGATCTAGTTTCGTTCAGGCCGAGAAAGATCATGTTTCACAATAAATTTTATGGATACTCAAGTTCAAAGTTGAAAACGGAAATAATAATTCGATGAAGCGAAGATCTTGTCGAAATGTGTCCATAGTTTGTTAGGACGGATGTTTTTTGTTCGATCGAATAATTCGACTGAAACTGATCGAATATTTCAAAAATCTATCATTCCAATATAGGTAGTTGATTAGAAGAACAAACTTAAATCTTTTCTAATGTTAAGCTAAAAACTTTCAATATTTTGCAAAAAACATCATTTTTTGGGCCAAAATTCTTTCAAAAATCCCTTTGTTTGACACTTCGACTTTTGACATTACAATTGCTCACTGTTTGGAACAGTTCAATTTTGGGTTAAAACTAATTCAAAAGAATGAAAATCAAATAAAAACTTTAATTTAGATCGATATAAGAATAAAGAAAGGACAAGAAAGAACAACTAAAATAGAAGAAAAAAAGGCAATAAGAAAGAGAAGGCGAAAGTAGTTACAGTAGCAGAGGAAGATAAACAACTCCAGTAACAACACTAAATTATGTTTTGGTGTTTTATTGGTTACCTAGCGAATAAAGAAATACTTAATGTGCCGCAATTTCTTGTTGAGAAACGGCGACAGCGAATAGAAGAGCCAATAATTGTAATAGAAAAAGTAGAGAGTAGCTAAAAAGGAAGTTAACAAAAAAACTAAAAATTAGTAATAAACAAATAGAAAGGCAATAAAGAATTGAAATTATTACTACAAAGGAAAAACTAAAAAGCCTCAAACAACTGTTACAATTGAAGAGGTTTCCAAAACATTAGAATATGCTCCTAAGAAAGTCGCTGAGCAAACACAACAGGCCGTTATTATTGAGGAAGGTGTTCCCACAAAAGTATTAAAAAAAATAATTTTTAAGGAAAAGAAGAAACAGGACACGTGAAAGAAGAGCGACCAGAAGTTGCTACAGTAGAGGAGGCACGAAAAGAGCCACTCACTATCATTATTGTTGAAGAAAAACCTGAAGAATCCGAATATATTCAAGAAGTACCCGAGGCTATTGAAGAAATAGCAGCTTTTGAACACGAAGAAGCTAAGGAGTAGATTGTGAAAAAGAGGGTATTTATTAAAAAGAAGAATGGTGACAAAGAGAGTAGAAAATAAGGAAATAAACCTCAAACTAGGGTCACTTTGGAATAGAGTCCAACTGAATTTAAGAGCTTCCAGAGGAAGTAAAGGAAACTACAGTTTTAGGAAAAGTTATTCCGAAGAAATAACAAAAAGGAACTAGAAAAAGAAATAATAAAAAGAAAAATGCAAAAGAAAAAACTGAAAATGTTACTGTTGAGAAGGAGGGTAAGTTACCAGAAACTAGTGTGACTGTAAAAGAATTGAAACCAAACCTGAAGAAATTATGAATTTTTGTAACCACGAGAATTGGCTTTTTTTTTCTTCAAAATTGTCATCAAATCTGACTAAATGTGGCTCAGCCAAAGCACAGCATTGTCTTTATATTCACAGTCTCGCAATGTAGGGTTAGTACAAATCATCATTACTAGATGGCAAACATCTTTAAATCTGTAGCCGATGACGTAGGATTTCCGACTTTTTCCATCTTTTTCTTCTTCACTGACATTTTCAACTATGTCATTTCCTCACGGATGGTGTCCGTTAGGAATCATCCATTAGAAAGCTCATTGAAAACTATTTGTCATACAAAAACAGGTTTTCCACTATCGCGAGTGGGTGAATGAGTGATCTGAGAATCCTCCAGATTAATATAGGAAGGAGGAGAGAATGTTGTGAAATAGTTATATGGAGAATTAGGGAAAACAACATAGATATCATCTTAATACAGGAACCATACCGCAGAAATACCGAACTTGATGGTTATATTAGGTATCAGAAGGAAAACACCAGTAAAGCTGAGATCTGGGTGCAAGAGGGAGTTTCGGCGGAGCTTCACAGCAGGAAAAATACACGTAATGTGACGATGGCACTGCAGGGGGAAGGGAGGGAGTTAAAATGGTCAGTGTTTATGATGAGCCGGGAGTAAGGAGTGCCAGGTTGAATGACCTGGTCATGTACGGAGTAAAAGAGAGCAAGAGTTTTGTCATTGGAGGAGACTTCAATGGAAAAAACCAAAACTGGGGTGGAAGGTTAGACGACATGAGAGGGGATGGGATCCTAGATTGAGCAAGCAAAAACGGCTTAAAAATAGAGAACAATAACACATGACAAATAGACTTCAAGGAAGACTGGACGTACCACTTCGGAGAGACAAATTGGGAAACATTTAAGCAGGAAGCGGGTAGGTTTTTTAGGTACTTTGGAAATACCAGAGGACCTTGAGAGGGAGGCGAAAGGACTACAGAAACATCTAAAGCGATTGGTCAGCAGAAGGGTGGCCAAATGGTGGAAAAATAACTGGGTGGGGGGAGGGACTACTGGGATGAAAAACTGCAACTTGTGAAGGCGTTAGCGAAAAGGGAAAGAAGGGAATACCAGAGGCAGACAGACGAGATAACTAGTCGACTAAAAACTAACATATGGAGAAGACAAAAATTCGAATATAGGAAACTAATACAGGACAAGAAGAAATCGAGACAGGAAGAGGATGTCCAGATTCTTACTGAAACACAGCCTTGGGACAAGGTGAGCAGGTTATGAGTGTAGGCAGAATAAGTCAAGGAGGGAGTCTTATTAACGACGAGGAAGGAAAAGATCTGGGGGGGGGGGACGAAGCAGACGAATATCTGATAGGTAAGTGTCATCCAGACTTAAATAAATAACACACGGGGAACGTGTACGAATACTACGAGGCCAAAATTAACAGAGAGGAAGTAGCAGGAGTAACCAACGGTCTGAAAAATAGAAAAACGGTGTCGGACGATAGGATCCCAAATGAGTGCATGAAGTACGTGTGGGATGTCATGGGAGAAACCTTGGTAAGTATGTATGACAGATGCTGGGAGCTGGGCGTATTTCTGAGGATATGGAAGGTTGAGAGATTGAGGTGGCTGCCAAAAAGTTGTGGAGGGTTGAGCCCCAAATGCCTCACACCTACACTTTGAAAGGATACTGGATAAATTGATAAATGAGAGGGTAAGAATATGGTGCGAAAGGGATAACAAACGGAGTGAGCGGCAGTACGGATTTAGAGTGTGGAAGCTATGAAAAGTCTACTCAACAACCTGGACAAGGCAAAAAGGCCAGGCCTGCATGTGCTAGTAGTAGGATTAGTTCAGTAGATATGTCTAACGCATTTAATATGGCGACCACAGTGGATATAGATAAACGGATAAACAAATGGAGAATGCCTGGGAAGATGAGAAATATGTATTGGAGTTTTATGTGTGGGAGAATGGTGGTGAGTGGAAATGTGATAAAGGAGGTAGAAAGAGAGTGCCCACAAGGCTGAAGCCTGGGACCCTCACTATAGCTAGTATGTATGGAAGGGTGGTTTGAGCGTATGAAAGGAATGGAAGAGAACGGAGGGGTGATTGCGCAGGCATTTGCGGACGATCATATGGCCGTTGGCAAATCGGTAAAGAAAATTGAGAAGAGATGGGACAGTGCATGGAAAGAGTGTGTGACGTAGGAGAAAGGAGCGGAAATGAGTTACAACATGAAGAAAACTGAGTGCATGTGTGTAGACAGAGCGGGAAAGATAATACCGGTGGTGAGGGTGGGCGATGTAAGGGCCACAGTCAAAAACAGCATGAAGATACTGGGAATTATCGTGAATAACAAATTCAATTATATCAAACACGCGGGGAGGACACACGATAAGGAGGAAGGCAAATAGTCTGGTGGGTAAAGTTATAGGCTTCTGCAAGAGAAAAAGTCTTTTGGACAAAAACATGGCAAAAACACTGTATGCTTCAGTGGTGCAGTCGGCGCTGCTTTGCGGCGCAGAGATCTGGGAAAGAGAGGAACGATAATGAATGGGAAGGGAAGGTCTGGGTGGATGCCGGGAGTAGTGGTGAGGGGAGAGCGTGCTAGGGCTGGTTTAGCACGTTTGCGCCAGCGGCAGGGGAAACCGAGGGAGGAGGGAACATGAGTGAAGAGATTGACACAATAGAGAGGGAAATTAAAGGGATTAGGGTGGTAACTAGAATGCTCATGGATAGAGGGGTTCAAGGTAAGTACATGGTAGTAAATGACTACGCCTCGTGCGTCAGCCTGTTCCAAGGAAACCAAAAAGTCCACGACATAGTAGGGGATATACTGTCAGATATATCGGAGGCCTACAGGGTGAGGGCCATTTGCATAAAAATCGGCTCGGAAGCGAGGGGAATAGAGGGAATGAGGAGGGCGCATGACAGGGCAAAGTTGACTGAAGCTACGGAGATTGCAGTGGAAGGAGCAAAATTCTGGACTAAAAGAAGCACTAAAGAACACAAGAAACTGGCTGAGAGGGCAACAGAGTCGGGAACTATTTGCGGTTTGCGGGAAGGTGAGGTTTAACAAAATAGACTTGGGCTTTAAAGCCACACAACTGGTAAAAGGGCACGTGAATGTGGGGACGTACTTGGTTTGGTTTAGGAGGGGAAATTGGGAGGGAAGGGGGATATGCGAGTGCGGCGAGAAAATTGATTCCATACAGCACATAAAAGAACGATGCTCTCTGCCGGACAGGGAAAGGGCAAGGGAAATCTTCACCGCGAACGGGGTAAGTTAGGAACGTGTTCAGTTGAGAAGGTAGGGCAGGGTCGACAGCAACATATTGAGGGTGATTGATAACTTTGCAGAACTTGTAATAAATGACACTGCGGTTGAGTAGCCACACTGTCGGGGAAAGGATATTATTGGATTGGAGAACATTGATTTTTAGTTTTTTAAACTTTGTATTTCTATTTATTTTGCTCTCGGTGATCCATTTTAGTTTCTGGTTTATTTTTGTATTCACTTTTGTTTTGATGTTTTTGAATTTTTTTTTTATTGTGGTTAATTGTGTTTTATTATGTAATAAAGATTGGAGGTCTGTTTTCCCCGCTGAGTACTTGTCCTGCGTTCCTAGGGGGAAACCGCCGTGGGCAAGCAGGGCAGGGGTGAAGCACGGAGGCGTGGGGGTTTCCTTGTTGGTGGGGACGTTGATGGTGGGTACAGGAAAGCGTTCCGGTCTTAGGGTGGGAAACGCAGACTATTTTTGTCTTTGTCTGTCACGAGTAGGAATAATTTCCAAATTGAAGTATTGCCACATAAAGAGGGGATAAACCGCTGTGGCATTAGGTGTACAACCCGTGATATTAGTTTGGCATTAGTGGCATTTGTTTGGCATTAGTGGCATTAGGGGCATCAGTTTGGCATTAGTGGCATTAATTTGGCATTAGTGGCATTAGTTAGGCATTAGTGGCATTAATTTGGCATTAGTTCGGGCATTATTTTGGAATTAGTGCCATTAGATGGTATTAATTTGACAATTTTTTATATTTTTTTACAAGCGTTAAATTCCACTAAGTTGCACTACATTGCATTTCGCCAAGATAAATTGTACAAAACCATGTTAACAACAGGCGAGAATTATAGTTTTGTCGTTTAAAATCTGCTGTTCCTATTTTGCAGGTAAAAAAACTAATTTATGAATAATTTGCTAAAGCCTGATAGTAGCAATTTTTAGTATATATAGGGTGACATTGAAAAAAGTACCATGCATAGTATTACGTGACAGAGGAAGTCGAAATACCAAAAAAGTAGATATACACTTTTTTCAAAATTCCTTTCGTCTTTGGAATACAGGGTGTTAAAATTTTATCAAAAAATTACAAATTTTTGAATTCCTCTGCGTTTATTTATGACATAAAAATGAAATTTAGCAGTTAGTAATAGCTGTTATCCATACATTTTGTGCAAAAAACAAAAAAAAATCTATCTAATTCTTCTAGTGGTATTAGTTATTGTCGAGGTTATTTTCATGTAAAGCTGTCCTTTTTTTAATGCTAGGTTTTTATTTTTTGCTCGAAAACAAACTAACTGATGAAAAAACCATCAAGAAAAAAACAGAAAGGAGCCTTTTTGCTTCTAATTATATGGAACCGAGCATGGGACAATCAAAACTGATTTATATTATTCAAATAACCATAAAGTGCCATTTTTTTTTCAATTTTTTTTTTAAATGCGTAGAGTAGTTTCCATATGCACGTCACTGGTAGATTAAAAAACTTTATTTTTATTGCAAACAACGTACTGATAGCAACTGTTACTAACTGCTATAAAAAAATTTGTAAATTTGAAATTTTTTGATAAAATTTAAACACGCAGTATTTTGAAAGCAATGTATACAAAATGTTTGTGTTATTTCGACTTCCTCTGTCGCGTGCTATGAGTAGCACTTTTTTCAATGTATGTATAAGTATCTATATATACCCTGTATAAGTATCCTAAAAGTTAAGGCATGCTTTTTCATAAATCCAAAGTAACCCTGCTGAGACAATGTTAACTGGTATTTAAGTATTTCTCAAGTATTTCTCAATAATTTTTCAATAACTTTAAGGATATTTAAAAATTAAAAAAGGGCTTGTTGTATTTTGCCCTTTTTTGTTAGGTTAATAGCCATTGGCTGGAGATGTGCCAATTGTGGAAACACTAAAACAAAATTTCCTAAAAAACCTTAAGCGCAACACCGGCTATATACTTACTCTACTTATGGACAACATTTCGTGATTCGAAACAGTGATGAATATGAAAGGATATAAACCTCTCTTAACGTACGCGGTGTTCATTATAAAATTTCATCTAGTTGGCTGTGAAATCTCAAAAGAAAAGGATGGAGAAGCAAAAGTCCATTTATTTTGATTATGTCATCGTTTTCTGTCAAAATGTCATAGCCTGCCAGATGAAGTTTTATAATGAACACCCCGTATGTCTGTGTATTTTGTTTGTAAGCTCGTTTGTAAGTATGCTCAGGGTATCCCATTTTCGGCAATTTTGCGGCGTGTCTCCCTTATTTTCCATTCTCGCGTGTGCTACTCTTTTGCGAAATTAAAGATGGCGCCAGCAGAATTTATCGTAGCCTTTTGGTTTTTGAGATACAGAGTCGAATTGAAAATTATTACTTTTGAGTTATTGCTAAATTTATCAAAGTTAGGTTTGCTTATAGAATTTTTACCATAGAATCTATTGGCGTAGCTAGTTTTTACTCCAAGACATAATTTTGCCGCAGTAAAACAGACGTAAGTTTGGTTTAATGGGACAGCCTGTATGATATTAGATATTTAGAATCGCATTGACAAGTTTTTCAAAAAACGATAACAAAAAATGTTGTATTTTTAAATTGTGACTGAGTTATGTGCAGATGAAAACTAGATGGGCCACTGGATTTTACGTAAAAAGAACTACTGGTGAGAAGTTCAGTTCACCTTGTATCACCCAGAGCAACATCACCCTTTACCTCAAGAACGAAAGGGGCTATAAAAATTCTGTTGGCGCCATCTTCAATTTTACAAAAAAGTAGCACACCGTTGCGAAAACCGCAACCTTCTATCTTTAACATTAGGCAGATACCCCTCAAAAGTGCCGAAAACGGCATATCCTATACTTGATGGTCTGTACTGTAGGAATCCCGGTATTAAAATATTTTGTAGGTATCAGGGAATGTCTAACAGTAGCTATGTGTTTTATACTATTTATACTCGTATTTATACTTGTATGCAATATATATTAATAAAATATTAATAATTACTCAGGTTATAGAAATGGGTATACGGGGTGTTCATTATAAAACTTCATCTAGCAGGCTATGAAATTTTGACAGGAAAGGATGACATAATCAAAATAAATGGACTTTTGTTCACAGCCAACTAGATGAACTTTTATAATGAACACCCCGTACATGCTTGTAAGTTATTCTCGTATGTTGCTAGGGTTCGTTAAACATGTTTTTGTTTGTTAGTTTTTAATAGTGTCACTCAAAAATATAGGTATATGAATCTCTATGTCCTGATATATTTTAATATAATATTTGCTATGGTACCAGTACTGCCAGTATATTATATTTAGATTGCCAGGTTCTGTGGTATAGCATGTTGGTTCGACTGTAATAATATTTCATGTTCAATGAAAACATTTACTAAGTTAGCTAAAAGTTGTTGGGAGATTAGGATGAAGTAATAAAAGTAAAATGCATATCCTAACCAACTTGATACCTTTTATTATTGAACACCTGGTACTTGTGGGTTGTGTCTTTGGTTGTATTTTACCAAACTTAGTTTGTAAGTATTGCATTTTATGTATTGTACATGTAACATTTTTAGAGAGTTTTAAGTATTTTTGTCTTAGTTGGATGTCTGAATACTTTTTTATTATACACGAAACTTAAAACTAGTTAATATACTTAACTGGCTTCAAGTAATGAAGATAAATTCCTTACTTGATTCAAACTACTGAGTTAGAACAAGAAACAATTTTGTTGGAACAACATATTAAGAAAAAACCAATAGTAGGCTGTATTAACCTGGCATTAGTGGCATTAGTTTTGCATTAATTGCATTAGTGGTATTAGTTTTGGCATTAGTGGCATTAGTTTACATTTTTGACATTAGTTTGCATTATTGGCATTAGTGGCATTATTTTGGCACTATAATGCCAATCGGCATTGTGGTATACAAAATTCGAAGCAGCGATTTACCCCTCGCCTCATAACTCCTTCTGTTATCACAAATAGACAACTATTACCACAAATAGACAAACTTACTCAACGCAATGGTTAGCGGGCCTGACGACAGTGCCCATTAGTATCTTCCAATGCTTTAATGATAATCTCAAGGACGCTAAAATATCATTAGGCACCTTCACAAATGGTTTTTTTAGAGTTATATAACACTCTAAATCACGAATATGCAGAGTGTCTCCAAAAAAAAAAAAAGAAAGACAGCAAATCTAGAGATCTCTTCATGTGGAACAAACAAAAATACAAAAAAAAATCAAATTTGCCAGAGCACCGGCATGATTCTCAGTAAGACTCCTTCACCATTCTGTACAGAAAAACCATCGCTCTATTCTCCATTTACTTATTAATCATTGAGAGAGTGAAAAACAGGGAGAGAGCGAGACGATTTATTGATTGATTTTTGCAGAGTATAAGTAATACCACATGTTTAATTATGAAGGAATGGTTCGTCTCGATTCGCCCCATCGCCCATTGCTTCATACCAGTGTGAACAAAATTCCATTACTTTACTTCCAATCCTGTATTATTTCACCTGGACAAGTTACCTTCATTAAGTATACCTGTAAATTGGTGAAAGTTCTTAAGCTCAGTTTAAGGTGTATGTAGTAAGCTTCTCTAAAATTAGGGACCAGAAAGAAGTTTTCAATGGTGAAAACAGCATCAAAATCCATACAAGACAGCTCTTAAAATGAAACTAGAAACTAAACTATAAGGGATACGAACATTTGGCTAAAGCCAGTTTAATTTTAATAAAAAGTTGAACAATTATTCATCCGAAGTAACATTAGCAAACACGACATTGTATGGTAACGGGTGAAGAAAGGAAGTGCCATATCACATTGTCACATGCACATTATCAGAACGAAATCGACATGGGAGGTTTTAATCGTATTTTACGAAACGATCGTGGGTGGATTTAAAATTAGCAATTTTACATTCGGCGTGACAAGAATGCCGTTTTGGCATTATTTATAGCTCAAAAGCGTTATTTCCTGCTGTAATAATATATTCTAAACCTGACACGATTTTTCATAATCACTCATAAAAACCCGGAGTGGATTTTACAGGCGCTTGGAAAGGTTCCAAACACCTATTGATCCCGACACCTTACAAAGACTTAATTGACACATAAGTTTATTTAACATCATAAAATCATAAACCCCGCTAGTGTCCATAAAACTAGCTACTAAAATAAATATTAAGCCTCACCAAGGAGGCGGGATAACCCCGGCTAATAGGCCATATTGCTTGTAAATGGAGCTATAAAAGAACTCTTGGGCGGTAAGAAACCGTTTAAGCTCCAGCGTTGTTAAGTGCTGACTCGGTTATTAAAATTCCATTAATGCCGGACTGAGTTTGTTATCTGTGGGGGTGATAACAACTGACCTAAGTTTTTCATCTCGTTATGCAGGGCACTGTGGGCCCCAAAAGAAATAAGCTATGGAAATGGGGCACGTCTCGTCGTCGAGCTTGCTTTTTTCATTTAAACAGCCCGTCGGCGCTTCATTATGCTGTCAACGTGGGCCCCAGATGGTAATGAGGTGAACTTAACTGAAAAGAAGTATAAATTAAGGGCTGAGTTAAAACAGGGGGCCCGTTCAGAGACCAGGAGCTACATTTTACCGTAAACAATGGCTGATGAAAGAGACGGCCTCTTTCATGTTGATTTCCAATGTAAATTTTTCCTCAACTGACTAAACAAACTCTTATCGATATTTATCGCTGTCAGTCGAACAAACCACCCCTTGGAAACTTGGCAAATTAATTAATCACTAGACCGATAGCCGGAAACTGACTGCCCGGAATTATTTATTGATTAGGTTCAGAAAATAAGGGAACCAAAGAAATTAACGCAAAAGTTACACTTCTCTATTAATTTTTCTCTCTTTTCTAATTATCCTGTAGTCCCCAATTAAAACCTAACGCAATTACGACTTGAAAGAAAAAGGAGGATTTTCATCATCCGGCTTCGGTGTAATAACATCTCGGAGCCAGCAGGGTAAAAATCGCTTTCTGTCCTTGTCGAGATCGTAGGGCCTGAACACTAATGTTCGGTCTAGATTAGCTGCTTGATACGACTTTTTGTCCGTTAAACCGTAAAATGCTTTAGTATAGTTGAATTATAGAAGTCATGTTGCTATGTCTAGTACAGCCATCATAGCAACGTTACATTTATCATTGCTCCTTTGACGGATTCAAATGTTTGGAAAGTTGCTGTTACGGAAACCTAACATGTGATAAGGAAATAATACACACATTGTAAAACGATTTCAAACAGTCAACATTCCAAATAAACCATCTGTTAATATACAGAATGTGTTAATTTTTTTATTACCTTAGATCACGAGGACGTCAGTATGCGGTAATTTCCCCATTGGCTATGCAGCGTCGCAACGGATTAATGGTATAAATCGCTCGATATGGTTGGCTGATGGTGCATAAATGCATTCGTTCACCGGGATGAATGAGAGTTAAAGTTTAGTTTTCGTAGGTAAAACAGCGCTGTGTCCCGGGCGAAAAATGAATCGAGTTGGCTGAAAGTTCTTTATTGCGTTCTCGTGTACTGTATTAAGAGCGTTTCTGTTAGCTGCTCATTCTCGATGGAGTGCAGATCATCTTCTCGTGTTTGGCTATTGATAAACGTGTTATACTTGCAAAAATAGTTTTGTTTTCGCCGGTTTCTAAATCAGTTTGTCTCTGTTTTTCCCATAAATCTGTGGTAATGTAATCTGAGGTATGTGCGCAGAGCTCTTTTTCATGTTGTGCAGTTCATCATCGTGGTTTGATTGCTCTATTCGTGTTTGTTCCTCCGTGTCTTCCAGTAGAGTATTGTTGTTGTCGCATAACTGCAATATCCTCTGTCCTGGACTTTCTCACGTAAGCTGCGTACTGAAAGCTTTTTAGGAACCAGACATTTACTCTCTTGTTATTAATTTACTGAATCAATAAGTAATGAAGTGAAGAACTGCTTAGCTCTTGCATGTCATATACTTGAAAAATCTTTATCACTCTTTCTTAATTTCTAGTAATTAACATACCATGATTGTCATCCTTGTATCCCTTTATTAAATTTATGCCAAACATTTGAAAAATTCACTTTTACTCGCAATCTTATAACTTTCGATTTGTGCTCCGTTGTTCCTGCTTTTCATTCACTAAGGGAACTCTCTTGGTTTCGTGGTGCTCACTGTAGTTTGCTTCCGATTGGCCTGCCTTATTTTTATGGAACTATTAGTTATATGCAGTAAATAGAATCGAGATCGTAGAGCGCCAACACTAATCTTCGGTCTAGATTAGCTGCTTGATACGACTTTTTGTCCGTTAAACCGTAAAATGCTTTAGTATACTTGAATTATAGAAGTCATGTTTATATATCTAGTATAACCATCATAGCAACGTTGAATTGATCTGATAATCTTCAGAGAAAATCTGCTTCAAGAACTTTGCGTCATCGATAATTGTTCCTTGGACGATTTTTAAAACGATTTCAAACATTGAACATCCCAAATAAACCCTCTGTTCTTATGCAGACAAAAAGGCAGTAAATCGTGCTGAATGTGTTCATATCCAAAGAAAGATGTCGTAATAAAATCTAAAAATAGCCCAGACCACAGCTTTATTACGCTAGATAACGAGTACATCGGGATGCGTTTGCTGATTTCCCCATAGGCTGTGCAGCGTCGCGACGCACTAATGGTATGAATCACTCGATATTATTGGCTTATATCTGCATAATTGCATTCGTTCACCAAGATGAATGAGAGTTAAAATTTAGTTTTCAAGCCAGAAATCGAGCTGGCTGAAAGTTCTTAATTGGGTTCTCGTGTACTATATTAAGAGTGTTTCTGTCATCTGCTCAATCTCTATGGTGTGTAGCTTCTCTTCTCGTGTTTTGCAATTGGTAAACGAGTAATGATTGCAAAAATACTGTTATTTTTTACCGTTTCTAAATCAGTTTGTCTTTGTTTCTGCCCATAAATCAGCTGTATATGTTCAAAGCTCTTTTATCGCAGTTAATAATCATCGCTATTTGATTGCATTATTCGTGTTTGTTCCTCCGTCTTTTCCAGTATGCTGTGTCCTGGACTAATCAAAACTAGAGATAATTAATCCAAGCAGACTTTCTCAAGTAAGTTGCGAGTTGAAAGTGTTTTATCAGCCATAAGAAGACAGTGCTTAATCAGACATTTACTTCCTTGGTATTGATTTACTGAAACAATAATTAATGAAGTGAAGAGCTGCCTATCTATTGCGTCTCATAGGCATGAGACCTATTTAGAAGTTGTGTTTTTGGATTCTAATACAGAGTAGTGAAAATTGTAGTGCGTTGCACTCTCAGTTAGTGTTCATATCTGCATAACTGGTATCCATTAGGTACTGGTACAAATATTAATTGTTTGTTTAAAGGGTACCTACTGCTTTATTTCGCTAGATAACGAGTACATCGGGATGCGTTTGCTGATTTCCCCATAGGCTGTGCAGCGTCGCGACGGACTAATGGTATGAATCACTCGATATTATTGGCTTATATCTGCATAATTGCATTCGTTCACCAAGATGAATGAGAGTTAAAATTTAGTTTTCAAGCCAGAAATCGAGCTGGCTGAAAGTTCTTAATTGCGTTCTCGTGTACTATATTAAGAGTGTTTCTGTCATCTGCTCAATCTCGATGGTGTGTAGATTCTCTTCTCGTGTTTTGCAATTGGTAAACGAGTAATGATTGCAAAAATACTGTTGTTTTCTACCGTTTCTAAATTAGTTTGTCTTTGCTTTTGCCCTTAAATCAGCTGTACATGTTCAAAGCTCTTTTATCGCAGTTAATAATCATCGCTATTGGATTGCATTATTCGTGTTTGTTCCTCCGTGTTTCCCAGTATCCTGTGTCCTGGACTAATCAAAACTAGAGATAATTAATCCAAGCAGACTTTCTCAAGTAAGTTGAAATTGTTTTATCAGCCTTAAGAAGACAGTGCTTAATCAGACATTTACTTCTTTGTTATTGATTTACTGAAACAATAATTAATGAAGTGAAGAGCTGCCTATCTATTGCGTATCATAGGCATGAGAACTATTTACAAGTTGTGTTTTTGGATTCTAATACAGAGTAGTGAAAATTGCAGTGCGTTGCACTCTCAGTTAGTGTTCATATCTGCATAACTGGTATCCATTAGGTACTGGTACAAATATTAATTGTTTGTTTAAACGGTACCTACTGCTAATATGTATTAATTTGCTTAAATTGTACATATTTTGTTCTGTTCCTATGCAGACGAAAAGGCAATAAGTCGTGCTGCATGTGTTTATATCCAAAGAAAGCCGTCGTAATAAAATCTAAAAATAGCCCAGACTACAGCTTTATTACCCTAGATAACGAGGACGTCGGTATGCGTTTGCTAATTTTGCCATTGGCTGTGCAGCGTCGGGACGGATTAATGGTATGAATCGCTCGATATGATTGGCTGATGTCTGCATAAATGCATTCGTTCACGAGGTTGAATGAGTATGGATGTTTTTGTAGGTAAAAGATCGCTGCGTTCCGGGCGAGGAGTGTATCGAAGTGGCTGAAAGTAAAGTAATCGTTTGGCGTTTGGACTTAATTGCCGTCTCGTATACTGGATTAATTGTGTTTCTATTATCTATCTACTCAATCTCGATGGTGTGCAGATTCTCTTCTCGTGCTTTGCAATTGATAAACGTGCTATGTTGTTTTTGCCCGTTTTTAAATCAGTTACTCTTTGTTTCTGCCCATAAATCAGCTGTATATGTGCAAAGCTCTTTTATCGAGTTGTGCAGTTAATAATCATCATTATTTAATTGCATTATTCGTGTTTCTTCCTCCGTGGGTCCAAGTAGAGTGTTGTTGTTGTCGAATAACTGCAATATCCTGTGGCCTGGACTAATCAAAACTAGGGATAATAAATCCAAGCAGACTTTCTCGAGTAAGTTGCGCGTTGAAAGCGTTTTATCAGATTTAAGAAGACAGTGCTTAATCAAATCAGACATTTACTATCTTGTTATTGATTTACTGAATCGATAAGTAATGAAATGAAGAACTGCTTACCTCCTGCGTGTCATAAACTTGAGAACTCTTTACAAGTTGTGTTTTTGGATTCTAATATCGAGTAGTGAAAATTGCAGTGCCTTTCACTCTCCGTTAGTGTACATATCTGCATAACTGGTATCCATTACTGGTATATACCCAGTGTCCAGCACAACCCTGGACATAGGAGATTAACATACGAAATCGGTTTTTATTTTTTTGCGCCTGGACAGGGTGGCCATCGAGAGATGATCCATTACCTTATCTCGAAAACTGTAATTGGGAAAAATTCAAATACAAAAGTTCCATAATTTAGTAAATAGTTTTTAATTATTTAGCTTTTGTATATAAAGGTTGTCCCAATTTTGCGCATTCACTACCAACTTTCTTATTTTAAATTAGACATGACCTTTTTTCTTTCAGTAGTCGATTCTATGTTGGATTATAAGACTTTTCTGTACTTATCTATATATATCTATCTCCTATAGTTTTTGAGATATTTGAAATTACATTTTTTTTTTATATAAATTTACAATTGAAACAAAGGCTAGTATTTGCTTTTAGATGCAATAAAAAACTTTGATTTTTAACTGGTATGTAAACGGTATTCTATAAATATATAATGTTACGTTCGTTTGTTGTTTTGCGTGTAAATTTCTTAAATCTTGTAAATTAAATCATTATTTGTATTTTATTTTTTCTAATCTGTATTTTTCTAATCTATATAAATTTTTAATTGTAATTCTAAGTTAGTCATGCCGCTGGCCATAAACTGATCGATGTTTCTTGTCTTTACAGCCTTGATAAAGACCACAATATATGGTCGAAACGTTGGCAATTGACAAAAGCTGAATTGTCGTTATTTGTCCCCATCCCGCTAATTCACCACTACTTAATAAATATATAATTTTTGCTCACCTTGCTTTATCAACATACAGGGTGTTTAAAAACTTTGACCAAATATTTCGATTTTTTAACCTCTAATACTGAATAACATATATTTGCTCTACATTTTTTTATATTTATGTCCTATACGAAAAATCAACAGTTTTTGAGTTTTTGATACATATTTATAGTGGCGAACATTTTATTAATGCGACCTAACTTTAAATTAAGAGTTGCAACATACATTTACTTATTGACACATTACACTTATTATAGATGTCTACGAAAACACCAAATACGCCGTGATACAACCAGGAGTGACAATTTAAAACAGTTACTTCTTTATAAATATTAATTAAGATTGAATTAAGGTGGAATGATATCGGTAAGTATAATATTATAGTTTTATGCCACGTAAAATGGTTATAGTTTAACGCGAAATCACTTAATTTTACAACTAAATTATATTTTCCACATACCCTCCGTAATTGGCTATACAAGTAGTGTATACTAATTCTAATCTATTGATAGAATTGCGAATAAAATTTGATTGGTTTAGCCGAATTATTTCATCGATAATTCTCTGCTTTAGAGTTTCGACATCCCTTACTTTATTTTTATAAACAAAATTTTTTAGATGTCCCCACAAATAAAAATCTAAAGGTGTCAAGTCGGGACTTCTAGCCGGCCAGTCAATAAAACCATATCTTCCTATCCATCTCTGAAAATTGGCTTGCAAATATTCAATTACTTCTCTCGATGTATGATACGGGGCACTATCTTGTTGATACACAAGATTATTTTTAATGTCCTCGGGTAATGCGTTTATGAGAGGAGCAATTTCATTACGCAACAAGTTTAAGAACCTTTGGCCGTTTAAGTTTTCGTTATAAAACACCGGTCCAATAATTCTGTCTCTTATTATTCCGCACCACACATTTACACTGGAATGTCCTTGTTCCTTAATGGGTTTCACTTTATGCTCATTGCATTGCGACCAGTAGTGGGTATTTTTTCTATTAAAAATTCCATCTGTACCCAATTTTGCCTCATCGGTAAACATGATATTGGGGAACAAATTTTTTTGAAAATGTACATCCATAATTCTCATACAATATATTTCTCTGTTTACATTTTAAGCACTTTCTGAATATTGGTTCGGCAAATTTGCAAATCTCTGGCAGCATCCCTTTGTGAGTTTTCTTCATTTTCTTGAAAGTAGAGCAACACATCCAGTTTCACGTCTTCTGTGAGAACGGTTAGTTGTCGCTTTTTATTTTTAATTTGCAGCGTACCTAGTTCTAAGTCTTTCCAAATCCTAGTGAAAATGGACCTTGTCGGAACCCTTCGGATACAACAGGTGGTATTCTCTTAATGCCAGTTCGGGGCTTTTATTATTTATAATATACCACTCGTAAAGTCTTAGTCGCTCTTCCGCTGAATATACCATGACTAGGTAATTTTAGATATATAAATAACAAAAAAAATACGTAGGCGTACTGATAAATAGAAACTGCCAATAAAGACAAAAAATAACAACGAACTGGAACGATAACGATATGAACAATAATATCAAAAACGATAAACAATAGTTTTGCGACAAGAAATTCACAGAAGAATACTATTAGTATTAAACACACTTTCAAGGTTTTAAAAACAACAAATTGAGGATATGATGACAATTGATATACTGTCAAAATATCGAGCCGTTTCTCTGTTGTTTTAAATGGCCGCTCAATGATAAACAATATAGATTCCACTAATGAAAGAAAAAATGTCATGTCTAATTTAAAATAAGAAAGTTGGTAGTGAATGCGCAAAATTGGGACAGCCTGTATATACAAAAACAAAAGAATTAAAAACTATTTACTAAACTATGAAACTTTTGTATTTGAATTTTTCTCATAGCACTTACATTTTTCGAGATAAGGTAATGGATCATCTCTCGATGGCCACCCTGTACGCTTGAATTGATTGAAAAACTTTTAGGAGTAAAGTAGAGCATATGGTCAGCTATCATCCTGTAATTTTTACAATTCCCGGTTTTGGCCGTTTTTTGGAAAAACGCCTCAAAAAGTGCAAAAATTTGAATTTGGCGCGTCACCCCGGCCTTGTATGTGCAGTATCGCCAACATAATAATTTCTTATGTCAGAGTCAAATCCGATTTTCGTTTCAATTTATTTTGAGAGACTATCATGTAGTAATTAACGTGATTATGCAGTGAAAATATGTTGGCGACACTGCACATGCAAGGCGGGGGTGACGCGCCAAATTCAAATTCTTGCAATTTTCGAGGCGTTTTTCCAAAAAACAGCCCAAACTGAGGTATTGAAAAAATTACAGGATGATAGCTGACCATAAGATCTACAACTTTACTCTTAAAAGTTTTTCAATCAAATCAACCGTACAGGCGCAAAAAATAAAAACCGATTTCCCATGTTAATCTCCTATGTCCAGGGTTCTGCTGGACACCCGGTATATTTAATTATAAAGACGGTATGATAAACTTGGGTTTTAAAATTTCTAGTTTTCAGTTTTTTAGTTTTAGTATTGCTGACTTGTGTCAAGTGGTTTCTGTTGTAATAAATACCAACTACCTATTAGCAGTTTTTAATATTATTTTAATTATGGGGTTTCCATGTGGTCCTTCGAAAAGCCATAATAACCTTCCAGCACCATATACTTTATGTCCGTTAGAAAATCGAGTTTGGTGTGAAACCTTTTTCCTCCTCCAAATTATGATTTGAGAGTTTTTATAGACTATACAGAAAAGGACATTCATTAAAAAATACTGACACATCTTGTGAATTATCCGTACTTTTTCACTTCTTCACACCTCCAGTGTCCGTCTAACAATTCACACGCTTGTGAAACTTAAAATCAGAATCTATAGGAAAAATTGCAGTGACAATCTTTCATATAAGAAGTTAACAGCTGAAGTTTGCAGCATACAAACAAACACTAAAACAAAGCAAAAAACAAACATTTTAAAGCCTTTAATAAGTTTTTTGAGTAGCCTAACAACTATATCTGATCAAAGCGCTGACACTGGCTTATACCAAAATGGTGGGAAAAACCTTGTGAATCATCAATAAGGAAAAAGGTTTTACTATTGAGTAGCTACAAGGAGAATTGCATTGCAGATAACTTTCTTTTATATAAGAAGTTAGTAGATGAAATATGCAAGATATAAAAAATCTGAAAAAAGGAGAATAAACAGATTTTAAAGCCTTCACTGAATCTTTTAGCAGAGTTATAACTGTGATCACTGACTAATTTTTCTTGTTTTTATTTTAACTTCGTTCTTGTTACTTCTTAATATCCAATATCTTGTTGAATTAAATAAACGTTACATATTATTTTCTTTAAAATTACAACATTTTATGTTCAGCCCTCAAAGTCTGTTATAGATTTGGATATTTGAATTTGGTTCTAAACTTTAACTACTTTTTTCTTAAATCTACTTCACTTTACTTCAAATTTATTATTAGTTCTATCTCATTTCAGTTCGATAGTCCTATCTAAAGTGTTTTCCGGGCTTTGAAGCCGTGGTTCAATGGAATTGCTTCCTGTCGTTTCGTCTACTCCTGCGGCAGACATTATCAAAGGCGATGAGGCAGTGGGCGAAGTGATCTCCCTTGCTTCCCGACGATGACTGATTCGACTGTAGCACGCACCGTGGTATTCGTACCGCCGCCGTCGCGTCGCAGTGGTGGGGCCGGGGTGGGGGTGGTGGCGCGGGGTTTCGACGCGCTCGACGTGTGTCGCAGAACTCGCTTCCAGTCTGCATTTAGAAATGCAATTTCCTCCTTCCTGTTGAAATTGTTTTCGTGTTTAAAGATCTCAATGGCTTCCCTCGTTAGTCTCGGATAGTAGCGCTGTGATTGATGTAGGATATCCACCTCATTAAAAAGGATGTTGTGACCTTCAGAGAGAGCATGCTGTGCTACTGCTGACTTTTGCGTTTGTCCCAGCCTGCAACTCCTTTTGTGTTCTGTGATCCTAGTGTTGACACTGCGTTTTTGTGGTGTCAATGTATACAGAGCCACAGCTGCATGGAACTCTATACTCTCCGGGTGCTGATAGGGGATCTCTGCGGTCTTTAGCCGATCTCAAGCTCTGTTGAATTGTACGAGTGTGTTGCTTTTCTATACAGGGTACGTGCAGGCTTTCCATTCGGCCTCCTTGCCACCAAAACATCCAAAAACGATAGGCGTCCTTCCTTTTCTATCTCCATAGTGAATTGGATCTTCAATAGGAAGTAGGAAAACACTTTAGATAGTATTATGACCGGCCGTGAAAGCCTTCACGGTCTGATATTCGACAGTCGTTCGACTTTGGTACATCGTAGCTCCGGTCGACCTTACACATGTACAAAAAGACTTATGGCTACCAATGGGGTGTTTCCGCCCTTCTCTGTACTTTGACACCGAAAACTTGTCTGTAGGCTTCGACTGGCGCCCCCAGGTGGTGCTCGTTCGTCCTATCGGCGTAACGACGCTCCTTCTCGACCCCTATTTGCCATTTCCCCCAAAAAAGACCGTTCTTACGAGTCTCCCAGACAAGATTCCCTTGATGAGTCCCCCAACTAAGACTTCTTTTCTCCTTTTAAACACTGGGTTGGTACCTGATAGTGGTCGTTCGTCCTTCCGGCGTAATGTCGACCTCCATCCAGCCTCAACGCAGCTCCCCGCACTCGTCAGTCCCCCTAAAACCGGACTCCCTTCATGAGCTCTCAGACTAACACTGCCATTTCTTCGTTGTCAGCAAATTTTTTCTATTCGATTGCAACCTTCTTTTCCATGACTTCAATAAGCGATTAGATGTTTGATTTGTAAATTTGGGTGAACTAGTGCTTGGTTACTACACCAGTCATCGGCCGGTCATCACTTCTAAGAATGCTGTAATTTGTTTGTCTTCTTGCTCATTAGTGACAACAAAAAATATTATGAAATCAGACTTGACTGTAGTAAACATCGCAATTACATTTTATTTATTTTTTTTAATTCGAAATAGGAAAGGGGAGATCTCAGCGAGACACTTAAAATGATGTCCTTGTGCAGTGTTAAGTCATTGAGGGCCTAAATTGTTCTCATTTGACTATGAACACACAAAAAGTGCAGTAGTTAAAATTGTGGTTCAGGTGTAGCGTCCTCAAGATTTTAATTTCCAGGAGAAAAGTAGGGGGAGAAAGACCCAAAATAAAACTTCTACGCCTCCTTCAGACTTATTGATGTAAATAGGTATTCATTAGCTTTTATTTGTACCTAACTCTTTAAAAGTGTACTAATCTCAATAATATAATATCTGTCTCTAATTGATCATCAATAACAGTTGAGCATTTGACATATCAGTCCTTACGATCAATAATAAATTTACAGTCTGTTGTTCCATACTACTAATAACAATTGGAAGAGTTATATTATTTCTTCCCCCCTCTTTATGGTGCAAGTTTCCCTAGGGCCAAAGATTCAGTAGTTTCCATACATAAAAATTGTCCTTCGAGCCGGATCTGTTTGACAGATATGTACTTTTAATCAAGAAAGGGAAATCCTGTTGTTTTTTTATTATAAGATAGGTCGCGTGAGTGCGTCGGGGTGCACTTTCGAGTGACAATTCCGGGACATCTAGTGAAGATCATTCATGACATTTTACATAAGGAACTTTATTAGGTGCAGTAGTTAAAATTGTGGTTCAGGTGTAGCGTCCTCAAGATTTTAATTTTCAGGAGAAAAGTAGCGAGAGAAGAACCCAAAATAAAACTTCTACGCCTCCGCACAAATTGCCGACGTTTCGACGTTGATTTTACGTCCTTTTCAAGGCTAAAAAAAATTAAAAAACAGAATACCGAAGAAGCCATAAAAATACTCAAACATATGTCACTTAGCAAATAATTTTTAATTTTTAATTTGTTAAGTGATATGTGTTTGAGTATTTTTATGGAGTCTTCGTTATTGTGTTTTTCAATTTTTTTTAGCCTTGAAAAAGACTTAAAATAAACGACGAAACGTCGGCAATTTCTGCGGAAACGTAAAAGTTTTATTTTGGATCATTCTCCTGCTAGTTAAAATTATTTGGTAGATGGAATCAGCTTTATAACAGTTACCTATTATATTTAATACAACATGGAATCTAAACCACTGGCAAATTGCTTTGCAGGGTCGATGACCTTTATTTAATTGATATGTCGTTTTCCTGTTGTTTGGTTGTTTGATAACTCGCGTTTAATTATTAAGTATTTTTAATTCATCCTAATTAGTTTTACAACGAGTTTTACTATCAGAAAGGTACCTTTCAATTTAGACTTATTGATGTAAATCGATATTCATTAGCTTTTATTTGTACCTAACTCTTTAAAAATGTAATAATCTCAATAATATAAAATCTGTCTCTAATTTTTCATCAATAACAGTTGAGCATTTGACATACCAGTCCTTACGATCAATAATAAATTTACAGTCTGTTGTTCCATACTAATTGGAAGAGTTATGTTTCATTTTCATTTTCATTTATCTATTCAAGGTAAGTTACAGATAGATACATCCAAGTAGTACCAGTAGTACAGTTAAAATAAGAACTTAAAAGTATATACTACTACTAGAACTATTTCTTCCCTCCTCTTTATGTTGGAAGTTACCCTAGGGCCAAAGAGTCAGTAGTTTCCATACATAAAAATGGTCCTTCGAGCCGGATCTGTTTGACAGATATTTGGCAGATATGTACTTTTAATCAAGAAAGGGAAATCCTGTTGTTTTTTTATTATAAGATAGGTCACGTGAGTGCGTCGGGGTGCACTTTCGAGTGACAATTCCGGGACATCTAGTGAAGATCATTCATTACATTTTACATAAGGAACTTTATTAAGTGCAGTAGTTAAAATTGTGGTTCAGGTGTAGCGTCCTCAAGATTTTAATTTTCAGGAGAAAAGTAGCGAGAGAAGAACCCAAAATAAAACTTCTACGCCTCCGCACAAATTGCAGACGTTTCGACGTTGATTTTACGTCTTTTTCAAGGCTAAAAAAATTAAAAACAGAATAACGAAGAAGCCGTAAAAATACTCAAACATATGTCACTTAGCAAATAATTTTTAATTTGTTATGTGATATGTGTTTGAGTATTTTTATGGAGTCTTCGTTATTGTGTTTTTCAATTTTTTTTAGCCTTGAAAAAGACGTAAAATAAACGACGAAACGTCGGCAATTTCTGCGGAAACGTAAAAGTTTTATTTTGGATCATTCTCCTGCTACTTTTCTCCTGCTAGTTAAAATTATTTGGTAGATGGAATCAGCTTTATAACAGTTACCTATTATTTTTAATACAACATGGAATCTAATCCACTGGCAAATTGCTTTGCAGGGTCGATGACCTTTATTTAATTGATATGTCGTTTTCCTGTTGTTTGGTTGTTTGATAACTCGCGTTTAGTTATTAAGTATTTTTAATTCATCCTAATTAGTTTTACAACGAGTTTTACTATCAGAAAGGTACCTTTCAATTTAGACTTATTGATGTAAATCGATATTCATTAGCTTTTATTTGTACCTAACTCTTTAAAAATGTAATAATCTCAATAATATAAAATCTGTCTCTAATTTTTCATCAATAACAGTTGAGCATTTGACATACCAGTCCTTACGATCAATAATAAATTTACAGTCTGTTGTTCCATACTAAATGGAAGAGTGATGTTATTTCTTCCCTCCTCTTTATGTTGGAAGTTACCCTAGGGCCAAAGAGTTAGTAGTTTCCATACATAAAAATGGTCCTTCGAGCCGGATCTGTTCGACAGATATGTACTTTTAATCAAGAAAGGGAAATCCTGTTGTTTTTTTATTATAAGATAGGTCACGTGAGTGCGTCGGGGTGCACTTTCGAATGACAATTCCGGGACATCTAGTGAAAATCATTCTTGACATTTTACATAAGTAACTTTATTAAGTGCAGTAGTCAAAATTGTGGTTCAGGTGTAGCGTCCTCAAATTTTAATTTCGAGGAGAAACGTAGCGGGAGGAGGACCCAAAATTAAACTTCTACGCCTCCGCAGAAATTGCCGACGTTTTTTCAAGGCTAAACAAATTAAAAAACACAATAACGAAGACGCCATAAAAGTACTCAAACACATGTCACTTAGCAAATAATTTTTAATTTTTAATTCGTTAAGTGATGTGTGTTTGAGTGTTTTTATGGCGCCTTCGTTATTGTGTTTTTCAATTTTTTTAACCTTGAAATAGACGTAAAATAAATATCGAAACGTCGGCAATTTCTGCGGAAGCGTAGAAATTTTATTTTGGATCATTCTCCTGCAACTTTTCTCCTGGTAGTTAAAATTATTTGGTGGATGGAGCCAGCTTTATAGCAGTTACTTATTATATTTAATACAATATGCAATCTAAACTACTGGCAAATTGCTTTGCAGCACTCGATTTTTGAACCAAGTTTTAGAGGATCCGGATCGTTCCGAAATCAATGAAGGAGTTGAACCAATGAAAGACCCTATCTAAACAGGGAATTCAACAAAGAATTTGTATTAATTTAATCTAGATAAAGATGTGTCGGGCTCCACCTCTACAGAGGGGGCCAAAAGGCCCCCATAAATTCATTAAAAATTCAAGGATTTTTTTTTTCAAAATGCTCGAACACGTCAAATATTGTCCTTAGTTGTGCATTTTTTTGACATGGCAGACATGTATACAGGGTCATTCATGTAGTAGATAAATGTCACTTTTTAATTTGTTCTTATGGAACCCCCTGTAAGTTTGTAAATTCTTTTGGAGTTTCTGAACATATTTCGTATCACATACCCTATCGCTAAACGCAACAGTTAACGAAAAATTTACGGTAGTAATACCTACATGAAAATAACGAGTTAATTTATTAACAATTGAAAAAATTACAATATAAACTACTAACTCTAATGAATTAAATGCTCAAACTGTCTCCCGTTAACTTTTTGACAGTGGGCAAGCCGTAATTCAAATTCGTCTAGCACGTTTCAGCGGGTAATTGTTGAGTTACGTGCGTATTTTTATTTTTTTACTCTTCTATACTCTCTTATACTGTCCTGCTTATTTAGATACACTTTCTGTTTTAGATAACCCCATAAAAAAAGTCCATTGGGGTGAGGTCAGGTGACCTTGCAGGCCACTCTAAATGACCCCTTCGTCCAATCCATCGACCCGGAAACACTTCGTTTAAATATTGTCGCACCTCCCTGCTAAAGGGTGGTGGCGCGACATCTTGTTGAAACCAAATTGATTCATCTGGAATATTCGGGTTATTTGCATTTGGAAACATAATACAGTCAGGAATTAGTTCATATAATTGCAAATAACGATGGCCTGTTAGAGTGTCTCCAAGAAAATACGGTCCTATGATTCATCTCTGACAATACCGGCCCAAACATTGACAGTCTGAGGATATTGGGTGTGAGATTCAATTGCCCAATTTGGATTCGTGGATGACCAGTAGCGATAGTTTTGTCTGTTTATGATACCGTTTAAACAAAATTTTGATTCATCAGAAAAAATTGTTCTTCTAGAGAAAAGACGGTTATTGTTGGATCTGTTCATCAAAATTTCACAAAATTCCAATCGACGATCTGAACTTCGTTAAGCTCGTGGACTGATTTTATTTTGTACGGATGATATTTTTCTTTTTTGAAGAATCTTCGAACAGATGGTTTTCCGATTTCATTATCCAATGCTATTTCTTGAGTTGATTTATGGGAACTTTCTTCAATGGATAAAAGAACGTTTAATTTTTTATTGTGGGAAATAGAGGGTCTACCAGATCTGTAAAGGTCTCTTACGTGTCCCACTTCTCTAAATTTCCTTTCAATTCTGCTCACGGTGGACTGCGATATTTGACTGTCCAGATATTTGGTATTGAATATTTCACAAACTTCTCTTTCAGCTCTTTTTCGATTACTACATCCAATCATGCTTAAAACTTCTGTTCTTTGAGTTTCGCTTAATTTCGCCATTTTGCTGCACAACAGTGAACAAAATTGGAAATAGGTGTTTGTCAAAATGTCACTTTTAAAAATTAAAAACTTAAAAGTCACAGGTCAATTAATTTATATAGGGTAAGTTAATTACCTCCCTAGTATTTGTAGGTAATTAAATGAGTAGTTAAATAACTGTTGCGTTTAGGGATAGGGTATGTGATACGAAGTATGTTCAGAAACTCCAAAAGAATTTAAAAACTTACAGGGGGTTCCATAAGAACAAATTAAAAAGTGACATTTATCTACTATATGGATGACCCTGTATACATGTCTGTCATGTCAAAAAATGCACAACTAAAAACAACAATTGATGTGTTTTGATAAAAAAAAACTTCTAGAATTTTTAATAAATTTATGCGGGACTTTTGGCCCTCTGTGTATATGAGTTTGAACTGTGTCATTTGACCTCTGATTGGGGCTTTAGTCAGTGATCATAGTTGTTAGGGTGATCAAAGACTCAGTGAAAGCTTTCTTTTTGTTTCAGTTGTGTTTGTATCCTGCGGACTTCAACTGCTAGTAGCAGTAGTAGTAAACAATGGGAGAGCCGAGGACTTGCGACCCTGCCTTAAGAGGCCCTTTTCACAGTCCCACGGTTCACCCATCTCTACTACACCAGGCCCCTCATTCCCTGCACGAGTCAACCCGTCTCGTTCCATATCAGAGTCGGAAGATCCTCTCGATAAAGAAAAACGGCTTTTAGTGTCCTATGGCGCAGTCGCGCCCACCAGCATGGCACACTCCCAGAAAATGGTATGATAACTCTTCACCTGCCCCACAGTAGGTGCAGAGTGAAGTGTCTTCCTAGGACGTGTATGTGTCTGTTCAGTTTGCAGTTGCCATTAAGGATTCCTGTAAGATCTCCCAGGCACTATCGGCTTCTCCAAAGAAGCCACGAGGCCTTGAGTAGATTTCCCTGGTCTGTCTACATTTTCCTGACTGTGTCCAGTTTGTCCTTGTACTCGCCCACGCCCACTCATTCATAGTCTGACAGACGTACCTTTTACTTTTTATGGCTAAAAACCCCCTATGAAAATGCCAGTTACAAAACTTCAATTACCCCAGGCGAGTAGGACAATAGTTCCAAAATCTCGCACCGATGAGAAATCGGTCTGTCCCAAGGATTCTGGGGGGGACAATATATTGGCAAATCCTATAAAACACCGAAGACTAAACGTGGCAACATACAACGCACGGACATTGCTATCGGACGAAGGACTGGTCGAGTTGGAGATGGAACTGGATGAGATAAACTGGGACATAGTTGGTTTGTGTGAGGTAAGAAGACGAGGCGAACAACACTCCAAATTAAAATCCGGACATGACTTCTACCATATAGGCGAGAACGACACCTCTGTAGGAGGAACCGGCTTTCTGATACACAGACGTCACTGCAATAACATTGTGGCCATAAAGGCAATATCAACAAGAGTGATATATATGGTTCTTAAGCTAAACGCAAGATACAACATCAAAGTGGTACAAGTATACGCACCAACGACAGGACATACCGATGAGGAAATAGACAAATTCTATGATGATATTACAATGGCCCTAGAAGAAGAACGAACGCACTTTACTATCCTGTGCGGAGACTTTAATGCTAAGGTGGGTCCAAGGACCCATGAGGCGGAGATTGCGGTAGGAAAGTTTGGTCTAGAGGGCAGAAATGAACGTGGAGAGACCCTACTGAGTTTTTTGCTGCAAAATAATCTATACCAAATGAATAGCTTCTTCAAAAAAACACCAAACAGAAGATGGACCTGGGAAAGTCCAGATGGCCGTACCAAAAACGAAATAGATTATATAATAACCGACAAAAAACAAATAGTCAAAGACGTTTCAGTCCTGAACAAGCTGACAACGGGTAGCGACCACAGAATGGTGCGAGCAAAGATAATAATTAACATCGGCAAGGAAAGACATAGAATGATCAAAAAGAGCGATTACAAAAAT
The DNA here is from genome assembly GCA_951812265.1 of Taphrorychus bicolor. Lineage (NCBI taxonomy): Eukaryota > Metazoa > Arthropoda > Insecta > Coleoptera > Curculionidae > Taphrorychus > Taphrorychus bicolor. Next base: position 19,799,161 of record OX638303.1, read on the forward strand.
TGGACGAGCCCGCCGGATATAGAAAGATTCCAACAGACAATCGAGAACAGACTGAAAAACTCTAATTATCACGACGACATGGACGTACTGAATAATGCAATAGTTACGGCCATACAGGAGAGCCAGAAAGAACACTGCCCAAAGACTAAAAAAGACGAAAAAATCAGCATAGCCACCAGAGAACTGATGAAGGAGAGAAGAGATAGAAGAGGTCAAAAATCAACGACTCGCGCAGAGCTCAAAGAAATGAACAAACAAGTGTCCACGGCCATAAGAAAATATATCAGAACATACAATAGAAACGCAATTGAACAGATTATAGAGAAGAACAAGAGCATGAAAGTACTAGGTAGAGATCTGGGAAGTGGAAGAAGAGAGATAACGAAACTCAAGAACAAACAAGGAAATATAACAGCAAACAGAGAAGAAATACTAAAAGTTGTGGAGGACTTTTATCAATCACTATACAGGAGCCACAGAGAGGAAAATACAAATATGGATCTAGAACCTGATATGATATCAGCCAGGAAAGGTGTTATAAATCAAGGCTCTGAGGAACTACCGGATATCTCCCTAGAAGAAATCAAGTTTGCTTTGAAAAAGACCAAAAACAATAAAACTCCTGGAGAGGATGCGGTAGTTGCCGACGCAATTAAGATAGGAGGTCCCTACGTACTCAAGAAGATAAGGGCACTATTCAACCTCTGCCTATTTAACAGCACAATACCAGAGAAATGGCACAACGCGACTGCAATACTTTTACACAAAAAGGGAGATATAACCGAGCTAGAGAATTACAGACCAATAAGCCTCTTAAATCACCTCTATAAACTTTTTACGAAAATAATAACAAATAGACTAGAGAACAAACTTGACTTCTATCAGCCACTGGAACAAGCGGGATTCCGCACCGGTTTTGGAACCAACGATCATTTGCAAGCCGTAAGGGCACTGATTGAAAAGTCCATAGAGTACAATAAACCGCTAGCTCTGGTCTTTGTAGACTTCCATAAAGCTTTCGATACAGTTGAGCCAAGCGCCATTTTAAAAACGCTGCAGGAATGTCGCGTCGACTATCGTTATACGAAGTTAATCTACAACATCTACAAGAACGCGACTATGGTGGTAAAGCTACGTGAAAACACCGAACGTATCCCAATCAGAAGAGGAGTACGACAAGGAGACACGATGTCCCCAAAATTATTCACTGCAGTCCTGAAATACGCATTTAAGAGGCTCAAATGGGAGGAAAAAGGCGTAAACATAGACGGCAAGAGGCTAACGAACCTGCGCTTTGCGGATGACATAGTACTGACGGCCGATAATCTCCTCTGAGGCCTCCGGGGAACACCAGAGCAATGCTACAGGAACTTCAGCAGGTGTGTGCTGAGGTCGGTCTACATATTAATATTCCAAAAACAAAGTTCATGACAAACCTGGTTCCCAGTGGAAACATCTTAGTGGACGACAAAGTGATAGAAATGGTAGACAAATATACATACCTAGGCCACGAAATCCGAATCTCTAGGGACAACCAAACTTGCGAATTAAGTAGGAGAACAAACTTGGCATGGGCGGCTTTTGGAAAACTCAGGGATGTGCTGAAGGGCAACCTACCAATATGCCTAAAGAGAAAAGTCTTTAATCAGTGCGTGCTGCCGGTCATGACGTACGGAGCCGAGACACTTACCCTAACCACCGTATCGGCCAACAAACTTAAAAGAACACAGCGTAAAATGGAGAGGTCAATGCTGGGCGTGTCGTTGAGAGACCATATCAGAAATGAAGAAATACGACAGAGAACTGGCGTCACAGACGTTATTGCACGTATCGCCAGGCTCAAGTGGAACTGGGCTGGACATTTGGCGCGACTAACAGACGGCAGGTGGTCAAAGAGGCTACTAGAATGGAGACCTCGAGCCGACAAACGTAATAGGGGAAGACCTCCAACGCGTTGGACGGATGACTTAAAGAGAATCACAACCAACTGGATCCAGACGGCCCAAAATAGGAGAGAATGGGCAGAGAAAGGGGAGGCCTATGTTCAGCAGTGGACACAGAGAGGCTAGTTGATGATGATGATGATGAGACATGGCTCTGGTCCAGTAAAGCATGTCTGGGAACCACGCTTGGCCGATTCGCGGGACGCTCGTTCCCCTTTATGACCAGGAACCAATCCCAGAGTTACCCTTTTTGTTTCTGCCAGTGACTCTAGATCATCCCTGCAGCCCTGAATGAACTTTGAACTCGTTCCGCTCTTGCAGGTGACTAGCAGAGCCGCCTGACTGTCTTAGTAGATGTAGATATCCTGCTCTGCTCCCTGCCTGACTTCTGTTCGTGTGGCCAGTTCCCAAGGAGCAGCCCTCGCCTTCTACATCTCCTGCTTTGTATATTCCGGCTCCTGACGACCGTATTAGCCATTCTTGATCCGTCTGTATATGATGCCTGATTATTCTCAGAAGTTTGCTGAAACAGCTCTTCCTTGACTTCAGCTGCTAACCTCTTTAATAAAAGAAAATTGACGTTAATACTATTTTCCTTGTAAATCTTAGCAATGTTCTTCTTTATGGTTGCTGATTCGCAAGCATCGATCCACCATTTCAATGTAACCAGTATCATATGACCCCTTATTCATATGACCCCTTATTGGAGCTTGTAATTTTTAATGCCTCAAGATTCAGTAAAGACTTTAAAATCTTTTTTTGTTTGTTTTAGTATGTTGCAGGCTTCAGTTGCTAACTTCGTGTATGAGGTAAAGTTGTCCTTCTTGCAATTTTCCTTGCAGTTTATGAATGGTGATACTTCCATCCGCTTGGTTGCTGATCCATATACTTAATCCCACCATTTGCGTTTAACCACGTCATGTGATCCCTCATTGGAGCTATCAGTGAGCACCTTTAATGAACTGCTCAAACACTCAGTGAAGATCTTTAAACTGTCTTTTTTCTTTCTTTTATTTCAGCTTTTCTCTATGTACAACCTACATAAAAAAGTTGTCTTCAATGCAACTCTTCTTGCAGATTCTGAATGCAATTTTGCTTTCACTGCTTGCTGATTCACACGAATCGTCCCACCATGCGGGTGCACCATCATTGGGGCTTTAATCAGAGATCAGACTTACTCGTCTAGTGAAACACTTGTGGCGTAGTTTAAACGTTTAACGTTTTGAGTAGGTGGAGAGCTAGGTCATGGTTTGATATGACATAAAAAGTCTGAAGTTCAATACAGTTAACTGACCTGTCAGTTGGGCGTCACTCAAGTTAGGTTATAGATTATGACTATAATATTGAAATTGAGAAAATTATTATAGAAAGTTATGAATAGTTCATTTGTTTTGGTGATCAAACCAAAGTACAACCAAAAGAAATTATTAAAATTGGTTAGTGCAGGTACTCATTGATTATTAAATCTACTCCTACCAATTTGAACATTTAGAAAGCTTGCAGGGCTCTCTCACTAGCTGAGGTAGAGGATCAGTGAAACACATGGGAAATACTGGACGCTTTAAAACCTAAGAGCCATCACCGTCACTAACAGCTCCATCTTCCGCAAAAAGGCTTAATGGATGGGACTTACAAAATAAAAAAAAAGGTATTGAGTTTCAGCACTCAAACAGTGGAACTTGGAACCCGACATTTAGGAACTAGGAACCAGAAACTAGGACCTAATTGAACAATGAAATGCTTAGATAAGTTTAAAATAATTAAAGCATGCTTTACCCCAAAATAAGAGAAATTTCCTGTAGCCACATGGCCAGGCTGTAGCCGTTTAGGGACAGGCTCAGGTCGGTGTGCCCTGAACGGTAGTCAAGATGAAAAAAGGTCAAAGGTCTTAACCTTTTCCACGTGGGCTTAAAATTGCTCAAAACGGAAATAACGTGTCAAAGGAGGAACTAAAATGAGTAAAAGAGCAGCCAAATATGAAAATTCAGCCGTTGTTGTTAAATAAAAGATAAAAATTTAGGGGAAATCTAATGAGCACATGAATAAAATAAGGGAATCTAAGGATGAAATTTGGCAATGCTGTAAGGAAAGCATAATCGACTAACATGTCAACGTATAAGAATGACAATTCGGGGACTTCATCTTTAAGGGATTTCTAGCCAGAGTGTTCAAGGTACTTCGTGAAAGTGGTTTTCTGGTGAGATAGTTCAAAGTACTCTACATCAGTCAGAGTGGGCACACATGTAAGAGGGCACCATGACCCAATGATTGATAGCTTCTTAGGAAGTAAAAAGGTACTGTAAGAGGTGTGTTATAAATGTATGAAAGTTTCTTTCTTACAAAGAAAAGGCTACAAAGAGTGCCGAACTTCTGGCCAAAAAACGAGACCATTTTTAGGAAAATATCGCCATTTGTTAGCTCTGTCCATATTTTCTAGGTCATTGGGAACAGTCAATATCGTCTTGACAGACCCTTTGTCATATGACCTATCACAGAGGACTATTCCAACGTTCTTGAGACTTAAACGAACGCATCAACCCACTTTATCTAAAAATCGTATACACCAAGAAGTAACATTAGTTCGAGCTTAATGATGTCGACCACCGCTATTAGTAAACTCGCAAGATTTGCATCCTGGAAGCTGGAAGCGGGCCAAAGCTGAATTTATTTCAAACTTGGGATCCTCCGTTTTATCTCATGGCAATATATAATTCTTATGATAGTTCTACTTTGAGGAGCGTCTCACAAATCGTCTAGGAATGTTAAAACTGAAAATATCTTAGACTCAATAGTTTTTTTTTTACAAGGAAACGTGATTGTTGTATGCAATGAACGAAACAGGTTTTACCCAAGTGCGACCCATAACGCTTCTTCTTAAATTGTGTGAAGCGGCTATCGCCCCTCTTTAACTACCACTCAAAGCACCAATTAGAGATCTCACCTTTTTGATAAGCCGCAACACAAACCCGAGCCCTATAAGGCGTGACCATCAATGCATTAACATGAAATAACAATCAAAGCACACAGAATCAAATTGATAAAATTAATTTAGCTTAATGAACGAATTACACGGTGCATTTATTAACGTAATGGCTCACTTTCTTCGGCTAATGGTTCCTGAAACGCTACAACATCGACTTATAATGGTTCGCCGCTCCTTGTGGTTGACAATTTTCCGGATGCAGTTGACACGATAAATATTATGGATTTGGTTGGGTTGGTAAGAATTAGTTGTTACTATAATGTCAGCAATTGAACTAGGGGGTGTTCATTTGGAAACGTCATCTAGTTGGTTGTGAAATGTCAAAAAAAAGGAGGCAAAAACTAAAGTCATTTACTTTTTGTTTTCCTTTTCTGTCAAAAATTTTTAGTTTTCTAAATGACTTTTTCTAATGTACGTACTCCAACACAAAATAAATTGCAAAAATGTTTAAGGAAGTCTACAGTTATTTATACCAGACAAAGTTAAAGCTCAAATCATGCTCATTATACGTTATAAATCAAAAGTAATTAACATAAATCAAGTTCCGATTCATTTATTTGCGTCTGAGCCGCCTTAGTCGCTTAATTTAGTTTTCTGTTTGCGCTTCGCCTTGTTTTTTTACCTTTTTTAATGACAAACGTTTTTTAAAAATTAGCTCAAGTACTACACGAGTTCAGTGAGAATTTAGAGAATATTATACTGTTCAAAAAAAAGTGGAAGTGATGGCCATATCGCACGCGCACAGTGTTCAAACAGCTGCATGCGATATGGACAATCCATCTAAGTTTTAGATCTATTTTTTCTACCATTAATTGAACACATACCAAAGTTTAATAGTATTGAATTATGGAAACTAACATAATGTACACCAAATTAAACCATACATCCCTAGCGCTGTCCACCAAAAAATTTAATAAGTTATTTTATTATACTTCAGAAAATGAGAACAGCATCACTAAAATAACTATATTGCCTATTGTTTTACCATTGGTTACATTATAAATTCTGTATGTCTATCGATTTTACTAAATGTTCACCAAATTTTATTTCTCATTTAAATATATCATTATAATGTAGTCGATGTCTTATATTATTTCTCAGTAGTTCAGTTTAGTTCAAGTTAGTTCAAGTTAGTTCAAGTTAGTTCAGGTTAGTTCAGGTTAGTATAAGACATAAGGTAATATAAGACATCGACGAATATTAAATATCTGGTTATCATGATAGAATTAAATGAGAACTAAAATTTAGTGAACATTCAGCATTTACAGTCAACAAAAGTTATTTTAAAGAACAAATAATATAAGAGACTAGGATGAATTTTATATCTGGTTGTCGCTCTAAGATAATGTATTTTCTTAATTTTGGTGAGCATTTAGTATTTTTGGGAAACAAAAGTAATTTTTTGAACGAAAAGATTGGATAAATTTGGCAATCTGTTAAATAGCACCCTTAAATTATTATTTTTGGCAGTTTGTTTTCTTCAAAATATATCAAAGAAAACCAATTACATCGAAGAAAACCGTAAATCTGATTAAATTGCTAGAGAAAGAGTCTCCATTCTTCACACTTGACGAAATTACGAAGTGTGATGCTTGTAAAATAATTAAAAAAAAAAAACTAAACCGAATGGAAAATTCATAGAGGTTCAAGAAAACAAGGAGTTTATAAAAATCAACCTGTCGCTGAAGCAGAAATTAAGACTTTGAAGAAAATTGAGGATAGAACTAATCCTAGTAAAAGAAAAAATGACCCCATAGACACGGAAATAGTGAATAATATGAAAATTTGGACGGATCATTCAATTGCAGAAGAATTATTTAAAACACAGAAATGTGAAAATTTGTTAGAGAGGAATTAAAGCGAGAGAGGAATTAAAAGAAAAACGAGCATTTGGAAACCCCAAATAATTTTTTTCACTAAAAATGCAAAGAAAATTGATATAACTGTTTCGAAAATCCAAAAGTAATACTGGTTCAAAGATTTTTATTTTTTTTTAATTAGTGATTCTGTAGAAGAAATTACCGATTCTTAAGTTAACAGCATCACCAAATATATTTAATGAGCTCAATGGCGACTGGTAAAAAAATGAGTTCGAGAAGGAAATGATTGTGAATCATAGAAAAGGCAGTTAGTTCTGTGACGGAAACCAGTTCTACAGCAAATTTATTAATTAACCAGAATGAGCCTAATAATGATGAAGAATCGAAAAAAGTTTCTCTATGCTCAAAAATCTGTTGGCGATGTGGAAAAGCAGGACATGAACGACCGACTTGCATAAGCTCATATGAGGATCATATTATTTAAATTATTTTATTCACGATGGGTCAAAAGAGGAATTTTGGGTCAAGGCTATGTTGCTGTCCTGAGACTTCAGTAAGACAAGGCCTTGATTGTCCAAGTTCAAGTATTATGAAAAGACACTTATCACAAATATAAGTGACACATTTCTAGAGAACATTTTCAAGAAACTCATTATGATAAAGTTGAATTAATAGTTTTCACTTTTGAAAATACACTGCTGGACAATAGAATGGAACAATACAAATTTGTAAAGTTATTTTGAAAGCAGATATCTTCTAGACGATATGAAATATCAAAATGAATTTTTCAGGACTTTTTGGAAATGTCATTGATAGTAACTCACTTATTTTTGAATATACGAAGTTTTTATTAAAATTAGCAAAACTTTTTGAAAATGTACCTCTTCCTTTTTTAGAGCAATGCAGGTGATGGATTTTTTTCTTCTTATCAAATATCCTTGCATACATGTAACTGTCTTCCTATTCAGAATTGTAACAGTGTAGACAGGTTGGTTGCAATTTTTTTTATAAACGTTCCTCACGAAGAATCTGTGCATTTTAATAAGCTGCCTGCTGTACGCTGGATAATTAAAACCAGTGATAATTTTTAACTTTTGAAACTGTGTAGGGAAAACTTAGACAAATACCACAATTCAGACCTTCACAAAAGATCAAAATTTCTTTCTTAACCGAAGATTTAGAAAAACCAAAATCGATTTGTAATGTCTATTCTAGGGTAATCTATCCACTAATGGAAAAATACATATTCGGGCGATTTTTTTATATCTCACTTATTTTTGAATATACGAGGTTTTTATTAAAATTAGCACAACTTTTTGAAAATGTCCCTCTTACTTTTTTAGAGCAATGCACGTAAAGGATTTTTTTCTTCCTATTAAACATCCTTGCGTACATGTAACTGTTTAACACCAGTGATAATTTTTAACTTTTGAAACTGTGTGGGGAAAACTTAGACAAATACCACAATTCAGACCTTCACAAAAGATCAAAATTTCTTTCTTACCGAAAATTTAAAAAAACCAAAATCTGTTTGTAATTTCTATTCTAGGGTAATCTATCCTCCAAGGAAAAATACATATTCGGACGATTTTTTTATATCTCACTAATTTTTGAATATACGAGGTTTTTATTAAAATTAACACAACTTTTTGAAAATGTACCTCTTACTTTTTTTGACCAATGCATGTAATGGATTTTTTTGCTTCCTATTAAACATCCTTGCGTACATGTAATTGTCTTCCTATTTAGAATTGTAACAGTGTAGACAGGGTGGCTGCAATTTTTTTTTTATAAACGTTCCTCACGAAAAATCTGTGCATTTTAATAAGCTGCCTGCTGTACGCTGTATAATTAAAACGAGTGATAATTTTGAACTTTTCAAACTGTGTAGGGAAAACTTAGACAAATACCACAAAACGTTTTTTTAAATTTTTTAAAATAGGATGTCCCATTTAAAATACAGAAGTTGCCATCTGTTTCCAGTATATCCGAAAGTCCCAATATTTTGAAAATTTGTAGGTAAAGTGCCCCCATCGTCTGGTTATTTATATCCTAACCACATTGTTTTCAGATTATTATCATTTCTAGTTTTTCGGTAACATCATATAACATAACAGTTCCCGTAGGTCCACCCTGTACAATAATATTAATCCTATTAAAAAATTAAAAACCCGTTTTGAGTTATTTGTCCAGACTTTCCTTACACAGTTTCAAAAACTTAAAAACTATCGCCCTTTTTAGAGACAAGCTTATAAATAAATTGTGAAGTCACCCTGTATAAGCAGTTATTACAGTTATACAGTATATAAACAGTTATACAAAACAATTCTAAATAGAGAGACAGTTACATGAACGCAAGGATATATGAAGAAAAAAATCCATTACTTGCATTGCTCTAAAAAAGTAAAAGGTACATTTTCCAAAAGTTGTGCTAATTTTAATTAAAACCTCTTATAATCAAAAATAAGCAAGATATCAAAAATCGGCCGAATAGGTATTTCTCCATTAGTGGATAGATTACCCTAGAATAATATTTTAGATTAACCTAAATAGTAAGTATTTCTAAATCTTCGGTAAGAAAGAAATTTAGATTTTTTGTGAAGGTCTGAGTTTATACTCTGTATATGCATTTCGTAAGCACAATGAAAAACTGGTATTAAGACCAGTTACTATCAATGGCGTTTTCAAAAAGACCTGAAATAGCTATTTATGTAACCAATTACGAAAAGTCCGATTTTGTGTAACGAATGAATGTTTGCGGGACGAGCGCAGCGAGTTCCCGCAATTTGAATGAGATACACAAAAAAGGTTTTTCGTCACGTGTTTCATACAAGATTTTTTCTAATTTTGACTACACATACCTACTTAGAGAGAGAATTATTATTATTAAACTTCAATATTTACTTTTAAACCACCTTGTATCTACTTAAAACCGTAAAACTATAGCAACGGTGTGCCACAGCCGAAACCTGCAACTGGTGGTGACACCAACTTTTCATCACTAGTTACGAAAGAATTTACTTTTCGTAACTAGTTACGAAAAGTAGGACGTTACGTCACTGACATCAGTATTAAAAAGTGCCACTTTATATGTCAAAATTACAAAAAATTCATTTTGATATTTCACATCGTTTAGAAGATATCTGCTTTCAAAATAACCTCACCTATTGTCCAGAAGTGTAGTTAAAGATATTTTTCATCATGTCTCATAAATTTATGAAAGGTTAAGTTGTTTAAAAAAAAAGTGAAAATATTTTATTCTCAAGAAATTATTTTCTTTGTGAACAGAGAGTATGTAAACAAGTTACTAAAATTTATGTTTGGGCGGAGAACAGTGTTTAGTACAAAAAGTAGATATTTCAGCTTATCTGTAATCTACTTGGTTGGATTTAAATTAGAAGGTTAACAGTTTTTGGTTATTTGACATTAACCATTCCAGAATTACGTCATTTGACATGTCTGCCCCTCAAGGTAATATGGCGACCCATCCTAATAAAATATCAGTCAGGCGTAACTTAAAACTTGATGGAATAAAAGATCGTATCTATGACTACATGGTGTGGTTGCCCCACGAATTAGTACGGCGGACCTTTATCAAAATCGGCTGTTATGGAATGGTCAATATCACTTTTGACAATTTTAAACTTCAGTCACTTGTCAAATGTTAAGTTTGTCTAGTTGTGTTTGACAACCATAACTGATACTACAGGTCCAGGTTCTATAAACCAGGAAGTAGACTTCTTAGAGTTGTGGAATGATTAGAAAAAACGGGAAGATGATTGATGAAATCCGGATTTCATTCCATTGTTAGTCGTTAAATCGATAAAATCCCTCTAAAAATATATATAATTGATTCACTTTTATTTGCCTTCTCATTATTCTTGAATTTTTTTATACCTACCTCCTTGCAATACTTATTAAGCATACACGATAAAAATGTCAAAATTAGATTTCCAACGCCTACTTGATATCGGTGATAAATGAGTGACTTAGAGTAAGCATACATAGTAAAACCGGATCACCGATACTTAGCATATATTAAACTGCACTTGACAGCTGTAGGGTCCCACATTCAATACGCTACTGCCTGGCAATCGTAGGGCTCATATGTCATTATATAGTAGATCCCCACCAACATTAACTCTGGTACAATCTAAAGTTTTTTTCGGGCTTTGAAGACGTGGTCTAGAAAAATTTCTTTCTGACTTTCTGACGTTTCGTCTATAGCTGCGGCAGACATTATCAAAGGCGGTGAGGCAATGGGCGAATTGATTTCCTGTGCTTTCCGAAGTTGACTGATTCGACAATGGTGAGCTCAGTGGTATTTATTCCCAGGCCATCGCGCTGCAGTGCAGGGACTGGGGTGGGGGTAATGGTGGCGCGGGGTTTCTTCGCACTTGAGGTATGTCGTAGAACTCGCTTCCAGTCCGCATTTAGAAACGTAATTTCTTCTTTCTTGTTGAAATTGTTGTCGTGTTTAAAGATCTCAATTACCTCTCTCGTTAGTCTCGGATAGAAACGCTGCGATTGATATAAGATATCCACCACGTTGAAAAGGATGTCGTGACCTTTGGAGAGAGCGTGCCTTGCTACTGCTGATTTTGGTGTTTGTCCCAGCCTGCAACTCCTCTTGTGTTCGCTCTGTTGTATTGTACGAGTGGGTTTAAAGATAGTTTTGTCATTGTACTTTTCCAATAGCCTGCCGATCCTGTCCGTTACTTTGTGGGTGTATGGTAGACTTGTCATTCCTTTCGGTCTATTTGATACTAAAACACCCAAAAACGGTAGGAGTCCTTCCTTTTCTATCTCCATAGTGAATCGAATTTGTGGGTTGACAGAGTTGAGGTTTAAGAAGAAGTTTTGAAGTTCTCCCTCGCCATGGCTCCAAATAACAAAGATTTTGTCCACGCATCGGTACAGCGCTTTGGCAGTTCCGATCACTATGGATATAGAAAAAGAAGGACGCCTATCGTCTTTGGATGTTTTAGTATTAAGGAGGCCGAATGGGAAGCTTGCACACACCGTTTATAGAAAACCAACACGCTCTGACCAATACCTTATCTGATCAAATCAGCATCGCAGACAGAAAAGGGGAGTCATAAAGACTCTGTGACAGCCAAGATAATTTGTGAGCCGGCTGATTTCGAACGGGAAATGAAGCATCTGGAAAGAGCTTTGGTTGGAATGGATTCAAAAAGTATGAGTTCTATAAGGCCGTCCGTCCAAGGAATGTAGAGCGTCAGGAAGGATCAACTAGAGAAAATGAAGAAAAGCGCGGATGGACTACTTTAGGTTAGTTCAAAAGGGAGAGTAAGAATACCCTACTTTTCTCGATTTTCCAACTTTGACCCACTGTAACTTTTCAACCAATGCCAGATCGGAGCAAATCTAACTGTTCTTTTCTGTCCTTGATGTCCTCTTTCACCTGCCATAAATCGATCGTATACTTTCTGTGATAGACCCCTTGAGTGGTCCATTTTTTGATACTTTTAAAATGCGCTTCTTTAAACTTTTTTTTTAAATCCATTTATGAGGCAAATTTCAAGTCTATTCCGTGTTTTACGTTCATTGGGGATAGAAATCATCTTGCTACAAAAGAAAGCGCGAAATATATAATTTTGTAAATTTTTTTAGAGGTAGGGGGGAAACTTTCTTTTCTCAATTTCCGAACTTTGACCCTAAATAACTCTTGAACTAGTAGGCCGACCCCGACGAGGAGATCCAACTGTTTTTTTTCTATCCTTGATGTCCTCTTTCGCCGAAGATTCCTTCCCGTCCTTCTTAAACTCCTTCGGAGGTGTATTTTAAGGCACTTTAAAAATCCGTTATTTCACAATTTTTTAAAAACCCACTTATGAATAATTTCTTGATTTTTTTTAGAATCTTTGTGGACAGAGATCGTTTCATTACAAACAAAAACTCCAAATATTTTTTTCAAAATTCTTGAAATGATTTTAACATTTTCGAATTTTGATTGTCAATAACTTTTGAGCCAGTTGGCCGATCGAAGAAAATCCAACTGTTTTCTTCTGTTCTTGATGTCCTTTTTCAGCCGCTAGACAACACTCCGTTTGATCGAATGCTTTCTGAGATAGACCCCTTCGTGGTCCATTTTTGGCACTTCTCAAACCCACTAATTTGACATTTTTTGAAAAACCACTTATGACTAATTTCTCTATTATTCGTTAATTTTACATTCTTCCACTTTCTTACAGGGTTTTACAACCGTCTCATTACGTTCGAAATTTGCAAATAAAAATTTATGAAAATTTTTAAACCTGTTTAAAGGAGAGAGTAAGGTGTATACTCTTCTCGATTTTACAAATTTGACCGTCTGTAACTTTTCATCCAGTAGCCCGATCGGAGCAAATCCGACTGTTTTCTTCAGTCCTTAATGTCGTCTTTCAACTGCCATCATAAACCCCAGTCGGATCGATCGAATACTTTCTGAGATAGACCCCTTCGGTGGTCCATTTTTTGGTACTCCTAAAATGCGCTTTTTTCTCCTTTTTTTTAAAAAACCCATTTATGATGCAAATATCACGTCTATTCCGCGGTTTACGTTCATTGGGGATATATATCATTTTATTACTAAAGAAAACCTCAAATAATTTTTTTCTGAAAATTTTATACATTTTTTCAAATGGGGGGGGGGGGTATATCCTACTTTTCTCAATTTTCGAAATTTGACCATCAATCGTTTGAACTAGTACGCCGACCACATCAAATCCGACCGTTTTTTTTTTCATTCTTGATGTCCCCTTTCACCCGTTATAAATAAACCGCATTTCGATCGAATACTTTCTAAGATAAACCCCCTCGGTGGCCTATTTTAAGAAGCTTTAAAAATCCATTATTTTACAATTTTTTAAAAACCTACTTATGCCTAATTTCTTGACGTTTTTTTAGAATATTTGAGGACAGAGATCGTTTCATAACAAACACAATCTTCAATTTTTTTTTCAAAATTTTTGAATTGATTTGAAAATTTTCGATTTTTGATTGTCAATAACTTTCGAGTAGGCCGATCGAAGCAAATCCAACGGTTTTCTCCTATTTTGATGTACTTTTTCACCCGCCATACATCACTCCGTTTGATTGAATGCTTTCTGAGATCATCATCTCTTTCATGGTCCATATTTGGCACTAATAAAAATTCACTTTCTTTGGCATTTTTTGAAAACCCACTTAGGACTAATTTCACTATTATTCGTTCATTTTACATTCTTCTACCTTCTTACAGGATTTAACAACCGTCTCATTACGATCGAAATCTGCAATAAAATATTTATGAAAATTTTGAAAATATTGTTTAAAGGAGAGACTGAGGAGTATACTTTTCTCGATTTTTCAAATTTGACCGTCTGCAACTTTTGAACCAGTAGCCCGATTGAAGCAAATTCAACAATTTTCCTCTGTCCTTAATGTCCTCTTTCAGCTGCCATTAACCACAGTCGGATCGACCGAATATTTTCTGAGATAGACTCCTTCAGTGGTCGATTTTTTGGTACTTCTAATCCGCTTTTTTGATTTTTTTTTAAGAACCCAATTATGAGGCAAATTTTACGTTTATTGCGTGTTTTACGTTCATTGGGATAGAAATTATCTTATTACAAAATAAAACTCCAAATAACTTTTTTTTATTTTGTAAATTTTTTCAAAGGTTTACCTGTATATCCTACTTTTCTCAATTTTCGAGTTTTGACCATCAATCCCTTTTGAATTTTGACCACCAATAACTTTTGAACTATCACCAGAGCAAATCCAACTGTTTTCTTCTGTTTTTGATGTCCTTTTTCACCTGCCAAACAACACAACACTTAATCGAATGCTTTCTGAGATAGACCTCTTCCGTGGTCCACTAAAATCCACTTTTTTTTACGTTTTTTGAAAACCCACATCTGACTAATTTCTTTATTATTAATTAATTTAACATTCTTCTACCTTCTTTTAGGACCTAACAATTGTCTCATTACGATCGAAATCTACAAATCAAAATTTATGAACATTTTGAAAATTGTTTAAAGGAGAGAGTGAGGAGTATACTTTTCTCGATTTTCCAAATTTGACCGTCTGTAACTTTTGAACCACCAATAGCCTGATTGGAGCAAATCCAATTGTTTTCTTCTGTCCTTACTGTCCTCTTTCAACATGCCATAAACCGCAGTCGGATCAATCGAATACATTCTGAGACAGACCCCTGCAGTGGTTTATTTTTTGGTACTTCTAAAACGTACTTCTTTGACCTTTTTTTAAAAAACCTATTTAATAGGCAAATTTCAAGTCTATTTCGTGTTTTACTTTCATTGGGGATAGAAATCATCTTCACAAAAGAAACTCCAAATATTTTTTTTTAATTTTGTACATTTTTTCAAAGATCAGACTTTTCTCAATTTTCGAACTTTGTTTATCAATAACTTTTGAACTACTAGGCCGCCTAGAGCAAATCCAACTGTTTTTTTTCTATCCTTGATGTCCTCTTTCACCTGTTACATACCGCAGTTCGATCGAATACTTTCTAAGATTCGGTGGTCTGTTTTAAGGAACTTTAAAAATCCGTTATTTCAATTTTTTTTAAAAACCCACTTGTGACTACTTCTTGACGTTTTTTTTTTAAATTTTTGGGGACAGAGATTGTTTTATTACAAACAAAACTTCCCATATTTTTTGTCTAATTTTCGAGACGATTTGAACATTTTCGATATTTGACTGACAATAACTTTTGAACCAGTAGACCGATCGAAGCAAATCAAACTGTTTTCTTCTGTTTTTGATGTCCTTTTGCACCTGCCACACAACACAACGGTTGATCCAATACTTTCTGAGATAGACCTATTTCGTGGTCCATTTTTGGCACTTCTAAAATCCATTTTTAGACCTTTTTGAAAAGCCATATATGTGTGCAGATTTCGATCGTAATGAGACGGTTGTCAAATTCTCTAAGAAGGTAGAAGAATGTAAAATGAAAGAATAATAGTGAAATTACTCATAAGACTAATTTCGAAGGAAGACCCCTTCGGTGGTTTTTTTTAAAGAACTTAAAATTCCGTTATTTTAAAATTTTTTAAAAACCCACTTATGACCAATTTCTTGACGTTTTTTTTTAAATCTTTGGACACAGAGATCGTTTCGTTAAAAGCAAAAACTCCAAATATTTTTTTTTTCAAAATTTTCAAAATTTTTGAAAATTTTTGAATTTTGATTGTCAATAACTTTTGAACCAGTAGGCCATTCGAAGCAAATTCAACTGTTATCTTCTATTTTTTATTTCTTTTTTCACCCGCCATACAACACTACAAAATTTTCGAAATGATTTGAAGATTTTCGAATTTTGATTGTCGAGGGAAATTGTCGATTGTGGACTTGGCCGTCTGCAAATTTTCAACCAGTAGCCCGATCGGAGCAATCCAACTGTTTTCTTCTTATTGTTCTCTTTTGTTCTTATTGTTCTCTTTCGCCTGCCATAAATCGCAGTCCAATTGATTGATTACTTTCTGCTATTAAATTTTTTTAAAAACCCACTTATGAGACTAATTTCTTAACTTCTCTTTCATATATTTATGGACCAAAATTGCAACAGTTTTCGGAATTACAAGAGATTGTCGCAGGATGAACCTCATCACCATAGATGACATTAAAGAGAAAGTTGATGTCTTCTTAGTAATAATTTCAACTACCAATACTATAAAGAAGTTTGCGTGCAATAATGATGACTCAGAAGCAATTAAAGTACACCGACCTTTGAAGATTGCAGCAAATATCCTTCAAAAACCGCGAAGCAGTAAATTTGAATCAATGACGTCATTATTGGATGGCTCTTCCATCAATCAGAAGCAGGTCCAATTTCCTTTTTGCTTTCTCTTTTCTTAAATAATCTTTGCTCATCATAAACAGGACTTCATCCTGAAGAAAGGGCGTGTACTTAAGTTGCAAAGTTTACTCTTCCTGATTCTCAATAAAAATTCGTATACCGAAAAAGGCCTTCTACAGCAGCATTTGTAAGATTTATGGCAATTGCTCCCCTTCTGTAATTTCGGCGACGCCTCACGAAATAAAGAAATAAAACTTATACGCACTTCATAAAGAATTATTATCACGGGGCTTTGCCGCCAGAAAGAAAAATTAAGATAAACTCGCAAAAAATACCACCCTCCTCTTTACCACGTTTATATTAGAAGAAACGACATTTCCTGGCCAACTATATACGAAATTGACCACTAAAAGGGGTTAAGCTCAAGGGAAACACAAAATTGCGGTATGTTTTATTAGACAGTAAGTTTCATCTTTACAGCTTAACTCAATTACATTATATACTACCAGAGGGAAATAATTCGAGAGTATTTAAACAAGAATTTAGGGAGTCGACGAATAAAGCCATTTTAGAGCCCCTACAGAACTTCAATAGCGACTCATAAAGGATGTTGGAATGCGGTGCGAATAGTTGAATGGAGACCATGAAAGCCAGACTTTAAATAAACTATTCGTAGTGAAGAGGTTAAGAGCACACCATATGTGAACTCAGATTCGTGGGCTTATAGATTAAATCAGAGATTTCTATGCTTAGTGTCATCATGTCGGATATTTCTATTTGAACAGGCACAGAAACATAATTTTTGTAAATTTTGTTTCATTAAAACCAATGTTTCCATTATTTCAATGATTGTTGATAATTCTGCCCACTAACTTCTCGTTTTATAAATGGGTAAAAGAGTTTCCATAGTGATAACTCCATCATAGTTTGCAGTGTGGTAAATGCCACCTAATGCACTGTTTCCCAAAACGGTCCAGAGGCATCAAAATCAGTCCATCTTGCAGGCCATGCAATTCGGATACCTATCCCGATCAGTCAATCAGTAGACTTTTTCAAATTTTATTTCTGTTACCTTGAAAAAGAAAATGAACAAAAAAATGTTTTAACTTTAACTAATAACATTTTATACTCACTTCGCCCATTGCCTCATCGCATTTGATAATGTCTGCCGCAGCTGTAGACGAAACATCAGAAAGAAGTTCCATTGGACCACTGCTTCAAAGCTCAGAAAACGCTTCAGATTGTATTTATCAGTACTGGCTTTAAGACTACATGAGGTTCTTAGCAAAAAAAACTTCAGTTTGCTATCATGTTTTAACCGATTTGGAATGATCAATTAACAAAAATTTAAGACTAAGAATTTACATCGAACTTTTTATTAATAAGATATTTGTAAACTGGATAGTTAAAGCTCTTGAAGAAGTTTCAATCCTAAATTAACAGAACACTGCATTATTCATGAAGGCTTCAAGACTGCTTTAAGACTCGTAATAGTATACGTTAATAGCGAGCAAAGTTTATATTTTTAAAAGACTTGTGAAATAAGGGAAAGAAGTAAGAAAATTAAAGGAGTAAGAAAAACAAAACGTACATGACTAGTGGCTTTAAGGCGGCTTTAAGCACCTAGGTAAAAGAAGTTTCGACAGTTAATCTTTAAGAGTCCTTATGGCTTGGAATTTGCTATCAGACTTTTCATTTCCTGCTTGATCTAATTTGGAATTACCAGTTAGCAAAAACTTTAAGACTAACAAGTTTGAAGATAACAAGAGATTTATGAACTGGATACTTAAAGTTTCTGAACAATGTTCATTGCTAAACTAACCAAATGCTGCATTATTAAGGCAGGCTCGAAGACTACATTAAGAATCTTACTTAAAAGTAGGTTTCAACCTCGGTTTCAATAATGAGAAAAATAAGTGAATTTCTACGAGTCTTTGCGGCTTCAAATTTGCTATAAGTCTTAGACATTTCATGCTTCAACTGAGTTTAAACAAAAGCTTCAAGACCTCCTACCAATAAAAAAAATATATAATTTTTTTTTATTGGTAGGAGATTTGTGAATCGGATACTTAAAGATCTTGAACCACTTTCATTCCTAAGCTGGCAAACAAACACAACACTATTAATGATCGCTTTGAGAGTGCTTTAGAAATAACCGTTAAAACAGCGAGCAAGTTATAATTAGTAAGAGGCTGATAAACTGAGCATTTGAAGTCTCTTATTACATTTCACTCTTAAATGAGCAAGAAAGACCAACCCCACATCAGTTCTGTCTTTAAGACTATATTAAGGCTTCAGATTTGCTATCACACTATAAATTACAAAATATATAATTTTGTAATTTTTTTTAGAGGTAGGGCAAACTTTCTTTTTTCAATTTCCGAACTTTGACCCTAAATAACTCTTGAACTAGTAGGCCGACCCCGACGAGGAGATCCAACTGTTTTTTTTCTATCCTTGATGTCTTCTTTCGCCGAAGATTCCTTCCCGTCCTTCTTAAACTCCTTCGGAGGTGTATTTTAAGGCACTTTAAAAATCTGTTATTTCACAATTTTTTAAAAACCCACTTATGAATAATTTCTTGATTTTTTTTAGAATCTTTGTGGACAGAGATCGTTTCATTACAAACAAAAACTCCAAATATGCTTTTCAAAATTTTCGAAATGATTTTAAGATTTTCGAATTTTGATTGTCAATAACTTTTGAGCCAGTTGGCCGATCGAAGAAAATCCAACTGTTTTCTTCTGTCTTTGATGTCATTTTTTAGCCGCTAGACAACACTCCGTTTGATCGAATGCTTTCTGAGATAGACCCCTTCGTGGTCCATTTTTGGCACTTCTCAAATCCACTAATTTGACATTTTTTGAAAAACCACTTATGACTAATTTCTCTATTATTCGTTAATTTTACATTCTTCCACTTTCTTACAGGGTTTTACAACCGTCTCATTACGTTCGAAATTTGCAAATAAAAATTTATGAAAATTTGGAACTTGTTTAAAGGAGAGAGTAAGGTGTATACTCTTCTCGAGTTTACAAATTTGACCGTCTGTAACTTTTCAACCAGTAGCCCGATCGGAGCAAATCCGACTGTTTTCTTCTGTCCTTAATGTCGTCTTTCAACTGCCATAAACCGCAGTCGGATCGATCGAATACTTTCTGAGATAGACCCCTTCGGTGGTCCATTTTTGGTACTCCTAAAATGCGCTTTTTTCTCCTTTTTTTTAAAAAACCCATTTATGATGCAAATTTCACGTCTATTCCGCGGTTTACGTTCATTGGGGATATATATCATTTTATTACAAAAGAAAACCTCAAATAATTTTTTTCTGAAAATTTTATAAATTTTTTCAAATGGGGGAGGTATATCCTACTTTTCTCAATTTTCGAAATTTGACCATCAATAACGTTTGAACTAGTACGCCGACCACAGCAAATCCGACCGTTTTTTTTTTTCATTCTTGATGTCCCCTTTCACCTGTTATAAATAAACCGCATTTCGATCGAATACTTTCTAAGATAAACCCCCTCGGTGGCCTATTTTAAGAAGCTTTAAAAATCCATTATTTTACAATTTTTTAAAAACCTACTTATGCCTAATTTCTTGACGTTTTTTTAGAATATTGGAGGGCAGAGATCGTTTCATAACAAACACAATCTTCAAATTTCTTTAAGTTAATCTTTAAGAGTCCTTATGGCTTGGAATTTGCTATCAGACTTTTCATTTCCTGCTTGATCTAATTTGGAATTACCAGTTAGCAAAAACTTTAAGACTAACAAGTTTGAAGATAACAAGAGATTTATGAACTGGATACTTAAAGTTTCTGAACAATGTTCATTGCTAAACTAACCAAATGCTGCATTATTAAGGCAGGCTCGAAGACTACATTAAGAATCTTACTTAAAAGTAGGTTTCAACCTCGGTTTCAATAATGAGAAAAATAAGTGAATTTCTACGAGTCTTTGCGGCTTCAAATTTGCTATAAGTCTTAGACATTTCATGCTTCAACTGAGTTTAAACAAAAGCTTCAAGACCTCCTACCAATAAAAAAAATATATAATTTTTTTTTATTGGTAGGAGATTTGTGAATCGGATACTTAAAGATCTTGAACCACTTTCATTCCTAAGCTGGCAAACAAACACAACACTATTAATGATCGCTTTGAGAGTGCTTTAGAAATAACCGTTAAAACAGCGAGCAAGTTATAATTAGTAAGAGGCTGATAAACTGAGCATTTGAAGTCTCTTATTACATTTCACTCTTAAATGAGCAAGAAAGACCAACCCCACATCAGTTCTGTCTTTAAGACTATATTAAGGCTTCAGATTTGCTATCACACTTAAGAAGAAGTTTTAACCGATTTCGAATTATCGATTAACAAAAACTTCAGGACTAAAAATTAATATCGAACTTTTTATTAATAATAGATTTGTGAGTTAGATAGTTGAAACTCCTGAACCACTTTCAATCCTAAACCTAAATTAACAAATTAACTCAACATTGAAGTAGCACGGAGCCTTTAAGACTACTTTAAGAATCGTAGTTTTTGGCAGAATTTAATAGCAATAACATCCAACATATATCAGTAGTGGCTTTAATACTACTAGTGTGGCTACATTAAAGCTACATTCAAGCTCTTAACTAAAAAAAACTTCAAGGGTCAATCTTTAATACTCCTTACGGTTTCAGATTTATTATCTGACATAGTCGATTCATGCTTTTTCTGATTTCGAAAACAAAATCTTCAAGATTACTAATTTGTATCATAAATTTTGTTGGTAAGAGACTTTTGAAATGGATACTTGAATCTCTTGAATTACTCTCAATCCTAAATTAACAAATCAACAGAGCACTAAGACTAATACAACTTATTACAACTTAAGACTATTAGTTAAAAGTAGACTTTAACAATGAGAAAGTTTTATTAATACTTAAAGCCAGTGATCATACTTCATCGCTAAACGAGCAAGAAAGACCAAAGCTACGTCAGTAGTGGCTTTAAGACTACATTAAATTTCTTAGCTGAAAAAAAGGTTTAAAGATAAATCGTTAAGAGTCCTCCTTATTGCTTCAAATTTGTTATCAGACTTACTTAGAAATTACCAATTAACAAAAACTTTAAGACTTAGAATATAAATTAAAAAAAACTGAATACTTAAAGCATTTAAATAACTTTTATTTCTAACCTAACAAGCAAACAAAAGGCTTCCCTCTATTAATGAAGGCTCAAAGACTACTTTAAGGCTGTTACTTGAAAGCAGGCTTTAACATTGAGGGAAGCTTATTAATAAGGAACTTGTGAACTAAGTAACTCAAGCCACTGAATGCCAACCTGAACTAACCATACATAATCACTGGCTTCAAGATTACATTGCGGCTCTTAGCCAAAAAAAAAATCTAAATGAAAAATTGAATTAATTCTTATGAATTCAAATTCGCCATCAGAATTAGACATTCATGCTTCAACTGCTTTGGAAGTACTAACAAAAAGTTCAAAACAGAAAGAAAATTAAACATTTTACTAATTTGTGAACTGGATGCTTAAAGATATTGCATCGCTAAGGTAATAAGCAAACATAACGCTGCACTATTAATAAAGGCTTCAAGACTGCTTTAAGACTAAAAGCTTTCGCTAATAGCCCAGTAGGTAGTATAAAAGAGTGGTAAACTCAGAATTTTATACCCCTGATTACATTTAATTCTTAAATGAGCAAAACAGAGAAACAGCATATTAGTAGTGGCTTTAAATTAACTTAGAGCCTCTTAGCTAAAAAAAACTTCAAGGCAGAATCTCTGAGAGTTCTTTTAAGGATTTTAGACACTTCATGCTTCAACTGATTGGAGTTATCAAAAACTTCAAGGCTAAGAATGTATATCATACGTTTTGTTGGTAAGAGATTGGGAAAATAGATAGTTGAAGCTCCTGAAAGATGTTTATTCCTAAGCTAACACACAAATATAACGCTCCACTATCAGTGACGGCTTCAAGACTAAGAATTTTTATCAAACTTTTTATTAGTAAGATATTTGTGCACTAGCTATTTACAGTTCCGGAGCTACGTTCGTTACTAATAAAATATTTTCACTGTTTATAAAGACTTGAAGACTGCTGAATGACACATGCAATTTTGTGATGTGAAGAAGTTTTATTTATTATTAATACGAGGCTAGTGAACTGACCTCTATAATATAAAGACTCTATTACCTATAGTAGTTGCTTCAAGACTACCTTGATACTCTCAGCTTAAAAAACCTGGATCTGCACTGAAAACAGTGAATTTTTAAGAGTCCTCGCTTTAGCTTCAAATTTGCTCCGAGATAACATAAATTAAGATATTTCTTACTTTAAGCTATGTGGATTACCAACTAATAACCATTTCAAGACTAAGAATTTATTTCAAACATTTTACTACAAAACCACTTTTAAACTGAGGACATAAAACCCGAAAATATCATTTTCTACAAAAAGCAATAAACACAAATTTTACGTAGGTAGTGGCTTTAAGACTACATCAAGGCTCTTAACTAAATCTTCAAGAATGAATCTTTGATGCCGTACATCAAATTTGCTATAACTATTTCATGCTCCAACTAATTTAAAATAATATAAATTAAAAAAGTTCAACACCATGAATTTATGTGAAATTTTGTATTAGTAAAGAGATTTTTTTAACTGAAAGCTCCTAAACACAACTCAACCAAAAACTAATATGTTTACAAAAAGCTGCATAACTAACTGAGACTCCAAGACATTAGTTAAAAGAAGGCTTTTATGATGAAGTTTTTTATTAACATGAAGCTAGTGAACACTGTTACCTTCAATAAAACTACACTAATACTCTTAGCTAAACAAATACTTACAAACCTTATACTAGTAGTGGCTTCAAGACTACATTAACACTCGTAACTGAAAAAACGTCAATATCTTCGAGTCTTTTTGGTTTCAAAATTGCTATCAGACATTTTATGCTTCAATCCATTCAAAATGATATCAATTAACAACAGCTTCAAGACTAAGAAGACTAAGAAGAGGCTTCAAGACTTAAGACTAAGAATTTTTGTCAAATTTTTTATTAGTAAGAGATTTTTGAACAGGAAGCTCCTGGACAGAATTTACATCAAAGGTTTTATTAGAAAAATATTTGTCATTGCGTACTTCAAGTCCGATTACATTTCTTTCTTAAAAAAACAAAAAAGGCTTACATTAATAGCAGATTTAAGATTAAATTAACCTCTTAACTAAAACTGATTTTAGTCTTTATGGCTTCAAACTATCACACATTTTGGGCATGAACCAATTTAAAATTATATTAATTAACAGAAAAGTCAAGACTAAAAATAAATGTAATTTTTTTTACTGGTAATAGATTTTTGGCTTTAAAAGGCTTTAAGACTCCTTTAATAATTTTAGTTAAAAGGAAGTTTTAATAATGAGAAAGTTTTATTAAATCGAGGCTAGTGAACTGAGCTTTTGAAGTCCCGGATCAAATTCTCTTTTTGGGAAAAAACATTTTTTATTACATTTAGCACTGGCTTCGAGACTATATAGATACTCCCATCTAGAACAACTTTAAGATTAAATATGTAAAAGTCCTAAGAGCTTAAAATTTGCTCCCAAACTTAGATATTTTTTACTTTAAATCTGAATTACCAATTAACAACAACCCCTAAACTAAAAACTTATATCACACATTTTATTAGAGAAAAATTTGTGAAGTGAGCATTTAAAACCCGATCACATTTCATTTTCAAGAAAGGCAAAAAAAAACAAATCTCTACAATAGTAGTGGCTTGAACCAATTTGAAATGATATCAATTAACAAAAGCTTCAAGATTAAAATTTAATATCAAATTTTTATCAAAATTATATCATTTTTTTATTATTAAGAAAATTTTTAACTGAAAGCCCCCTGAATTAACTTGTGAAAAAAAGCTGCATCACTAACGAAGGCTTAAAAACTGCTGTAAGATATTTAGATAAACAAAGACCTCAATAATGAAAAAGATTTCAAAAAATATGAGGCTAGTAAACTAAGCTTTTGAAGCCTCGAATCACATCCCCTTTTTAAGAAAGACAATTTCTCTTACCTTCAGTAGTGGCTTCGAGACTGCCTTAATACTCTTAACTAAAAAAATTAATTAGTGAATATTTAAGAGTCTTTAAGAGATATTTTACAGATATTTCTAAATTTAAGTTATTTGGATTATTAATTAACAACCACTTCAAGACTAAAAATTTATATTAAACTTTTTATTACAAAAAGACTTGTGAACTCAGCACTGAAAGCACGATTCTTTCTTAAAAAATAAAAAATAACATACCTTTTATTAGTACAGGTTAGTGGCTTCAAGACTATATTAAGGTTCATGGCTAAAAAGGCTTCTAGAATAAATCTTTGAGTCTTTTTTTAAATCTGTTTTCAGATCGATGCTTCAGTCGATTTAGAATGACATCAATTTGACAAACTGAAAGCCTCTAAACAACTTTCAATCCGAAAGTGACAAGTGATAAAATCCCGGATTACATTATTCTGTTTAAGAAAAATAAACTCTATTACCTTTAGTAGTGGCTTTAATACCTCCTTGATACTCTTAACTTTAAAAACTTGAATCTGAAGTGAAAACAGCGAATCTTTAAGAGTCCTTACTTTAGCTTCAAATTTGCTCCGAGATAGCTTAAATTAAGATATTTCTTACTTTAAGCTATCTGGATTACCAACTAACAACCACTTCAAGACTAAGAATTTATTTCAATTTTTTAACTATAAAACGGTTTTTGAACTGAGGACTTAAAATCGGAATAACATTTTTTTCTAAAAAAACGAAAAACCGAAATTTTACGTAGGTAGTAGCTTTAAGACTACATTCAGGCTCTTAACTAAATCTTCAAGAATGAATCTTTGATGCCGAACGGCTTCAGAGTTGCTATAACTATTTCATGCTAAAACTAATTTAAAATAATATAAACTAAAAAAGTTCAAGACCCCGAATTTATGTGAAATTTCGTATTAGTAAGAGATTTTTGAACTGGAAGCTCCTGGACAAAATTTACATCAAAGGTTTTATTTGAAAAATATTTGTCGCTGCGTACTTTAATTCCGATTACATTTATTTCTTAAGAAACAAAAAATTTTACATTATTAGCAGCTTTAAGACTAAATTAACCTCTTAGCTAAAAGTGATTGTAGTGTTTATGGCTTCAAACTATCAGACATTTCGGGCATGAACCAATTTAAAATTATATTAATTAACAGAAACTTCAAGACAAAAAATATATGTCAAATTTTATACTGGTAATAGATTTTTGATTTTAAAAGGCTTTAAGACTCCATTAAGAATTTTAGTTAAGAGGAGGCTTTAATAATGAGAAAGTTTTTATTAATTCGAGGCTAGTGAACTGAGCTCTTGAAGTCCCGGATCAAATTCTCTTCTTGAGAAAAAATAATTTTTATTACATTTAGCACTGGCTTCGAGACTCCCAACTAGAAAACTTAAGATTAAATCCCTAAGAGTTCTAACAGCTTAAAATTTGCTCCCACACATAGATATTTTTCCATTGTTGGTTGTTAATTACCAATTAACAACAGCCTCAAGACTAAAAACTTATATCGCACTTTGCATTAGAGAAAAATTTGTTAACTGAGCACTTGAAACCCGATCACATTTCATTCTCAAAAAAAGCAAAAAAAAAACAAATTTTACAATAGTAGTGACTTCAATAAATTTGAAATGATACCTATTAACAAAAGCTTCAAGACTAAAGATTTAGTATCAAATTTGTATCAAAATTATATCAATTTTCTTTATTATTAAAAGACTTTTGAACTGAAAGCCCCTGAATCCAAAATTAACTTGAGAAAAAAAGGTGCATTACTAACTAAGGCTTCAAGACTGCTTAGTTAAAACAAAGACTTCAATTATGAAGAAGTGTTTTTAATAATACGAGGCTAGTAAACTAAGCTCTTAAAGCCTGGGATTACATACCCTTTTTAAGAAAGACAATCTCTATTACCTTCAGTAGGTGCTTCGAGACTATCTTCATACTTAATACTTAGTTAAAAAAACGTACCTACTTACTTTAATACTTAGCTACTTACCTTAATACTTAGCTAAAAAAATAATTAATTAGTGGATCTTTAAGAGTCCTTATTTTATATTTAAATTTGCCTCGAGCTTTTATAGATATTTCTAACTTTAAGTTATTTGGATTACCAATTAACAACCACTTCAGGACTAAAAATTTATAATAAACTTTTTATTACAAAAAGTTTTGTGAACACAGCACTGAAAGCACGATCACATATCTTTCTTAAAAAATAAAAAGTAACAAACCTTCTATTAGTTTAGATTAGTGGCTTCAAGGCTACATTAAGCCTTATAGCTAAAAAAGATTCTAGAATAAATATCTTAAATATCTGAGTCTTCGTTAAAGTTGCTATCAGATATGTCATGCTTCAGTCCATATAAAATGACATCAATTTACAAAAGTTTTGAAACAAAAACTTTAAATTATTTTTTTATAAGTAAAAGTCTAACAAACTGAGAGCCTCTAAACAACAAGTGAACAAACTTACATTGCTAGCGAAGGCTTTAGGACTACTTTAAGATATTTAGTTAAAAGTAGGGTTTAATTTTATTAACACGGGGCTAGGGAACTGAGCATTTGAAGCGCCGTATCACATTTTCTTCTTAAGAAAGACAAACTCTATTACCCTTTAGTGATGGCTTCGAGACTACATTGATACCCGTAGCTATAGGTGAATTTTTGATAGTCCTTATTTCAGCTCCAAATTTGCTCTGCGATTGAGATATTTTTGCTAATTGACTTAAGCTATTTGGATTACCAATTAACAACAACTTGAAGACAGAATTAATTGTATAAAGTAATAAAGCAAAAAATAACCGGCGATTGGGACCCTTACAGACAGGCCTTAACTAACTATAACAAGCAAATCAGGGCTGCTAAAAGAAAGTCTTCGGGAAGGTTCTGTGGCGGGATTGTGGCCAACAGGATCCCGAATCTAAAGGATTCTCTCCAGGGATAAGACGGTCTGATGGAACCGACACCTCCACTGGTAGTGAGTAAACTGTTCCGTTTACTCAAAGACCGTAAATTAATAGGAATTTGAAAGTAGATTTAGAAATAAAAAGTTTTTTGAACGTAACTCATAACTTAAAAAACTGTGAAACTTATCAAGTTTCTCGAATGTGACAAATTATATATCTAAAAGGGGCCTACCCTGGTTTTTCCTTTTTACAAGTAAAGTGAATTCCAATAAAAGGAAGATGGAGTAAAACTTGCAGACAAGAAAGAGCCTCGAAACCGGTTCTTTTGTGTGGGACTTTGTCTGTGTTTTCTTGGTATATAACATTTTCTTATTTAAAGTAACATGAATTCCGACTACAAGCATAAAGTGTCAGAGTTGCCGAGAGGACACTGCCACGAAATCGGTCCTTGTGTGCAAGGTAAAATTACTTGAACTTGTGCCTCTACGAGGGGGCTTTGCCTGTGTTTTCTTGGTATAAGAGTTTTCCATTTAGAATTCCAACTTCACGCAGAAAGCGTCAGAGTTGTCTACAGAAAACTGCCTCGTCTCCGGTCCTTGTGGCTCTTACAATGTGTACAATGTCAAATTCCTTGACATTGTAAGGGATTTTGTCTGCGTTTTCTTCATATAGCAGTATCTTATTTAAAGTATCAAGAAGTCTGACTACAAGCTGGAAGTGTCAAATTTATCCAGAAGAATTGGCGCCGAAACCGGTCTTTATAGCTCTTATGCTGTAAAATATGTAAAATTACTTGAAAATGTATGTGTCTTTACGAGAGGCTTTGTCCGTGTTCCCTTGGTATAATAGTTTGTTATTTAAAGTAACAAGAATTTCGACCACAAGCAGTGTCAGAGTTGTCGAGAGGATACTGCCACAAAACCGGTCGTTGTGGCTCTAATACTGTGAAAATTGTGAAACGACTTGAAAACTTGAAAAACAAAGCCGCCAGGCTTTGCCTATGTCCGTGTTTTCTTCATATAACAGTATCTTATTTAAAATTACAAGAATTCCGAGTACAAGCAAAAAGTGTCAGAGTTATCGAAAGGAAACTGCCTCGAAACCGGTCTTTGTGGGTCCTACACAGCCAGTCGCAATGAGAACCTACGGTGGGACTTGTTTGTTTTTTTCTATAATATTCCTTTTTATAAGTAGAGAGGATTCCAAGTTGGAGCCATAATGGCTGAGATAAAACTGCCTCGAAGCCGGTCTTTGTGGGTCTAACACGGAGTGTCTCAACAAGAACCTACGTTGGGGCTTGTTTGTTTTCTTTTAAATATTCTTTCTTATAAGCAGATGGAACTATATATGTCGATATGAACTGCCTCGAAACCGATCTTTGTGGGTCTAACACAGGGTGTCTCAACAAGAAACTACGGTGGGGCTTGTTTGGGTTTTTTTTTTAAATATTCTTTCTTATAAGCCGATGTAGCCATAAATGCCGAGATGAAACTGCTTCTAAACCGGTTTTTGTGGGCCCCACGCTGGGAGTCTCAGGGAGAACCGACGGGATTTATTCGGTTTTTTCTTCCATAGGTCGCGCGGATTCCAATAATATGCAGATGGAGCCATAGTAGCCGAGATAAAACTGCCTCGAAACTGGTCTTTGTGGGTCTAACACAGGGTGTCTCAACAAGAAACAACGGTGGGGCTTGTGTGTTTTTTTTTTAAATATTATTTTTTATAAGCAGATGGAACCAGAAATGCCGATATGAACTGCCTTGAAACCGGTCTTTGTGGGTTTAACACTGATGCCGATATGAACCGCCTTAAAACCGGTCTTTGTGGGTCTAACACAGGGTGTCTCAACAAAAAAATATGGTGGGGCCTGTTTATTGTTTTTAAATAATTTTTCTTACTGCTTTTTAATACTTCTAACTGCCTCGAAACTGGTCTTTGTGGGTCTAACACAGGGTGTCTCAACAAGAAACAACGGTGGGGCTTGTGTGTTTTTTTTTTACGTATTATTTCTTATAAGCAGATGGAACCATAAATGCCGATATGATCTGCCTTGAAACCGGTTTTTGTGGGTCTAACACAGGGTGTTTCAACAAGAAACTATGGTGGGGCTTGTTTATTCTTTTTAAATAATATTTCTTATAAGCAGATGGAACCATAAATGCCAATATGAACTGTCTTGAAACCGGTCTTTGTGGGTCTATGGCACCTAGTGCCATAAATGCCGAGATGAAACCGCCTCGAAACCGGTTTTTATGGGCCCCACACAGGGAGTCTCAGCGAGAACCGACGGGACTTATTTGGTTTTTTTCTTCCTATAGGTAACGCGTCTTATCAGTAGCGCGGATTCCAATGATAAGCAGATGGAGCCATAATAGCCGAGATAAAACTGCCTCGATACTGGTCTTTGTGGGTCTAACACAGGGTGTCTCAACAAGAAACTATGATGGGGCTTGTTTGTTCTTTTTAAATATTATTTCTTATAAGCAGATGGAACCATAAATGCCGATATGAACTGCCTCGAAACCGGTTGTTGTAGGACTCACACAGAGAGTTTCAGCGAAAACCGACGGGACTTATTTGTTTTTTTCTTCATATAGGTAGGGCGTCTTATAAGTAGCGCGAATTCCAATGATAAGCAGATGGAGCCCTAATAGCCGAGATAGAACTGCCTCGAAACTGGTCTTTGTGGGTCTAACACAGGGTGTCTCAACAAGAAACTACAATGGGACTTGTGTGTTTTTTTTTTAAATATTATTTCTTATAAGCAGATGAAACCATAAATGCCGATATGAACTGCCTTGAAACCGGTCTTTGTGGGTCTAATACAGGGTGTCTCAACAAAAAAACTATGATAGGGCTTGTTTGTTCTTTTTAAATATTATTTCTTATAAGCGGATGGAACCATAAATGCCGATATAAACTGCCTTGAAACCGGTCTTTGTCGGTCCATGGCACTTAGTGCCATAACTGCCGAGATTACACTGCCTTGAAACCGGTTTTTGTGGGCCCCACACAGAGAGTCTCAGCGAGAACCGATGGGACTTATTTGTTTTTTCTTCCTATAGGTAGCGCGTCTTATAAGTAGCGCGGATTCCAATGATAAGCAGATGGAGCCATAATAGCCGAGATAAAACTGCCTCGAAACTAGTCTTTGTGGGTCTTACACAGGAAATTTCAAGGAGATCCGGTGGGACTTGTCAGTTAGAGATCCTGGCAAGCTGTTATTTCCCGGGTAGCCGGCTGACAAATTTGATGACTGTCACAAGCTCTTTGGGACGATATAAACGACCCAATAGGGCAGATTGGAAACCCTCAAAAAAATCCACGATTATGGCTTTTCAACCATATAAATCCCCTGGGGAGGATGAAGTGTCCACAATTAGTAGAGCAAGCAAGGGCAGGCCTTGCTGGCAACACTTTGAATGAGCCACAATAGAGGTCGCGGTGGAGGACTGTACATGAACACTCACATTGAGTACGAATACGAAGATTTAAATAAATTTTGTATTAGAAAAAGGTTTTTAAATTGTATAGTTGAAACCCTGCCACAATTAATTTATTCTAACACAGCAAAAAATGACTGTATGTCTGACATTAGTAGTGGCTTCAAGACTACATTAAGGTTCTTGGCTAAAAAAAAACTCAAGAATGAATCTTTGAGTCATACGCCATCAAAGTGGCTAGCAGTCTGTTCATGCCTCAATCAATTTGAAATGATATCATTTAACAAAAGCTTCAAGACCAAGTTTTGAACTGGAAACCCTTCCACGGTAATACTCTTCTTGAAATGCACAACTGCTAATTAGTTTGGGTAAATAATTAAGACATAATGGCATGCAACTACGCTATCAGAGCTGTGTATTTGTCCTGCAATTATAAAGTTGTATGTGTTATTATTTTACTTTCAAAAGCTACAAAAAAAAGAGCAATAATTAAAGCTACCTACGTGTGTCCGCATAATTTAAATCCCTAACTCCTGGCTTTTGGAGGAATTAAATTATCTTGCCAGGTAACTGGAAAATATGAAGTAGCAGACAGTAAGCGTATGAACGTATAATTTGGCACCGAGTTAGCCATTTGTAGGTATTATGGCGTTAAGCTAAATGGCACCATTTAAACGCTGAGCTTTATTTGCGAGAAAGCAGCTTTATGATAAAGCAGTCGCAATGTTTCTTTTTATAAAAAAGAAGATATTATTCACGTATGTATATTATGTGCTGTGTCAAGACATTTCCTTCCATTCAACCGCAAATTAGATTCCATCAGCCAGGCAACAAGAAGACGCCGCTCTAAGAGAAGTTTCTCGCTTATGACGGCCGTACACACACAGACACAGTAACAAAAAAAGGCACAAAACACTTTTTAAATCTGTCTCCTGGGAAATATCTCATCTCCGAGTAAATCCTTTAAGATTGCGAATTTTTCCGCAACGTCGAGACGGTGCCTCAAACAGTTTCCCTCAAAGGGAACACTTCAACTTTTCCGAGCACCGTACTTAACAAGCTCAGACTTTTCACTCTAATCTGCCACTCTTGTTTTATTTTAATTTTGGAACGAAGAGGCATCAACACGTTTCAGATTTGGGTGCTTTGCAAAGTTAACTGACACATTTTTTCTGCAATCACAAAAGCAATTTCGTTCCCTTCTGTCCTGAGAAAAGGCTTCCGAGAGGAAATCTGTTGCTGAAATTCCTTGAAAATACCTTCGGGTTGTTAAATTTCAATAAAGCCCTCGTTTAAGGCCTTTTGTTCCCTTTTGCTCGATTCCAAGACAATTAACATAAGCCTTTCATTCTTGACCGGCGAGAATCTGCATAAACGCATCAGATAAGACGTCATTGTGCCAGCTTTTTAATCCGCGCATAAACAATACAATAAGCCGGGAATGGGATTTATTGAATCTAGAAGACAGCAGGAAATTTGAGGAACAATTCAGTTCGGATTAATCCCGAAAGAACTATTTCTGGAATTCTCTTTGGCTTCCTGGATGTTATTTAGAGAACTTGAGGCTGTTAGCAAGTGTCACGATTTATATCGTTTGTTGTAGTGCATGCGTGAAAGGACGAGTTAAAATTAAGTGCCTGTTTCTCAGATTTTGTACTAAAATTAACATGGGGAATGCGAGTTTTGAAGGCTTGACATGTCAAGTTATTATTTTGCTTTAGTGAGCGATATGTTTTGTGCCTACAGCCACGGCCATATCAGACATTTTCGTCCGTTTCTTCGCACAATTTCCAATCTTACAGAGACTAATGGTCGGTGCACAATTGACGGGAACGCGTACGGCAACGACAACGTGAACGTAAGCGTTAATGTTAAAAAACTGTCCAGATTCACAATTCAACTTCAAGTTGAATTGTGAATGATACAATTGAGTTTACATCTCACACTAATAGGTACTTTATATTATATATTAGCTGGTGGGTACATCCCTATAATGCTTCCAGAAATAATGATGGTGCATTTATCAAAACTTTCAAGTATTTTAAAGAACATGACCCCAAAAAAATTTTTTTATATGTAGAAATGGATCCTGAACAAATTGATCAAATACTGCAGTGGACAAACCCCTACTTATTAAAGCGAAGTCAAAAAGAGATTTGATTTCCGAACTTCGTTTAGCTATGTTACACACAAGTTATTGCTCAAACTTGTAAACCTTTATTCAAGGCGTTGCAATCCAGATATTTAAAAGAACTATCGTCTCAAGAATGGAGAAGCCTAAGTGAAAAGTTCAGCAATAAGTGTAAAAGAACATGGCAATAGTTTCATCTGAATTTGGCATACAAGACCTACCAAATAAAGAAATAGAGATGCCACTTTCTTTTGTTGGAGATGAAGCCTTTCCCCTAAAAACTTACCTAATGCGCCCATATCCTGGAAAATATCTTTCAGATACAAAGAAGATTCACAATTATCGTTTGTCAAGAGCACGAAGGACAATTGAGAATTCATTTAGCATCCTTGCCAGTAGATGGTGAGTTTATAGACAAACATTTCTATGCTCTATTAAAAATACAGAGTTCATAGGAAAAGCCACAATTTGTCTTCACAATTACGTAAGAACTATAATCTGCAATAGCTAACCACCAAGCTTAACAGACTGTGTGCCTGATGATGGAAATATAACTGAGGGACATTGACGACTAAACAAGATAAGAATATTTTGCCAATTGGAAGAATAGGCTCGAACATAGTCCTTAGAACTGCATATAGTCAGCGACACACCTTGGCTTTATATCTGATGTCACCAAATGGATCAGTACCATGGCAAATAAAATACATTTATCAGGGAAAATTATTTTTTAATTTATTTAAAAATTAATTCACAAACACATTTCTTTCTTGGTGTTTCATTCTGCCGCTTTATGACAGAATGTTGATTCTGTCATGGTGCTTTCGTGCGTAATGTGTGACCTGCATCATGAATGTAATTTTGTTTATTGAGGTCTTCCTTTATCGCCGAGTATAGCCCTGAAGAAGACGTAAAATTAAACGTCGAAACATTGGCCTTTATTCAAATGACAAGGCTGTTTTATTTGTCCTAAACCTGCAAAACCATTACATCTGCAAATTGAGAGGACGCAATACATTATCATCATGTAGAATATTGACTGTCAAATCCCAATGACTGATTAATAACAAATAATTTTTGGTTATCTATAAGGTAAAAAGCAAAGCACCCGTGCAAACGTAAAAGCGAAACATAAAAGTTGGTAGCTTTGCGTTTCGCGTTTAGGGGTGGCGTTCAGGTTGCCGTTGTTGTAAATTGCACATCATAAATAGAATGTTTTAACAATTTTGACGTTCGCGTTCGCGGACGCCTTTACGTTGTCGTTCGCGTTCCCGTCAATTGTGCAGCCTCCTTAAAGGGTTCATTCTAAGAGTTATGTAGCCACAAAGACTGCTACTGCTAGGTCAATTCATAGGAACATAATATTTTATTAATCGTGTACTAAAAAGTTATATTGTAACAAAATCCTATCAGCACCTCCCTACCGATCACACCTGGCATGGTATACACATCTCTCCTAGTAGATGGCACCTGTCAGTTGTCATTAGTATTATAATAAGAGTACACTTGCTCAAGTCCTTATGACCACGTTCTTCCACGTTTTATAGTAATTCACAATGTCTATACTTTTCTTTGTTTCTTTTGTTTAAATAAACTATGCCTACCATTGTGAGTGAGTTTGATACTACTGCCAAACAGTGTCCCCGACATCATACATGAGCCTCGACAGGGTTAAGCGAACTCAAGAGATAAGCTCGTGACAAGATTGGCGCCCAACGTTGGACCTTAAGCCGAGTTTTTGGTGATGTCTCCACCGCATATCGCATGTGTTTTCGTGTTTATCTCACAACGTAGTGCGGGTAGTATAGTAACGACTCATTTTCTCGTGTAAAACGGTAATAGTGCATCGGGTTGACATAACCTCAATCGTTAATTTCCAAAGCACGCTTTCGCTTCTTCGCGTTTCCCGCGCAGTGTTGTCGGTGCATCGTACCACGTCACTCCGTTGACTCCGTCAGTTCTTTTCGAACCTGGTTCCACACTGGCCGACGCAACGCCGCAACGTCCGGGAGCGACAAGGAAAGCGCCACGTCTGTCAAATTCATTTCTGTCATTGCTGTCAGAATCAGCTGCTACAAAAACAGCACGAACTTCACAGCTAATTCAAAACATTGTTTCTGATTTTGTAAAATCCCACAGTTTATCATAGTACTGTACCAAATATATGCTATTACGCTCTGGTACCATGGCAGGCGGAAAAGACGCATCCAAGCAAGAGCCATCCCAGCAAAATGCAACTGCTGTGCAACAAATTGTGATGTCTCCAGAAATGTTGCAGCAATTGTTGACCAATTTACAAAATGCTACAGTTAGTGGACTTCAGGCGAGTTCCTCATCACAAAACATCAACTCACCTACAAATTTTTGTGGCTGCAAGTCACGATTTAGTGGAAATCCTGGTGATGAAGTCGAAGCATTTATCGATTCCATATCAGTGTATAAAGACTGTTTACAAATAACAGACGCCCATGCATTAAAAGGTTTATCTATGCTGTTGTCAGATAATGCTGCTGCTTGGTGGCAAGGTATAAAAACCTCCATAACTAGTTTTGATGAAGCCATTTCCTCTTTGCGACATGCATTTGGATTTTCAAAACTCCCACATCAGATCTATCGAGACTTGTTTTCCAAGGAACAGGACAATGACAAAACCGATATCTTTGTTAGTCGATGTCGTGCTTTGCTTTCACATTTGAAAGGTGAATCTGCTGTGACAGAACACATTCAGTTGGATATGGTTTATGGCCTACTGAATTTCAAGATAAGGGATAAAGTGCCTAGGGAAAGTGTCTGTACCTTCAAAGATCTCATTGAAGCAGCTAGAGTAGTAGAGCAAACTTACTCCGACCGTATTGTGAAGCAAAAGAAACCAGCCGTTGAACAAAAGTGTAATGTAATATGCAGCTATTGTAAGAATTATGGACACACTATCGATGTCTGTAGAAAACGAGCCCGTGCAAGTGGTAAAAATGGAACCCCAGCTGCAAGCCACCCGCCATCCGGTCAAGAAAACTTCAGTAACACCAGTGCGACAAAACCTGTATCCTGCTATGGTTGTCAAACACCAGGCTATATTAAGAGCAATTGCCCGAAATGCAACAAAAGGGAGCAAACACCAGCCCATGCTATTAACCCAACAATGCTGACTGAGTTCTTCGGCACATCAGTTACCCAATTCCAGACACCTGTGAACATGCGCACCCTCACATACGCCAAGGTAGAGGGGCACTATGGACTGACATACCTTGATTCAGGTGCTCAGTGTAACATAGCTGGAGCAAAGTTAGGTCAGATTCTGATGGATGAGAATGTGCCATTTGAATCTAAATCTCTGTACATGACCCTTGCTGATGGAAAGACTATAGCAGTTGAGGCCAAGTGTTTCACAGCCTCGATTGACTTGAAGGGGCGTAAGCACAACACCATTTTCCACTGGATTCCAGCCCATAAAGATAGCAGAACTCTTTTAGGTGTGGATTTCATTCGGCAAGCCAACATTGTGATTGATGTACCACAAAATTGCTGGTATTTTGGAGATGACCCGCAGACACAGCATTCCTTTGTCGAGTTGACTGATGTGAAGCTCTGTGGAATCCAACCCGAGGTTAAGGAACAAAAGCAAATGACTCTGTTACGAGGCGAGGAGGCCTTGAACCTGACGGAAGTTGAAAGACGCCGCCTTGATGACTTATTGCAGAACAATCATGACCTTTTTATGCCAAGTACGGAAGCCACTCCATATGCTGAGCATATTATCGAGCTTAGTGATAGCCTACCAGTTGCCGTACCACCATATCGTCTTTCAGTAGCCCGAAAGGAACAGCTCCGACAAGAACTTGATGACCTTTTGGCTCAAGGCATAATAGAGGAGTGCGAGTCCCCATATGCGTCACCTGTAGTACTGGTGCCTAAGAAAGACGGTAGCATCAGACTTACCGTGGATTATCGAAAGCTGAATTCCAAAACCTGTCCTGACCGCTACCCCCTCCCACGTATCGTTGATACACTTCATGCAGCTAAGAGAGCGAGGTATATGACGACCTTGGATCTAAAGGCTGGATACCATCAAGTAGCAGTTCGACCGTGTGACCGGGATAAGACGGGATTCATCTGTCCATTCGGCACATTTCGTTACACGCGAATGCCGTTCGGCCTGCGAAACGCGCCTGCTACTTTCCAGAGACTCATCGACCGATTCCGATCTGGTTTACAAGATATCCACATCTTGGCGTACCTGGACGACGTGATAGTCTTGTCAAATTCATTTGCAGAACACCTAGAGCATCTGCAGAGGGTGTTTGATCACCTTCGCCATTTCAAGTTGAGACTCAACCGGAATAAATGTAACTTTTCATGTTCCTCTGTGAATTATCTGGGACATGTTATCACACCAGTTGGCATAACTCCTAGCCCGGAAAAAACGGAGGCACTCCGCAATCGACGCTCACCACGTAACGTCAAGGAGTTGTTGTCTTTCATCCAAAGCTGCTCATGGTACCGGCGCTTCATCAATGACTTTGCTTCCGTGGCGCGCCCATTGACTGAACTGACCAAAAAGAATGCTTCTTGGACCTGGGGACGAGCTCAAAACGATGCTTTCGAGAAACTCAAAGAACTGCTCACTTCTGACCCAATACTACGGCAAGCCGACTCAACTCTTCCCTATGTGTTGAAAACAGACGCGTCTGCCTATGCTATTGGCGCATGCTTACTGCAGGGGGAGGGCGCCGCAGAGAGACCTGTGGAATATGCCAGCCGCTTGCTGACCGCAGCCGAAAAGAACTACACCACTACTGAGAGAGAAGCCCTGGCTGTGGTGTGGGCTGTAACGAACAAGTTTAGAGGCTATTTAGAAGGAGCGACAGTCTCTGTAAAAAGTGATCACCAGCCGCTTAAGTGGCTAATGACCCTAAAATCACCAACTGGAAGACTAGCGAGATGGGCTCTCGCCCTACAGCCCTACGACCTCAATATTGACTATACCCCGGGGAAAACCAATGTGATTGCCGACATGCTGTCTCGCCCACCAATCTCGGACTCAGAGGTGAACTTGGTAGAGATGGACTTGCCCAAGATGAAGGCTGATGTGATACGACAGGAGCAACTGGACGATGCGGATGTGGCAAAGATCATCAAGTGTTTCGAGAGTCCCGCAGGAAGTCCTGACAACGACGCTGTAGATTTTAACCGGTGGACCGAGAGGGGCTACGTCATGGACAACGGCGTCCTCTATAGATACTCTCCTGACATAGATGAGGAGCAAGCTCAAATGGTTGCTTCAACAAGTCAAGTTCCCCGAATTCTGAAAGAATATCATGACTCCCCATTGAGTGGCCACTACGGTGTTGACCGTACCTATCAACGCATAGCATCCCGGTACTTCTGGCCCGGAATGCGCCGCACCATTGCAGACTACGTTGGAAAATGCATAGATTGCCAGAGATATAAAGCATCGAACCTTAAGCCGGCGGGACAACTCCAAACCCCCGTTCAGGCTCAACGATTCGAGGTAGTGTCCATTGATCTATTCGGACCCTTGCCGGAAACGCCTGATGGATTTAAATGGATTTTCATAGTAGACGATAACGCTAGCCGTTGGGTTGAATTATTTCCTTTGCAACTGGCCAGCGCGGAAAACTGTGCCAGATGCCTGATCGACGAGGAGATATTGCGATACGGTGTGCCTCGCCGCATTGTCAGTGACAACGGTGTGCAATTCGTGAGTGCCGTCATGCAACAGGTCTCTCATTGCCTCATTGCCCCTTGTTTCACCCAATCTCTGATCCCAGCATATCATCCAGCCTCCAACCCGGTGGAGCGTAAGAACCGTGATCTAAAGGCCCAGCTGTCCATCTTCGTCCAAAAGGACCATACCGCTTGGAAAGATAAACTGCCAGCCATAAGGTTTGCCATGAATACTGCACGAACACAGTCTACAGGTTTCAGTGCAGCCTATTTGACCTTCGGACGTGAACTTAGGACCCCAGATGACGTCGGACGTGACCTCCGAGCTATCGTCGAGAATGACAACTTTGTGAGTCAGATTACTCCCTATCTGCGCTCTCTTGCAACTACCCTGCGTGAAGCCCGAGACCGCCATGAAATGGAACAAGATCGTGTAAAGAAGTACGCTGACCGAAAATTGCGACCTTGTCCTCAATACGTCATAGGAGACAGAGTGCTCGTCAATAGCCATTGTCTGAGTAACGCTAAGAAGTCTTACACCTCAAAGTTTACACCCAAGCGCGACGGTCCCTACATCATTACCAAAATCGTCACACCTACTACATTTGAGTTGGCATCTTCCGACCAACCTGGCCAAGCAGTGGGTAAATACCATGCATCTGCCTTGACGCCCTTCAAGACCACCGACTCAGAGAATCCTGTACCTGTCCGCCCAATCAGAAAGCGAGGTCGCCCACCTGCCAAGTCACCCCTACCAGAACCTGAAGAAGATGCCGCTGACGCAGAAGACCGCCTCGATATAGAAGAAGAGGAGGGCACCGTTGACCTCGAGGACGTAACCGCCTGTATCCAGACCCGACGGCCCATAAGGAAACCTACCTGCCCCTGCTGCAGAGAGACTACCACTATTCCTCACACTTCCGGGACGGTACGTGTGGAAAAGGGGGAGAAGTTGTAACAAAATCCTATCAGCACCTCCCTACCGATCACACCTGGCATGGTATACACATCTCTCCTAGTAGATGGCACCTGTCAGTTGTCATTAGTATTATAGTAAGAGTACACTTGCTCAAGTCCTTATGACCACGTTCTTCCACGTTTTATAGTAATTCACAATGTCTATACTTTTCTTTGTTTCTTTTGTTTAAATAAACTATGCCTACCGTTGTGAGTGAGTTTGATACTACTGCCAAACAGTGTCCCCGACATCATACATGAGCCTCGACAGGGTTAAGCGAACTCAAGAGATAACCTCGTGACAATATTATATTAACAATTAGTTTTATATTTCACTTCGTAATTGTAATTTTTCGTTGAATTGTGTTTTATCGTATTCAATGTGAGTGGACTTGTACAGTCCTCCACCACGACCTGCGGTTTATTGTGGCCCACTCGAAGTATTGCCAGCAAGGTTTGCTCCTGATTGCTCCACTAATTGTCACTTATTATGCCCAGACCCTCAACGAATTTGATGAAACTCTCCGGCGACACTGCGTTTGCATCTTGAGGCTCAATGATCGTGTTTCCGAACAGTGAGTGCGTCGATCTAGCAATAGCAGGGCAGTCATATAGGACGTGCTCTCGTCTTATCGTCCTCCAAGCACAGCCGACCCTCCGTCTCTTCGGACAGTCCGAGTCTATGTAGGTGAAATTTTAGGTGGCTCTGTCCTGTGTACAGTTTGTCACCTATATAGTCTAAAGAATGTTTGGGCTTTTGCCCTCGCTGTTCCCGTGATAAATTTATTGGAGTATAATAGTCCGGGTAGGTTATCCCACCAGTCCTTGGACTTGGCATTGATCTATTTCTGGACTTCAGCCTTCACCAGAGAGTATGGGAGTAGCAGTGGCGGCTCCGGGCCTACGAATGCAGAGCCCTCCGCCCTTCTAGCTAAGGAGTCGGCCCTCTTATTACCTTCGTGACAGCGATGATCCAGGATCCATACCAGTGTGACGCTTTTCTACTGCGATAGGGCGTTCGGAGTCTTGTAACTGTTCTGGAATTGGAGCCCAAAGACATAAGCACTAGAAGCGCTGCCCGACTATCTAAGAAAATCTTTTTTGATCTATTGTGCCCTCCCTCCTCTAATAGGTGTCGGGAACACAATTCAGTGGCATGTATCTCTGCCTGAAACAGTGTGATGAATCGGCCCAGGCTTTCTGCTATGAAGATGCCATCCGATCTTTAGTACACTCGGTCGACTTTGGATCCGTCCGTGTACCAAGTGCTTCCTGCCAGTTGCAAATCTTCGCCTCGTTCGTCGAAGTCTGCCCGTGAGGAAACCCTGACGACGTAGCAAGTGTCTAATGTACGTTTTGATGCCATTAGGTGGGAGACCATGTTCAATACACCATTCAATGGCTACGGTGCTATGTGCGTCACTTGTTGCAGCCGGTATGTCGCCTTCAAGACCCCTCGTTCCAGGAATATTGGAAGTGAAAGAAGGTCAAGCATGCGCTCCATAGCTGCCGTAGGTGTCGTTCTCATTGGCCCCGTGATGCAGACTTATTTGTCTTTGCAGAGAGGACAGTTTAGCTTTGATGGCCCTCTGTCTGCTCTTTCGATACCAAACTATGGTTCCATACGTGATTATCGGTCTTTTTACCGTCACGTATAGCCACATAGTTTGTTGGGGTCCCATCTCCTATAATATGCCGCACAGGTCCTTGCATGACCAGAGGGAGAGCTATGCCCTCCTAACGGTACGAGTCACATGTGTAGTCCATGTGAGTGATTTGTCCAGGAAGACTCCTAGAAATTTTTTCATCGTTGGTAAACGTGATTGTCGTCCCGAACAAAGATTGCGATTTCAAGATGTCCAGCCTCTTCCTTCGGGTAAATGGAACAATCACCGTCTTCCTAGGATTTATTGCTAGATTTTCCTTTGAACACCAGCTGTGGACAATATCCAGCACCTCTTGCAATGTGCTAGAGATATTGGTTGGACTCTTATTGATTTTAATTCGCGCGAAAGATATGTGACGTCAGTTGTCGCGGCGTAGGAAGAGCAAATGGGACTGGTGGCTAAATTGTTTTTGGGACCAGAAGGGTCATTATTAAAAAGTCTGTCAGAGTCTGTCTTTTTGAACCTGCCGTCGAGCCATAAAATAAAAGTTGTTGTAACGCCGTTTTTAAAGCTCTTGATAATGGGGAAAAAAATTGAGAAAAGGGGTCCACACAAAATCATCCAAAGTAAAAACATCCAAAAAAAAAACGTCCAAATTAATTCAGTCCACTGATGATTTTGTCCAAAATAAAAACATCCACCGAAATTCCATCCAAACCAATTTACATCCAAAGTATTAACATCCAAAATTTTTCGATCCACCGTATTTTCATCCAACGAAAAATCATCCAAACGTCCTTAAATGACCTTCAAACAGGGAGTGCTTACCAGACTACTTTCCGGTATTTTAATATTTTGAGTGTTGTCGGTCGACTACGTTTACTGTTATAAAAAAACATAACCTAATTTTAAAATAAAGGGATTTTCCATTTAAGTAGAAATTATTCATCTTTAATGTTTAATATTTCAGTTTTTCTTATAATTTTAGCATTAGTTGCTATATTTTCCAATATTACAAGATTTAACACACGTCAGTAACAAAATTCCTTAGTTTTATGAAGTGCTGTGTTACAATATTTCCAAAAATTGATCATCCTTTCCATGTATACAAAAGCATTAAAAGCAGTTCATAAATCATAAATTTCAAATCTTTCCCTGAAAAGTCAACAAGGCTCCAGTGGCTGTTACTTGTAAACAGGCATCTGCATATGCAGATATGCTTTTTTCACTATAAGCCAGATGCAAGGCCAGCTAATTATAACGAAGGTAAACCGTATAAATATATACATAGTGTTTATTAACACACATTTTATTACTAATTTGGTTACTTTTTAAGGCCCCAATATGATATGAAAAGGAGTATTAGATGGCACCGTCTAAAACATGATGCTGTACCATCATGCAATTTACCTCAAACTGTTCCAAATGCAAAATTGTGGATTCACAAGCCACTCGAGAACTTCAAGCAAAGAAAAGAAACCTAAAAAAATTGAAGCTGTCTGTGAGTGGAATTATGTACTTATAAGTTTTATCAAAAAACTCCTAATAAGCATTAATAACAGGGTTATTGATTATAAAAATTATCATCATTATCATTTATAGGATATTCAATTCATTAATATGCAGCCTGAAACACAACCTCCATCAGACCTCAATATCAGTCATCCAATTGGTGATGAAAAAGAAGGGGAATTTTCTAAGATGCATGAGGGCCATTGTGAAGTTGGGTGAGAGGTCTTTTAGAGACGTAGCAGTGCAAGTAAATACCCCAAAGATTAAGAAACTTTGCAATTTAAATGATCCAGATTCAAAGTTAAATAGTGAAATTTTAGACATACATTGACAGACATTTATTTCAAGAAATGTGAAATGTTCTTCTAGGGACAGTCTCATATAGTTGTGAAGACAAGGACAATGAAGATGTTCAGGCTAAAGCATACACAAACAGGGATACTTTTTTAAATTTTCGTATTTATATGACTTCAATTTTTAATTCAATTGTGGATTGAAGAAGTTAAGCTATGAAATTAAAAGTGATGTTATATTTTTATCTGTCCTATTTTTTTAAAGTGGAGGGATAAAGCGCGCGAACTTTTAATTTGAATCGCAAATTTATTTTATGATTGCTTGTTGATTAGTTGCAAAGTTGTAATATTAAATTATATTATTCAATAAACTTTTCATAATACCAAACCCGATTTATTCGTAATTATATTAAGACTTTAGCGTTATTTTACATAAAAGGGCGCAGATGTTTTGTGAATAATTGGAAAAGATTTTTTGTACGTTCATTAAAGATCAGTATCTTGGTGGGTCACCTAGGTGAATTTTTATCACCAAAATTTCACGTAAAATAAACGTGATATTTTTTAATTTTTATTGATATTTATGACGTTTAATATGGTCATATAATCACGTTATATTCACGTCATAGGTGATTTTCTGGTCGACTGGATATTGTCTAGGGGTCCTTAACTTTAGATTTACCCAAATTTGCTTGGCGCAAATAGGGGTAAGAAATTCGTTGATGTAATGTTGACATTAATTTTGATACCAATGTGTTTCTTATGGACCTCAAATATAATACGAAGGTCAGGTTAAGGCATTATTTTTTTTTGTTTATGCACCCTAGAGCATTATTTTTAATATAAATGACTTTGATAGAAGTCAATTATATAGACCGGTCGCACATTAACGTTACTTTGGTCCGCAACGCAAAACCTCTTAAAATGTTCTTGGTTACTCTATTAAAGTAAAGCGTTACAGAAAAATCGTTACTTAAAAAGTAACACTTTATCTTAAAGCAAGGGTTACTTTGAAGTAATTCGTTAGGTACTATAAAACAACGTGTTACTTTTAGAGTAAAGCGTTAATTTTGGAGTACCACTCTGCGAGCAGGTACTGGCATCTTTAAATTTTGATATAGTCGATGCGAATTCACAATCTTACCACAAGTAGTTCGAAGGCATAGGTTCAATAACTGCAAACAGGATGGCTATTATATTCACATATACCTATCTAATTATATTAGGTTTATTCAAACACGCCAGAAAACCGTTCCAGAATCGTTAGAAAATCATTCTGGCCAACATTCTAGTAAAAATTCCAAATCGAAATTAGCAATTTACGTACTCAGAGAAATTCCAGAACTTAGGTATAAGGTTTGTTCTAACCCAACAAGGAACCGTCGCAAAATCCTTGCAGAACCACTATGGACAAACACATTGGTTCTCTCAATTTAAAATTTATATTAGTGAATCAACCAAAATGATTTTTGAAC
The DNA here is from genome assembly GCA_951812265.1 of Taphrorychus bicolor. Taxonomy (NCBI): domain Eukaryota; kingdom Metazoa; phylum Arthropoda; class Insecta; order Coleoptera; family Curculionidae; genus Taphrorychus; species Taphrorychus bicolor. The sequence continues at coordinate 19,843,829 of OX638303.1, forward strand.
CGGTCCGGAACGGTTATTCTTGGTTGGTTGGAACAAACCTATTAGATCAACCCCGTTTTCAGAAAATGTAGATGGCCCACTACGAGTTCCTCTGTTGGAGGGAGAGACAGAGCCTTTGACCGAAGACGACCTACACCTCACATCATGTGGATCTTGTAAAGTAAACAAAAGGCGTATTCATTAAATTGTGGTCATTTGTTGTGTGGTCATTGTGCGGGCTATTTCTATAGTAGGTTTGATAAATGAGACACCCTGCGTATAATGCTTATTTCGACATGGGTGTCTTGTAACTAAAATCATGTACATATGTACCTACAATGCTTTCTTTTTGTTTTGTGAATAAAAACACCCAAATTTAGGTACCTTCTATGTAGGATCCCCACAAATTATAGTAAAGATAGGGACAAGATCTTATTCGGGCGATGTTTTTTCCCATGAGAACAATTCGTGGATAAAATGGCGAAGGCCAAGTTACGCCCTTATTTTTAAATGCTCGAATCTGGCAATCCAAAAGTTTTGATGTGTCCTAGAAATAAATTTTTGATTGTTATAACCTCTGGCAATAAGAAATGTGCAGTTATTAGACGCGTATACTTCTTATACAGTGTGGCCCATGCAAAATCGGGACACCCCCAGAACTGTTTTATTTAGTGTTCGATTTTGACAAACTTTTTTTTGGATTGTAAGGCGTGAAAAACTGTACTTTAGGACAAAGTATCACATTTTTATTACAAAAACCAAGGACTACTAGGTAATTTTTATGGTCGAAAATTCAAGGAAACTTATTAATCAATTTTTTCAAACAATCTGAGTACACCATCCAGTGGTATCCTCTTTCATCAGTAAGCGCCCTTTCAAATGGACAGGTACCAAATTTCATTAAAACATTTTGCTTGGTAAGATTTCTATGGCAAAATTAAAAATTATGACTTTTTTAAATATTTATTTCATTTTATGAAACAAGCCATGTAATGAAATGTCAAAAATAACTGACAAGATCAAAAATTTACTAATCATAGTAAATTTTTAGTTCTCTCATGTCATAGTCTTTAAAAATATTGCAAGAAGTGTGCTACTTATAGTAGGTAGTTTATAATGGAACAACTGAGTGTAAGAGACAAAATTGAAGTTGTGCGTCTTGTGGGCGACAATATTCTTTCGACAAGAGATGCGGCCAGAGAATTTCAGACAGACATCCCGATAGAACTCCAGTGAGCAGTAGTACTGTACACCGCATAAATAATGTTTTCAACGAAACAGGGCAGTGTAGCAAGGCATATTCTCAAAAATTAAAATAATCCACTTCGTGATATGAGAACCCAGCGAATATTGGAATACTTTCACAAATAGTCCTAATTCAAGCTTGAGAACGGCAAATCTAGACTTAAATGTCCCTAAAGAATCTATTAGAAGGTGCCTTGTAAGAAGTAAGATAAAGCCATTTAAGCCTAAATTTTTGCATACTCTTGAACTGGGAGATGAGGAAAGAAGAATGGATTTCTGTTTGTGGGCGCAAGGAGAATATCTGGAAAATAGGAACTTTTTAAAACAAATTTTGTACAGTGATGAAGCCACATTTACAACAATTAAATAGCCTCAAAATTCACTCTATTGGTCGTCTGAAAATTCTGAGTGGGTCATAAACGCAAAGAGACAGTATTCACATAAAGTAAATGTATGGTCCGGGATACTTGATAATAGAATTATTAACCGTTTTTTCTTTGAGGGTAATTTAAATTGACATCGATTTTTGACCTTTCTAAGGAATGAATTTTGGGACGCAGTGCATGCCTTACCATTTCTTATTCGCCCGAAGGTGATATTTCAACTAGATGGATCTCCCGTACACAACGCAGTAGTGGTGAGGGAATGGTTGAACGAAAATTTTGAGAATTGGTGGATAGAACGAAATAGTCCTTTTATTGAATGGCCGCCAAGGTCACCGGACTTGAAACTACTGGACTTTTGTTTGGGTATCATTAAGCAAAAAGTTTATAAATCAAGACCACAGTCGGTATAAGAACTACGACGTGCTAGCAGGATAATAGAAGCATGTGCAAATGTTACTCCAGAACAACTGAGAAATGTCACCTCAAAGATACGAAAAAGATATGATAAATGTATTGCAATACACGGCGGTTTGGTGCATATACGTAGCACATATTTAGCAAATACATAGCATTGTATTGGCGAGTTGTGGAATATTTTTATTAGTAAAAGTTATTTTTGTCATTTCATTCCATGGCTTGCTTTAAAAAAAGAAATAAATTTCATAAAAAGAAGATAATTTTTAATTTTGCTGTAGAAATCTTACCAAGCAAAATGTTTTAATGAAACTTGGTAACTGCCCATTTGAAAGGGCGCTTAATCCAGTGGTGTACTCAGATTGTAAAAAAATTGCTAATAAGTTTTCTTGAATTTTTGACCATAAAAATTACCTAGTGGGCCTTGGTTTTTGTAATTTGTCCTAAAGTACAGTTTTTCACGATCTTAAATTAAAAAAAATTGTCAAAATCGGACCATAAATACAAAAGTTTGGGGATGTCTCGCTTTTCAATGGGTCACACTGTAGAAAGATACTGTTTTTGTTTTGTTTTATGATGTTACTTTTATGGTTTATGCATAATAAAAAATCACTTTGTTTATTGGAGTAATTCTCTGTTCTGAACCCTAATAGATCCATCCGACAAAGTTGGTAAATATCATGATATATAAATATCAAAATATCGGATATACATCAGATATATATCAAATGATGATATTTATCTGAAAGTCACCTTTATTCTCATTTGTATAACCGCTGTTCATATTGGGAACTACAAGTATATTCACAGTACTAAATTTTATTTTGTTAACACCTACAAAAAACAAAGAATGTAAGAACAACCATAAATAAAAAATGGTTTGATTCAACTAACGATACTAAATAAAAAGAAATCGGTATTATATGTTCCATAACATTATATTATAAGCAATAATAGTAATACTAATTATTACTATCACTATATTAATTTCAAATTCATACAAAATGAAAAAAATTATTTAGCTTATTAATTGGAAACCAGCAAATCTGGTAATTTGATCAAACAAAAGAAAAAATAAATATCATGATATATATCAGACATATAATCATTTGATATATTATATCATGACAATGTTGCTATCGGACGCAACGCGCAGATCATGAAATTTAAATAATTTCTACTATATTATACTAAGTCAGTATAATGTACCTCCGAGTTAATTAAATCAGTATTACATGCTGCTTAAGTAGATACTATTATCTATATTCTAGAGGATGCTACAGGATAATTTGTTCATTTTTAAGAAAGTGAATATATGTGGATGATTTTGAGAAAAGGAGTTCATATGAACATAGATCTGTTTACAAAAAAAATAAGTTAACTAACATAAAACAGTTAATTAACATTTTGAACACACAATCTACTAAATCAATGGCATTAAACTTCTGCTTTTAGTTCTATATATATCTAGGTTATAGGAATACATGGATATTTGTTTTTTTTTATTTCTTTTATTGCACATTTTTAGATATGAAAAAAATCCAAAACATCTTTTTTTGTTTAAATTTAATAATAATATTGCTAGCAGTTGAACTGAAATAAACCCTCTAAAATTTTGCAAGTATGTTTAGGTTATATATACGGGGTGTTCATTATAAAAATTCATCTAGCAGGCTATGAAATTTTGATAGAAAAGGATGACATAATCAAAATAAATGGACTTTTGTTTCTCCATCCTTTTCTTTTGACATTTCACTGCCAACTAGATGAAATTTTATATTGAACACCCCGTACCTAATACCTTAATTACCAATACTTCATGTAGGTATACTCTACCTGAACTAACATTACACTGAATTTAGCAGTAGAGGGGCCACAAACATTAAATACACTAGTCTGGTATCTACCAATAGTGGGGTTTCTATAAAATTTATCCTCTCATTCACCACACAGTCGTAGGGTAGGAGTAGTGGTAGTAGTAGGGCTCCACAAAGATTATTGTATTCTATGTGAGTGGACTTATTCAGTCCTCCGCTGCAACCTGTGGTCTATTGTGGCTCCATAAACATTAAGCACTCTGGTGTCTGGCAATAGTATGGCATTGCTCCCTTTAACATTTTCTATTCTGGCTCTGCCAGTTGTAGGTCCTCCACAACCAACACAATCACTCCATGATACACTTTTGATGTTACTTGAGTATCTGAAATTAGTAATTTAAAGGTGGGTTTATACACCAAATAAAATAAAATAACAAATAAAATAAAATTAGAAATAAGAGTTGGTTTCATGTATAGGTACCCCTATTAGCATTCATGCACCAAATAAGATTTATGTTATTTGGTGCATGAACTCTAATAGGGGTATACATGAAACCAACTCTTATTTCTAATTTTATCTTATTCGTTATTATATTTCCACCTTAACTGTTTGATGGTAGGGCCTCATTCTATAGGTATCATTAATATCCAATCTCTCCTCCGATTTCCTCAATAACACCCTGTTATTCAGAGTTTTCAGAGATATACTTTCTGTAGATTTATCATAAAAGTAACAGAGTTTACCATTGACTTTCATCAGGAAGTCATCATCGGTAAACAATGCACTGGAATTTGTTCCATTATCTAAAGGCTCTTACCCATTCAGCATTTCTCCTGTGGCCCATCTTCCGCCTAAAGAGGGGCCCGAGACATCTCCGTCATTCAATTAATACAATCCCTTCGTTTTATTTCTTTTTACTAACACTACTTACAACAAATGTTTCCAATGACATTTTATCAAAAAAACCTATCAATAAACTTCAGTAAATACATTTTAATGCATTTTTTTTTAATTAACGAGCTAACAGATTAACATTTTAATAATTAATAATTAATGCAAACAATACATTATAGTTTTAAAACCAAAACGTATGGTTTAAACATTAAACTGAACTCAGATTTGTTTACGTTTCGGCCGACTCGGAATAATAATCTCCAGATATCAATCCGCGTAGCGAACTAATAGCAACCACCATAAAAAGATTAGAGGTCATTTCAAGGAGATTTTGGATGAAAATGCTTTGGATGATTTTATTTTGGACATTTCATGGTTTGGATTGAATTTCGGTGGATGTTTTTATTTTGGAGAAAATCATCGGTGGACCGATTTACTTTGGACGTTTTTTTTTTGGATGATTTTCATTTGGACGACATTGTGCACCTCCTAGAAAAGTACAGTCCATTTAGTCCAGAACCTTTTATTGTCAACAAGAGATAATGCCAAGTGACGATCTGGTCAATTAACATGGTCCGATCGAACCGGATATCAGTATAAATAGTAAAGGTACAAGCAAACGGCAGCTAGTAATGGCCGGCGGCGTGAGACCATTGAGACCTGTGGTTTGGTGAGTCCCCGATTCTTCTTTCCTAGTAAATTCCTACCTTTTACCTGAAAGTGTTGCTATTAATCTGTGTAATTAGTCGAAGTCTGTACGATTTTAGTATTTTAGTAGTGATATATCGTCAAGAAGTAGACTTTATCGAGGGTAGGAATTGAAGTTTGAAACTTTTAGACAAAGTTATAGAATAGTTACGGGGATCCTAGACATGCAATTTAATGAAACTTGTGAAATTGTAGTCAGATGCGCTTTTTATAGGTGTGTTCAATAATCATTTATTGTCGTCAAAACTAGGCGTCATCGATAATCTGACAAACAGAATTATTTATTTCTACATAGAAATTAGTATTTATTTGTAGACACATTAGAACTTTTCTTGACGATTTGAATAAGCGTATTTAGACAGAGTCTACAAACTTCAGTAAAATTCGTATGTAGAGGTTATAACTATAATCATGGGTAAAAATACGAATGTAGTAAAGACTTCAGATCCTACTTCTACAGTTGGGGAACTAGTAAAGCTAGTAGCAAGACGTAATCATATCAAATATCAGTTGAATAGATTTTCTCAATTTTTAGTTTCTTTCTCACCATCAGAATTGAGCGAATTAAACTACGAACCCAGAAGTTAGAATCGCTTTTGGATCTCTTCAATGAAATTCAACTAGACATAGAATGTTTGGATCCAACTTCGGATGAGAATGAGGAATGTAGGGAATTTGAATCACATCTCTTTAAGGTCTTGGCGAGGGCCAAGGACTTAATTAAACAATTAGACATTAGTTGTATGAGAGTGGATGGTAAACCGGAAACTGGGGCAAGTAGTCATTCTAGAAATTCTTTTCAATTACCTTTGTGTGGTGTGAGATTGCCTAATTTGGATTTGCCTAAATTTAAGGGTGAATTTGAGAAGTGGACTCAATTTTCAGAAACGTTTGATTCGTTAGTGCATAAAAATCAATCTTGGGACGATATACAATACTTTTACTATTTGTTAGATTGCCTTGAAGCTGAAGCTAGAAATATCTTGGATTGTTTGGAGGTTACGCAAGTTAATTAACCGATAGCTTTAGATTTGTTAGAGAAGCGATATCAGAATAAACCAGTGATTATTCAACGGCATTTGAGATCTTTAGTGGACATGCCCACAATAAACTATGAATCACCTAGCTCGCTACGAAACATAAATGATCTTTTGGGAAAATATTTGCGTGCATTGAAAGCTTTAGAAAAGAATGGGAAGAAAAAACAATTTCAGATTTTGCAGGAGTCCCAGGTATGTCTGACTTTATCAACTTTTTGGCAAATAAATGTTGTGTTTTGGAAACTGTCAGTGCCAATATTAATCAAAGTTCTAAACCGCGTTTCAAGCCAGGTCAGAAACGTGATGGCAATTGTCATATTGCATTAAATAGTCAGAACCGTAAAATAAAATGCGAAATATGTAAAGGCTGTCATTTTGTTTATTCTTGTGATCGGTTGTTAGCTTTGTCAGTAGCTGACCGCATTACAAAGATTAGATCATTAAAGCTTCGTTTTAACTGCTTAAGTTCAGGTCACGTTATCAAAGATTGCAAATCTTGTGGCTGTCGAAAGTGTAGAGGTCGCCATAATATCCGATTATATAACGAAAACCCTGTAGCTCGGCGTTTGAATGAAAATAGTAATATGTCTGAAGGTATTCAAAGCCATAGATCGATAAATAAGTCGCAAGGAGCAAATAATGTTTGCTTGACTGCCGATGCTGTATGGTCAATTACGTAAAAGATCAGTAAAAGTTATGGTCAAATACTAACAAGGGTTGTTTTGATTTTTTTTCTATTGTACTAAATTAAGTACAATTCGAGTAACCAATTAAAGGCAATTTTGAGTAGTTAATCTTTGGTTAGAACAAACTATAACACTTTCATAAACGTTAAACTCTTTGCAAGCACAATCTGGAAAAGTTAGAATGTTTTTGTATTCTTATAGATTCAGTACAAATTGATTATTTAATGGACAGCACTGAGTACTCAGAATAAACATCTAATCTTCATAAGCGGTTAAAATAAATACCTACAAGGGTTGTTTTGAATTTTTTTTTCTATTGTACTAAATTAAGTACAATTAGAATAATCAACAAAAGGCAATATTGAATAGTTAATTTTTGTTTAGAATAAACCATACCACTTTCGTAATCGTATTCCTATAGATTCAGTACTAATTGATTATTTAATGGACAGGACTGAGTACTCAGAATAAACAATTAATCTTCATAAGCGGTTAAAATAAATACTAACAAGGGTTGTTTTGATTTTTTTTTTCTATTGTACTAAATTAAGTACAATTCGAATAATCAACAAAAGACAATATTGAATAGTTAATTTTTGTTTAGAATAAACCATACCACTTTCGTAATCGTATTCTTATAGATTCAGTACAAATTGATTCTTTAATGGACAGGACTGAGTACTCATAATAAACAATTAATCTTCATAAGCGTTGAACACCTGATTAAACACAATTTAGAAAATATATGAGTGTTTTTCTGTTATACTTGAATCACTAAAACTAACGGAGAATCGATATGGATTATTAATTTTTGGTTTTAATAAACCCCGAGACATTTCTGTTGTTTTATAGCTACTAAAAATCGATCATTTACCTTAGAACAAACAAAAAAAAACCTTTGACTCCTAAACTACTCCTAATGAACACAATTTTGTTATTGTTCTAATGTCAGTACAGTTCTATTACATTGAACATAAAAATCGTTTAGAAATTTGGAATCCCTGTTTTGACAGAATTTGAATGATTTTTGCTTTTTTTAAATTTTAACTAATCTGAAGTAATAACAAAGTGCTAATCTGAAACACTCATAATTGTTTTGTATTCTACTGGCTTAGTAAAATTGTTACTTAAAAAGATTTTTGAGGACCGGATTGAGAGGATGAATGTTAATTTTACTTCTAACAAAAGCAACCTTTAAAAACCTTAAACCCTTGCCCAAACAAATTTGGATGTTTTTGGTGTTAACGAATTCAGTAAATATCGATTACTTGAAGAAAGAGATTGCTGTATGGTCAATTTTCCTCCTTAGCATAACGTAAAAGATCAGTAAAAGTTATGGTCAAATACTAACAAGCGTTGTTTTGATTTTTTTTTCTATTGTACTAAATTAAGTACAATTCGAGTAATCAATTAAAGGCAATTTTGAGTAGTTAATCTTTGGTTAGAACAAACTATAACACTTTCATAAACGTTAAACTCTGTGCAAGCACAATCTGGAAGAGTTAGAATGTTTTTGTATTCTTATAGATTCAGTACAAATTGGTTATTTAATGGACAGGAATGAGTACTCAGAATTAACAATTAATCTTCATAAGCGGTTAAAATAAATACTAACAAGGGTTGTTTTGAATTTTTTTTTCTATTGTACTAAATTAAGTACAATTCGAATAATCAACAAAAGGCAATTTTGAATAGTAATTTTTTGTTTAGAATAAACCATATCACTTTCGTAATCGTATTCTTATAGATTCAGTACTAATTGATTATTTAATGGACAGGACAGAGTACTCAGAATAAACAATTAATCTTCATAAGCGGTTAAAATAAATACTAACAAGGGTTGTTTTGATTTTTTTTTCTATTGTACTAAATTAAGTACAATTCGAATAATCAACAAAAGACAATATTGAATAGTTAATTTTTGTTTAGAATAAACCATACCACTTTCGTAATCGTATTCTTATAGATTCAGTACAAATTGATTATTTAATGGACAGCACTGAGTACTCAGAATAAACATCTAATCTTCATAAGCGGTTAAAATAAATACCTACAAGGGTTGTTTTGAATTTTTTTTTCTATTGTACTAAATTAAGTACAATTAGAATAATCAACAAAAGGCAATATTGAATAGTTAATTTTTGTTTAGAATAAACCATACCACTTTCGTAATCGTATTCCTATAGATTCAGTACTAATTGATTATTTAATGGACAGGACTGAGTACTCAGAATAAACAATTAATCTTCATAAGCGGTTAAAATAAATACTAACAAGGGTTGTTTTGATTTTTTTTTTCTATTGTACTAAATTAAGTACAATTCGAATAATCAACAAAAGACAATATTGAATAGTTAATTTTTGTTTAGAATAAACCATACCACTTTCGTAATCGTATTCTTATAGATTCAGTACAAATTGATTCTTTAATGGACAGGACTGAGTACTCATAATAAACAATTAATCTTCATAAGCGTTGAACACCTGATTAAACACAATTTAGAAAATATATGAGTGTTTTTCTGTTATACTTGAATCACTAAAACTAACGGAGAATCGATATGGATTATTAATTTTTGGTTTTAATAAACCCCGAGACATTTCTGTTGTTTTATAGCTACTAAAAATCGATCATTTACCTTAGAACAAACAAAAAAAAACCTTTGACTCCTAAACTACTCATAATGAACACAATTTTGTTATTGTTCTAATGTCAGTACAGTTCTATTACATTGAACATAAAAATCGTTTAGAAATTTGGAATCCCTGTTTTGACAGAATTTGAATGATTTTTGCTTCTTTTAAATTTTAACTAATCTGAAGTAATAACAAAGTGCTAATCTGAAACACTCATAATTGTTTTGTATTCTACTGGCTTAGTAAAATTGTTACTTAAAAAGATTTTTGAGGACTGGATTGAGAGAATGAATTTTAATTTTACTTCTAACAAAAGCAACCTTTAAAAACTTTAAACCCTTGCCCAAACAATTTTTGATGTTTTTGGTGTTAACGAATTCAGTAAATATCGATTATTTGAAGAAAGAGATTGCTGTATGGTCAATTTTCCTTCTTAGCATAACGTAAAAGATCAGTAAAAGTTATGGTCAAATACTATCAAGGGTTGTTTTGATTTTTTTTTCTATTGTACTAAATTAAGTACAATTCGAATAATCAACAAAAGACAATATTGAATAGTTAATTTTTGTTTAGAATAAACCATACCACTTTCGTAATCGTATTCTTATAGATTCAGTAAAAATTGATTATTTAATGGACAGGACTGAGAACTCAGAATAAACAATTAATATTCATAAGCGGTTAAAATAAATACCTACAAGGGTTGTTTTTAAGTTTTTTTTCTATTGTACTAAATTAAGTACAATTAGAATAATCAACAAAATGCAATATTGAATAGTTAATTTTTGTTTAGAATAAACCATACCACTTTCGTAATCGTATTCTTATAGATTCAGTACTAATTGATTATTTAATGGACAGGACTGAGTACTCAGAATAAACAATTAATCTTCATAAGCGTTGAACACCTGATTAAACACAATTTAGAAAATATATGATTGTATTTCTGTTATACTTGAATCACTAAAACTAACGGAGAATCGATATGGATTATTCATTTTTGGTTTTAATAAACCCCGAGACATTTCTGTTGTTTTATAGCTACTAAAAATCGATCATTTATCTTAGAACAAACAAAAAAAAACCTTTGACACCTAAACTATTCCTAATGAACACAATTTTGTTATTGCACTAATTTTGTCAGTACAGTTCTATTACATTGAACATAAAAATCGTTTAGAAATTTGGAATACCTGTTTTGACAGAATTTGAATGACTTTTGCTTTTTTTTTATTTTAACGAATCTGGACTAATAACAAAGTGCTAATCTGAAATACCCATAATTGTTTTGTATTCTACTGGCTTAGTAAAATTGTTACTTAAAAATATTTTTGAGGACTGGATTGAGAGAATGAATTTTAATTTTACTTCTAACAAAAGCAACCTTTAAAAACTTTAAACCCTTGCCCAAACAATTTTTGATGTTTTTGGTGTTAACGAATTCAGTAAATATCGATTATTTGAAGACAGAGATTGCTGTATGGTCAATTTTCCTTCTTAGCATAACGTAAAAGATCAGTAAAAGTTATGGTCAAATACTATCAAGGGTTGTTTTGATTTTTTTTTCTATTGTACTAACTTAAGTACAATTCGAATAATCAACAAAAGACTATTGAATAGTTAATTTTTGTTTAGAATAAACCATACCACTTTCGTAATCGTATTCGTATAGATTCAGTAAAAATTGATTATTTAATGGACAGGACTGAGTACTCAGAATAAACAATTAATCTTCATAAGCGGTTAAAATAAATACTAACAAGGCTTGTTTTGATTTTTTTTTTCTATTGTACTAAATTAAGTACAATTCGAATAATCAACAAAAGACAATATTGAATAATTAATTTTTGTTTGGAATAAACCATACCACCTTCGTAATCGTATTCTTATAGATTCAGTACAAATTGATTATTTAATGGATAGGACTGAGTACTCAGAATAAACAATTAATCTTCATAAGCGTTGAACACCTGATTCAACACAATTTAGAAAATATATGATTGTATTTCTGTTATACTTGAATCACTAAAACTAACGGAGAATCGATATGGATTATTCATTTTTGGTTTTAATAAACCCCGAGACATTTCTGTTGTTTTATAGCTACTAAAAATCGATCATTTACCTTAGAACAAACAAAAAAAAGCTTTGACTCCTAAACTATTCCTAATGAACACAATTTTGTTATTGTACTAATTTTGTCAGTACAGTTCTATCACATTGAACATAAAAATCGTTTAGAAATTTGGAATACCTGTTTTGACAGAATTTGAATGACTTTTGCTTTTTTTTATTTTAACGAATCTGGACTAATAACAAAGTGCTAATCTGAAACACCCATAATTGTTTTGTATTCTACTGGCTTAGTAAAATTGTTACTTAAAAAGATTTTTGAGGACTGGATTGAGAGAATGAATTTTAATTTTACTTCTAACAAAAGCAACCTTTAAAAACTTTAAACCCTTGCCCAAACAATTTTTGATGTTTTTGGTGTTAACGAATTCAGTAAATATCGATTATTTAAAGAAAGAGATTGCTGTATGGTCAATTTTCCTTCTTAGCATAACGTAAAAGATCAGTAAAAGTTATGGTCAAATACTATCAATGGTTGTTTTGATTTTTTTCTATTGTACTAACTTAAGTACAATTCGAATAATCAACAAAAGACAATATTGAATAGTTAATTTTTGTTTAGAACAAACCATACCACTTTCGTAATCGTATTCTTATAGATTCAGTAGAAATTGATTATTTAATGGACAGGACTGAGTACTCAGAATAAACAATTAATCTTCATAATCGGTTAAAATAAATACTAACAAGGCTTGTTTTGATTTTTTTTCTATTGTACTAAATTAAATACAATTCGAATAATCAACAAAAGGCAATATTGAATAGTTAATTTTTGTTTAGAATAAACCATACCACTTTCGTAATCGTATTCTTATAGATTCAGTACAAATTGATTATTTAATGGACAGGACTGAGTACTCAGAATAAACAATTAATCTTCATAAACGGTTAAAATAAATACTAACAAGGGTTGTTTTGATTTTTTTTCTATTGTACTAAATTAAGTACAATTCGAATAATCAACAAAAGACAATATTGAATAGTTAATTTTTGTTTAGAATAAACCATACCACTTTCGTAATCGTATTCTTATAGATTCAGTACTAATTGATTATTTAATGGACAGGACTGAGTACTCAGAATAAACAATTAATCTTCATAAGCGGTTAAAATAAATACTAACAAGGGTTGTTTTGATTTTTTTTCTATTGTACTAAATTAAGTACAATTCGAATAATCAACAAAAGACAATATTGAATAGTTAATTTTTGTTTAGAATAAACCATACCACTTTCGTAATCGAATTCTTATAGATTCAGTACAAATTGATTATTTAATGGACAGGACTGAGTACTCAGAATAAACAATTAATCTTCATAAGCGTTGAACACCTGATTAAACACAATTTAGAAAATATATGATTGTATTTCTGTTATACTTGAATCACTAAAACTAACGGAGAATCGATATGGATTATTCATTTTTGGTTTTAATAAACCCCGAGACATTTCTGTTGTTTTATAGCTACTAAAAATCGATAATTTTATCTTAGAACAAACAAAAAAAAACCTTTGACTCCTAAACTATTCCTAATGAACACAATTTTGTTATTGTACTAATGTCAGTACAGTTCTATTACATTGAATATAAAAATCGTTTAGAAATTTGGAATAACTGTTTTGACAGAATTTGAATGACTTTTGCTTTTTTTTTTATTTTAACGAATCTGGACTAATAACAAAGTGCTAATCTGAAACACCCATAATTGTTTTGTATTCTACTGGCTTAGTAAAATTGTTACTTAAAAAGATTTTTGAGGACTGGATTGAGAGAATGAATTTTTAATTTTACTTCTAACAAAAGCAACCTTTAAAAACCTTAAACCTTTGCCCAAACAAATTTGGATGTTTTTGGTGTTAACGAATTCAGTAAATATCGAGTACTTGAAGAAAGAGATTGCTGTATGGTGAATTTTCCTTCTTAGCATAAAGTAAAAGGTCAGTAAAAGTTATGGTCAAATACTAACAAGCGATGTTTTGAATTTTTTTCTATTGTACTGAATTAAGTACAATTCGAGTAATCAATTAAAGGCAATTTTGAATAGTTAATCTTTGGTTAGAACAAACTATAACACTTTCATAAACGTTAAACTCTTTACAAGCACAATCTGGAAAAGTTAGAATGTTTTTGTATTCTTATAGATTCAGTACAAATTGGTTATTTAATGGACAGGACTGAGTACTCAGAATAAACAATTAATCTTCATAAGCGGTTAAAATAAATACTAACAAGAGTTGTTTTGATTTTTTTTTCTATTGTACTAAATTAAGTACAATTCGAATAATCAACAAAAGACAATATTGAATAGTTAATTTTTGTTTAGAATAAACCATAGCACTTTCGTAATCGTATTCTTATAGATTCAGTACAAATTGATTTTTTAATGGACAGGACTGAGTACTCAGAATAAACAATTAATCTTCATAAGCGTTGATCACCTGATTAAACACAATTTAGAAAATATATGAGTGTTTTTCTGTTGTACTTGAATCACTACAACTAACGAAGAATCGATATGGATTATTAATTTTTGGTTTTAATAAACCCCGAGACATTTCTATTGTTTTATAGCTACTAAAAATCGATCATTTATCTTAGAACAAACAAAAAAAAAACCTTTGACTCCTAAACTACTCCTAATGAACACAATTTTGTTATTGTACTAATGTCAGTACAGTTCTATTACATTGAACATAAAAATCGTTTAGAAATTTGGAATCCCTGTTTTGACAGAATTTGAATGATTTTTGCTTTTTTTTTTATATTTTAACGAATCTGAACTAAACCAAAGTGCTAATCTGAAATACCTATAATTGTTTTGTATTCTACTGGCTTAGTAAAATTGTTACTTAAAAAGATTTTTGGGTTTCCTTTGAACAACAGAAAAAAACCACAGAAAAAAACCTTTTCTTAGTTTTGAATTCTATCTATAAAAAAAAAGATCAAAGATTTTTTCAGTGGTCCCGTTGTATTAATAATAAAATTCGAAAACTTAACTTGATGAGAGGTGTGAATGATCAATTTTGCTTAGAATGGCTTAGAAAAACTTTCGTAAACCCTGAATCTGTTCTATGTAGCATTTGGAAAGTTATTGAATGTTTTTATTGTACCTAATTGAGTACATTTTGTTTATGTAACGAAAAGAAGTTTGAATATTATTAATGCTTCTTGCTCTAAAAAATCTAACAAAACACAAATTTAAGAAGCCTCATTGTCATCAAATCACCCATTCCTAATATTCAAGATTTTTTTATCACTAATTTTTCTTTCAACAATGTTTAAAATTTTTGTAAATCTTGAACTTGTATTTAGATGCACAATGGTTTAAGGATTTTTTAATTGTACTAGATTCAGTACAACTCTATAAATCGACGAGAAAATACGATTTGATTATTTTTGCTTAGAATGAGAGGGGCCCAGAAAAATCTTATCTTATGACATTGTGACACAATGTGATATTTATATTATTTATAAATTTATTAATATATACTATCGATTTATTAATAAATCGAGTTCTAATTTCAGGATGCTCGCAGCGTTTCCTGAGTTTTTTGATCCACTCTTCTGCATCGCTAGACCCTTCCGTTCGTAAGTTCAGGCAAGAAGTTGATTTCCAAATAGAGTGAAAGTAGATAAATTGGAGTTTAATTACACATTTCTAGCCCTTGTCAAATTAAAGTTGAGCTTGGATGGAGTTACAATTCTTATTTGGAGATTGAAACGTTTTGATGCAAGTATTTTTTTAAATGTTTAACCCTTAACCATAGATTTGATCAGTTAAACTTACCTTGTGGGCTCTCTCCTTGCGTGAAAGAAGCAGGTAATTCAAAGGAATCTGCATCTCCAGTGGATGGTGTCAAGAAAATCCAGATAATAGACACTGAGATCACACTTTTTATTCTGAAACAAAGAATAGTTTATAATATTAAGATCCGAAAGACCAAATATTATGGATATATATATGTATATACCACGTCTTGCAAGTCTAATTTGCTTAGACCCATTACAGAGAGATAGTTGTTACTTTTCTTTGCACTAGTGGAGGGTGAAAGATGGGACTTTATACATATGAATAAAATATCTGCTAACATATAAGCTCGGACTTTTGTTGAGACACTAGAGGGACTATATCTGTAGCCTTTTGGCAAAAGGCAATGCCAGGGGTGGACACTGTGTTATGGTCCCTGGTTTAACGAGGAGCATTTTTGTCGATGATCTATGTCAAAGTCTTAATACTAAAAAAAGTGTAAACAAATGCGTTGGGTACCTACACACTGCTAAGCACGGTTCCCCTATGTTTGTCCACGCTTTGTCCGTTTTTGTTTTTGTTTCAATGTACGTCACTCCCCGTGGTTGTTCCGATGGACGTTTTGTCCGTTTTTGTTTTTGTTTCAATGTAAGTCACTCCCCGTGGTTGTTCCAATGGACAATAATCATCATTACTATCTGACGATAAACTTCTTCAATTTAAGTGGAATAGCCTTGAAAAAGACGTAAAATAAACGTCGAAACGTCGGCAATTTCTGCGGAAGCGTAGAAGTTTTATTTTTGGGTCCTTCTCCCGCTACCTTTCTCCTGAAAATAAAAACCTTGAGGACGCTACACCTAAACCACTAAAAAAAGTGCAACCATCTAGAAATTTGACCTTCTGAAGCTTTATAACACTTTAGGGATACCTAATTGGTCCTTACTAGGAAGCTTTAACCATAGAGCTACTTATGGACTCTCTTCATTGCCTTGAGTACTAGCTCGAGACATCGGAGCTAAAGGGGTAAAAGCAAAGTAAGAAAGAAAATTTCATCGCATCATTGAAGCAAAAATAAAATTGAGAAGAAGATGGAAGAACGGAAGCTTAAAAACAGACAGACTGGAGCTATTGAAGTGAACAAAAAAAACTAGTTTGATAGTACAGAAAGATAATCAAAAAAGCTTTGCATTTACAGATCAAGAAAAAGAAAAGCTGCAGAAGTTCAGAAAGACAAGGAGCCAATTGAAGGTTCTCTCGCTCTATTGGAGGCGAAAATCTTTTTCGCCTCCAATAGAGCAAGATAAAAATAATTGATAAAGCTAAGTGGTCCTGGTCATAATCAATAAATATACCTACTTATAAACAATATCTAGATAGTATTAACCTTCTTATAAAATAGCAATTGATAATAGAAAATAACTGTATGGTGTATAATGCTCCATTAAGGAAAATCTAGTCCGCACCACGCACAGTTATTAAAACAAATAAGCAGCTAGGATGTCCTGAAGATGCTGTATGAATGTGCTGAATCACATATGAAATACCAAAACGAAGAAAGATGGTTTTAATTATACGAGTTTTGTGGAAAAAAGCTACTTAGTCCAACCCTGTTGATAACAACTCCACTATATGCTTGGTGCACTTCATTGGCCCAATCAGCAGCACAACAATAACCGTGGAATGGTGTAAGATAGAGACGATTATAGGCCCCCATAGTGCGAAACATAAGCACCAGGAAGCCCAATAATAAATCCATCACGTCGACGTGATTGACGTAAATTAACCTCCCGAAAGACTTTGGTATCTCAAAGGCATTTTCTGCTGCGTAACGCTCCTCTGCCGACGAAGATTAGCAGGAAGTTTACATACTCGTCGGAGAGCGGAAGCCACTTTTTATTTAAGAAGGGCCCTCTCGGAAAAGGCATTTTTACGTGATGGAGATAGTGACTTTCGCAAAAAAGGTAAAACTTGCTTAGCTTTGAGCATCCTTTTTCGAAGCATCGTTACGAGAGAAAATACCGAAGTACGTCCTATTAAAATTACGTCGTACATTTTAAAAAGTAAAGGGCAAGAGATACTCTTAAAATAGTTTCAAATCACCTAGAATCGACCATAAGGGAATTAGTTAAGATAAAAGAAGGAGGAAGGAAAAACTTGAAGAACAGCAATTAGAAAAGGCGTTTTTTTTTGTAAAAGAAGCAGCTGAAATAAGTGGTTCTAAATAAAAAACATTTTATTCAGAACCACTTGGAAGAAAAACTGGTGTCAGAAATGAAGCTTTTATCTATTCATAGTAGGCACCACTGGATGCTGACCAGAAAGCAAGCAAAACCAAAATGTATGAAAGACAAAAGACGCTTCCACAGGTAAAACACATAAAGGACGCAAATGAAGAAAAGTAAAGTTAAAAACATTAAAAAATGTAAGAACAAACCAAGAAACTTTGAAGTAACGAAGAATTCTTTGATTTAAGAAAATTGCAAATATCTCAAAGTAGTTTTCCTCAAAGAAAAAGTGAAAAGAAAATTTAGATGATAAACTTGAAGCAATCGAAGAATATAACCAAAAAACTGCTGGAAGAGATCAGATGAACAGTGAAATTTCTCAAATAAATGAAACATTTAAAAAGTTCAAGATGAAGTTGAAGAATAAATTAAACAGATAAAGTTAGATACCAAACAAAACAGTAGTGTAGCGAAAGTGGAAATCCAATCTTCCAATAATATTACGAAACCACGTACTTTCAACGGTAATATTTCTGGGTCCATCCACAAGCGCCAATTTGAAGCTACCGCCATAGCTGTCAGCTGAAGTCAGCTTCAGAAACCTACAGTTTTGGTAGTCGCATTAAAAGGTGAGGCGATCAAGGTACCAGATCAAGACAAACAAAAGACAAACTAGGGTGGACTTTATTTATTCGGCGTATTGGACTACAGATAAAGTGACCTACATGAAGGAAGTCTACAAAACCCAGCTTAAATGTAGAAAACCGAGTTATGGACAATTCAATCAAGAATTTGTTAAATGTTTAAAATTAGTGCGTACATCCATAGGTGTTCCTAGCAAAACAAGAAGTGACAACCCAAACCTTTCAGAACAAGCAGCTACAAAACATCATCGAGCCACCCCAGATCCCATAGACTCTAGACATCCCCAGTTTTCCTAGTAAGAGGAATAGACCGGTCTTGGTGGTCGCATTAAGGGTTGAGACTATCGAAATAATACCCAATTTGAAAATCCATTCAAAAATTCGTAAAAGTACTAAGATTGATGCCAGCGCCTTTGCCCATACAGCACTTAGAAGGGTTTTCCCAACAAACCAAGAAGTGGCAATCAAATCCTTCAGGAATTGCGGAAACAAAACATCATCGTGCCATCTCAAAGCCCATGGACATTCTCTGCTGTCATTTTTAAACGATGATACATTATGATTTTTTTCAATGGAAAAAAAAGGTATTTAAATTTTTTTTATTGTTACCTTTACATTGATGCCTATAAGTTACCTGATGACTATCAAAATAGTGGACTTGAAGAAGACTGCAAGACCTTCCTCTTCAGTTGTGTCACTTTTGGCCTGGCTTTTGTTTTTTTTTGTTCTCTTTTCTATCCATTCTTTCTTTGTATTCTTCTTCTTTAGTGTTTTTATTGGAAGTTTTTAATATAACTGAGCTTAAAGGTTGGGTGATTTAAACCTTCATCAGGGATCTTAAAGAATCTGTTGTCGGAAGAGATGGACGGTAAGGATATAGAATTTGCAGTAGACAATGCTTCTGTCTACTGCAAGTTCCGTACCATAAGTTACCGGCTGCCTATCAAAATAGGAGACTTATGACCAATTTTTTCTCCAGGTCACAACATTCAACACAATTCAAAAATTCACATCTTGTTCAAAGTAAGATTATCTGTAACTTTTGAAACTACATCGTTCCTCCAGAACTAATAATAATAGTTGGGTGGAGGGGAGGGGGCGAGGCCTATCAAAATATGGGACTTATGACCAATTTTTTCTCCAGGTTACAACATAATTCAAAAATTCACATCTTGTTCACAGTAAGACTATCTGTAACATTTGAAACTACATCGTTCCTCTAGAACTAATAATAATAGTAGTAGACATTGGAAGGGGGGGAGGGGGGGAGGCCTATCAAAATATGGGATTTACGACCACTTTTTTTCACCACTGCTACATTTGTTTTGCGTCGGTCGTTTGTTTCAATGCCCTCCACATCCATTGTTTCAGCCGGTGGTTGAGTGTTGTTAATATTCTGGTCTTCAATTATTGATCCCACGAGTAGCGAGAGAAAGGGTGGTTAGATATGGCAGACCTGCGCATTACCAAGAAGACTGCAACAAATTCATCTTCACTTGTTTCACTTTTGGCCTGGCTTTTGGTTCTTTTTTTTGTTCTCTTTTCTGTCCATTCTATATAAATATTCTTCTTCTATAATGTTCTTATTGGGATTCTTGGTTAATATATCTGAGCTGTGTTTCCTTTCACCTCTCCCAGCTTTCCTGGGACCTACTTGTGGGGCAAGGATGAACATGTTGTGGCAGGACATAACCTGTTGGTAATGTGACCATTGAATTTGTTGTATTGATTGTCATTAAAGGTTGGGTGAAATCTTCATCACAATCTTAAAGAATCTGTTGTCGGAAGAGGTGGACGGTAGGGATATGGAATTTTCAGAAGGCAATGATCCTGTTCCCTGGCCATTTTCATCATGCAGAGGTTGAGCTTCAGAACCTTCTGGGAACCACGTTTAGCCGATTCATCGGGGCGCTCGTTTTCCTCAATGCCCCTATGTGCAGGAACCCAACCCATAGTTACCATTTTTTGTTTCTGTCAGTGACCCTAGAGCATCCCTGCAGTCCTGAACGAGCTTTGAACTCGTCCTGTTCCTGCAGATGGCTCACAAGGCCGCCTGACTGTCGGAGTAGATAAAGACGTTCTGTTCTGCTCCTTATTTGACTCCTGGTCGTGTGGCCACTTCGAGTATTGCAAAGACCTCCGCCTGGAAAACCGTCGGGTGTCTTCCCAAGGGCAAGCCTTCGCCCTTTTCATGGCCTGCCTTGTATATTCCGGTTCCTGATGACTGTGCATCAACCATTCTTGATCCGTCTGTATACCATAACTGATTACTCTCAGAAGGTTGCTGAAGTAGCTTTTCTGTAAATTCTTCTCTTGTTGGGATGTGTATCACAAATGGCTGTTTTAGTAATACCTTATCGCAAGGGCGCCCCTCCTGTGACAGGAAAATTGGGATGTCCCGCTGGATGAGGCTGGCGATCTGCGGGTGACCGCTTCCCATGACTGTTTCCTTCCACTGCTCGCAGCAATCCATCCTTCTGCAGGAAGCCTTTGCTTTCCTCTTTATTCAGATTGGAAGCTCCGACAGGCCAGTAAGGCATTGAGAGCTGCTCCCGGTGTTTTTCAGAACGCACCCGTTATGGCCACCAGACCACGGACCGATAGGATATCCTCGGTCTGATTACCACAGTGTAGAGCCAGTGCAGGACGTGTGGCTTTAGATCCCCACCTCCTGTAAGGCTCCCTTGTACAATTGCCATACCAGTGTTGCCTTATTGCTTATATATCCTGGTAATTGATGAATTCCAGGAAACAGATACAGCAGTCTTCTCACGGCCTTTAGAGAACTCCATACCAGTGTTGCCAGAATTTGCCATACCAGGTCTGTTGCCTTATTGCATATATATCCTGATAACTTATGAATTCCAAGAAACAGAGACTGCAGTCTTCTTACGGCTTTTAGAGAACTCCATACCAGTGTTGCGAGAACTTGCCATACCAGTTCTGTTGCCTTATTACATGTAAATCCTGGTAATTTATGAATTCTAGGAAACAGTGACTGCAGTCTTCTCACGGCCTTACCAGTTCTGTTGTCTTATTGCATATATATCCGGGTAACTTATGAATTCCAGGAAACAGAGACTGCAGTCTTCTCACGGCCCTTAGAGAACTTCATACCAGTGTTGCCAGAACTTGCCATACCAGTTCTGTTGCCTTATTGCACATATATCCTGGTAACTTATGAATTCCAGGAAACAGAGACTGTAGTCTTCTCACGACCCTTAGAGAACTACATACCAGTTCTGTTGCCTTATTACATGTATATCCTAGTAATTTATGAATTCCAGGAAACAGTGACTGCAGTCTTCTCACGGCCTTTAGAAAACTCCATACCAGTGTTGCCAGAACTTGCCATACCAGTTCTGTTGCCTTATTACATGTATATCCTGGTAACTTATGAATTCCAGGAAACAGAGACTGCAGTCTTCTCACGGCCTTTAGAAGACTCCATACCAGTGTTGCCAGAACTTGCCATACCAGTTCTGTTGCCTTATTACATGTATATCCTGGTAACTTATGAATTCCAGGAAACAGAGACTGCAGTCTTTTCACGGCCTTTAGAAGACTCCATACCAGTGTTGCCAGAACTTGCCATACCAGTTCTGTTGCCTTATTACATGTATATCCTGGTAATTTATGAATTCCAGGAAACAGAGACTGCGGTCTACTCACGGCCCTTAGAAAACTCCATACCAGTGTCGCCAAAACTTGCCATACCAGTTTTAATGCCTTATTGCATATATATCCTGGTAACTTATGAATTCCAGGAAACAGAGACTGCAGTCTTCTCACGGCCCTTAGAGAAATCCATACCAGTGTTGCCAGAACTTGCCATACCAGTTCTTTTGCCTTATTGCATATATATCCTGGTAACTTATGAATTCCAGGAAACAGAGACTGCAGTCTTCTTACGGCCTTTAGAAGACTCCATACCAGTGTTGCCAGAACTTGCCATACCAGTTTTTATGCCTTATTGTATATATATCCTGGTAACTTATGAATTCCAGGAAACAGAGACTGCAGTCTTCTCACGGCCCTTAGAGAAATCCATACCAGTGTTGCCAGAACTTGCCATACCAGTTCTGTTGCCTTATTACATGTATATCCTGGTAATTTATGAATTCCAGGAAACAGAGACTGCAGTCTTCTCACGGCCCTTAGAGAACTCCATACCAGTGTTGCCAAAACTTGCCATACCAGTTTTAATGCCTTATTGCATATATATCCTGGTAACTTATGAATTCCAGGAAACAGAGACTGCAGTATTCTCACGGCTTTTAGAGAACTCCATACCAGTGTTGCCAGAACTTGCAATACCAGTTATTTTGCCTTATTACATGTATATCCTGGAAATTTATGAATTCCAGGAAACAGAGACTGCAGTCTTCTCACGGCCCTTAGAGAACTCCATACAAGTGTTGCCAGAACTTGCCATACCAGTTTTAATGCCTTATTGCATATATATCCTGGTAACTTATGAATTCCAGGAAACAGAGACTGCAGTCTTCTCACGGCCTTTAGAAGACTCCATACCAGTGTTGCCAGAACTAGCCATACCAGTTCTGTTGCCTTATTACATGTAAATCCTGGTAATTTATGAATTCTAGGAAACAGTGACTGCAGTCTTCTCACGGCCTTTAGAAGACTCCATACCAGTGTTGCCAGAACTTGCCATACCAGTTTTGTTGCCTTATAACATGTATATCCTGGTAATTTATGAATTCCAGAAAACAGTGACTGCAGTCTTCTCACGGCCTTTAGAAAACTCCATACCAGTATTGCCAGAACTTGCCATACCAGTTTTGTTGCCTTATTGCATATATATATCCTGGTAACTTATGAATTCCAGGAAACAGAGACTGCAATCTTCTCACGGCCCTTAGAGAACTCCATACCAGTGTTGCCAGAACTTGCCATACCAGTTCTGTTGCCTTATTACATGTATATCCTGGTAACTTATGAATTCCAGGAAACAGAGACTGCAGTCTTCTCACGGCCTTTAGAAGACTCCATACCAGTGTTGCCAGAACCTGCCATACCAGTTCTGTTGCCTTATTACATGTATATCCTGGTAATTTATGAATTCCAGGAAACAGAGACTGCGGTCTACTCACGGCCCTTAGAAAACTCCATACCAGTGTCGCCAAAACTTGCCATACCAGTTTTAATGCCTTATTGCATATATATCCTGGTAACTAATGAATTCCAGGAAACAGAGACTGCAGTCTTCTCACGGCTTTTAGAGGACTCCATACCAGTGTTACCAGAACTTGCAATACCAGTTATGTTGCCTTATTACATGTATATCCTGGTAATTTATGAATTCCATAAAACAGAGACTGCAGTCTTCTCACGGCCCTTAGAGAACTCCATACAAGTGTTGCCAGAACTTGCCATACCAGTTCTGTTGCCTTATTGCATATATATCCTGGTAACTTATGAATTCCAGGAAACAGAGACTGCAGTCTTCTCACGGCCTTTAGAAGACTCCATACCAGTGTTGCCAGAACTTGCCATACCAGTTTTTATGCCTTATTGCATATATATCCTGGTAACTTATGAATTCCAGGAAACAGAGACTGCAGTCTTCTCACGGCCCTTAGAGAAATCCATACCAGTGTTGCCAGAACTTGCCATACCAGTTCTGTTGCCTTATTGCATATATATCCTGGTAACTTATGAATTCCAGGAAACAGAGACTGCAGTCTTCTCACGGCCTTTAGAAGACTCCATACCAGTGTTGCCAGAACTTGCCATACCAGTTTTTATGCCTTATTGCATATATATCCTGGTAACTTATGAATTCCAGGAAACAGAGACTGCAGTCTTCTCACGGCCCTTAGAGAAATCCATACCAGTGTTGCCAGAACTTGCCATACCAGTTCTGTTGCCTTATTGCATATATATCCTGGCAACTTATGAATTCCAGGAAACAGAGACTGCAGTCTTCTCACGGCCTTTAGAAGACTCCATACCAGTGTTGCCAGAAATTGCCATACCAGTTCTGTTGCCTTATTGCATATATATCCTGGTAACTTATGAATTCCAGGAAACAGAGACTGCAGTCTTCTCACGGCCCTTAGAGAAATCCATACCAGTGTTGCCAGAACTTGCCATACCAGTTCTGTTGCCTTATTGCATATATATCCTGGTAACTTATGAATTCCAGGAAACAGAGACTGCAGTCTTCTCACGGCCTTTAGAAGACTCCATACCAGTGTTGCCAGAACTTGCCATACAAGTTTTTATGCCTTATTGCATATATATATCCTGGTAACTTATGAATTCCAGGAAACAGAGACTGCAGTCTTCTCACGGCCCTTAGAGAAATCCATACCAGTGTTGCCAGAACTTGCCATACCAGTTCTGTTGCCTTATTGCATATATATCCTGGTAACTTATGAATTCCAGGAAACAGAGACTGCAGTCTTCTCACGGCCTTTAGAAGACTCCATACCAGTGTTGCCAGAACTTGCCATACCAGTTTTTATGCCTTATTGCATATATATCCTGGTAACTTATGAATTCCAGGAAACAGAGACTGCAGTCTTCTCACGGCCCTTAAAGAAATCCATACCAGTGTTGCCAGAACTTGCCATACCAGTTCTGTTGCGTTATTGCATATATATCCTGGTAACTTATGAATTCCAGGAAACAGAGACTGCAGTCTTCTCACGGCCCTTAGAGATCTTCATACCAGTGTTGCCCGAACTTGCCATACCAGTTCTTTTGCCTTATTACATGTATATCCTGGTAATTTATGAATTTCAGAAAACAGTGACTGCAGTCTTCTCACGGCCTTTAGAAAACTCCATACCGGTATTGCCAGAACTTGCCATACCAGTTTTGTTGCTTTATTGCATATATATATATCCTGGTAACTTATGAATTCCAGGAAACAGAGACTGCAGTCTTCTCACGGCCCTTAAAGAACTCCATACCAGTGTTGTCAGAACTTGCCATACCAGTTTTATTGCCTTATTGCACATATATCCTGGTAACTTATGAATACCAGGAAACAGAGACTGCAGTCTTCTCACGGCCCTTAGAGAACTCGATACCAGAACTTGCCATACCAGTTTTGTTGCCTTATTGCATATATATCCTGGTAACTTATGAATTCTAGGAAACAGAGGCTGCAGTCTTCATACGGCCCTTAGAGAACTCATATTTTATATAACCTGGGGCTGGGAAAAAAGAAGGTTTCCTCTTTTTGGTCAAGACAGGGGTGAAAAAGGGTTAAAAATACTTAAAACCGTTTATGGCCAGTTTCCAAAAATTTAGGTATCATTTTCCCGACGCTAATGTCATTCACGAATTTTAGTGTCCAAGTATTGGATTGCTGGGATTAATTTAATTAATGGAAATTCATTGAAATTACTTTAAATTCCATAGAAAAAGTGGAAATCTCTAAAAAACGACTGGACATTTTAAAAAATTATTAATATATTGGAATTATTTAACAATTTGTTAAAATCTCCTGAAATTAATTGGAACCGCATGGAATTTCTGGAACATACTTGGAGTTTGGGCAAGTTACTTGGAACTAATCAGTTTTGGAATTCCAGTGAACACATTATGAGAGCACAAGCATTTGCTTTATTGGAATTACAAAAACATTTATGAAATTACTGGCAACATTTTGGAAGTACTGAGAATTTTTTGGAATTATTGAAATTTTTTTTGGAATTATTGAGAATGTTTTTGAATTTTTTTGAAAAACTTGAAGTAACTTTGGAAAAAAGCTCAAAGTAAGCTTTAAGTTTTGGAATTTTTGTATACACATTATGTATTTCGGTACAAGCAGTTTTCATTGACTGAGAATCACATTAAATTTCTCTCAGTTACTGGAAGTTCCTCGGCATTACTGGACATTTATCGGAATTACTGGAATTTTTTGACTGAATTATTTGTGACATTGTTGAAGAATTTCTCGGATATACACGGAATTACTTGGAAGTGCGCGGCCTTACCGGGAAATACTTACAATGTATGAAAAATATTTGGAATTCAAAAGTAATTCCCTTGGCCTAACTAACATTGCTGCACACAACTCTGCTAGTTTCCTTCTGCGTTTGAGAACTCTTCGCTGTACTTTATTCTAATGCCCTTTTAAATGTAAGGGTTTCAGAAAAAGGAGATTGCAGTCATCTCACGGTCCTTGGAAAACTCATACTTCATGTAACACAGAGTTGGGATAAAAATGGTTTTCTCTTTTTGGTGAGGCCAATGGGCAAAAAAAAGTCGAAAATAGTTAAAAACCATTTTTCTACAACCATCAAAATATACAACACGGTTCGCGCATTACTGACAATATGCCAACTGACACATATTTTATAAAATAGTTATTTTCGGACGACGCGAAGCGGAGTTCGGGCAGCGGACGAGTGCGGGAAAGACACTTTCCGCACGAGTTAGGAACAATATTTTTTCTACGAGCCAATTCATTGTAACATAGACAAGGAATAAACATACAATACATAAACAACTTTATCTTTGTCAGTGTGACAGCGGAATTAATCAACAATCAATTGGTTGTTATGACAAAAACTTGGTGTGATTGTTGGCGTGACGTAATGTTTCAGACATGAACTGGTGACATTGGAATAAAAAGTACGTATTTTATAGGTATATTTTGTATAAAAAATCAATAAAAGCAAGCATAATAGTTCATTAAAACAGATAAAAATGTTTGGTGCGGCCGCAAGGCAGATGCACGTATCTAGATAGACAGACTATAAAGTCTAAATTATATTATAAATCAGTTATTCTTTAAATATTTACTTTCCCGCACGTCAAATTTACTTTCACGTACGCCGTGCGGGAAAGTAAAGCTTTCAAAAACAAAATGCGTGCGGGAAAGTGACATAATAAGCACGCTCGTAGAAAAAAGTCTTTCGCGCACGCCGTCATTACAGGGGCAGCAGAAAAGAACTGTGAAGCCTAATCATTTATAAAATCGTTAAGAAAGTCCCATATTAGTGGCAGGTGGACTTTTATACGATTGTAGAAAAAATGTTGTTCCTAATTCTTGCGCAAAGTGTCTTTCGCGCACTTAACTGCCTGCCGCTTCGCGTCGTTCGGGCAATGGCAGTCGCGTGCGCGAAAGTGTTACTTTGCGCACTTGTTAAGAAAATAGCTATTTTAGACAGTGTCCAAAAATTAAATTTACATTTTCTTGAGGGTTATTTTAATGTCCAATTGGCTTTCTGGGATTAACTGAGTTACTCAAGAAATTGGAGGAATTTCATCGAAATAACTGAAAATTTCGTAGAATTACTGGTAAATATAAAGGATTATTATGATATTTGTTGAAGATGGAAATTTTCCAAAACTTCTCGAAATATCGTGAAATTGCTTGCAGTGTATTTGAATTTTATAGAAGTTACATGGAATTCCAAAGTAGTCTGTCAGTCCAAAGTAGTCTATGAGTACACAAGCAACTACTTCACAGGAATTGCCGGAAAGTTCTAGGATTACTGATCACATTTCGGATTTACTGTGAATTATTTGAAATTACTGAAAATGTTTCAAAGTTAACAACGACTTTCTTCGAAAAATTAGAAATAACTTGTAAATATCTTGAAACTATTTGGAATTACTTAGAATTGCGCAGACTTTAACTGCGCAGAAAAAAAAATAAAATGTCAAAATAAACGTTTAGTTTTGGAATTCCAGTATACACGTTATGCATTTCAGTACAAGCAATTTGTATTACCAGAAAAAAACTCACCTTATAATTTACTTTCTCGAGGGAAATGTCTGGAATTTCAGTGTCAAATTGCGCTCGAAATTTATAGGAATTAGTGGAAATTTCATGGAATTACTTTAAATTATAAATAATTATTAAATTATTTGCTCTGTATTGTGTGTATTTGTATTAAGGATATTTGGAATTATTTGAAAATTTCTGAAAACTCCATAACACTACCTGAAATTGCATGGGCTTTCCGGTACATATTTGGAAAAGTTACTTATAATTTCAAAGTAATTTATCAGGTTTGGAATTTCAGTGAACACATTATGATGGACGTTCTGGCAAATACAATCTAAAGTGTTTTCCGGGCTGTGAAGCCGTGGTCCAATGGAATTTCTACCTGACGTGACAGCTGCCGCAGACATTATCAAAGGCGATGAGGCAATCGGCAAAGTGATCTCCCATGCTTCGCGACGTTGACTGATTCGACTGTGGTGAGCTTCGTGGTATTTATTCCCCCGCCGTCGCGCTGGAGTGGATGGACTGGGGTGGGGGTAGTGGTGGCGTGGGGTGTCGGCGCACTTGAAATATGTCGTAGAACTCGCTTCCAGTCTACATTTAGCGACGTAATTTCCACATTCCTGTTCAATTTGTTCTCGTGTTTGAAGATCTTAATGGCCTCTCTAGTTAGTATCGGATCGAAACGCTGCGATTGATATAAAAAATCCACCTCGTTGAAAAGAATGTCGTGACCTTCGGTGCTCTGCTACTGCTGACTTTTGCGTTTGTCCCAGCCTGCAACACCTCTTGTGTTTCGTAATCCTCGTGTTGAAATGTATGTATGTATGTATTTGTATTATATGATTGGGTTTAAAGACAGTTTTAATATCGTGCTTTTCCAGTAGCCTACCGATCATATTCATTACTTTGTGGATGTATGCTAGACTAGTCCATCTGCGCTTTTTTTCATCTTCTCCCATTGTTACTTTTTGGCGCTCTACATTCCTTGGACCGCCCTATCGAACTTTGCTCTATCCATTCCAAACAAAGGCTCTTTCCAGATGCGTCATTTCCCGTTCCAAATCAACGGCTCATAAATTCTCTTGGATCTCTCAGACAGTCGTTATGACTCCCATTTTCTGTCTGGGATGATGATTTGAACCGTTATTGAGGTATCGGTTAGTGTGTGCTGGTTTCCTATAAACGGTGTGCGCAAGCTTCCCATTCGGCCCTTGATATTAAAACATCCAAAAACGGTAGACGTCCTTACTTTTCTCTCTCCATCTTCTTCTTCTAACAGCGCCTTTCCATTTTGGACGTTGGCGAACATCATAGTAATCTGTACTTTTATCGCAGCTGGTCTGAACAGGCTCACCCTTGTTGTGTTGAACCATGTGCGTAGATTTCTTAGACGCGAAATTCTTTGTCTCTCAGGACCCCGTTTACCGTTTATATTTCCCTGTGAAATCAACTGTAACATTCTATATTTTTTTTCCAGTTCTGCCTCTATAGTAAAGAAGAATGAAAGAAGAATAGAGATGTAGAATTTTTGGGTTGATAGAGTTGAGGTGTAAGAGGAAGTTTTGAAGTTCGCCCTCGCCATGGCTCCAAATAACAAAGGTGTCGTCTACGTATCGGAACCAGCATTTTGGCCTCTTATTTGCCGATTCCAATGCCTTGGCCTCAAAAATTTCCATATGGCTTCCATCCAGCTGTGGCTCGGCACACATTGGCACCACAAAAAGGAGTGTCAACCCAAGAATTACGGAACACAAGAGGAGTGCAGGCTTGGACAAACACAAAAGTCAGCAGTAGCAGAGCACGCCCTCTCCGAAGGTCATGATATCCTTTTCAACGAGGTAGATATCTTATATCAATCGCAGCCTTTTTATCCGAGACTAACGAGAGAGGCCATTGAGATCTTCAAACACCACAATAGTTTCAACAGGAAGGAGGAAATTACGTATCTAAATGCAGATTGTTGCAGTGGAAGCACACTAGTCCTTCCACTGCAGCGCGACGGCAGGGGAATAGATACTAGGGAGCTCACAGTCGAACAGTGGTGCCAACTCGTGGAAAATTTCCTGATTCGTGGGAAGTTTCATTACCCAAGGAAAAAAGGGAATTTTTATTCTATTCGTGGGAAAAAAGCTGCAAAAAAATTGTAGATTGTGATTCGTGAAATATGTTCGTAAATAGTCATTTAAATTCTGTATTTGTATTTTCCCATCTTTAAAAATGCGTATTTTCAGCTGCAGCCTTTCATATCTGACCATTCTGACCTGTTCCCCTGGCTATGAAGCAAAACGAAAATGCGCCTTGTTCGTTCGACTTTGTCAATCGATATCGATTTCGATGCTCGACGTTCGAGGTTCGAGTTATTTGTTTCTTTTATTTTTTTTTGTTATTGTTATTAGTTTTTGATTTTGATCTTGATCATTGGTCATTGGTTTCGAGTTTCGTTTATCCAGCTCCAGAAACTAAAATCTGCAAAAATGTCTAGTTCATCATCATCAGACAGAGTTCTCGATAGTGGATTGAAAGTCTACATTAGAATTGTCTTTTTAGGAACATTTATTTTTGACCTAAAAAAATATAAATATTCTAAAATGTAATTTATTAATGTCGCGCCGTGTCCCCCCCCCCCCCCCGCCGATAATAATCAGTCGTCGCGTGGGGGCGGCAGAGTTCGCAGCTGCTGTGTTGTCGTCGCCGCCGTGTCTGCTGAGATTCGACTACGTGGATGTTCTAAGTCCAACGTATCTTCGTGTGTCAAATATCTTTTACCACGCTGTAAGAAGGACCCAATTCTCGGAAAGAATCTATCTATTTTGTTGTTCCTTAGGTCGCGAATTATGGGGGAAAAATGCCGATAATTAATAATTGCAAATTTAAATAAAGTAAAATTGAATAGTTTGGGGATGCCAGCAAAGTTTTAATTTTTAAGTCAAAACATGTATTAATATAGTAATTAATTAAAAAGTGAATAGTAATTAATTAAAAAATAAAATTAAAAAAGACAATTTTCAGTTTTCTCGAGAATCTGAAATAAAATAGCGGCGGACGTGAACTTTTTGCGATATGCTCAGTGGTCTCCAGAAACGTGCTTGACGGGTACACGATTTATTACGAAAATTGAAAAAACAACAACAAAGAAAAGTAAACTAACGACGCAGTGTTGAAGAGAAAAGTATTCTGCCAGGTCACTGGGATTCTCGATGTTACGGTGAGCAAAACACTACTATAATATACTAAATGTATCAACTTCTACAACTACTCTACAAATACTTAATTGCCGGTAGTCTCCTGCGTCTGCAAACTATCCGCTATCTGTAAGAAAATGGCTAATTCAGGAAAAGGGCAAAGGTGTGTTGACACTATATGGCACAACCGAAAGAACACTCCACGAAACTTTTTGTAGGCGGGCAATAAGTGGGTTAATTGTTTTGGCACTAACTAAAAATACAAATAATTAGCGCGGCGGACTTAAAACAGGATTCAAAAAGGAAAAAAAATACGAATTGGCGATAATCAGAACGGCGGAGCCAAGGACTGACTTTTTTCTCGCGGTAAAATTAGAATTTTTTCTTCTTCACGCTTAGGTAATCACTTTCTCGAGTTCAAAACGCGTCCCTCTTTAGATCATAACTCTAGCGAGTTCAAAACGCATCTCTCCAGTTGATAACTCACGCGAGTTCAAGAACCGTCTCCCTCTTTCCGAAGGTCCTAGGATCCACCCTCTCGGTACTTCTCATCCCCGAAAGGGTACTGCAGAAAAAACCGATACCACCCTGACTAGTGGCGACTATATGGCGCTTCGGACATAGCGAGCATAAATTTAAAAAGTGAGCTTTTCTGGAAAATCTGCTGGAAGAAGAAAATTGAAAATGTGATCATTGGGTAGAATAAATGATGCTCTTTAAAATGACACGTCACATGACGTAGTTTAATTGACAATTAAAGCTTTTTATTTAAATTGACCGTTAATTTCCTGGCCCAGTCAATTAAGCCATAAATTGCTCGAATTTAGATTCAAAGGATGAGAAATTAGAAGGCCTATCTGATGAGAGAATAAGATTTTAATTTCAATTAACGATAGTCGCAAAATCGCTTTAATTACTAAAGTATTGTTCGGGCTACGCACAGGTCTGAAATTCTTTCAAGGGCCATAAACCATTAAGAGGGCGCCTTTGCCGGGTAAAGAGAAGGGCAATTGTAGGGTTTCATGTTTTATGATCGGAATTCCCAAGAAATTGAAAAAGTGTCTGTCCAAAAACCAAGAAAATAAATGCTCTTCGACGAAAATTAAAAATATTGCAACCATATGTGCATTTAAGGCCTCATGGCGCTGGTTTATTTAGAAAACCGAAAAACAGAAAAGTTCCATAAGTTAAAGCTTAAAGGCTTTCAAAAAATGGTTGACATGCTGCCACACGTGAACTCATATGTAAACAGAGAGGTCAGCTTGCACAACATTACTTAGCAATTACATTTTATTTTTAATAAAAATAAGATTTAGTAAGTATTTATAACATTTTGTCCATTCGTGGGAATTTTTATCAAAAAAGGGAAATTTTGTTAGTTTTTACGGGAAATTTTATATTTAGATGTTGGCAACATTGCAGTCGAATCAGTCGACGCCGGGAAGCACGGAAGATCACTTTGCCCATTGCCTCCTTGCCTTTGATAATGTCTGCCGCAGCTGTATTGGACCACGGCTTCAAAGCCCGGAAAACACTTTAGATTGTATTTTGACCGGCCGTGAAAGCTTTAACACTTCTGGGAAATATTTGGATTGCATAAAAGTAACTTGGAATATCAAAGTAATTTATCAGGTTTGCAGTTTTAGTGCACACCAAGTTAGGAGTGCAAAACCAATTACTTTACTGGAATTACCACAAAATTCTTGAATCACTTAACTAGAAAATTTCTTCGAAAAATTTTGAATAACTTAGATATTTCTTGAAAATACTTGAAATTACTTAAACATTCGTAGATTTTATGCAAAAAAATTGAATTTCAACACAAACTTTCAGTGTTACACACACAACATACACATTATGTATTTCAGTACATAAAAGAAGAAGGCTTCAGTAGGTACGAGTAATTTGTGTTGCAGTTACAGGAAATTTCTTTAAATTACTGGAAATTTTTCAAAAATACGGTGAGTACTATACATTTTATGAAACTACGATAATAGTTATTTACGTTATAAGTCCGGTAAATATTGATTTATAGTAGGAGTAAGATGTTTCTGGACGAGGCGATAGCCGAGTCTGGAATTTCGAAACGAGAAGTGTAACACGTTACCGGACGTACAACATTTTAATTAATACTTATTAAAAACAGCAACAGCATATTATACAACAAGCAGTTAATGAGCGAGAATAACGCTCATTAAATGCGAGTAGAATACTATACTTTATCCACGACCAAGATTCAAGGTTTTCTCAAATATGATAGGTTATGGGTGTATAGGTGAAAAAGAGATAATTCACAATTTTAAAATCTTGATTGGTTTCGCTAATTGGCGGCGCGACGTTTGTTGCGTCAGATAGATGTCGGTTTAGTCGCCCGTGCATGTTCATTTCAATGCTACGAGGGTAGACGGTAAATTACGTCATTTTAGAGCCTATTTTAAGTATCTTTTAGTGAAAAGTACATGTTTGAGTGAAAAAGAGACCCTGTAACCTGGATTTGTCTCAATACATCCTAATAGAGGGTTAATTATTTGAATGAACCAGTGGTAACTACCGACGTCATGTTTAGGGCGGTTTACTTTTTGAGTTGCTAGTTGCCTACATGTTTCGTTTCCATGACAACTTATTATCTTGTGAATAATGAACATTATTCACAAGTGAATAAAGATTAGCATTAATCTTGAGAATGTACAAGAATAATGTGATTATTATAGTATGGTCGTGGATAAAAGATTAATTTTATAAGCGGCGAATATACTTTTGAGAAATCCGGTATAATTTCATTACGGTATCCTGTACCGTAATAAAAGGCGGTTTTATAAAATTAACTTTAAAGTCCCTTTATGAAAAGGAGAAAGATGAAAAATATCAGAAAGAGCTTGAAGATTACCACAATCAGATTTTTAGGTATTTAAAGTTTAGAGAGAAAAAGAGTTAAGATACAAAAAGCTGAAAATATCAATTTTCTGTCACTTTATGCAAGAATTTTTTTTAAGACTATACTATAAACGGATTTGCAGATATTGCTTTCTTAGTGAGGGGTCAAATTTCTAAAACAGTATCGCCTTTACTATCTATCTAAAAACGACAGAGGAAACCCATTGGCAGGACATGAAAACAATTTTTAAGTATCAATAAAACAGTGGTATTAGTAAAACAATAAACACTAAAGTAATAATACTCGTAAAATAACAAGCAAGGGCCATGTTTGTTAAAAAACGCTTCCAGGCTGTTTCAACGAACATGTGATTTCACGTAAAACACATGTTGCATACCGTGATAATAACAATAATAATAATGATAATACG
Source organism: Taphrorychus bicolor (assembly GCA_951812265.1). Taxonomy (NCBI): domain Eukaryota; kingdom Metazoa; phylum Arthropoda; class Insecta; order Coleoptera; family Curculionidae; genus Taphrorychus; species Taphrorychus bicolor. The sequence continues at coordinate 19,878,591 of OX638303.1, forward strand.
TGAAGGTGGGTACCAATTATTCCTAGTCTCTGGGTGTGTGTGGCAAATTACCTGTAACAACTTCTCGTTAAAAGCTTCGTAATAATCATTACCGCTATTAAAAATACACTCTTGTACTAATGAAGCTTGAAGGCAACTTCACATATATACCGTCGCGATTGAGTTTTGATGTCGCATGTCCAATCTCATTCAGGCCATAAATACCGAAGTGCAAAACATGGTTTGCATTTCAAAATTCGTACGAGATGCTAATCGCTCTCAGTTATTGACAACTTCGTGACAAAGCTTGATACCTACTTGGTGATGGAGCTGGTTTATAATAGACCCCCATGAAGAATTAAATTAGAGTCGTCGTGGGCTTTGGCTGTTTGCAATACTGATGCGCATCATAATTCCTTTTCATCGGTTGTATACATTAAATCAATCCAACGCGAGTCTCTCTTTCTCTCTAAATGGTTTAAAAAAAATGTCTCAGGTATAAGCGATTCAGTTATTATTGACATCAAGGAAGAATTGGAAATAACTTTGGGAAGACTTTAAAATTTTTATCATATGTACTGAAAGGGGATCAGTCTCGGAGATAAGTATAAAAAAATTAAGATTTCTACGGCAACGGGATGGCAAAAATAAGTGAATGAGATATAGCTACATATTTTCAACCACTTTTGATGCATTATTTATTACTACATAGCCGTTTTAGGTACAGAAAATGTACCAGTAAAAATACCCATCACAATGCGCTTATTTTAAAGGCGTATTTCTAACTGAAAAAAATTCAGGCGATAAGGCAAGGGCTCAAGTTTCTAATTGCTTGAATTAGCCTTCAGGCCCTGAACAATTGCCAGCTGAAACGAGCTTTCATTAGCAGTTGATAAAGGCTTGGATAAACGTAACAAAAGAAATGTACAGCGTCCGCTTTCTCGTCTGCATTGAAACAAAAGACCGTAATTTTTTCATTGCTCCTAGATTGAAGCTTCGATAGCTTTCAGAAGACGGGGTCTCGAAGGAAAATATTTAATTATATTGTATTGTGACGCAGAATGGAAATTGATGCTCAAGATATTATTATAGACAGAGTCCTTGATTGTTTTCAAGCGGTAGAAAGGGATGGGGATTTTAGTAAAACTTAAATTGTAAACCGTGCCTGCAATAGAATATTGAGTTTGCTGAAACGCAAATTGCAGGGAGAGATATTGGAAGTAAGTAGCTGATATTGCATTGTAGTTTGACTAGAATTCAAGAGTTATTGGTGTCGATACAAACAGGAAAGAAGGCATCTAACGTGGGCTTTGAGAGGCTCTGACAAGTTTGCAGCAGTTTATGTGATGGGTATTAGGATTTCAAGGAAGATAATCATAGTTTTCAGGTACATAGCTACATAGGTATTCAGTTTTAGACTTTAGGTTCATTTTTTATCCGTAATTGTTAATTTGTAATCTTATTTTTAAATTATCAGCTGAATTATGCAAGTGTTGGACTCTTAATAATTCAGTATTGATCGTTGACAGTTAGCATTTATTATTTGACACATGACAAGTGCACATAGATGTTTTTTTTTCATCGTTTATATGATTTGGTTTATTGTATCCTTTGAACTTACTTGGAATTAAATATGGAAAACTAAAGAAAGACTTTCCTACATAAGGATAAACTGGCATGTGAAAATACCTGGCGAACAATTGCCATGAGTAATGGAGAAAAATGGTAAGAAACTGATCTAGCTAGCTATATATTTTGAATGAGCACCATCATTGCATCAATATTCTTTGAGTTCCTTATACTTGATGGCAGTTACGAAATAATAGGTTACTCTTAACAGTTGATATTTCATTTTTTACAACAGTTCCCGGCCATCAAAACCTAGCAGTTTGCAGCTATTTAATTAGGGTATAAAAGTTATAAAAGAGACTCTTGATCTTCAACCCATCATCTTCAACAGTTATCTTATTCGGACTAGAACAGTTCAATAGCAACTTTCTGGTGAATTAATCAATTAGTTTGTGGCCATTGCTATTTTATAAATCGTCAAATAGACGCAAGGCCCAGAGGCGGCGCTGACGCGCCAGCATAAAAGACAAGTAAAGCTGAACTAACCAAAAGCAAAGAAAAACTGAACTAACCGCACCAATAGAACCTACACTTAAATGCGCCATTCAATAGACCTGGCTGCGGCCCTCAGGGCCACCGTAAAGGACAAGGTCCAGAGCCGGCGCCGACGGGCCAGCATAAAAGACATGTAAAACTGAACTACACTTATATCCGGCATGCAATAGACCTGGCAGCGGCCCTCGGCGTCGCTGCGACCAAGGGCTGACACTAAAAAGGTTAAATGACCCCCTTACCACCCGCTTTTGGTATCTGCCCTAAAGGATAAATAAAACTAAACTAACCAAATCAAAGGAAAAACACACCTGAACTCACCAGAGACAAAGTAAAACTGAACTAACCTCACCAGTAGAGCCTACACTTATATGTAGCGGTATACACGAGACCAAAAAATTAAATGGCCCCATTACGGGCCGCTTTTGGTATCTGCCCTAAAAGATAAGTAAAACTAAACTAACCAAACCAAAGACAAACCACAACTGAATTAACCAAATGCAAAGTAGAACTGAACTAACCTCCTCACCAATAGAGTCTACACATATATGTGGCGTTCAATAGACCGGTCCGTAAGGGTCGCTTTTAGTATCTGCCCTAAATCATAAGTAAAACTAAACCAAACAAAAGGAAAACATAACTGAACTAACCTCAACAAACCAAAGGCAAAGTAAAACTGAACTAACCTGACCAACAGAGCCCACAGTTATGCCCACACTTATACACAACTTCCTAGTCGTAGAGTAGCCTTGATAAAAACGTCAATAAACGTCGAAACGTCGGCAGTTTCTGCTTAATTTGTGGAAAATTTCTTTTGCCCTGTTGCCGATAACCTTTACAGTATACTTTTGAGGACCCTACATATAGCAACTATGTCATTTACAGATATTATTAATAACTGTTTTTTACGATGTGAAACAGTATATCTCCATTACTTCAAAGCCATTATTTGTGTCTTTCGTAAATGTTATTAATTTCTGGTTGCAAGATGAACATGTTCGAAAAGTTACAAAGTAACAGGTTACTGGTGAACAGTTTCACTTTAGGATTCTTCGTATAAAGCATATGAGTGAGCATATAAAAATTGATTAATTTTTGAAATCAGTAATTGTTACTTTTATCTCTGACGGTAGTTACTACTCTTATTCACTCTCTTGACAATCAAGATATTTATTGTATAATATATAAAAATTAAATCTGTGACTTGTGGCTCTGGTAACCGTTATTTTAAATTATAAGGAAGTTATCCGATATCTAACATTGTCTTTAGACTGGTTATCCGTGTAAAGTAGAACAGAGTGACGCGATAAGAAATTATTATTAAATATTATAAATAACTGTTATTTGCAATTTTAAACAATTGTATCTCTTATATGCCCATTACTTCAAAGCCATTATTTTTGAAACTGTTCAAAATGATTAGTCGTAAGATGAGCACGTTCAAACAGTAACAAAATAACAGGTTACTGGGGACAGTTTCTTGCTGACTGAGCATACAAGAATTGATTAATTTTTGAAATCAGGACCGTGATACTTCTATCTGTGAATGTAGTTACTACTCTTATTCACTCTCTTGACAATTAGTTGATGTAACTGTTACATCTCTCTGTGACAGTAGTTACTATTCTTATTCACTCTCTTGACACTCAAGATGTTTATTATATAATACACAAAAATAAAATCTGTTACTTGTGGTCCTGGTAACCGTTATTTTAAATTATAAAGACGTTATTCAATATTTAACATTGTCTTTAAACTGGTTATCCATGTAAAGAAGAAGAACAGAGTGATGCGATAAGAAATTATTATTAAATATTTTAAATAATTGTTATTTGCAAATTTAAACAGTAGTATCTCTTATATTTCCATTACTTCAAAGCCATTATTTTTGTAACTGTTAATAATTACTACTTGTAAGATGAACTCGTTCAACCAGTAACAAAATAACAGGCTACTGAGGAACAGTTTCACCTTCCGCACGTATAAGGCAGATCTCTGAGCATATATAAATTGATTAATTTTTGACATCAGTAACTGTTACCTCTATATGTAACACTTATCGTGTGGTATTGGTGGCGGTTATTTTAGGTTATAAGGAAGTTATTCAATATCTAACATTGTCTTTAGACAGGTTGTCTGTGTAAATTAGAATAGAGTGATGCGATAAGAAATTATTATTAAATATTATAAATAACTGTTATTTGCAATTTTATACAGTAGTATCCCTTAGATGTCCTTTACTTCAAAGCCATTAATTTTGTAACTGTGAATAATTACTAGTTGTAAGAAGAAACACGCAACAAAATAACAGGTTACCTAGGGAGAGTTTCTCGCTAATGATCTTTATATAAAGCATATAGGAGGTTTTTTTTTATATCAGGAACGTGTTACTTCTATCTGTGAATGTAGTGACTACTTTTATTCACTCTCTTGACAATTATGATTTTTATTGAATTGCTATGGAAAAAATATTTTATTTTGAAATCCGTTACCTATGGTTTTGGTAACTGTTATTTTAAATTATAAAGAATAAATTCAATATTCAACATTGTTTTTAGACTGATTTGCTATGTAATGTATAACAGAGATGCGATAAAAATTACTTCAAAGCCATTATTTTTGCAACTGTTAATAATTACTAGTTGTAAGATGAACACGTTCAACCAGTAACAAAATAACAGGTTACTGAGGAACAGTTTCTCGCTAAGGATCCTTACATAAAGCAGAACACTGAGCATACAAAACCTCAAGAACTTATTAATTTTTGAAATCAGGAACGTGTTACTTCTAACTGTGAAAGTTGTGACTACTTTTATTCACTCTCTTGACATTCAGGATCTTTATTGAATTACTATAGAAAAAATAATTTTTTGAAATCCGTTACCTGTGGTCTTGATAATTGTTATGTTAAATTATCCGGAAGTTATGTATCTAACATTTTTTTACACTTGTCATCTGTGTAAAGTAGAATACAGTGATGCGATAAGAAATTATTATTAAATATTACAAATAACCCTTATTTGCAATTTTAAGCAGTAGTATCTCCTGTATACCCATTAATTTAAAGCCACTCTTTTTGTAAATGTTAATAATTACTAACTGAAATATGAACACGTTCAACCAGTAACAAAGTAACAGGTTACTGAGAGACACTTTCTCGCTAAAGATCCTTATATAAAGCAGAACACTATGCATACAAGAATTGATTGTTACTTCTATCTGTGAAAGAAGTGACTATTTTAATTCACTCTCTTGACAGTCAGGATCTTTATTGAATTACTATAGAAAAAATAATTTTTTTAAATCCGTTACCTGTGGTCTTGATAATTGTTATGTTAAATTATCCGGAAATTATGTATCTAACATTTTTTTACACTTGTCATCTGTGTAAAGTAGAATACAGTGATGCGATAAGAAATTATTATTAAATATTACAAATAACCCTTATTTGCAATTTTAAGCAGTAGTATCTCCTGTATACCCATTAATTTAAAGCCACTATTTTTGTAAATGTTAATAATTACTAACTGAAATATGAACACGTTCAACCAGTAACAAAGTAACAGGTTACTGAGAGACACTTTCTGGCTAAAGATCCTTATATAAAGCAGAACACTATGCATACAAGAATTGATTAGGAACGTGTTACTTCTATCTGTGAAAGAAGTGACTATTTTTATTCACTCTCTTGACAGTCAGGATCTTTATTGAATTACTATAGAAAAAATAATTTTTTGAAATCCGTTACCTGTGGTCTTGATAATTGTTATGTTAAATTATCCGGAAGTTATGTATCTAACATTTTTTTGCACTTGTTATCTGTGTAAAGTAGAATACAGTGATGCGATAAGAAATTATTATTAAATATTACAAATAACCCTTATTTGCAATTTTAAGCAGTAGTATCTCCTGTATACCCATTAATTTAAAGCCACTATTTTTGTAAATGTTAATAATTACTAACTGAAATATGAACACGTTCAACCAGTAACAAAGTAACAGGTTACTGAGAGACACTTTCTCGCTAAAGATCCTTATATAAAGCAGAACACTATGCATACAAGAATTGATCAGGAACGTGTTACTTCTATCTGTGAAAGAAGTGACTATTTTTATTCCCTCTCTTGACAGTCAGGATCTTTATTGAATTACTATAGAAAAAATAATTTTTTGAAATCCGTTACCTGTGGTCTTGATAAATGTTATGTTAAATTATCCGGAAGTTATGTATCTAACATTTTTTTACACTTGTCATCTGTGTAAAGTCGAATACAGTGATGCGATAAGAAATTATTATTAAATATTATAAATAACTGTTATTTGCAATTTTAAGCAGTAGTATCTCCTGTATACCCATTAATTCAAAGCCACTATTTTTGTAAATGTTAATAATTACTAATTGAAATATGAACACGTTCAACCAGTAACAAAATAACAGGTTACTGAGAGACAGTTTCTCGCTAAGGATCCTTATATAAAGCAGAACACTCTTTATACAAGAATTGATTAATTTTTGACATCAGGAACGTGTTACTTCTATCTGTGAAAGTTGTGACTACTTTTATTCACTCTCTTGACATTCAGGATCTTTATTGAATTACTATAGAAAAAATAATTTTTTGAAATCCGTTACCTGTGGTCTTGATAATTGTTATGTTAAATTATCCGGAAGTTATGTATCTAACATTTTTTTACACTTGTCATCTGTGTAAAGTAGAATACAGTGATGCGATAAGAAATTATTATTAAATATTACAAATAACCCTTATTTGCAATTTTAAGCAGTAGTATCTCCTGTATACCCATTAATTTAAAGCCACTCTTTTTGTAAATGTTAATAATTACTAACTGAAATATGAACACGTTCAACCAGTAACAAAGTAACAGGTTACTGAGAGACACTTTCTCGCTAAAGATCCTTATATAAAGCAGAACACTATGCATACAAGAATTGATTGTTACTTCTATCTGTGAAAGAAGTGACTATTTTTATTCACTCTCTTGACAGTCAGGATCTTTATTGAATTACTATAGAAAAAATAATTTTTTGAAATCCGTTACCTGTGGTCTTGATAATTGTTATGTTAAATTATCCGGAAGTTATGTATCTAACATTTTTTTTGCACTTGTTATCTGTGTAAAGTAGAATACAGTGATGCAATAAGACATTATTAATAAATATTATAATTAACTGTTATTTGCAATTTTAAGCAGTAGTATCTCCTGTATACCCATTAATTCAAAGCCACTATTTTTGTAAATGTTAATAATTACTAATTGAAACATGAACACGTTCAACCAGTAACAAAATAACAGGTTACTGAGAGACAGTTTCTCGCTAAGGATCCTTATATAAAGCAGAACACTCTGTATACAAGAATTGATTAATTTTTGACATCAGGAACGTGTTACTTCTACCTGTGAAAGAAGTGACTATTTTTATTCACTCTCTTGACAATCAGAATCTTTATTGAATTATTATGGAAAAAATACTTTTTTAAAGACTGTTACATGTGGCCTTGGTAACCGCTATTTTAAATTATAAGGAAGTTATTCAATATCTAACATTGCTTTTAGACCGGTTATCTGTGTAAAGTAGAACAGAGTGATGTGATAAGAAATTATTATTAAATATTATAAATCACTGTTATTTGCAATTTTAAGCAGTAGTATCTCTTATATGTCTAATACTTCAAAGTCGTTATTTTTGTAACTGTTAATAATTATTAATTGTAAGATGAACAGATTCAAACAGTAACAATATAACAGGTTACTGAGGGACAGCTTCTCGCTAAAGATCCTTATATAAAGTCGAACTCTGAGCATATAAAAATTGATTAATTTTTGACATCACTAACTGTTACTTCTATCTGTGACAATAGTTACTACTCTTATTCACTCTCTTGATAATCAGGATATTTATTGTATAATACATAAAAATGAAATTTGTTACTTGTGGCCCTGCTAACAGTTATTTTAAATTATAATTAAGTTATTCAATAGAAATTATTAACTAATATTATAAATAACTGTTATTTGCAATTTTAAACACTAGTATCTCTTATATGCCCATTACTTCAAAGACATTATTTTTGTAACTGTTAATAATTACTAGTTGTAAGTTGAACACGTTCAAACAGTAACAAAATAACAGGTTACTGAGGGACAGTTTCTCGCTAAGAATCCTTATATAAAGCAGAACACTGAGCATACAATAATTGATTAATTTTTTATATCAGGAACGTGTTACTTCTATCTGTGAAAGTAGTGATTACTTTTATTCACTCTATTGACAATCAGAATTTTTATAGATCTCCTAAAAAATTTTTTTTTTTTTTGAAAAGTGATACCTGTGCATTGGTAACCGTTATTTTAACTTATAAGGAAGAAAATCAATATTTAACATTGTCTCTAGACTGGTTTTCTGTGTAAAATAGAACAGAGTGATGCGATAATAAATTATTATTAAATATGATAAATAACTGTTATTTGCAATTTTAAACAGTATCTCTTATATGTCCATTATTTCATAGCCATTATTTTTGGAACTGTTAATAATGATTAGTCGTAAGATGAGCACGTTCAAACAGTAACAAAATAACAGGTTACGGGGGGCAGTTTCTTGCTAAGGATTCTTATATAAAGCAGAACACTGAGCATGCAAGAATTGATTAATTTTTGAAATCAGGGACGTGTTACTTCTATCTGTGAAAGTAGTGACTACTCTTATTCAATCTCTTGACAATTAGGATCTTTATTGAATTATTATAGAAAAAACACTTGATTGAAATCTATTACAGGTGGCCTAGGTAATTGTTATTTTAATTAGAAGCAAGCTATTCAATATCTAACATTGTCTTTAGACTGGTAATGTGTGTAAAGTAGAGTGATGCGATAAGAAATTAATATTAAACATTATAAATAACTGTTATCTGCAATTTTAAACAGTAGTATCTCTAATATGCCGATTACTTCAAAACCATTATTTTTGTAACTGTTAATAATTACTAGTTGTAAGATGAACACGTTCAAACAGTAACGAAATAACAGCTCACTAAGGGAAAGTTTCACGCTAATGATCCTTATATAAGGCACAACACTGAACATACAAGAATTGATTAATTTTTGATATCAGGAACGTGTTACTTGTATATGTGAAAGTAGTGACTACTTTTATTCACTCTCTTAACAATAAAGATCCCTATTGAATTAATAAGGGAAAAAATACTTTTTTGGAATCTGTTACATGTGACCTTGGTAAACGTTATTTTAAATGATAAGGAAGCTATTCAGTATTTAACATTGTCTTTAGATTGGTTATCTGTGTAAAGAAGAACAGACTAATGCGACAAGAAATTATTATTAAATATTATAAATAACTGTTATTTGCAATTTTAAATAGTAATATCTCTTATATGCACATTACGTCAAAGCCATTCTTTTGTAACTGTTAATATTTATTAGTTGTAAGATGAACACGTTCCAACAGTAAGAAAATAGCAGGTTACTTAGGAACAGTTTCTCTCTAAGGATCCTTACTTCAAGCAGAACACTGAGCATACAAGAATGGATTATTTTTTGATAGCAGGAACGTGTGACTTCTATCTGTGAAAGTAGTAACTACTTTTCTTCACTCTCTCGACAATCACCATCTTTATTGGATTATGGAAAAGATAATTTTTTGAAATCCGTTACCTACTATAGGCTCGGTAACTGTTACTCTAAATTATCCGGAAGTTATGCAATATCTAACATTTTGTTTAAACTTGTTACCTGTGTAAAGTAGAAGATAGTGATGCGATAAGAAATTATTATTAAATATTATAAGTAACTGTTATTTGCAATCTTAAATAGTAGTGGCCCTTATATGCCCATTACTTTAAAGTCATTATTTACGTCTTTTGTAACTGTAAAGTTTTAGTTGTAAGATTAGCACGTTGAAACAGTAACAAAATAACAGGTTACTGAGGAACAGTTTTACGTTAGTATTCTTCGTATAAGCAGATCACTGAGCATATAAAAATTGATTAATTTTTGACATCAGTAACTGTTACTTCTATCTGTGACAGTAGTTAGTACTCTTATTCGAAATTTTTTACTTGTGGCCCTGATAACAGTTATTTTGAATCATAAGCAAGTTATTAAATATCTAATATTGTCTTTCTACTGGTTATCTGTGTAATGTAGAACAGAGTGATGCGATAAGGAATTATTATAAAATTTTATAAAAAACTGTTATTTGCAATTTTAAACCATAGTATCTTTTATATGCCCAGAAGTTCAAACCCACTATTTTTGTAACTGTTAACAATTTCTAGTTGTAAGATGAACACGTTCAAACAATAACAAAATAGCAGGTTACTGAGGGACAGTTTCTTGTTAAGGATCCTTATATAAAAGAGAACACTGAGCATACAAGAAGTGTTTTTTTTATATCAGCAACGTGTTACTTTTATCTGTGAGAGTAGTGATTACTTTTATTCACTCTCTTGACAATCAGGATTTCTATTAACTTGCTATGGAAAAAATACTTTTTCGAGATCTGTTAGCTGTGGCCTTGGCAACTGTTATTTTAAATTATACGGAATTTATGCAATATCTAATATTTTCTTTACATTTTTTATCTAAGTAGTGTAGAACAAGGTGATGCGATAAGATATTATTATTAAATATTATAAATAACTGTTATTAGCAATTTTAAACAGTAGTATCTCTTAATATGCCATTACTTCAAAGCCATTGTCTTTGTAACTGTTAATAGTTACTAGTTGTAAGAAGAACACGTTCAAACAGTAACGAAATAACAGGTTTTTGCGAGACAGTTTCTCGCTAAGGATCCTTATATAAAGCAAAACACTGAGCATACAAGAATTTATTCATTTTTTAAATCAGGAACGTGTTACTTCTATCTGTGAAAGTAGTGACTACTTTTATTCACTCTCTTGACAATCATGATCTTTATTGAATTACTAAGAAAAAATTATTTTTTGAAATCTGTTACCTATGACCTTGGTAACTGTTATTTTAAATTATCCGGACGTTATGCAATATCTAACCTTTTCTTTACACTTCTGTATAAAGTAGAAGACGGTGATGCGACAAGAAACTTATTTTTAAATATTATAAATACCAACTATTTGCAATCTTAAATAGTAGTGCTCTTATATGCTCATTACCCATTAGTCATTATTTATGTCTTTTGTAACTGTTACTAGTTCTTAGTTGTAACGTAAACACGTTCAAACGGTAACAAAATAACAGGTTACTGAAGAACAGTTTCACGTTGCGTGCTTAAAAACTCAGCGATATTGAGTGCGCGTAACTAGTGTAGATAAAGGTTTTGTTGTCTACTGTTTTGCATGACTTTACAGAAAAATATGCAAAACTACAGCACCCTGTACATTAAATTCCCAAACCTTAATTCATGCATACAGGGTGTTGCATCGTCGGGCGGGACAAAGGAAATCCCATGTAAATTTTGATAGGGTCAATTATTGGTTTTCCTAATTATTTTGGTGAAAAAATGTATTTAGTTTTTTTAAAGAGCGCTAAAATTCGCATCCAATAGGATAACTTCAAGCATTTTTGATCAACACGTTGTTTTTTATCGCCCCATATTCACCGACACCAGTCAAGGTAAGAGTTGGCTGTCAAATAAAGCTGTCATTCATGGATTTTTAGTGTTTGATAGCCAAGTCTTACTAGTGTCCGTAAATACAGGGCAATGAAAAGGATCAAGTACTTAAAAAATTTATTGGAAATAACTCGTAAACGGGTTAATCAAACATATCTGAATTTGTCCACTTAGTTGTGGTTTCTAATGTTCTTCAAAAAATCCAAATAGATTTTTTCTCTAAAATAATTAGGGAAGCCAATAATAGACCCTTTTAAAATTTACATGGGATTTCCTATGTCCCTCACGACGAACAACCGATATATTGCTTTTCGTAAAATTGGCTAGCTTTAACTAAGAATGCCAAATGTACTTTCTATCATACGTCGTGCCCTGCTAAGTCTGTAATTGGGGGGACGTTTTGCCACTCTTTTATTAACTAATCTATCATTTTGTAATTGAAGGTACCTGTAACAAAACTTTATTCTCCAAAGAACAGTTCTGTTAGATCAACTTTACGTCTATCAATTCTTCCTTGAAAGCGTAACTTGCATAATGGACAATTGGTTTTGGTAAAAAAATTAAAAATTTTCTAGAAATAAAAATAAAAATGGTGATCTAAGGATAGAAAAACGAGAAAAGTTCAGAATTAGAACGTAAGGAATGAACCAACGAATATCATGCTCTTTTCTGAAAATATTAACAGTAAGCAAAGATAGAAAACATAAGCATCACGTCATATCCTACTTTTTGATGGCGATATCATTGATACCAAAAGAATGATGATAATTTTCCCAATTGACACCTTCGAAAAAGGGGCCATCACAAATCCAGAGCAGGTTAGATGAATAACTTCCTGAAAAGTGTGTGTGAAAATTGTGTTATTCTTTGTGGGTGTGTCCAGAGCAGCAGTGCAAGCACGAAAGTAGTATCAGGTTTAAGATTGTCAGTGGTGTCAACTGTCAGGAAGTTAGTAACTTATAAAAAGGGGTTGGCAGCACTTTGTGGAGAGATTATTATCCCGAAAAATAAATGAGTTCTTTATAGGTTTTAAGCGTATTTATGTTTTTATTACCCCATCCCAGCGGAGCCCCACATAATAAAGGCAATTGCGATTTGGATTATGGCCTGCCTGAGTTAGTAAAAATAAACACAATACGTAAAGGCGCACCTATGTTGTGTCTTGCCAAACAATGGATGTCTTCAATGCAGCTTACAACCAGTCCAATTACAACTATGCACGCAAGACACCGACAATCTCACTCCTAACCATAAAGTACACAGATCTATTGATGTCCAAACACGTACCTCATAGAACTGGTTTGAAGTATCTATAGTACTTGACTATTTCACGCATTTTTGTCATCCCGTAACCGTTAAAATCTTCATTTTTCTATACCTATCTCCTTTCAGCACATATTTAGAATATACGAAAAAAGTCAAAGACAAATTTCCAACTCTTACTTGATGTCAGTAATAAGTGAATAACTTATAAGTATTTAAATGACCAACAACCGACACCGACTTGGTGGTATATCACCTGTCAAGAGCGAGAAAGAAAGGTCGGACCAGAAATACCTTCAGATTTGTTTCGCCTCGTTTAAGAGTGCTGGAGAAAGACACCTGTCCGAGGATGGTTCATTTATAATCCCCGCACAATTTGTTTACCTTTTTTTTCTGCATATTGAGATATAATTGCAGAGATAATGAATGGGCACTTATCCTCGAAAAAACAAATATGTTATTACTTAATTACAGGTTGTGCAGATAATTGCAGTTTACTTACACGAAATCGGTTTACATAGCGGCAAAAGCATATTAAGCCCGTCCGTTTTATGCGCGGATTGTAATAAAAAGATCGCATCGACATGAAATACGCATCACCTTGTTAACGATATCCAGAGCAAGAGGAATTTTAATGCTTGTCTTTCGTTGCTTCGAGGGAAATATCGGTCGATGTTTACCAAGAGATAAAACCAGCAATCGCAATCGCTAAGAGGGTTTTATTGTAGACATTTGTCTCCTCAAACTCAAACTTTTCTTTTAAATTTTTAGTTCTTTTAATGAAATGTCCATTATCGGTCATCCTGCTGCTGCGTCTCCAGCTGCTGCGGTTGACCAATTCCTTAGCTGTCCGTCTTAATCGCTTGACGAGCTCAGCTCATTTACTAAACCACCCAAACCGTGATTTTGGTTAATGATAACCATTTAGGGCGGACCGACGTCATTTATATGTTAATTGCGGCTTCATTTGTAACGTGGGGGTTTAACTGCATTATATTACATATTTGGGAGAACCTGCCAGCACAGTGCGATAGATAGACTATACTTGCATTGACTCTCACTCTAAAACCCCGAGAGTGCTAGAAAGGAAAGATATAGAGAGAAAGTATTAGAGGAAGAAATTAAAAAAATATATTTTCTGAACTTATTATGAAAACGTCGACTCAGGAGCTTCCATGTATTTAACAATAGTAATAACAGAACTCTTTTCTAAACTATACGATAACTAATCAAGCTCAAACTGGAACCACGAGATTTCGTTGCACAGTTAAAGAGTTGCAAAAAAAGTTAATTGATTAGAGAAAGTATTAAAAAAGAAGAAAGTAATCTTCGAGACTAAAAACTGTAGTTGATAAGCTGATTTTGGATGATGCTTATAAGAATGACAGATGTAATGAATTTATAGTTGTTAGAAATAAATGTAATAAAAAAACTAAGAGGAAGAATTAGACAAGAAAATAAAAAAAATCATTTTTGAACTAAAATCGAACCTCTTTGCAAATACGCATTCATTTCAGTAATGTCAGTCGCCTCTTAGAGCACCTAAACCCTTCACACAAATCTTGGAGCTAGTAACTTTTTTGTACACTGTTTTCACTTGTTTTCTAAAGGTGCATTTACAATGTCACGGACTGTTCTTGAAATAGACTGTACAATCTTAACACTCAAAAATATTTTACAAGCAGCGTAAGATACATAAACCATGAGCATATTGGCTTAATATAAAAATCATCAATGAGTCATATTATATGTAATTTACCATTTACAGTCGATCTATAACAAGAAACGGAACTCAATCATCAATTTTTTTAGACACAAAGGCAACAATTCCTAAAATGGGTTTATTAGCATATTTACATTAACATCAGGCAAAGTGATGTCATTGTTGGCGAAATTTTTGGCGCCATGTATTATTCAATTGAACTGGTCTGTGACAAAGTGTCTAACATTAACCATAAAACCCATTAATCTTTGAATAACCAAATAATCTTGTTCAGTATACAGTAATTGTTATTAAAATCTAAAACTCTTCGGGCACTGTCCTAAACCTAAAAATAGCAACATGAACTGTTAAAAATAGACCCAATTAATGGAGTGTCGCGGTAGTATACGATACGAGTGCAGATTACAAGAACGCAGTGACACAATTCAGTTAACCTATCAGCGGAGGCTAATTAGTTCTTTAAACGAATTTAAGAGTCCCACTTAATGAGAACAATTAACACAAATTGATCCGAATCGTCTCGAACGTTTCACGTTCATCCTGCGAAATGTAAATGAACCGCGATAACGACCCAATTTAAAATAATTGTGTTAGATAAGTTCTGTCTGATACTGGTAATATGTCGCCTTTATGCAGATGATAGATAATAGTGGTCCTTATAACTCATTCGCTTAGTTTTGCCATCTCGTTACCTTTGAAATCTTCATTTTTTTATACCTATCTTCCTTCACCATATGCCTTAAGAAGATACGATAGAAATGTTAAAGTCAGATTTCCCACTTGATGACAAAAATAAGTGAGTGGTTTATAGATATATAAAGATTGTCTTTAGAAGGAGGGGGGTTTCTAAACTGCTTTTCGAGTGGTACAGACTTCCTTAGACATTTTTAAATTAAACGATGATAAATAGTTTTTAAGAGATAAGAAATAACTGTAATAGTTACTGATTAGAGAGAAAAAACACTAAGAATTGAAAAACAGGAAAATAGATATTATTTAAAGGGAAAGAACGTTTGTCAAGCTTCAACGGAAACCACGAGAGTCTAGAAGAGATACATTAAGAGTAGCTTATTAGAAGAAATATGTATAGTAATGGAGAAGAAAAAAGTACTTCTACAACATATATACCTTAATCTAAGAACTAGAATTGGTAACGTGACGAAACTAAAGCCAAGATTGCTAGTCGAACAAAAAGTAATGTAGAAAAATAAGTGAGAGAACAAATTGAAAGAACAAATAAAACAATTCATTTTCTGATCTAAAAGGTTAATATAAATCAAACTAAACCCACGAGATTTAGCTGCTAAATAAAACAAATAAAAAATTCAGTTATTGAAAAATGTATTAAAAAGAAAAAAAAATTTAGGACCATAAGAAAATAGTAAAAACATTGATTTTGGACGATGCTTATGAGAACGGAAGAGAATTCATCAAATCATAGCTTTCAGAACTACTACTTACTATAAATAAGCTGATCATGGATAATGTTATAAGAATAAATAATATTTTTTTAAGTTCTAATTGAAACCTCGATAAACGTAGAGAAAAAGAACTTAAAGAGTAACAGCGAAAGAATTAGAAAAATTCAAAAAACAATTTCTTTTGTGAATAAAACCGTTAAGCAAGCTCAAACTGAATCCTCGAATTTTCTTACTAAAATATATAATTGATAAGCTGATCCTGGGGTATCAACAATACTTATCAGAAACAAAGTGAATTCATCAAGCCCAAACTGAAGCCTCGCCAATTGTAAAAAAAAGAGCATTAAAGACTTGCTGAGAGAAAGAATTAGAGAAAAAATGAAAAAAAAATTGCTTTTTTGAACCAAAAAGGTAAGTAGTCAAGCTTAAATTGAAAACACGAGATATAGGAGCACAAATAAAGAAATTTAAAAAAGTAACTTACTAGAGAATGCATTAAAGAAATAAAAGAAAAAAGAACTTTTAGTTAAACTCCGGGACAAAAGTATACTTTAAGCTGATTACCCTATTTGAAGTTGGAATTTGGATAAATTCCAAGTTTAAAGTGGAATTTATTTAAATCATTTATTTAAAACCAGAATTTAGTTAAATTACTAGTCGAAACTGGGAATTTAATTAAATTTCAAACTTAGAATAAAATTCCGAGTTTACAGAGAGAATTTACTTAAATTTCAAGTCCAAGTCGGAATTCAGCTAAATTTTGAGTTCAAAGTGGGAACTTTGATAATTTCAGTGTTTAAAGTCGAAGTTGTGTTAAATCTCGGTTTCAAGGTTGAACTTTAGATAAAATCCGCGTCTAGTGTCGAAATTTAGTTAAATTCTGTGTTTAATGTCGGAACTTAGTTAAACTCCGAGTTTTAAATCGAAACTGACGAATTAAATCCCGAATTTAAAGCTTCGGTTTATTTAAATTCTTAATTCAGATTCGAATTTTAGTTAAATTCGTTGTTTAAAATCAGAATTTGGTTAAATTCTGAACTCAAAGTCGAGGTTTAGTGAAATTACGGAATTAAAGTCGGCATTTAATTAAAGGAGCCAGCCTTTAATGTAGGAATTTCGTTAAATCGCGAATTCAACGTCGAGTTGCAGCTAAATTCTGATTTTTAAATCAAAATTTAGTTCAATTCCGGGTTTAAAGCTGGAATTTAGTTAAATCCCGAGATCAAAGTCGGAATGTAGTTAAATTCGGCGTTAAAAGTCGTAGTTTAGTCACATTCCGATAAATGTGCATGTTAAACAGACCTTCAGTACTTAAATTTTTGAGTTAGAAATTCCATGCTTAAAGTCGGGAATGAGTTAAATCCCAAGTTCAAAGTCGGAATTTAGTTAAATTTCGAGTATAATATGGAAATTTAATTAAATTTATAGTTTAATTCCCAGTTTAAAGATGAAATTTAGTTAAATTGTGACTTCAAAGTCAGAGTTTAGTTAAATTCCGATTTCAAAGTCGGATTTTAGTTAAACTCAGCTTTTAAAATCGGAATTTAGTGAAGTTCCATTTTTTAAAGTCGGATTTTAGTTAAATTCTAAGTTTAAGGTGGGAATTTCTAATTTAATTAAATTCCGTGTTCAACGTCGGAATGTAGATAAATTCCGATATTAAAGTCAAAATTGTCTTCAAAACCGTGTTTAACCAAGTTAGTCAAATACTGAGTTCAAAGTCGAAATTTAGTAAAAACTCAACGTTTCAGTCGTAGTTTAGTCACATTCCGATGAATGTGCATGTTAAACAGACCTTCAGTACTTAAATCCCAAGTTCAAAGTCGGAATTTAGTTAAATTTCGAGTATAATATGGAAATTTAATTAAATTTATAGTTTAATTCCCAGTTTAAAGATGAAATTTAGTTAAATTGTGACTTCAAAGTCAGAGTTTAGTTAAATTACGATTTCAAAATCGGATTTTAGTTAAACTCAGCTTTTAAAATCGGAATTTAGTGAAGTTCCATTTTTTAAAGTCGGATTTTAGTTAAATTCTAAGTTTAAGGTGGGAATTTCTAATTTAATTAAATTCCAAGTTCAACGTCGGAATGTAGATAAATTTCGATATTAAAGTCAAAATTGTCTTCAAAACCGTGTTTAACCAAGTTAGTCAAATACTGAGTTCAAAGTCGAAGTTTAGTAAAAACTCAACGTTTCAGTCGGAGTTTAGTAAAATTGCATGCTAAAAATCGAAATTTAGTTAAATTTTGGGTTAGAAGTCGGAATTGATTTGAATTCGATGGTAAAAATTTGAATTCAGTTAAAAGCTGATTCGGAGCTGAAATTAAGTTAAATTCCGATGCTAAAGTGTAATGTAAGTTGACTTTCCTATTTATACTCGAAATTTAGTTAAAATTTAAGTTTAAATTGGATATTAGTTAAATTACGTATTAAAACCAGAATTTTGTTAAATTACGTGTCGAAGTTGGGAATTTAATTAAATTTCACACTTAAAATTAAATTCCGAGTTTGCAGACAGAATTTAGTTAAATTCCAAGTCCAAGTCGGAATTCAGCTAAAAGTTGAGTTAAAAGTGGAAACTAAATTCTGAATTCAAAGTCGGGGTTTAGTTAAATTATAAAATTGAGGTAGGCATTAATTATTAAATTCCACATTTAATGTAGGAATAGTCGGAATGTAGTTAAGTTCGGCGTTAAAAGTCGTAGTTTAGTAAAATTGAGATAAATGTGCATGTTAAACAAAACTTCAGTAAGTTTTTGAGTTAAAAGTCCGAAATTCCGTGTTTAAAGTCGGACATGAGTTAAATCCCGAGTTCAAAGTCGGAGTTTAGTTAAATTTATAGTATAAATCAAATAAACTTTGACAAAAATGTTACAATATTGGAAGAAACATAAATTACGTCCACTAATATAAAAAAATGTATAGCTTAAAATATTTTTTAACCTAAAAAGTTTTCTAGCTTATACATAAGAAAAAGGGATTAATTTCCTTCTTCCTGCGGGATCATATAGAGTAAATACTTATGATATAAGATATTTCGTCTTTAATTTCAGAGAAAAAAAAGCCGATTAACTACGGTGCCGTCATCTTAAATCTTCATCCTCTCGTTAAACGTGGTCAGCGAACAGGCACTTCATGCTACTGACTTTCTTCGTATAAAAGACCAGTCCATTCAGGAGGATTAAAGTCGGCGGCAACTTAAACCTGCACAACACAATTTACTACCGTAAAAATACTTACGTACGACCTGTCTTATATACCTTTTCTGCACCGGTGAGCAATTTAGATCCCAGATTTTAAGAAATGTCTTATTTATAAGTTCACTTGGTATTAATGTCATGATGAGAGTGGCGCAGTTGTAAAAACGACTTTGGTGTTTGTAGAAGTGTAAATGGTGGCCATTTTCTTCACACTCCTTAAGCTTAAGTTCTGAATGTATCGTCAGTCAAATTATACGATTAGATCGCAGCCAAAGCTTAAGTAATCATTACATATATGTTTTGAATGAAGCACAGTAAAGAATTTATTTAAAAAATTTGACTAAAATTATTTACCGAAGTGTCAGAATTACAAGCTATTATAAATTCTTCAAAAACATAATATATTTTATTAATTTTAATTAGTAATTAGGCTTCCGTGATGTCCACCTTACTTTGGATCAACGCTGAACTGAATAAATAATAGAGTTATCGAGTTGATATAGAGCTAAAGAATGTCTTGCTTTATGAAAATAAAAGTGTTTCATTAAAGATGTGGTACAAATCTCAGACTTACTGCTCAGGCAGTTGAAATATCTATAGTGTGTCCCAAAGTGAATTAAGGAATGAACAATAACACCCTAAAGTGCATTATTAAGTAGTCAGATTCTACCTGTAATTTAATCAATTAATGGCCCAGATATTTAAACAGCCAGACTTCCGCCAGAAATTCGTGTTTAGCGTTGTAAAGAAATCTGAGAACCATTTTGATCCAATCTTAATATTTTCAAGTCAAGTTCAAATAGGTACTTCTAAGTACTATTGGTTTTGATTTGAAGATACTTGCTGGATATCGAAGACTATGATTAAAGCTGTATAGAATATCCCTACAATTTATTTCTGGAGACACCTTTTTATTTAACTACCACAATTTAACTAAATCCCAAGTTGAACGTCGGAATGTAGATAAATTCCTAGTTTAAAGTCAAAAATGTATTCAAATCAGTGTTTAAAGAAATTAGTTATATCGCTAGTTCAAAGTCCAAATTTAGTAAAATTTCGCGTCTCTGTTGGAGTTTAGGCAAATATCATGCTCAAAATCGAAATTTAGGTAAATTTTGGGTTAAAATTCGGAATTTAGTTGAATTGGATGCTAAAAATTGGAATTCAGTAATTCAGCTGGTTCGGAGCCGAAATTGAGTTAAATTCCGGGACCAAAGTATCATTTAAGTTAATTTCCCTATTTAAAGTTGGAATTTAGTTAAATTCTAAGTTTAAAGTGGAATTTAGTTAAATTACGTATTTAAAACCAGAATTTTTTTAAATCACGAGTCGAAGTTGGAAATTGAATTAAATTTCAAACTAAGTCGGAATTTAGTTAAACTCCAAGCCTAAGTAAATTTTGAGTTAAAAGTGGGAACTTACTTAAATTCCGTGTTTAAAGTTGAAGTTTGAGTTCAAGGTTGAACAGTAGATAAAATTTGTTAAAAATAAAGGCGAAATTTAATTAAATTTCGGATTTAAAGTAGAACTTAGTTAAATTCCGTATTTAAAATCGAAACTGATTAATTAAATCCCGAATTTAAAGCGTCGATTTATTTAAATTCTGAATTCAGATTCAGATCTTAGTTAAATTCGGTGTTTCAAATCCGAATTTGGTTAAATTCTGAATTCAAAATCGGGGTTTAGTTAATATATGAAATTAAAATCAGCATTTAACTTAATTCAGACTTTGATATAGGAATTTAGTTAAATCCCAATTTCAACATCGGGTTGCAGCTAAATTCCGATTTTAAAGTAAAAATTTAGTTCAATTCCGGGTTTGAAGCTGGAATTTAGTTAAATCCCGAGTTCAAAGTCAGAACTTTGTTAAATTTCGAGTAAATGGTGGAAATTTAACTAAATTTCAAACTTACAGATAAATTCCCAGTTTAAGGTAGAAATTTAGTTAATTTTGAATTCCTAGTCGGATTTTAGTTAAACTCCGCCTTTAAATCGGAATTTATTGAAAATCCATATTTAAAGTCGGATTTTAGTTAAATTGCAAGTTTAAAGAGGGACTTTCGAATTTAACTAAAGCCCAAGTTCAACGTCGCAGTGTAGATAAATTCCGAGTTTAAAGTCCAAATTGTCTTCAAATCCGTGTTTAAAGAAGTTAGAGTTAAATCCCGAGTTCAACGTCAAAATTTAGTAAAACTCCGCGTTTCAGTCGGAGTGTAATCAAATCTCATGCTAAAAATCGAAAGTTAGTTAAATTTTGGGTTAGAAGTCTGAATTGATTTGAATTCGGTGCTAAAAATTGGAATTCAGTTAAAAGCTGGTTCGGAGCCGAAATTGAGTTAAATTCCAGGACTAAAGTATAATTCAAGTTAATTTCCCAATTTAAAGTCGGAATTTAGTTAAATTGCGTGTTTAAAACCAGAATTTAGTCTAATCACGAGTCGAAGTTGGAAATTTCATTAAATTTCAAACTTAAAATGAAATTCCGAGTTTGCAGTCAGAATTTAGTTAAATTCCAAGTCCAAATCGGAATTCAGCTAAATTTTAGTTAAAAGTGGAAACCTATATAAAATCCGCGTTTAAAGTCGGAATTTAGTTAAATTCCGTGTTTAAAGCCGGAACTTAGTTAAATTCCGTATTTAAAGCCGGAACTTAGTTAAATTCCGTATTTAAAATCGAAGCTAATGAATTGGATCCCGAATTTAAATCGTCGATTTATTTAAATTCTGAATTAAAATTCGGATTTTAGATAAATTTGGTGTTTAAAATCAGAATCTGGTTAAATTCTGAATTCAAAGTCGGAGTTTAGTTAAATTATGAAATGAAAGTAGGCATTTAATTAAATTCCGATTTTAATGTAGGAATTTAGTTAAATCCCTGCTTCAACATCAGCTTGCAGCTAAATTTCGATTTGCTAAAGTCAAAGTTTAGTTTAATTCCGGGTTTAAAGCTGGAATTTAATTAAATCCCGAGTTTAAAGTTGAAATGTAGTTAAGTTCGGCGTTAAAAGTCGTAGTTTAGTCAAATTCCGATGAAGGTGCATGTTAAATAGAACTTTAGTAAATTTTTGAGTTAAAAGTCGGTAATTCCGTATTTAAAGTCGGACATGAGTTAAATCCTGATTTCAACATCAGATTGTAGTTAAATTTCAAGTTTAATTTCAAAATTTAGTTTTTTCAATTTCAACTATTCTTTTTTTAGGTGAAAATTTAATTAAATTTCAAATCGAAAGTTAAATTCTCATTTTAATGCCTAAAAATTAAAAAATTTAATTCCAGTCGAGTTTAGTTAAATTCCGAGTTCAAAGTCGGATTTTAGTTAAACTCCGCGTTCAAAGTCGGAATTTAGTAAAATTCCATATCGAAATTTGGAATTTAGTAAAATTCCAAGTTTAAGGTGGGAATATCGAAATTAATCAAATCCCAAGCTCAACGTCAGAATGGAGGTAAATTCTGAGTTTAAAGGCAAAATTCACTTCAAATCCGTGCTTAAAGTGGAATTTTGTTCAATTGCATATATAAAACCAGACTTTACTTAAATCACGAGTAGAAGTTGGGGATTTAATTAATTAAATGTTAAATTTAAAATGAAATTCCGAGTTTGCAGTCATAATTTAATTAAATTCCGTGCTTGAAGTCGAATTTGAGTTAAATCTCGAGTTCGAGGTTGAACTTTAAATAAAATACGCGTTTAAAGTCGGAATTTAGTTAAATTCTGTGTTTAAAGTCTGAATTTAGTTAAAATCAGTGTTTAAAGTCGGAATTCAGTTAAATTCTGTGCTAAAAATCGGCACACGGTTAAAATCTGAGATAGGAGTAGGAATTTAGGCAAATGCTGTGTTTAAATTCGAAACTGGTGAGTCAAATCTCGAATTTAAACTGTCGATTTATTTAAATTCCGATGTCATATATAGATTTTAGGTAAATTTGAAATTTGGTTAAATTGTGAATTCAAAGTCGGGGTTTAGTTAAATTCTGAAATTAAAGTCTACATTTAATTAAATTCCGACTTTAATATAGGAATAGAGTTAAATCCCAAATTTAACGTCGGATTGTAATTGAATTCCGTGTTTCAAGTAAAAATTTAGTTCAATTTCAATTTCGTGTTTAAAGTTGGAATTCAGTTAAATTTCGTGCAAAAAATCGGAATTCAGTTAAAAAATCTGAGTCAGTAGTCGAAACTTAGTTAATATTTTTATTTAAAATCAAAATTGATTATTTAAATATCGAATTCAATGTGTCGATTTATATAAATTCCAAATTCAAAGTTTAGAGTTTAATTCTGTGTTTAAAATCTGAATTTGGTTAAATTCTGAATTCAATGTCGAGGTTTTCTTAAATTTTGAATTTAAAATCGGCGTTTATTAGATTCCGACTTTAACGTAGGAAAATCCTGCAATGAAGTTCAAGAGTTCAACGTCAAATTATAGTTAAATTCCGAGTTTAAACTAAAAAATTTAAATGAATTTTGTTTTAGGTGGGGATTTAATTAAATTTAAAACTGCAAGTTCAATTCCCACTTTAATGTTTAAAAATATGAAAACTTTGTTAAATTTCATCTTCAAAGTCTGAGCTTAGTTAAATTCCAAGTCCAAAGCCGAACTTTAGTTAAACTCTTAGTTTAAAATCGGAACTTAGTTCAGGTTAGTCAGTCATTCCATATTAAACGTTGTTAGTTAAATTCCGATTTTAGTTAAATTTTGTTACATTCCGACTTTAACGTGAAATTTAGTTAAATTGCGTAATTAAAACAAACATTTATTTAAATCACGAGTAGAAGTTGGGAGTTTAAATAAATTTTAAACTTAAAATTAAATTCCGAGTTTGCAGTCAGAACTTAGTTAAATTCCGTGTTTAAAGTCGAAGTTGAGTCCAGTCTCTAGTTCAAGGATAAAATATGCGTTTAAAACTTAGTTAAATTCTGTGTTTAAAATCGAAACTGGTGAGTTAAATCCCGAGTTTAAAGTGTCGATGTTTTTAAATTTCAGAAAAGTCAGAAAAAACTTCGGTTAAAGGGGGTCTGAATTCAAATGCGACGCCCTTTCTCAGGTCCGCTGATACTTAGTTAATTCGTTGAGTCTCGGGCGCCACCCTTTGATATTTATTAAGCGACAAAGGGACCGCTATTGCCTACAAGGTAGCTTTTAAACAGGGGAGAAATATTCCAGGGATTTTTAGATTAAAACACCAGGAGTAAGGAACAATAATAGGGTGTCTATTAAACTACGGTACAACAACATCCAAACACCTACTAATACTACGACTGTTAGTGACTCTCTATAACTACATACGAACACATCCTAAAACTATGAAATTAATAACCGCGAGAGGGGGGGAGCAACAATTAGTTACTTAGTAGGCGAAATTCTGATGAACCAGGGAAAACGGGAGGTTTCGGTAATAAACCAGTACACTCTGTACTGGATCGGTCGGGGTCGGAAACTTAAATATTGCGTACAAGCAGTAACAACAATATGAAACGGTAACGGAGCTTGGGAACCACTGGAAACTGGGGTTTCGGAGGAAGCGTACTTTATAATTCGGAATCGGATATAGTCGGTTTCGGTTTATTCACCACATCCAGCCTGGCTTTGAAGTTCGGTGCTACGGGAAGCCCAGGATGTAAAACAGGTCGGTGACGGAATCGGTAATAGGTCTCAAATCGGATTCGAAAGAAGCGGTACGGTGAGCGGTGTGTTAGCGATTTTCCCGGGTTACATATGAACGCACCCTGTGAGGAACAGAATGAACGCGGCCAGAATCAGCGTGGCACCTGCGTCATTTGAACGTCACAAGTACTCCGGTGGAGCGCGACAACTCCAACTACACCGGGAAATCACAAATCCACCCCTCTTGTGTCGTAAGACCCTAGCGGCCTAGCATGACGTCAGGAGCCGAAACGTGAAGCAGCAACGTCGGCCCCCTAGGTCAGATATCCGGTACTAACTCATTGAGTCCTCCCATTTGATCGACCGTCCCCGACCTCGAAATCTTCGAATTATTTTACTAGTCTTTATAAATTCTGTCGGCTTGTTAAGCGCGACTAACAGGTGGCGCCATCTATGGGCGCACTCGCGGACCTACGGCCGTTTTGACCATTGCCTTTGCTTTTACATGGGGAATTCCCGTTTTTTATTTAAATAAAAGGTGTTGTAATGAGTTGGGTGATGAAATATAAAGAAAATGTTAATTGGGACGTCATTACCTGTGAGTTAGGGAAAAACTTCGTTACACAAAGTTGAGGTTTTGTTAAATTCTGAATTTAAAATCGGCGTTTATTGGATTTCAACTTTAAGTAGGAATTTAGTTAAAGCCCTGCATTAAAGTTCAAGAATTCAGCGTCCGGTTATAGTTCAATTCCGAGTTTAAAGACAAAATTTAGTTCAAATCTTTTTTTTTAGGTGGGGATTTAATTAAACTTCAAACTGCAAGTTAAAAATTCCCACTTTAGTGTATAAAAATATAAAAATTTAGTTAAATTCCAACTTCGAAGTCGGAGCTTAGTTAAATTCCGAATCCAAAGTCGAATTTTAGTTAAACTCCGAGTTTAAAATCGGAACTTAGTAAGATTCCATATTGAAAGTTGGATTTTAGTGAAATTCTGCGTTTAAGAGGGGAATTTCGAATTTAATCAAATCATAAGTTCAACGTCAGAATGTAGATAAATTCAGAGTTCAAAGTCAAAGTTTAGTTCAAATACTTGTATAAAGGAGTCAGTTAAATCCCGAGCCTAAATTCAAAATTTAGATTAATGCCGGGTTTAAAGTCAAATCCCATGCTAAAAATAGAAGTTTAGTCAAATATTGGGTTAGAAATCTGAGTTTCCTTGAATTCCCTGCTAAAAATTGGAATTCAATTAAAAGTCTGAGTTCAAAGTCAGAATTGAGTTAAATTACGTGATTAAACCAGTATTTGAGTTAATTTCCCAGTTTAAAGTGGGATTTAGTTAAATTGTATATTTAAAACCAGTATTTACGTAGACGTTCGGAAGTTAGAAATTTAATTAAATTTCGAAACGATTAGAATATTGAGTTAGGAGTGGAAATTTTATTAAATTCTTTGATCAAAGTGGAAGTTGAGTTAAATCTCGAGTTCAAGGTTCAAGTTTAGATAAAATACGCGTTTAAAGTCGGAATTTAGTTGAATTTCATGTTTATATTTCGGATTTATTTAAATTTAGTGTTTTGTGTCGTAATTTAGTTAAATCCTAAGGTAGGAGTAGGAACTTAGTTAAATATTGCGTTAAAACTTGAAACTGATGAGTTAAATCCCGGATTTATAGTGCGGATTTATTTAAATTCCGATTTCAGGTTCGATTTTTAGCCAAACTTGGTGTTTAAAATCAGGATTTGGTTAAATTCTGAATTCAAAGTCGGGGTTTATTTAAATTCTGAAAATAAAGTCGAAATTTCATTTAGTTCGTTCATCGTCGTGTTTAAAGTTAGAATTTAGTAAAATCAAAAGTTCAAAATCGCAATGTAGATAAATTGGGGGTTAAAAGTCGGAGTTCAGTAAAGTTCCATTGAATGTGAATGTTGAAAAAAGAAATTCTGCGAATTTTTGAGTTAAAAGACGGAAATTAATTATTTAAAGTCGGACATGACTTAAATCCTGCGTTCGAGGACGGAATTTACAGTTTTGGAATTTAACGTTCAAATGGGTGTTTCAAGTTCAAAAGAGTCGCTTTCAGTGTAAGTAATTTCCGCGTTTAAAGTCGGAAGTTAGTTAAATTTTGTGCTAAAAATCGGAATTTAGCTAAATTCCTTGCTTAAATTCGGAAGTGAGTTTAAAGTGTTGAGATGTCTTTAATTCCGAATTTAAGGTCGGAATTTATTTATTTTAGGGCGTACTAGACTTTTATGAGTAGTCTATTGTCGGCAGCTTGTTAATTTCTTAATTAATAGTTAGGAAGATTTGGAAAACTAGTGTGTCTACCTTTTGTCTTACATCTATTCAGCCATATATCACAATCTATTCAAACGGACGTACCAGGCAATCGCAATTAGCTACTATAAAAAAGTGCTGTTGAAGAAAAATTTTCTAGTTCTCAAAGACTGAACTATTTATCTCTTCTAATCTAGTGTTGGACCATTCAAGCTTTGGAGGACCCTAGATTAGGCATCAGCAAACATTGTTTCTTTCTTTCTTCAATGAAAAATGTGGCCTTGGGTTGGGCAAAATAATTGAAACTGATTGAAAAAAAAATAACAAAAAAACAACTTAAAGTTCCTTGTTGTTTAAGGTAGTTCAAGTAAAATTTTAGGAATTTATACCTTTGGACGGACAAGCTACGTCATCTTTCTCTGAAATCTATAAAGTTAGCTGGCCATATGTGGGTAAATGTTTTATTTATTCTGACCTCTCGCTACATAGGTGCATGTATCAAGTGGCGATGCAAAAGACAAGAAAACACAAAACAAAACCATGTCAACAGATATATAAATTATTGCTGCTTAACCTCAGCAGAACGAGAAAACAATTTTAAGAAGACCGACCGCAAGGTCGCTAAAAATAATATTTCATCGGGCATAAATCATAGAGATAAGAGTTTCAAAGAGACCGTCTGCAGGCGGTAATTTAAGCCAAACATCAAGTTAAATATAGGGGTTTAGAAAAGGAGATTAGAGAGAATTATGGTTCCGAGTGGTAAATCCTGAGAACGTGGCGGGCATTGCTGATAGCTGAGATGGCTAGGAATGCGCGCTGTTGGTTCATCGGTAATCTTCCCGACTTATTATTGTCCCTCAGTTAATTCTGTCTGGGCGAAAGCTTGGAAATGTGTGCCACAACTGCAACAATTCCAGAGATTTTATTAAAAAAAAATTTTTTTCTCTCACAGATTGTCAGTATAAATGTCATAGTTTCCAATGCGCTCTCTCTACTTATTTTGAATTATTTCAAGTACAAAATATTCAAGGGTTTGTTCATTATTTGAAGGATTAGGTAGTTAGGTAATATGCCTTATTGTCGAAAAGCTCGAGTTTCATGCAGACAATTGTTTGTCAACCAGCATTTGTTGACACTGCCATGTGTTTTTTTGTTGGAGTTTTTGTTTAATGAATAGAGTCTTCAAGATATCCACGGGTTGTCCCCTTGCCAATCCCTACCAGCACACGACCAAAGTCTTCTGTTATTTATGACAGTAGCACAATATTTAACAAGTTGCCACTTAGTAATTTTACATTCTTACAATCTGACAAGAATATGCCTTCGAGGAGATGGAATGTGATATTCAGGAGAAAAATGATCATTTGGGACTTGAATATCACATGAGAAGAACGTGTCCGGCGACCTCATTTTCAGGTTCTCAGAACGTGACATTTATGTTCCGTGGCATATGATTATTACGTGATAAACACATTCTTTTGTGATATGATAAACCTGCACCATTTATGTTCCTTTGGGACATTCCTGGCACCTGACAAGACTAAGCTTTTCAGGAGAAAAACATGTGATTTTCATGTGAAATATTATCATTCGGAACTTGAATATCATATGAAAGAGATGTGTCCGGTGACCCCCTATATAAGTGCTCAGGGAGTTCTAGTTATATTCCTTAAAGTGCTCTACACACACCTAGGAAATAGTGAGTCACCTATCTTGGTTGCTCCCGCTACTAGCCCAGCCCCATTGATGTAATGTCAAATTTTTGATGTAGTGGATGACGTTTTTCAACAACCGAAAGAAATAGACTATACAAATCTTCAAATGTACGACAGTGACAGACCTATTTCACCACACCAAAAAGTTTACTTTAAAAACCGGCAAGACACTAATGAGCAATGACATAATACCACGTTCGGTTTTTGATACTGCGTTCGAACAGTGTTTAGTCAGACCAGTCAGAGCGGTTCTGGAACACGGAATCCTACACTTGCCCAAAAAGTTTATTAATTTACATACAAGAATAGAAAGTTATCTTTATCCAATGATACAGCTATGGAGTCGATTAATTTTTATAAAATTCCACCTAGAGATGCCATTGGCATTTTATGTAATGAACCGGAAAATGGCAACTTTTAAAATTTATTTTATACTTAAAATTCACTTCCATTATCACTATTATTTCTTATTTATTGGTAATTTAATAAATGGGATATAAATATTTTACTTAATTGACTAAGTTCCTTTAAAGAACGTTCCTATCATATTATTCATTAGAACTTCTTTTCAGTAACCTCCTTGTCATGTGATATTCTCATACCGAAAATTACGTGATATGTGGGGTCATGACAAGAACGTACTTTTTGGACATTCTTCCAAAGAACATTACATTCATGTTATCTTCACATTACATAAAGAATGTTCCTTTTGGGTAGCTTGAGGGAATGTGAATAATCTTTTAATGTTATGTGGGTTACGAGTTGAGGAGAACGAAGAGTAAAGATCTCTTTAGAAGCAAACTTAAACTGAAACTTTTGGTGCGGTCGTACTACACAACTGAATTTTTTTTCATATACTTTTAATTAGCAAGTAAGACATGCCTATACTTATTTTAATTGCTGTGTGTATGCTGACAATGAAGGAATATTAATATTGATCTTATCAGAAGAAGTATTATGTGTTAAGTTTTATATTTGGTGTACTTGTATCTTGACATTTTATACTCCTAGTAAAAGCTAAAGTAAAGGCTTTTCCTAGAGCTAGTTATTGCATTTTTTTTTCCAAGCTCTGTTAAGGAAATTTATTTTTTATATGACAATAAAGCAACTCCATAACTATAACCAAAACTTAAAATACTAAAAGAATAAAAGCAAGATTTAAAAACATATTAAAGACTGGAATAACAAAAAAAAAGACAAGTGAATATGTACTTATACTATCAATCTAAAATCGATCTTCATAAAATTCATTAATAGTATAATAGGCCTTGTCCCTCAGTAGTCTAGACACAGGCAACTTAAATCCACTCAGATTTCTGGACTCTTTAAAGTTTCGAGGCAGAAAATATATTATTTATTAATACATTACACCTCACATCCTAAGAGAGTCAGAGCAACGTTGTAGTCAATTTGACCGACAAAGGACTGTCAACAGACAAGCTGAGCGTTCTGAGCAAGGGAGGAAATTTTGCTATAACACCATCCAGGATAACTGTGGAAGACATCGTAGCAAATATGGGAATGCGGCAGCTGCCAAGTCAGACGGCTGAACAGATAAGGATAGAGACGTGACGAATTTTACTAGGCTCAAAATCACCAAAAAGCCATCTCACCTTTGCAGAAAGCTCTGAAAGCCTTGAACGAAGACAAGGATATTTTCACTTTACCAGCAGATGAAAGAAATGCAGCAGTAGTAATGTCAACATCGGAATCACGAAGGAAAAATCAGGACACAGTTAGATCTCACCACTTAAAAGGAGCTAACTCGTGATCCAACCGCCCAGCTTCTGAGGGTCACTAACAATTTTACCAAGGACGTTGCATCGAATGGAATGACTAAGCTTAGGGGAGTCAGAGGTCAGAGGTCAAAAGTCAGAGGACTTGCCACCAAGGCTCTACGGTTTGCCAAAGATACACAAACCGGATGTGCCACTCGTGAGCACCACAGGAAGCCTAATCTACGAAAGTTCCCTCTATGTTGTTTCGCTCTTCTCGATGGTACCCACTAACGAAGCTATGGAACATGTTAACCAAAAATTTACACGATCGATTTTGCCAATTTGTTCCAGCACTGCCTAACCATTACACATTTTCACTGTAAGGAAGATTTCTACGAACAAACTGATGGTGTAGCTATGGGCCTCCCCCTTAGTCGAGTAATAGGCAACTATTTTATGGAAGTTTTCGAGGCCAAGGCGTTGGCAACCGCAAATAAGAGGCCAAAGTGCTGGTTCCGATACGTGGACGACGTCTTTGTGATTTGGAACCATGGCGAGGCAAACTTCAAAAGTTTCTCTTACACCACAACTATATCAACCCAAAAATTCATTTCATTATGGAGATAGAAAAGGAAGGACGCCTACTGTTTTTGGATGTTTTAGTATCAAGGAGGCCGCATGGGAAGCTTGCGCACACCGCTTATCGAAAACCAGAGTTGGTCAGTCTGCCTATTCCTCAATAACGTATCAAATCATCATAAATCACAAAGACGTCTGTGGTCGTGGAAGCCCGGCAAAAGTAGGCTGAGCTGTCGACTCTGCTCCAAGTTCCAGGCATCAAAATTAAGAAAGCCACCCTCACCAAAGAGAGCTTCAGGCTGGTCACTGAGACGGCAGAGGACTACAAGAAGGTGGTCCGTGTGCTGGCCTCCGTAGAGCGTAGGTTCCATACCTACACTCTGCCGGAGGACAAACGTACTTATGCAGTAATCAGAGGCCTGCTTGACGACGCGGACTTCAAAGCTGTAAAGGCCGAACTTTTTGAGAAAAACGTAACGTCAGACTGTTCAGAATGCATAGCAGGAAGACCAAGACACAACTGGCTCTAGTTTTGGCCAAAAGCTCAGATACCACAATTTTTAAAGTGGAAAAACTTCTTGGTTTTTCCACTTTAAACGTAAACGTAAAACACCCCGCCGTGTTCCACTTTAAACGTGCAACGTAAAACACAAAGGGCTGGGCAACCCCAAGGCCCCAAAAGGCGCTCAAGCGAAAGCCAAAACTCCCAGGCAGAGGAAGAAACCAAAGGGTAACACCAGCTGAAAACCTGCTTGGGAGGATGGATTTGCGAGGCACTCCACTCCGTTGATGGCTGCTAGACATCCAGAGTCGCTCACCATTAGGTCTTGGAACGTTAATTGGCTGCGCGTCAGGAAGTGCGAGGTGGAGCTCATGTTGGCGAAAAGAAAGCCGGAAACTCTGGCTCTTCAGGAAACCAAGATTGTCAGCCGCGTTCGCGTAAACTTCCGGGGGTAGAGCACGTACCGTTACGAAAAAAGGAACCCCAATAACGGAGTGGTCGCATACTGGTGAGAGACGACCTCGTACATCATTGTCTGGGGGTCCAAGACACGGAGATTGATGCAGTCTCCGTCGTCGTGGGCACAAGCTTTGGTCAGCACAGGACGAGCTGCAGCAGGAACATTTCGACATTCTTCTGGGTGGCCAACAAGCACTAGTGCGGGTTGGCGAACTCAATTGCAAGCACCGCTCGTGGAACTCTGCAAATGATAACAGCCAAGGTGTCAGGTTATTGGAAATGACCGCTGCCGGCCCGAGGAACCGACATGCCAACCCAACGGGGCGGGAAACCGCAGGAAATGGACATCGTGGTGTTGAGGAACGGCCGCTTCTGGCGGGAGTGGGTGACGGCGAATAAAGGGCCTATAAGAGGGGAAGTCCCTCGGGGCGAAAAGAGTT
Organism: Taphrorychus bicolor; assembly: GCA_951812265.1. Taxonomy (NCBI): domain Eukaryota; kingdom Metazoa; phylum Arthropoda; class Insecta; order Coleoptera; family Curculionidae; genus Taphrorychus; species Taphrorychus bicolor. The sequence continues at coordinate 19,911,229 of OX638303.1, forward strand.
CGTTTATTTCGGCTCTCTTTTTCCGCGGTTGTTAAGTCGGCAGCGAATTTCGGACCGGCTGCGCTACTGACCTCGCAAGAGGTGCTCCGAGGGTCAACGCTGTAGGTAAAAGCTAGTTCTTAGCGATTCCTACAGCACTAGGTGGCGTAGGACTGTGTTTGCTCTCCAGTAGGGCGCGCCAAAGTCAGTGGTCTTAACCAGTGGAGATTTAAAAGCCTTGGGTGTCGATTTACACTCAACCCCAAGGAACCACTGACATTCAATTTAAATTAGTAAACTCACGATTATGCCTCTGTGTATATGCGGCACAAATTTCGCAACCGATGATGGGTTGAGGGCACACATCAGGCGGCGCCGATGCCGGGGCCCAAGAGAAGAACGGGCGGATGAGAATAAATGCACACTATGTGACAGGGAATTTCAGACATTCCAGGGACTCCAACAGCACAAACGACCAGCTCATCCAGTCGAATATAACAACCAAAGCGAACAACAATACGAAAATGCACAACCTGCTAGAGTGGATAACGACGAAGACGAAGAACTCATAGAAATGGCAAAAGCAGAAGCTCTATATACTGGTAGATTTCCGAACCAGCATCTGCAAGGCAAATTTGCACACTTAACCATACATCAAATTAAATACCGTCGTAAAAACGTCAGATACCAGGAGTACTTACAAACACTCCAAGAAAGACCTCAGACGGTAGATCTTACTGAGGAACCGCAAATGGCTGATGACCCAGCAGAGATGGCTGTTGGACCTGCCATTGAGATTGTTGAGGAGCTGCCTGTACGACCCACTCGGCGTGGAGCCACCCGACGGCAGATGAAGAGGAGACCGATTTAGCCAATGCGGAGGCAGGGCATAAAGGGGAGGTGCTGGCGTATCTCGAGGAGATGTTGAGGGCGGGCGAGCTCGGGGGTGAATACCTCGTCCGCTAGATCGTCCGCCTTTTTCATGCCTCGCAGGTGAGCCCAAGTAGAAGGGACACGCTGATGCGGTGTCTAGCTGCTCTGGTAGACAGCATACCCCGAAAAGGTGGACGTTCGTCACGCCGCCCCAACGGTAAAACCGCGAATGTTGGGGTCACACGCCGCGAAACTCCGAATAGGAGCCAGCGGCGGGCGCTCGTTTTTCGCGAGGCGCAAAAGGTGTATCGCCGAAACAGGGCGCAGCTCGCTAAGTGTGTCCTGGAAGATCTCTCACTGCACTGCAGAGGCGATCGGCCTACCACGGAATCAGTCGAAAGAGAGTACAAACGGATTTTCTCACGCGCCTCTCCGGAGGATCATGAGGCCTTCGTGCAAAAGCACTTGGACTTGGGAAAACTAAATACTGTTATTACAACAGACGAGATTAAATTAGCACTTAAAAACAACAAGAGCAAGGCCGCCGGTCCTGATGGAATTACTCCTCAGGATTTGGCGGCCTTTTCTATCAAAAAACTCTGCATCATATTTAACATTATGCTGCACGGAAATCTCATACCAGCAAGTCTGCTGGAGCATAGAACGGTCCTCATACCAAAGGAGGGGGACTTGAAGGATGTCAACAACTGGCGACCGTTGACTCTGTCATCGGCGCTGGTTAGACTGCTTCATCGCGTGCTGGGAGCTCGGCTGGCGATGATACCGATACATAACAACCAGAGAGGGTTTAGGAAGATAGATGGGGTAGCCCTGAATGGCATCACCCTGCAGGCTCTCATCAAGACCTGCAGGAAAGAACGAAAATCCCACCACCTGTTGAGTCTCGATCTGAGGAAGGCATTCGACACGGTCTCGCAAGAGTCCGTGTCCCGCGCCTTAAAGCGCATGGGCATCGGTGGAGCGATGTTGGAATACATAACCAATTCTTATCGTGGGGTGACAACTCAGATCGAGAATGGTGCAGATAAAACCTCCAAAATAGCAATTCTGAGAGGAGTCAAACAGGGTGATCCTCTATCACCCTATCTTTTTAACTTCGTGCTGGACGAACTAATAGAACAGCTCCAAGGAACAAACTATGGAATAAAACTGCAAGAGGACGTGAAAATAGCGGTTCAGGCTTATGCGGATGATATTATATTATTCGCAGAAAGCGAAAAGGCTGCCTCTAGATTGCTTAAGATCTGCAACGAATTCTTTGAACATAGAGGGATGGCACTTAATACACGGAAGTGCGCCGCCTTGTCCGTCAAGGTGAACAGGGGAAACAAACATATATACTCGATCAGCCGACCCCTGTTCTACGTTGCTGGGGAGCCGCTAAGCCAACAGAACCCGGCTGATTTCTTTAAATATCTACAGGCAGCACCCTTAAGACCACACCAAAAGTTGGAAATTATTAAGATCTATCTCTTGCCATGGCTGATCGATGCATTACAAAATCCAACGGTGACTATCAAGGTCTTAAGGAGCGCAGATAGGGCGATTAGAGTGGCCATCAGAAAGATTTTGCACCTATCCAAGACCTCTGCCGACGCGTACATTCATGCACCAGTGCGCGAAGGCAGAATAGGGATCCTCTCCATGAGAGCGCACGTGCCGATGATTATGAGAAACCGGTTCATAAAGGTGTGTACCCACACCGACGATCCAGCAGCCTCGGCGATCGGTAGGCTCGAGTACGTGCAGAACCTCCTTACTAAGCTGGATCAATGGACAGGACAAGATGGCCGCTCATCAACCCACATAGCGAGAATGTGGTCCTCACAATTGCAGGATGGGCACTCAGGGAATGGTCTAAATCAAGGCGATAGCAGCCGCGCCAGTGGATCCTGGGTGGTGCGTCCACCGCCGTACTGGTCTGGTGCGGATTACATAAAGGCAATTAAGGGGGAACCTGCTGCCCACCCGGGGGATTCCATCAAACCCACCGGGGGAAGCACGAAGATGCAGAGCTGGATGTCAAAGGAATGAGTCCCTTTCTCATGTCCTGCAAAAGTGTCCTGCAGGACACCTTCGGCGTATCAATAGACATGATTGCCTCGTCAAAAAGATCGCCGACATCCAGCTTAAAAAGGGCAGTCAGGTGGAGATGGAACCAGCGATCCGCTTGCGAGACGGTCAACTCCGAAAGCCACACTTTGTAATACTTAAAGATACGAAGGCGATTATATGCGACGTGACGGTATCCTGGGAAGGAGCCAGACCCCTAGCCGTCGCACCCAGGAACAAGGTGGCGTATTACAGTGTGCCTCAGGTAATGGAAGGATTGAAGGACAGATACCGTGGAAGAACAATTATAACTGAGGCAATAGTAATCGGGGCTCGAGGTATCTGGCCTGAGGTGAACAAAAGAGCCGAAGAACTGCTCGAACTTTCGGAGTTCAACATCAGGGAGTTTGTGTGCAAAACCATCATCGGTTCTATCGCGATTCATAGGGACTTTGGCGCGCGTTGCTGGGAGAGATTGTAAATAGTCTCTCTCGTGCACGTGTAAATGTCGTAATTTTTCTTTTGCCGGTTCCACTATATCGGAACGAGTCCTATGTCTTTTGTTAGTCTTAAGCTTCTAGGCTAAGCACATTATTTTTATGTTGCGTCCAGTGTTGGCTTCGCTGGATCGTGGGGGCATTTTCAAAGGGTTCAATTCTTCTAGCGGGCGGAAACCGCGAGCCCGTTCATGCACGTCACCTGAAGGCGGGGCCGGATATAGTGATGTATTCGGCAAAGTCCTCGAAAGGTGAAATCCTCTAGAACGTGCCTTCTGAATACCTCGGATCACAATCCAATAAGACTGACCCTTGAGGCGAATGCCGAAGTCAAAACGAATCGCTCTAAGCACACTAATTGGAAACGGTTTCAAGAGCATTTTAACGCACTTGCGACCGTCACGATTACTGCTGATGTGGCCCAGCTGGAAGGTGCCGTGCAGGCGTTCAAGGAGGACCTGCTGCAGGCTCTAAAAACCACGCGGTCAATATGGAGAAACCCCCGAACATATACAGGCGCTCGTTCAGGAACAGAGACGACTGCGTAGATTGTGCCGCGGTGGCTCCTCAGAGGACAGTCGCAGGCTGCTTAACGAAAGCAGCCAGCGATTGAAAACTGCATGAACACCGCAGTCGATATTGGGAGGATAAGCTGAGTGAGTTAGAGCCGGGCTAGTCTGGCCTCTAGCGGCTGCCAAAAAGTCTCTTGCGCAAGACAAACACCGTTCCACTGCTACACATCGTAGACGGTATGGTGTACAACGACGAGGATAAAGCGGGAGCATTTGGCCAAACATTCGAAAGAGAGGCTAAAAGTAGGCCAAATCATCGCCCTGACGATGATGATCGTCACATCCTGGCGGTTGAGCCGTGCCGCACCTAGGAGCGAGGACCCAGGGGTCGTCAAGACTCGATGGACCCGGTAACCCCCGGGGAAGTCAGGAATATCCTGAGTACACTTGTGGAACAAAAGGCTCGTGGGCGGGACGGCATCCCCAGCAAGGTCTTGAGAAACCTGACTAGGAAGGGTGCAGCTTATCTCTGCGCTGCTGTGGCGAACGCAACGTTGAGGCTACGGCACTTTCCATCAAGGTCAAAATAGGGAGTGGTGAAAAGCGGAGAAAAGATAGGACATTTCCACAGAACTACCGGCCCATCACATTACTATGCGGGGCTGGGAAGGTCATGGAACGTATTATCGTGAAGAAACCCCAAGACGAGTGTACACGCCTAAACGCCGTGCCCGTCATGTGGGTTAGTCCTGCTAGATGTAAAGCGTGCGTTCAATAGGGTCTGGCACGAGGACCTGATCTACAAGCTAAGTGAGTTAGGTATGTTATCGATAGTTACCTCACAGATCGGACAGTCGTTGTAAGGGTCGGATCCTCTCTGTCGGCGCCCAGAGCGCTAGAGGCAGGTGCCCCCCAAGGGTCGGTATGGTCGCCGCACCTGTACACGCTGTACACGAGCGATATTCTTAAAATACCAAGGACTACGATCGCGCTCTATGCCGACGATACGGCTCTTTTATCCAAACACCGGAGAAAAGATGTCGTGCGGCGGAATCTACAGCTAGCTTTAGACGAGCTCTAGGAGTGGCTGGTACGTTGAATGATAAAGATCAATCCAACTAAGTGCCAGGTAATCCTGATAGGTAGACTTCGCGATCAACTTGTGATCGATGGCACCTTGGATAAAGGGCTGACTTGTGGCCCACATGGCAGGGTCGCCGCTGCCACAGCTAAGGGGACTAGGGCCTTACTATACCCCCTGCTTAACCGAAGAAGCCATCTGCCCATGAGGGGGAAGCGGGGAAGCGGGGAAGCTCCTGCTACTGAAAGCCATCATGCGGCGGATTCTAACGTATGGATCGGTCTCATTGGAGGGGGGGGGGGTTACGGCGGAGGCCCACCTCTCACGGGTGGAAACAGTGTGGAAAATATTTACCTCCGTATGACGGTAAATGCCTGCCCCGTGGTACATTAGTAACGAAGAGATTCGTGCTGATCTGCGATGGCAAATAGTGCGCGACTTCATGAGAGTCAAAGCTGAGAAGACCAACCAACGCGCGGAAGCACATGCAGACGACCTACTGCGGGCTTTGGTTCAATACGAGCTGGATCCCGCATCAAGGCAACCCTGGAAGCGGCCACGGCACCAGCTACGATATCAAGCTGCAGAGTAGGAGCAGAGCACAGACGCAATAAACCACCCTGAGAAGCAAGGGTGGTTTATTGCGTCCCTCGTTGCCACATCTCCCTCAAGATATGTCATGCCAAACCACTCAAGCTGGCGAGGCTATGAGATATGAAAATAGGAAAGAGCATGCACCAGAGAAGACTGCCGGTAGCAGACCGGGGATTCATTCGTCTGGCACCAACGGGGTTTTTTGTGGGTAAGAATCCCACACTACCGGACAGCAGAACGGGGCTGTCCAGTGTCTTGCCGAGAAAATTTTTCGCCCCGGGGTTGCGCCCCCACACTGAAGACTTCTGCAGAAGTTACTGCAGCAGTCTTCAGACTCCTTACCCCTTGTCTACACAGACTTACGCCCGCAGCAGTTACTGCAGCCGTCTTCAGACTCCTTAACCCTTGTGTACAGGGATATCATTTTTAAGTCGCTCACTCGATTAGCAGCTTTTCTGTTACACTGCTTAAAAATTTGATACATAAGGGTCATGTAGCATCTAGGGCCGACCTCGGATCCAGGGCTAGCGAATTTATTGGCTGCTCGGTTTGACAGGTACGACGCCATCTTGATTTTTCTTAAATGAAACCCCACATATATTTATCCACAGTTTAATAGAGCTGATGGAGCAGATTCCAGAAATATATAACTTCGTATATCTATCTCCAAGCATTTTGATTATACAGGGTGGTAAATTTGTTGAATTTTGAAAATCATTTTAAGTCGCTCACTCGATTAGCAGCTTTTCTTTTTCACTTCTTAAAAATTTCATACATGCGGGTCATGTGGCATCTAAGGCCGACTTCGGATCCAGGGCTAGCGAATTTATTGGCTGCTCGGTTTGACAGGTACGACGCCAACTTGATTTTTCTTAAATAAAAACACACATATATTTACCCACAGTCTAATAGAGCTGACGCAGCAGATTACAGAAATATGTAGCATTAAATGTTCATCTCTAAGTGTTTCGATTAAACAAGGTGGTAAATTTGTTGGATTTTGAAAATCGTTTTTTCTACAATCGCAATGAAAATTCAACTTTTGAATTACCAACAAAATATTAAAAATAGGATTTTAAGGCACTAAATCTAAAAGTAAATTTCTTTTAACCGAGGGTTAAAAGTAACTACTAGATATTTCTATTTTAATAGAAAAAAAAAAATTTTTAATGCTTGTTGTAGAAAAAGTATTGAATGGTATTCTTATTTGCTGTTTTTAAGTACTTTTAGGAAACCCTGTGGAGCCCTACCAACTTAACTTTATATATTGACGAGACTTAAGTGAATTTATTGCGTCCGGATATGGTAAGTAATAAAAGAGAAAAATAAAATATAACGAGTTGCTTCGTACATTTATCTTACTTTTTATATAATAATATTTTAAATATTTTAAATCAAAAGACTTTGTCATTTGAGATTACTAATTTTGGACTTTAAATGATTTTCGAAATTCAACAAATTTACCACCCTGTATAAGCGAAATTCCTAGATATAGATATACGAAGTTATATATTTCTGTAATCTGCCCCTTCAGCTCTATTAGACTGTGGGTAAATATATGTGGGTTTCCATTTAAGAAAAATCAAGATGGCGTCGTATTTGTCAAACCGAGCAGCCAGTAAATTCGCTAGCCCTGGATCCGAGGTCGGCCTTAGACGCCACATGACCCCCATGAATCAAATTTTTAATAAATGCAACAGGAAAACTGCTAATCGAGTGAGCGACTACAAATAATTTTCGAAATTCACCCTGTACCAATTACCACCCTGTATAATCGAAATGATTGAAAGTAGATATGCGAAGTTATATATTTCTGTAATCTGCTCCTTCAGCTCTATTAGACTGTGGGTAAGGATATGTGGGTTTCCATTTAAGAAAAATCAAGATGGCGTCGTACCTGTCAAACCGAGCAGCCAATAAATTCGCTAGCCCTGGATCCGAGGTCGGCCTTAGATGTCACACAACCCCCATGTTTCAAATTTCTAAAAAGTGTAACAGTGGCCTAGTACTACAAAAAGAAGTTTTTATCAAAAAAGCATATAAGTTCAAAGCAAAACCTATCATGTAATACGTCATTTTAAAGAGAAAAAAAAATCTCTTTCTAACAAAGTAGAAAGAAGTTATAGGTTGTATTTAAAAATATAGAAGTTTATGTAATAACTCAAAAAACAATAAGTTTATAAAAATTCAAAAATCACTATTGGAATCTATTCAAAAAAGTGCCTTAAAAATGTGAAAACCATTTTTACCAAACTAGACTAATAAAAAAATTATAAGGTATTTTCGAAAATGGCGAAAATTGAGCTTTCATCAATTGAAAACAAAGGACGATTGCAGATTTCTGTTTGAGGCAATGAATTCAGCTCGAGAAATTACCTCGGCATCGACTATTTGATTTTTAATATTCCTATTAGTTTAAGAGTTTCCCATTTAAAACACCCAAAGTAGGCCACCCTGTACATGTACTGACAGCCACTTGAAGGAATATTCCACAATAAAGCATTAATTTTATAAAGAGCACTTACAAATATTTAGCCGCCCAAGAACCACACATCACTTGTTTTCGTGATTTTTCACAAATTTAATGTAGCCTTTCCACTTTTGGGATTAATATAATTTTTTGTGGTTATATTTCTTATTAATTCTTTTTGTTTTCTTAATGAGCTTATAATATGTATTTGCTCCTCAAATTGTCTTTTTTCGTATTTTTTATTCCTTATTTGTTGCGATAGCCCTGTATTTTTTTTAAATATATTTTTTTTTATATTTTCTATTTATAAAAAGTTTTATCCACTATTTTTTTCTCATTATTTTCTTTCTTCGGTCTTTTTGTGTTCCGCTCATTTAATTTGGTTTCGTTTCGTAACTTTTTATGTTTGTTGCTTTAATTTATTTTCCCGTCATATTTTCAAGTGTCAGAGTTATTAAATTAAATAAAAATAAAAAATTTTACAACTTTGCACAACTAAAAGTACATAAAAATGACGTTTTCAAATATCGAAAATTCCAATTGGTTAGGGAAATATTCGCAAAAAAATAATATTTTGAAAGCAAAGTTTTTATTTTTTCTGGTCTTAATTTAAAAAGGTAATTAAAAATAAAGTCACTTTTTGAGCTATTCAATGTGTTATTTTCCTATTTAAAATCCGACTTTCCTTTCTATGTTCTGATTGGTAATGCATACTGATTTGAAATGAAGAATTGCAAGGAACTTCAGAATACAATATAAAAAGTCCTAGACTGTATTTAAAATATAATAACTTGATGATGGATGAAAGACGAAACGTCTGATTTTAAATATGAAAATACCACATTGAAGAGCGCAAGAAATTGTCATTTATTTCATACTATCTCTTTAACTTTTTTTAAATTCTCTTTACAAACTTCAGTGAGAGAATGATGGCACATTTACAAGGGGGGTGAAAGTTCCATAAAAGTTACACACAGTCAAAAAGAAATTAAAATGGAAAAATGTTTTAATAGTTTATTTTGTCGAAATCACTAGTGACTCTAAATTTTTTAAAAGCAATTTGTACGTTTCTCAAAAATATTTACAAAATTTTTGTACATTTTAGTTAAAAATACAAATATCTAAATTTTATTATCACATTTGAATGTTAAAAAAAAAACATTGAAAGTTAAAAAAAAATGTTGACTAATTTTCAATTTATAGTTCCAGCGGATATCGCCGCCATTTTTTAGGAGCCCACTGCTAAAAAAGTGGAACCAAAACTGTAAAACAGGAGAGTCTTTTCAGATGTAAAATACTAGCTCATTGGTGCAGACAAAAATATTTGAATAAAAAGTTTCAAAGTAAATGTTAATAAGATTTGTCATTTAAGTTTTGGGTTATAGCATTTTCAGTTTGCTGCTCTAGAGCAATTTGCGAACATTTCTAACTTTAAAATCTGATTCGGAGATTAGAGAATAGAAATACTCACGGATTTTTTTTGAACATCAAGCCAAAAATGCTATTATTTACGTTATGTTGCACATGCGAATCGCCGGAGGTCTTTTAATGGTACGAGTGTTCCCTGGGAGCGTTTTTGGTGAATTAAATGACAAAATTTAAGTTTTAAAGTTGGCAGTACTGCGAATTAATCAACGTCGAAAAGCACGGTAGATCACCTCGCCGATTGCCTCATCGCCTTTGATAATGTCTGCCGCAGCTTTAGACGAAATTCCATTGGACCACGACTTCAAAGCCGGGAAAACACTTTCGATTGTATTTTGACCGGCGGTGAAAGCCTTCGCAGTCTTATAAAAGAGCGAAATTTTAACAAAACCAACAGAAGATGTTATTAAAAACCAATACTTTTTTAGCTTTGACACCCTGTTGTATGTTGAAATTGAATTACGGCCTGTCATTAAGAACCCCTTTGCATGTCAATATCTTTGTTATTTTTTGATTAATTTTATGTAATTTAAACATATATGGAAGCCACATAAAGGTTCTTTGATTATTTCCAGTAGTTTTCCTTAACAATATCACAAATCAATGCCTTTCCTAGTACCTATTAGGGCTTAAAGGTATCCATTAGGGCCCATTACGTTTGCGTAATTTCCTCGTTGTGGGCAGTCATTAAAAAAATGTGTAAAGATAAAATCGGACCCAAAATCACCCATAATGGATTTTAGGACGATTAGAACAGCTCCTTTAATTAATACGGACACTTTGTGACAGCAAAATGGAGCTTAAATTATCATGTTGGTTCAATAGAAATGTATCAAATTATTGCTGCTTTTACATATTAATAGTTATTGTTTACTCATTTGGTAACCCTGTTGATGCCCACGTGGGTGGCTCGTGGGCCCCGTATAGAGCAGTTTCCTGGTTATAAACCCCTTTTTTGGTCAAATTATATATCAGTTATTATGCCAATTTACGTAACTTGCTTAATACCAGCCTGCCAAGTGAAATTACCCAGATACCTCGCAGAAGACATCTTCTTACATCGTAGGTGTACTTAATCGAATTTATTGCCACAGTCTGGTATAAAACCGATTGAAGATAATATGCAATTTCGCAATTATTTATTTACTTTGAAATTTAAATCAGTCGGTATAATATGCAATTCCAATACGCTTTTTCCTCAGATTTGATTAATGCGTCACTATCGATTAATGACATTGCTTTACAGTGGAAGAGATAAAAGGAGGCACTATTGGAAAAAAATGTCTTATTCATTGGCAGGCAATTTTGCAATTATAATTGCATGTGAATTAATTTATGGCCAGCGCGACATTTTATCGGTTTGTTTTGCAGCAAAACAGATATCTAATTTGAAAAGATTCCTCATTTCCAGTACAAGTGAGAGAAAAAAAACCGCAACAGAAGCACGTCCGAAATGAAGTCGACAGTCAAATTGCGGAATCCAGGCAGGCAATTGAGCGGTTTTCGATAATCTCGTTTTTCCGGGTCATTTCAATTCAAAATTCCAGTATCCTATTTGTCAGGGTTCATGGACGGGATTATCTTGCAGACCTTCGGTTTTGTTTTGTTTTACTCGCGTGTTATGCATATTTGACAAACCCAATTTCATACTTTCATTAACTAAATAAATTTGGCTCAGTTAGAGATCATATTCCAAAATTCAGAATTTGGCTTTAAAACTGAAAATATAAGTCTTAGGAGGGTTATTTATCCTAAAAACCACTTTCGCTGCTTTTTTTGTTTTCGCTTCAAGCCGATTTTTTGTTTTTTTAACAAGAAAAGATCGATCTAAGCCTTAGAAAACTGTTAAACGAGGGTCAGCTCCCTGGAGACTAATCGCCTTAAACTCTTGTCGAGTTGTAATTTACCCCGATACGATCTACTGATAAAAAGTTTATCAGGCCCTTAATAGGAACGTTCGATTTCTAGTTAATTGCTTACTAAAAATGTTATGGGTGAACTATTTTGTGATATTGCACGTGTCATAAAGTTATATAACATAAGAGGTAAAATCGATGTTAAAAATTCTTTTGTCTTGTAAAAAGTAAAAAAAAAACTAATTCTAGATTTATGAAAGAAAATTATGAAACAAGTCAAGAATTAAGAAAAGATTTAAAGCAATATTTAACATGGTGCTACCGAGAGAAGCATTTCAAAAATTATGTAAAAGAAGGATATTATTACTAAAATAAAAGATAAAAGTAAGTAGACATAAGCAGAAGAAAATAAAGTTGAAAAACAAAAAAAAATCAAAGATAAATAATTTTAAGTAACGAAAAAATATAAGAACCAAAATAAAAAAGTACCCTCATCAAAGTCATTGTCTTCCGTAGTCCTTCTTGGGCAAGAAATGTATCTCCATGCTTATGACATAAAAACTTCGGCGCAATCTGCAGAATAGCCTTGATAAAGACATAAATAAACGTCGAAACGTCGGCAATTTCTGCGTAAAGTAGAAGTTTTTTATTCACTGTCCTCACCCCGCTATACCATTTGAAGCATACCATCTGAAGGACGCTAATCAATCCCACACTAAATATTGTACTAAAGCACAAATTGTGATCAGAAAGAAAAAAAAATAAGAAAAGATAATAGAAAAGAAAAAATATTGTAAACCATATTTTGAAGAGTCTGGCACCTAAATAAGAATAAATTATAAATAATATTTTTTTGTTTCATGAATAGTAGACTTTATTGTGTATTTGTTTCTTTCATTTTATCTTTGATTTTTGATCCTTTGAGTTATTGCTGTTGCCTTATTGTTGTAGTAACGTTAACTTTGCCAAACGGCGATTAAACGAAAGAAAGAAACAAATTTAAATTAAAGTTTAAAAAAAAACGTTAAAACAGATACCAACAAATTTTAAATGAATATAAACTTAAAAAGAAAAATATAAAAATCGATCAAGTTACATAGATAATATAAATAAAATTCATATTCCTATAAAGTTACAAAACGTAACAATGAATATTGTACTAAAAGGACAAATTATGATCAGAAAGAAAAAAATCAAAAAAAGAGGGTAGAAAAGAAAAAATATGGTAAACTACAATTTGAAGATTCTGGCACCTAAATAAAAATAAATTAGAAATAGTATTTTTTTGTTTCGTTATTAGTTGACTTTGTTGTGTTTTGATTCTTTCTTAATTTTTGTCATTTTAATTTTAATTCTTGATTCTTTGCGTTATTAATATTGCCTTATTATTGTAGTAACATTAACTTGGCCAAACGGCGGTTAAACGAGAGAAAGTAAATTAAAGTTAAAAAAAAATGTTAAAACAGATGCCAACAAATTTTAAATGAATCTAAAGATAAAAAGTGAAATATATAAATCGATCAAGTTACATAGATAATATATCAGAGAATTTAACAAAACCTAACTAAAGCAAGATGTAAAAATTTAACCTTTAATTTAAAAGCAAAGAAATGACAGAAAAGTCAGTAAGCGAGAAACTAATATTTCATCAAAAAATAAGAAGAAAAAAAGAAATAATACATAGAAAAACGTCCACAAAAAATAAATTAATAGAAAAATAAATTGTAAAGAAATAAAAAGTATTGTTAAAATGAAAGGACAAGAGGAACGACTAAAGCTTTAAAAAACGTAGAAAAAAGTTTTAACTAGTAAAATTAGGGAAAAACAATCATAAAACCTAGTAATACGATATCCAAACAGAGGGAAGTTAATAGAAACAATTATAACAAATAACAGAAACAGGCTGTAGCATTTGGATGAAAAAGATAAAATATAAAATAAACTAAACGAGGAGAGTAGAGAGCGCAAGAAGACACTAAGAAAATTATTTTAAAAAAAGTGTAACATGGTGCTAATAACAGAAAGAAATACTAATAAGTTGTGTAAAGAGAGACGAAAATGAACTAAAAAAATAAAAAAAGTCAAAGATGAATGACTTAATGCAGCCAAAAATATGAGAAGAAGCAAAATAGAACAACACCATCTGAAAGAAACAAAATCCATATTCCTATAAAATTACAAAACGTAACAATGAATATTGTACTAAAAGGACAAATTATGATCAAAAAGAAAAAAAATCAAAAAAAGAGGGTAGAAAAGAAAAAATATGCTAAACTACAATTTGAAGATTCTGGCACCTACATAAAAATAAATTAGAAATAGTATTTTTTTGTTTCGTGATTAGTTGACTTTGTTGTGTTTTGTTTCTTTCCTAATTTTTGTCATTTTAATTGTAATTCTTGATTCTTTGCGTTATTAATATTGCCTTATTATTGTAGTAACATTAACTTGGCCAAACGGCGGTTAAACGAGAGAAAGTAACAAATTTAAATTAAAGTTTAAAAAAAAACGTTAAAACAGATGCCAACATATTTTAAATGAATATAAAGATAAAAAGTAAAATATATAAATCGATCAAGTTACATAGATAATATATCAGAGAATTTAATAAAACCTAACTAAAGCAAGGTGTAAAAATTTAACCTTTAATTTAAAAGTGAAGAAATGAAAGAAAAGTCAGTAAGCGAGAAACTAATATTTCATCAAAAAATAAGAAGAAAAAAAGAAATAATACATAGAAAAAGGTCCACAAAAAATAAATTAATAGAAAAATAAATTGAAAAGAAATAAAAAGTATTGTTAAAACGAAAGGACAAGAGGAACGACTAAAGCTATAAAAAACGTAGAAAAAAGTTTTAGTTAGTAACATTAGGGAAAAACAATCATAAAACCTAGTAAAACGATATCCAAACAGAGGAAAGTTAATAGAGACAATTATTACCAAAAATGGAAACAGGCTGTAGCGTTTGGATGAAAAAGACAAAATATAAAGTAAACTAAATGAGGAGAGTAGAGAGCGCAAGATGACACTAAGAAATTGATAAAAAAAGTGTAACATGGTGCTAATAACAAAAAGAAACACTAATAAGTTATAAAAAGAACAAAAATTAACTAAAAGAATGAAAAAAGTCAAATATAAATGACTTTAGGTAGCCAAAAATATGAGACGAAGCAAAATAGAACAACACCATCTCATAGAAACAAAATTCATATTCCTATAAAATTACAAAACGTAACAATGAATATTGTACTAAAAGGACAAATTATGATCAAAAAGAAAAAAAATCAAAAAAAAGAGGGTAGAAAAGAAAAAATATGCTAAACTACAATTTGAACATTCTGGCACCTAAATAAAAATAAATTATAAGTAGTATTTTTTTGTTTCGTGATCAGTTGATTTTTTGTGTTTTTGTTTCTTTCTTAATTTTTTTCATTTTAACTTTAATTCTTGATTCTTTGCGTTATTAATATTGCCTTATTATTGTAGTAACATTAACTTGGCCAAACGGCGGTTAAACGAGAGAAAGTAAATTAAAGTTAAAAATGTTAAAACAGATGCCAACAAATTTTAAATGAATATAAAGATAAAAAGTAAAACATATAAATCGATCAAGTTGCATAGATAATATATCAGAGAATTTAACAAAACCTAACTAAAGCAAGGTGTAAAAATTTAACCTTTAATTTAAAAGTGAAGAAATGACAGAAAAGTCAGTAAGCGAGAAACTAATATTTCATCAAAAAATAAGAAGAAAAAAGAAATAATACATAGAAAAACTTCCACAAAAAATAAATTAATAAAAAAATAAATTGAAATGCAATAAAAAGTATTGTTAAAATGAAAGGACAAGAGGTACGACTAAAACTTTAAAAAACGTAGAAAAAAGTTTTAGCTAGTAAAATTAAGGAAAAACACAATCATAAAACCTAGTAAAACGATATCCAAACAGAGGGATAATTAATAGAAAAATAAATTGAAAATAAATAAAAAGTATTGTTAAAATGAAAGGACAAGAGGAACGACTAAAGCTTTAAAAAACGTAGAAAAAAGTTTTAGCTAGTAAAATTAGGGAAAAACAATCATAAAACCCAGTAATACGAT
Organism: Taphrorychus bicolor; assembly: GCA_951812265.1. Lineage (NCBI taxonomy): Eukaryota > Metazoa > Arthropoda > Insecta > Coleoptera > Curculionidae > Taphrorychus > Taphrorychus bicolor. Next base: position 19,926,691 of record OX638303.1, read on the forward strand.
ATCGAAACAGAGGGAAGTTAATAGAGACAATTATAACAAATAATAGAAACAGGCTGAAGCATTTGGATGAAAAAGATAAAGTGTAAAGTAAACTAAACGAGGAGAGTAGAGAGCGCAAGAAGACACTAAGAAAATTATTTAAAAAAGTGTAACATTGTGAACACACAACGAAAATGAACTAAAAAAATCAAAAAAGTCAAAGATAAATGACTTTAGGTAGCCAAAAAAATGAGAAAAAGCAAAATAGAACATGACAATCTTATAGAAACAAAATTCATAATCCTATAAAATTACAAAACGTAACAATGAATATTGTACTAAAAGGGCAAATTATGATCAGAAAGAAAAAAATTGAAGAAAAAAGGGTAGAAAAGAAAAAATATGGTAATACATAATTTGAAGATTCTGGCACCAAAATAAGAATAAATTATCAATAATATTTTTTTTTTATTTCATAATTAGTTAACTTTATTGTGTTTTTGTTTCTTTCTTAATTTTTTTCATTTTGATTTTAATTCTTGATTATTTGCGTTATTGTTGAAGTAACATTAACTTGGCCAAACGGCGATTAAACTAGAGAATGAAATTAAAGTTCAAAAAAATGTTAAGTAGATACCCACAAATTGTAATTATATATAAAGTTAAGAGAGTAAAATATAAAAATCGATAAATTACATAGATAATAGATCAGAAAATTTAACAAAATCTAACTAAAGCAAGGTGTAAAAATTTAAAAGTTACTTAAAAAGTGAAGAAGTGACAGAAGAGTCAGTAAGTGAGTAACTAATATTTCATCAAAAAATAAGAAGAAAAAAGAATTTATACATAGAAAAAAGTCCACAAAAAACAAATTAATAGAAAAAGAAATTAAAAAGAAATAAAAAGTATAAAAAAGTATTGGTAAAGTGAGAGGACGAAGGGAATGACTAAATATTTGAAAACGTAGAAAAAAGTGTTTTCTAGTAAAATTAGAGAAAAAGAATCATAAAAACTAGCAATACGATATCCAGAGGTAAGTTAATAGAGACAATTATAACAAACACAGACACAAATATCTTTAAATATGTTCAAAAAACCATAATTTGAACGCATCTAAATAAGATTATTAGTAAAAGTTCGTATCAAAACAGAGTAAACTATAAAAAAGTGTCATTAAATGGAAAAGTAATTCCAAAGGTAAAAAACAAAAATTATGACAAAAATTTGATTAAAAGACGTGAAAATAAGATTTAAAAAATTATAAATATATTAAAATTATAAAAAAATAATAATAATAGTAAAATATAAAAATCGATAACGTTACATAGATAATATATCAGAAAATTTAAAAAACTAAGTAAAGCCAAACTCTAAAAGAAGATTAAAGAAGTAACAGAACAGTCGGCAAAATAATCGAAAGAGTATTAGCAAAAAATATATACGATTCAAAAAATAAAAGTAAATGTACTAACAATAAAAAGTAAATATACAAAAAATATGTAAGAGGAACAGAAAATATTGGCAAATGGAATGGAGAAAACGAAAGATTGAAGTTATGAAAACATATAAAAGAAGTGTCAGGAATAAGGTATTGAAAGAAGAATCATAAAACCCATTAATACGATATTCAATCAGAGATGGTCATTAGAGAATATTATGAAAAACACTAGAAAACAAAAAAAAAGATACTTGAAGCGTGTTCAGTAAATCATAATTTAACGATTCGAACACCAAACCACGATTAAATCATTAGCAAAAAATTATATCAAAACAGATAAAAAAACTACCTTTAAATGGAAAAATAATTCCCATAAAGTAATTTAAATTATGACAAACATTTGATTAAACACGAGGGGAAGCAAGAAGCAACTAAGATTTACAAAAAATATTTTCGTTTGTTGTGTTTTTGTTTGTTACTTATTTTTTTTAATTTAAGTTCAACTTTTTATTCTTTTTTTTTTAATTTTTCGTTTGTTTGAATTATGTTTACATTCAGTTGGCCAACGTGCGATTGTTGTGATTGCCAACGTGAACTGAACAGAAGAGAAGCTGTAAGTTAAATTTCAGTTTCGAGAATTATATTCCATACATAATATTCCAAAACATTGTGAATATATATAAAAAAAATAAGGAAATAAAATATAAGTATCCATAAAGTTACGTCGACATTATATGAGAACACTAAACAAAACCTTACTAAACAAAACGTGTAAAAGAAAAGAGTAAAGAAGAACCAGCACTAGTATAAGTAAATAAGAAGAAGAAGAGAAGTAATATATAGAAAAAGGTCCACAAGAAAATAGTTAAAAAAAAATAGAAATACAAGTAGTTGTAAAGGTAGAAAACAAGTGTCAGGAAAAAGATTAATACAAAGAAACCATAACACCCAGTAACAAGACATTTGATCAGAAGTAGGTTATTAGAAAACATTATAAGAAACAACAGAAAAAAAATACTTAAAACATATTCAATAAACCATTTTTTAAAGATTCGAGCAACAAAATAAAGTGAAATTATTAATGAAAAAATCATTAAAACAAAGAAAACTAACATTAAATGGAAAAACAATTCCGGACGAAATATGTTATTAAAAACGAGTGGAAGCATAAATGAGTTTTTGCTTCTTAATTAATTTTTTATTTTAATTTTAATTTTTAAGTATTTGCGTTTGTTTTAGTTACGTTTACATTCACTTGTCTAGTTTGGTTGTTTTTATTGCCTCCATCGGATTTTTTTATTTTAACTACAATTAGTGTGTTGCCCCATATTTCATTAAGTTTAGAATGATTCATCTCTTTTCTTGCGTTCTCTTCATTAAACTTAATTGTTTTGTATCGTCTCTTTTTGTTGTGTTTTTACTTCGTTAATTTATAGAATACATCTATACTTGCTGTTTTTTTTTACTTAATTCCTCTCATTTTATTTTAAAAGACCTGTTTGTTGCTATGTCTCTTTCGACTATTGAAAAATATGTTTTTTTTATTTTTTCATTTTAACTACTGTGTTTGTTTTGCTCTAAATCTCCTTTTGTTAGAGACGTTAAAAATTAACCACTCTTTTACCATTTTTTTTATTGCTTGCTATTTACAAATTTTCTGATTTGTTGCGCTTCTTCTTTATTTGTTTCGTTTTCACTATTAAATTGATTGTTACATCTTGATTTTCCTCACTTCCAGTCATTATTTAATACAGACCTTAACAGTACCGTCTCAATATTACTAAGACTTATAGTCTTAGTTAATTATTTGATCGAGATTCGGACCTAAACCCACCAATCTAGAGGTTTTTTATTTTTCTTTTATTTAACTGATTTGTCTCTTCTCGCAGTCTTGATTATTCTATTTAATTTCGAAATGTATTCTGCTTTGTACTCCATTCTGTTTAGAGCCGTTAATAATGTGTTTCCTTTATTGCGCTTTACAGATCTTCTTGGTTCTCCTTGTTAATTTTATTTCTAGGCTATTTCATCTTCTGTTTTCATTTCGTTAGTTACTTTGTTTATGTCTTCCGAGTTCTTTATTGTTTGTTCAAGTTTACTTTTTATATGTTTTGTTTTCGTTTATATATGTTTTGTTCACGTTTATATATTGCATTTACTTTACCTTTGTTTAGATATTCTTTTTCTTTTGTCTATTTTATGTATTTTTGGTAATATTATTTGTGCTCTCTCTAGATATACCATCATTATTACAAGTTTTTTATTCTCTTTATTTCAATTATGTTCTTTTTTGTTTAAACATGTTTTTGATGTTCTTTTTCTTTGTTTCGTTTTTAATTTGAAGCTTAAAGTAAATTCTCTATTTTTCTCGCTTATTTGTAATTGTCCCAGACAATACCGTCTCGATACTCCCTATGTATTGAGAAACTGTGTATTTTATTTACTGTTTCGCTTCGAATTGGGGATTTTATGATCCCAAAAAAAGACTTTTAGGTACAATTCTACCTTCTTTGCAGCATTAGATTAGAGAAAAGGAAGGTGTATACCTCATGCACATTTTAATGCAATGTTTAAACGGCCTCGGCTTTCAGCCATCATCAGTGTCACAATTTGTCAATTTGCCCCATTTTTCTCCTTAAAAACGTTATTTTAATTTCATTCCTTTCCAGTTGTACGAAATTTTCAATCATACATAACTTATAAAGTTCGTTTAATAGAATATATTATCCTCAATTTTTCACTTTAACGGTTGGTCAACAACCGCATTCTAGCACCTGTGAGTGGCCCCCCTGAGTGCTAAAGTCAATAACGAATGGTGACAAGTATCGGTTGCTTTACCAAATGCTAATAAAGTAAAAGCGCATCGTAACCACCACTAAATCGAATTTTCAATTTACATAGATAATAGGCATTATAAAGCCAGTGGCGTTCTTTATGGGTTGATACTAAGCCTAGGCTTCTTTTCGGATGTTATGCTGCTTAGGCTCTAGAGAAGTAATTACTTCACAATACCCTGTGAAGCAATAAAATACGATTAATTACCGATTCCAGCGCCCATGCAGGAGGAAACATTTCCCAATTAAGTAAATCCTAAATGACTGAAATGGTTAAGCCTCTCTCTATCTTCGCCGAAGTCGCTATCAAATTCTTGGAAAAAAAATTAATTAATAATGGCTTTAGTAGGTACACCGCAGCTGGTCACAATAATAGTGAATGCACTCTTCGCCCACTCTCTAATCAGGAATCACTTAGTTTAGTCTTCAAAATATCAAGGAGGTACGCAATCATCCACGCCCCTGCCTCATGCACGAGAATTAATGCCAAAGATAAATGGCCTTTCAATGTGTAGCCTGTATGGGATTTTACTATTATTCACGTGCAATATAAGTTTTCATTCATATAATCGATGGTGAATTGTTGCTTTTACTCATCAATGGATTTACGTAAGGTGTTCACCTCTTTCGCAGGATTGGCCGCAGATTCATTAATAATGTTTCCTCATCTACTTCCCCTAAATATGAGCAAAATTTGTAGATTGTTGATCTCTTGGTCACAGCTGTAATGTCAGTACCTGGTGCCAAATTCTTTTTTCAAACTTTATTTAATGTTGCATGCAAAAGTCTGAGGTGAACGATCATATTCAGCCTTAGATCCATCTCTAGAAGTAGGTACAAAAAAGGGGGAGGCCTTCATTACTTAATCTCCTTAGGAGCTCTTTTACTAGTAGAACAGCTCTAAATTTATGGTAAATTGTAGAACTTCTAAGACTTCTATCAAAGCGACCCTCACCAAAAGAATGTGGACTCTTCAGGTCAACGTCGCGCAAGCAATGCCATTAGCTCGTTCACTCCTCCCTCCCTAGGTCTCTTTCGTTCCTTATTGCGAGACCTAAAACTGCTCTTTCGTCTGTTACTATGTTTTTTTGTATTTTTATCAGTTAATTACCTAAAAATAAAAAATATATATGAACAAAAAAATGGTCATCATCCAACATATTAAGGAGTGAGATAGATACTTTCGTGTTTCAACTTAGTGAACCTTAGTAAGACTCCGAAATACAAATGGCATAGTAAACATTTTAAAACAATAGTTTAAAAAATAGTTAAGTAAATTTGAAAAATCAAATAAATAATACAAGAACAAGACAATAAAAATCTTAAAAAACAAAGAGAAAAGAAATTATAGAAATTAGTTACTCATCTTTTAAACTAATGAAATATAAAATAGAACACAATTTGTTATTAAAATAAAAAAATCGGACGTAAGTAATTACTAGTTACTGAAGCGCTGACATACGAAGGACTTAACATTTTTCCTAAAATTAAAACAAAATAAAGGAACAAAAACGCAACACATATGTGTAATCAAGAAACTTTAAACCGTAAAAAAAAATAAGAAATTAAAAAAAATCGCTTTTTTAAACATTTTAAAACAATAGGGGGGTTTTAAAACAATACTTCAATTGTAGTTGGAGGCATTAAATCAAATAAACCAAGAAAAAATAAATAAAGTAAATAACAAAATAATAAAAGGAATAAGCAAGCGAATAAAATATAAAAACATAGATATACCAAGATGTAGTAGTAAGGCAGCAACAAATTTCAAACTTTCCAAATTTTTCCTACAAAATCATAGCTTAAAGTTATAATTGCAGATTTAACTTAAATTGTAGGTTCAAAATACAATTATTGTAGGTTAAAGTTACAATTCTAGGTTCGGCATACAATTCTTGTAAGTTGGAGTTAAAATTATAAACTTAAGCTACAATAATTATAGCTTAAAGTTACAATTGTAGGTTCAACTTAGAAGGTTGAAATTACAATTACAAGTTCAAAAGTTGTAACTATACCAATATAAGTTGAAGTCACAATTAAACCTTGAAGTTAAAATGATAGGTTCAACATACAATTATTTGTAAGTTGCAGTTACAAATATTATTTCAATTATAGGTTAAACTTACAATTATTGTAGGTTCATGTTAATTGTAGGTTGAAGTTAAAATTGTAGGTTCAACATAACATTATTGTAGATTCATGTTAATTGTATGTGGAAGTTACAATTGTAAGTTCAAGTTACAAATGTAAATTGAAGTTACAATCATAGGTTAAAGTTAAAATTGTTGGTTTAAGCTACAAGGTTTAAGTAACAATTGTAGGTTCAATTTACAAGTATAAGTTCATGTTACAAATATAGACTAAAGTTAAAGTTGTAGCTTCAGCATACAATTATTTTAGGTAAAAAATACAATTGTAAGTTTAAGCTACAATAATTGTATGTTAAACATACACTTTTAGATTTGACTTGTAAGCTACAATAATTATAGCTTCAAGTTAGAATTGTAGGTTCAACTTACAAGGTTGAAATTACAATTATAAGTTCAAAAGTTACCAATGTAACTTGAAATCACAATTATACGTTGAAGTTAAAATGATAGGTTCAACATATAATTATTAGTAAGTTGCAATTACAAATATGTATCAATTGTAGGTTAAACTTACAATTATTGTAGGTTCATGTTAATTGTAAGTTGAAGTTAAAATTGCAGGTTCAACATAAAATTATTGTAGATTCATGTTAATTTTATGTTGAAGTTTGTTTTATTGTAAGTTCAAGTTAGAAATGTAAATTGAAGTTACAATCGTAGGTTAAAGTTAAAATTGTAGGTTTAAGCTACAAGGTTTAAGTAACAAGAGTAGGTCCAACTTACAAGTACTGTAGGTTTATGTTAATTGCAAGTTGAAGTTACAATTTTAGGTTCAATTTACCAGTATAAGTTCATGTTACAAATATAGATTAAAGTCAAAATTGTAGCTTCAGCATACAATTTTTTTAGGTAAAAGATACAGTTGTAAATTTAAGCTACAATAATTGTATGTTAAATATACAGTTTTAGATTTAGCTTGTAAGCTACAATAATTAAAGCTTTAAGTTACAATTGTAGGTTCAACTTACAAGGTTGAAATTACAACTGTAAGTTCAAAAGTTACCAATGTAACTTGAAATCACAATTATACGTTGAAGTTAAAATGATAGGTTCAACATATAATTATTAGTAAGTTGCAATTACAAATATGTATCAATTGTAGGTTAAACTTACAATTATTGTAGGTTCATGTTAATTGTAAGTTGAAGTTAAAATTGCAGGTTCAACATAAAATTATTGTAGATTCATGTTAATTTTATGTTGAAGTTTGTTTTATTGTAAGTTCAAGTTAGAAATGTAAATTGAAGTTACAATCGTAGGTTAAAGTTAAAATTGTAGGTTTAAGCTACAAGGTTTAAGTAACAAGAGTAGGTCCAACTTACAAGTACTGTAGGTTTATGTTAATTGCAAGTTGAAGTTACAATTTTAGGTTCAATTTACCAGTATAAGTTCATGTTACAAATATAGACTAAAGTTAAAATTGTAGCTTCAGCATACAATTTTTTTAGGTAAAAAATACAATTGTAAATTTAAGCTACAATAATTCTATGTTAAATATTTAGTTTTAGATTTGATTTGTAAGTTACAATAAGTATAGCTTTAAGTTACAATTGTAGGTTCAACTTACAAGGTTTAAATTACAATTGTAAGTTCAAAAGTTACCAATGTAACTTGAAGTCACAATTATGCCTTGAAGTTAAAATGATAGGTTCAACATACAATCAATAGTAAGTTGCAGTTACAAATATTTATCATTTGTAGGTTAAACTTACAATTATTGTAGGGTCATGTTAATTGTAAGTTGAACTTAAAATTGTAGGTTCAACATAAAATTATTGTAGATTCATGTTAATTGTATGTTGAAGTTACAATTGTAAGTTCATTTTAAAATTGTAGGTTTAAGCTACAAGGTAACAATTGTAGGTTCAACTTACAATTACTGTAGGTTTATGTTAATTTCAAGTTGAAGTTACAATTTTAGGTTCAATTTACAAGTATAAGTTCATGTTACAAATATAGATTAAAGTTAAAATTGTAGCTTCAGTATACAATTATTTTAGGTAAAAGATACAGTTGTAAATTTAAGCTAAAATAATTGTATGTTAAATATACAGTTTTAGATTTAACTTGTAAGCTACCATAATTATAGCTTTAAGTTACAATTGTAGGTTCAACTTATAAGGTTGAAATTACAACTGTAAGTTCAAAAGTTACCAATGTAACTTGAAATCACAATTAAACGTTGAAGTTAAAATGATAGGTTCAACATATAATTATTAGTAAGTTGCAATTACAAATGTTTATCAATTGTAGGTTAAACTTACAATTATTGTAGGTTCATGTTAATTGTAAGTTGAAGTTAAAATTGCAGGTTCAACATAGAATTATTGTAGATTCATGTTAATTGTATGTTGAAGTTACAATTGTAAGTTCAAGATAGAAATGTAAATTGAAGTTACAATCGTAGGTTAAAGTTAAAATTGTTGGTTTAAGTTACAAGGTTTAAGTAACAATTGTAGGTTCAATTTACAAGTATAAGTTCATGTTACTAATATAGACTAAAGTTAAAGTTGTAGCTTCAGCATACAATTATTTTAGGTAAACAATACAATTGTAAATTTAATCTACAATAATTCTATGTTAAATATACAGTTTTAGATTTGATTTGTAAGTTACAATAATTATAGCTTTAAGTTACAATTGTAGGTTCAACTTACAAGGTTGAAATTACAATTGTAAGTTCAAAAGTTACCAATGTAACTTGAAGTCACAATTATGCGTTGAAGTTAAAATGATAGGTTCAACATACAATTAATAGTAAGTTGCAGTTACAAATATTTATCAATTGTAGGTTAAACTTACAATTATTGTAGGGTCATGTTAATTGTAAGTTGAACTTAAAATTGTAGGTTCAACATAAAATTATTGTAGGTTCCTGTTAATTGTATGTTGAAGTTACAATTGTAAGTTCATGTTAAAATTGTAGGTTTAAGCTACAAGGTAACAATTGTAGGTTCACCTTACAATTATTGTAGGTTTATGTTAATTACAAGTTGAAGTTACAATTTTAGGTTCAATTTACAAGTATAAGTTCATGTTACAAATATAGATTAAAGTTAAAAATGTAGCTTCAGTATACAATTATTTTAGGTAAAAGATACAGTTGTAAATTTAAGCTAAATAATTGTATGATAAATATACAGTTTTAGATTTAACTTGTAAGCTACAATAATTATAGCTTTAAGTTACAATTGTAGCTTCAACTTACAAGGTTGAAATTACAACTGTAAGTTCAAAAGTTACCAATGTAACTTGAAATCACAATTATACGTTGAAGTTAAAATGATAGGTTCAACATATAATTATTAGTAAGTTGCAATTACAAAAATTTAACAATTGTAGGTTACACTTCCAAATATTGTAGGTTCATGTTAATTGTAAGTTGAAGTTAAAATTGCAGGTTCAACATAAAATTATTGTAGATTCATGTTAATTGTATGTTCAAGTTACAATTGTAAGTTCAAGTTAGAAATGTAAACTGAAGTTACAATCATAGGTTAAAGTTAAAATTGTAGGTTTAAGCTGCAAGGTTTAAGTAACAATAGTAGGTCCAACCAACTTAGGTATTGTAGGTTTATGTTAATTGCAAGTTGAAGTTACAATTTTAGGTTCATGTTACAAATTATTGTAAGTTATGTTAATTGTATGTTGAAGTTACAATTGTAAGTTCATGTTAAAATTGTAGGTTTAAGCTACAAGGTAACAATTGTAGGTTCAACTTACAATTACTGTAGGTTTATGTTAATTACAAGTTGAAGTTACAATTTTAGGTTCAATTTACAAGTTCAAGTTCATGTTTCAAATATAGATTAAAGTTAAAATTGTAGCTTCAGAATACAATTATTTTAGGTAAAAAATACATTTGTAAATTTAAGCTACAATAATTGTATGTTAAATATACAGTTTTAGATTTCACTTGTAAGGATGCGGTTGCAATTGTAGGTTTATTGAATATACAACTATAGGGGTTACAATTGTAGGTCCAACTTACAAGGGCAGGCTAAAGTTAAAATTTTTGGATTTAACTTAGAAATACCTATAGCTTCAACAATTGTTGGAAGTTCATGTTATTGCAAGGTGGAAGTTATCTGGTTAGAGTTGTAGATTTCAGTTAAAATTATAATTTGAACTATTTATCATAAAGCAACTAAAATTAAGGTATAAACTGATTGTTATATATTTAGCAACTATAAAATTACCCTCATGATGATCCATAAAAACTTTAAAAACTTCAACAAGAAAAGGAGACAGGCAGGTGCATAAATTGGGAAAAATCTTGTGACAAACATATGTTCAGAAAGGATAGTATCTCACTAGTATGATTATTATCCACTTTTTGTGAGATTAAAAGTGTCCTAACTACAGTGACATACTCGTCATTTAAGTGACATACCTAGTAACGTTTAAGTAAACCTATAAACCTGCGTACCTAAGGGGTATACTAAGGGGTTTCCTGGAACAATGGAGTTAGGGGTTTTGTGGACCACATGAGTCAGGTGTCATGTTTTGAGAATGTGGGAAGCGTTTTTCCAACTGTGACAATTTCTTTGGCAAATCTGATGCATCCCTCATCAATAAAAAAAAAATTATCAGTTTCCTGTTTAAATAAATTTTCTTCAAGTACGTCAATGTTTTTCATCTAATTTTTTATAAAACAATGATGTTTTTAGTTTCTGCTTATCCCCTACTCAGTATAAAAAATTATCACTTCTTGTTTTTTGTACACTACTTTATCAAGTGAGTTATTATCTTCACTATCAGTTAAATTTATGTCAACTGGAACTAATCCGTTGTCAAATCTGGCGCGTATCTCATTCAGTAAAACTCTTTCCTAAGTAAATCACTTTTGGCTTTCTTCTTAGACATATATTTCGTGTGATCATTTTCATTTCACAATAGTTTTCAGCTGTAACAAATCTTTTTCAGCAGTAAAACAAATTATCAGTTTTCTGTTTAAGGATATACCTACTGTTCAAGTGGGACAAACTTTTTTTTTCACGGTTTTTTGCAACTAACACGACGCTGTCACTTAGTAAAACGATCACCTTTGTTACCTATAACACAGATCTTTCAAAAAACTGCTAATTTTCAGTTTAATTTTTTGTAACTGAGGCGATTCGGTTGTTAGATATGGCAGATCTCTCACCCAGTAAAAGAAAATTATCACTTTGTGTTTTATTATTTGAAGTGCGTAGTAGTTTTATTTACATTTGTTTCAACTGAGAATTCTTTATAAGATTAAATGCATCATTTACCTAGTAAAAGAAAATTATCATCTTTAATATTGTAAGACAGATATTTCAAATTGGTAGGTACTCATTTTCAAATAAATTTCTTCGAATGAAGGCGACTCGGTTGTCAGATATGACAGATTCCTCATCTATTAAAAAATAATTATCAGTTTTCTGCTTAAAGGTTTACGAGGTCAACACAAACAACCGGTTTACAAAAGCCATTTTAGGTTACATTTTTCCAATTTGAGATAAATGCATTGTCAGATTTGACACATCTCTCAAGCAGTAAAATACAATTATCAATTTACGTTTTTCTAAGGCAAACATTTCAAGTGAGCAGTAATTATTATTCATTCATGTTTACATTTACTCACTGAAATAAATTATCATCTTCATAATTCTAAGAGCGATCTTTCTAGTGGGTGCTCGTTTTCAGTTAATTTTTTTTTCAACTGAGAAGACTGGTATCAGATTTGTCGTATTCCGGGCACAATAAAACAAAATTATCAATAATCTCTTTAAAAATGATATTCAAATGATGTTGTTTTCTAACCACGTTTTTTTAATAGGACCATTTCTATTGTACTGGAAACAGTTTTATTCCATTTCAGATTTTTCTAGTTTTAACGTATGCCTCACGTAGTAAAACAAAATTATCAACTTTGGTTTTCTCAGACAAATATTTGAAGTAGTTGGCTAGTCTTTATAGTTACATCAATTGTCTCTGTCCCCTGTTTCTTAAAAAAAAATCTCTCTAGATATACAAGAACATCATTTTAAGTAGCTCACTCGATTAGCAGCTTTTCTGTTACATTTTATAAAACGTTGACTATAAAGACAAGCCACCTACTTCAAATATTTGTCTTAGAAAAATAAAAAGTGATAATTTTGTTTAATTGTGTGACAGAAAACGAGTACCCACTAGAAACTAAAAATATATATAAACACCCACTCTTACAACTAAATATATATAGATAATAATTTATTTCACTGAGTAAATGACGCGACAAACTTGATAAGAGAGTTGTCTCTGTTGAATTATATAATCTGTTGTAATGCAACCAAAAATAACTAAAAATCACTAATCACTTGAAATTTTTGTATTAGATAGCAAATTGAAAATTTTATTTTACTGCTTTAAAAATTTAACTTAAAATGGCTTCCTTGTAAACAGAAAACTGATAATTATCTTTTACTGCACGCGGAATATGTCATATCTGATAACCAAGTCGCCTTCGTTCGAAGAAATTGAAAACTAGTACCTAACAATTTGACATCTGCCTTACAATATTAAAGATGATAATTTTGTTTTACTAGGTAAATGATGCATCTAATCTTATAAAGAAGACTCAGTTGTCAGTCACAAACAAATGTAAATAAAAATTACCAAGCAACTGAAACAACAATATTGATAATTTTCCTTTATTGGTCGAAGGATGTCAAATCTGATAGCTATTGCAACCCAGTTTAGAAAAATATAATCTAAAATGGCTGTAGAACAACAATAGAAAATTGATAATTTCCTTTTACTGGGTGAGAGATCTGCCATATCTAACTACCGAATCACCTCAGTTACAAAAAAAATAAACTAAAAATTAGTAGTCATTTGAAAGAGCTGTGTTATAAATAAGAAATGTAAAACAGTTTTAGATTTGATTTGTAAGTTACAATAATTATAGCTTTAAGTTACAATTGTAGGTTCAACTTACAAGGTTGAAATTACAATTGTAAGTTCAAAAGTTACCAATGTAACTTGAAGTCACAATTATGCCTTGAAGTTAAAATGATTGGTTCAACATACAATTAATAGTAAGTTGCAGTTACAAATATTTATCAATTGTAGGTTAAACTTACCATTATTGTAGGATCATGTTAATTGTAAGTTGAACTTAAAATTGTAGGTTCAACATAAAATTATTATAGATTCATGTTAATTGTATGTTGAAGTTACAATTGTAAGTTCATGTGAAAATTGTAGGTTTAAGCTACAAGGTAACAATTGGAGGTTCAACTTACAATTACTGTAGGTTTATGTTAATTACAAGTTGAAGTTACAATTTTAGGTTCAATTTACAAGTATAAGTTCATGATACAAATTTAGATTAAAGTTAAAATTGTAGCTTCAGTATACAATTATTTTAGGTAAAAGATACAGTTGTAAATTTAAGCTACAATAATTGTATGTTAAATATACAGTTTTAGATTTAACTTGTAAGCTACAATAATTATAGCTTTAAGTTACAATTGTAGGTTCAACTTACAAGGTTGAAATTACAACTGTAAGTTCAAAAGTTACCAATGTAACTTGAAATCACAATTATACGTTGAAGTTAAAAGGATAGGTTCAACATATAATTATTAGTAAGTTGAAATTACAAATATTTATCAATTGTAGGTTAAACTTACAATTATTGTAGGTTCATGTTAATTGTAAGTTGAAGTTAAAATTGCAGGTTCAACATAAAATTATTGTAGGTTCATGTTAATTGTATGTTGAAGTTACAATTGTAAGTTCAAGTTAGAAATGTAAATTGAACTTACAATCGTAGGTTAAAGTTAAAATTGTTGGTTTAAGCTACAAGGTTTAAGTAACAATTGTAGGTTCAATTTACAAGTATAAGTTCATGTTACAAATATAGACTAAAGTTAAAGTTGTAGCTTCAGCATACAATGATTTTAGGTAAAAAATACAATTGTAAATTTAAGCTACAATAATTGTATGTTAAATATACAATTTTAGATTTGATTTGTAAGTTACAATAATTATAGCTTTAAGTTACAATTGTAGGTTCAATTTACAAGGTTGAAATTACAATTGTAAGTTCAAAAGTTACCAATGTAACTTGAAGTCACAATTATGCGTTGAAGTTAAAATGATAGGTTCAACATACAATTAATAGTAAGTTGCAGTTACAAATATTTATCAATTGTAGGTTAAACTTACAATTATTGTAGGGTCATGTTAATTGTAAGTTGAATTTAAAATTGTAGGTTCAACATAAAATTATTGTAGATTGATGTTAATTGTATGTTGAAGTTACAATTGTAAGTTTATGTTAAAATTGTAGGTTTAAACTACAAGGTAACAATTGTAGGTTCAACTTACAACTATTGTAGGTTTATGTTAATTACAAGTTGAGGTTACAATTTTAGGTTCAATTTACAAGTATAAGTTCATGTTACAAATATAGATTAAAGTTAAAAATGTAGCTTCAGTATACAATTATTTTAGGTAAAAGATACAGTTGTAAATTTAAGCTACAATAATTGTATGATAAATATACAGTTTTCGATTTAACTTGTAAGCTACAATAATTATAGCTTTAAGTTACAATTGTAGCTTCAACTTACAAGGTTGAAATTACAACTGTAAGTTCAAAAGTTACCAATGTAACTTGAAATCACAATTATACGTTGAAGTTAAAGTGGTAGGTTCAACATATAATTATTAGTAAGTTGCAATTACAAAAATTTATCAATTGTAGGTTAAACTTACAGTTATTGTAGGTTCATGTTAATTGTAAGTTGAAGCTAAAAAAAAATTATCAGTTTTCTGTTTAAGGATATACCTACTGTTCAAGTGGGACAAACTTTTTTTTTCAAGGTTTTTTGCAACTAAGACGACGCTGTCACTTAGTAAAATGATCACCTTTGTTACCTATAACACAGATCTTTCAAAAACCTGCTAACTTTCAGTTTAATTTTTTGTAACTGAGGCGATTTGGTTGTTAGATATGGCAGATCTCTCACCCAGTAAAAGAAAATTATCACTTTGTGTTTTATTATTTGAAGTGCGTAGTAGTTTTATTTACATTTGTTTCAACTGAGACTTCTTTATAAGATTAAATGCATCATTTACCTAGTAAAAGAAAATTATCATCTTTAATATTGTAAGACAGATATTTCAAATTGGTAGGTACTCATTTTCAAATAAAATTCTTCGAATGAAGGCGACTCGGTTGTCAGATATGACAGATTCCTCATCTATTAAAAAATAATTATCAGTTTTCTGCTTAAAGGTTTACGAGGTCACCACAAACAACCGATTTACAAAAGCCATTTTAGGTTACATTTTTCCAATTTGAGATAAATGCATTGTCAGATTTGACACCTCTCAAGCAGTAAAATACAATTATCAATTTACGTTTTTCTAAGGCAAACATTTCAAGTGAACAGTAATTTTTATTTATTTATGTTTACATTTACTCACTGAAATAAATTATCATCTTCATAATTCTAAGAGCGATCTTTCTAGTGGGTGCTCGTTTTCAGTTAATTTTTTTTTCAACTGAGAAGACTGGTATCAGATTTGTCGTATTCCTGGCACAATAAAACAAAATTATCAATAATCTCTTTAAAAATGATATTCAAATGGTGTTGTTTTCTAACCACGTTTTTTTAATAGGACCATTTCTATTGTACTGGAAACAGTTTTATTCCATTTCAGATTTTTCTAGCTTTAACGTATGCCTCACGTAGTAAAACAAAATTATCAATTTTGGTTTTCTCAGACAAATATTTGAAGTAGTTGCCTAGTCCTTATAGTTACATCAATTGTCTCTGTCCCCTGTTTCTTTAAAAAAAAATCTCTCTAGATATACAGGGACATCATTTTAAGTAGCTCACTCGATTAGCAGCTTTTCTGTTACATTTCATAAAAATTTGATTAAAAGGGGTAGGGAGACAATTGATGGGACTATAAAGACAAGCCACCTACTTCAAATATTTGTCTTAGAAAAATAAAAAGTGATAATTCTGTTTAATTGTGTGACAGAAAACGAGCACCCACTAGAAACTAAAAATATATATAAACACCCACTCTTACAACTAAATATATATAGATAATAATTTATTTCACTGAGTAAATGACGCGACAAACTTGATAAGAGAGTTGTCTCTGTTGAATCATATAATCTGTTGTAATGCAACCAAAAATAACTAAAAATCACTAATCACTTGAAATTTTTATAGTAGATAGCAAATTGATAATTTTATTTTACTGCTTGATCGACGTCTGCTAATGCAATAATCTCAATTAGGAAAAATTTAACTTAAAATGGCTTCCTTGTAAACAGAAAACTGATAATTACTGCACGCGGAATATGTCATATCTGATAACCAAGTCGCCTTCGTTCGAAGAAATTGAAAACTAGTACCTAACAACTTGACATCTGCCTTACAATATTAAAGATGATAATTTTGTTTTACTAGGTAAATGATGCATCTAATCTTATAAAGAAGTCTCAGTTGTCAGTCACAAACAAATGTAAATAAAAATTACCAAGCAACTGAAACAACAAAATTGATAATTTTCCTTTATTGGTCGAAGGATGTGAAATCTGATAGCTATTGCAACCCAGTTTAGAAAAATATAATCTAAAATGGCTGTAGAACAACAATAGAAAATTGACAATTTCCTTTTACTGGGTGAGAGATCTGCCATATCTAACTACCGAATCGCCTCAGTTACAAAAAAAATAAACTAAAAATTAGTAGTCATTTGAAAGATTTGTGTTATAAATAACAAATGTAAAACAGTTTTAGATTTGATTTGTAAGTTACAATAATTATAGCTTTAAGTTACAATTGTAGGTTCAACTTACAAGGTTGAAATTACAATTGTAAGTTCAAAAGTTACCAATGTAACTTGAAGTCACAATTATGCCTTGAAGTTAAAATGATTGGTTCAACATACAATTAATAGTAAGTTGCAGTTACAAATATTTATCAATTGTAGGTTAAACTTACCATTATTGTAGGATCATGTTAATTGTAAGTTGAACTTAAAATTGTAGGTTCAACATAAAATTATTATAGATTCATGTTAATTGTATGTTGAAGTTACAATTGTAAGTTCATGTGAAAATTGTAGGTTTACGCTACAAGGTAACAATTGGAGGTTCAACTTACAATTACTGTAGGTTTATGTTAATTACAAGTTGAAGTAACAATTTTAGGTTCAATTTACAAGTATAAGTTCATGTTACAAATTTAGATTAAAGTTAAAATTGTAGCTTCAGTATACAATTATTTTAGGAAAAAGATACAGTTGTAAATTTAAGCTACAATAATTGTATGTTAAATATACAGTTTTAGATTAACTTGTAAGCTACAATAATTATTGCTTTAAGTTACAATTGTAGGTTCAACTTACAAGGTTGAAATTACAACTGTAAGTTCAAAAGTTACCAATGTAACTTGAAATCACAATTATACGTTGAAGTTAAAAGGATAGGTTCAACATATAATTATTAGTAAGTTGCAATTACAAATATTTATCAATTGTAGGTTAAACTTACAATTATTGTAGGTTCATGTTAATTGTAAGTTGAAGTTAAAATTGCAGGTTCAACATAAAATTATTGTAGGTTCATGTTAATTGTATGTTGAAGTTACAATTGTAAGTTCAAGTTAGAAATGTAAATTGAACTTACAATCGTAGGTTAAAGTTAAAATTGTTGGTTTAAGCTACAAGGTTTAAGTAACAATTGTAGGTTCAATTTACAAGTATAAGTTCATGTTACAAATATAGATTAAAGTTAAAGTTGTAACTTCAGCATACAATTATTTTAGGTAAAAAATACAATTGTAAATTTAAGCTACAATAATTGTATGTTAAATATACAATTTTAGATTTGATTTGAAAGTTACAATAATTATAGCTTTAAGTTACAATTGTAGGTTCAACTTACAAGGTTGAAATTACAATTGTAAGTTCAAAAGTTACCAATGTAACTTGAAGTCACAATTATGCGTTGAAGTTAAAATGATAGGTTCAACATACAATTAATAGTAAGTTGCAGTTACAAATATTTATCAATTGTAGGTTAAACTTACAATTATTGTAGGGTCATGTTAATTGTAAGTTGAATTTAAAATTGTAGGTTCAACATAAAATTATTGTAGATTGATGTTAATTGTATGTTGAAGTTACAATTGTAAGTTTATGTTAAAATTGTAGGTTTAAACTACAAGGTAACAATTGTAGGTTCAACTTACAACTATTGTAAGTTTATGTTAATTACAAGTTGAGGTTACAATTTTAGGTTCAATTTACAAGTATAAGTTCATGTTACAAATATAGATTAAAGTTAAAAATGTAGCTTCAGTATACAATTATTTTAGGTAAAAGATACAGTTGTAAATTTAAGCTACAATAATTGTATGATAAATATACAGTTTTAGATTTAACTTGTAAGCTACAATAATTATAGCTTTAAGTTACAATTGTAGCTTCAACTTACAAGGTTGAAATTACAACTGTAAGTTCAAAAGTTACCAATGTAACTTGAAATCACAATTATACGTTGAAGTTAAAATGATAGGTTCAACATATAATTATTAGTAAGTTGCAATTACAAAAATTTATCAATTGTAGGTTAAACTTACAGTAATTGTAGGTTCATGTTAATTGTAAGTTGAAGTTAAAAAAAAATTATCAGTTTTCTGTTTAAGGATATACCTACTGTTCAAGTGGGACAAACTTTTTTTTTCAAGGTTTTTTGCAACTAACACGACGCTGTCACTTAGTAAAATGATCACCTTTGTTACCTGTAACACAGATCTTTCAAAAAACTGCTAATTTTCAGTTTAATTTTTTGTAACTGAGGCGATTCGGTTGTTAGATATGGCAGATCTTTCACCCAGTAAAAGAAAATTATCACTTTGTGTTTTATTATTTGAAGTGCGTAGTAGTTTTATTTACATTTGTTTCAACTGAGACTTTTTTATAAGATTAAATGCATCATTTACCTAGTAAAATAAAATTATCATCTTTAATATTGTAGACAGATATTTCAAATTGGTAGGTACTCATTTTCAATTAAATTTCTTTGAATAAAGGCGACTCGGTTGTCAGATATGACAGATTCCTCATCTATTAAAAAATAATTATCAGTTTTCTGCTTAAAGGTTTACAAGGTCAACACAAACAACCGATTTACAAAAGCCATTTTAGGTTACATTTTTCCAATTTGAGATAAATGCATTGTCAGATTTGACACATCTCTCAAGCAGTAAAATACAATTATCAGTTTACGTTTTTCTAAGGCAAACATTTCAAGTGAACAGTAATTTTGATTCATTCATGTTTACATGTACTCACTGAAATAAATTATCATCTTCATAATTCTAAGAGCGATCTTTCTAGTGGGTGCTCGTTTTCAGTTAATTTTTTTTTAACTGAGAAGACTGGGGTATCAAATTTGTCGTATTCCTGGCACAATAAACAAAAATTATCAATAATCTCTTTAAAAATGATATTCAAATGGTGTTGTTTTCTAACCACGTTTTTTTAATAGGACCATTTCTATTGTACTGGAAACAGTTTTATTCCATTTCAGATTTTTCTAGCTTTAACGTATGCCTCACGTAGTAAAACAAAATTATCAACTTTGGTTTTCTCAGACAAATATTTGAAGTAGTTGGCTAGTCTTTATAGTTACATCAATTGTCTCTGTCTCCTGTTCCTTTAAAAAAAAATTCTCTAGATATACAGGGACATCATTTTAAGTAGCTCATTCGATTAGCAGCTTTTCTGTTACATTTCATAAAAATTTTATTAAAAGGGGTAGGGAGACAGTTGATGAGAGTTGATAAGAGAGCTGTCTCTGTTGAAGCATGTAATCTGTTGTAATGTAAACAAAAATAACTAAAAATCACTAATCACTTGAAATTTTTGGCCTAGAAAAATGGAAATTGATAATTTTATTTTACTGGATGAGAGACGTGTCAAATTTGTTAATGAAATAATCTCAATTAGGAAAAATGTAACTTAAAATGGTTTCCTTGTAAACCTTTAAACAAAAAACTGATAATCACCTTTTACTGGATGCGGAATCTGTCATATCTGATAACGGAGTCGCCTCCTTTCGAAGAAATTTAATTAAAAAGCAGTACATAACAATTTGAGATATCTGCCTTACAAAATTAAAGATGATAATTTTGTTTTACTAGGTAAATGACGCATCTAATCTTATAAAGAAGTCTCAGTTGTCAGTCACAAACAAATGTAAATAAAAATTACTATGCAACTGAAACAACAAAATTGATAATTTTTGGTCGACGGAATTTTACTGGTCGAAGGATGTCAAATCTGACAACTATGTCAACTCAGTTTAGAAAAATGTAATCTAAAGTGGCTGTAGAACCATGACAGAAAATTGAGAATTTTCTTTTACTGGGTGAGAGATCTGCAATATCTAACCACCGAATCACCTCAGTTACAAAAAATAAACTGAAAATTGGTAGTCATTTGAAAGATCTGTGTTATAAATAACAAATGTGATAGTTTCATTTTATTAGGTGAGAGATGCGTCAAATCTGTAGAGTCGTCTTAGTTGGAAAAATACCTTGAAGAAAAAGTCGGTATCTTTGAACAGTAGGTATATCCTTAAACAGAAAACTGATAATTTGTTTTACTGCTGAAAAAGATTTGATACAGCTGGAAAGAATTTTTAAATGAAAATGAACACACAAAATATATCTCTAAGAAGAAAGGCAAAAGTGATAATATTGTTTTACTGAATGAGATATGCGGCAGATTTGACAACGGATTTGTTTTAGTTGGAAAAATTTTAACTGAAGGTAATAACTCACTTCATAAAGTAGTGTAGAAACCCCTTGATAGTTTTGTGCACAAAAAACAAAAAGTGACAATTTTTTCTACTGGGTACTAAGAAATAACCCGAAACTAAAAACATCACTGATTTATAAAAAAAAGTGTTAAATAAAGTTGTCATACGTGATACAGACATGTCATACTTGATACTATATAATTAAACAGAAATGTGTTAATCTTAAATACTTTATTTTACCTGAATATATATAGTTACTGAGATAATATTTATAACAAAAAAAGTAATAGTTGCTTTTGTAATACGTACGTTAGAGATGCGCCAAAACTAAAAAAAGGTATACCATAGAAAATGTTTGTTGAAAATGAGGCTCTCTGGAAAAGTATGTCGAGAAAATTGATAATTTTCTCTTACTGAATGAAAGGTGCCTCAGATTTAACAACGATGTTGTTCCAGTTGGAAAAAACTGAAAGTAATTACCCACTTAGGACCCTTATTTTCAGATTTGTTTGATAATACAAAAAGTTTATTATGACTGTGACCAACTCCATTTCGCTCCACTGCACGATTGTTACCCACAAGTTATTAACAAATGTCTCTTTCTTGCACTGTTTTATGAGCCAACTACACAAAGAAATGATCTCCATTCTGAATAATCCCAGCTCATGCCCCGTTCAATTGTCAACAATAAATTTGTTTGTTTACCCTTCGTTCTCATTACGGCCATTATTTTATCGCTATGACTATTGCATCAATTTACATAACATTACCATTGCACGCGGCTTGTAACCACAAATTATGACACGCCTAGTGCATTTTTCCGCACTGGCGCCGTTCCTTTACAATTCTGACTAACACAAGGACCGATCTTCGTCATCATGGTTAGTTGTTCCCCCGATTTATGGCTTCCTCCTGATTTAGAAACATTTTCTTTGAGGCCGGAAATCCAGTATTTAACAATAGCCGAATGTCATTTTGATTATATGTTATTAATAACTTGGACAGTGGCAACTTTCTAATATCGGCGACCTAAAGACCCAAACATTTGAATAACCTATTGACTTTGCCATCCATTCATCATCCCATAAATCATAACAATTAAGCCTGTCTCGCAGTACCTTGGAAATATTTCCGCATACTTTCTCGTGGGTTTATTACTCTTCGGGAATGCCATTTCGACGTTTCTAATTACAAACTTCATTGACGATGCAACTTGAGAATGTCGGCCATTTAAATTCACCATTCCCTTCTTGAACTCATGGGTGATCAAAGGCGGTCGTTGGAATTCAAAGACGAGTACTGAGAGGAAGAGCGTGTTATGTGAGATATTGAAGGAGGATGGTAATCGAATTTTATGTGATCTAATCATAGGCGCTTGATCCTCGGCACTGTCACTTTTTCTTCTGAGATGATTAACGTTAACGTCGTATATAAATAGTCATTGTATCACTTTCGCTTGAACGTGTCATAACAAAATGTGTAACGCTTCCAGTAATTGAACTCATATTTTCCTACTTTATGATTTACAAATAATACGAGTGCTTGGCAAGGTTAGGTATTAATATCGCAGCAGGAAGCCAACTGGTTCATTGTGGTATACGGTTCAATTAGTTCCACATATAGCAAGATTCTTAAATTTATAACTCGATTTTTTTTCTATTATTGGCAATAATAAAAAAAAATAAACATCAAGAACAAAATACCTTAACTTGAGGCCTAAAGCAACATTCTGGGACGCTCTTCGGTTTACACAGCAGTAGACCGAATAATCCACCTCTGTTTCTGTTTAATCACATTCAATATTTGTCTTCGGCGACGGGTTTGCTGAAGCTCAATAAGCCGAAATAACTGTTTATCTTTTAATATAATTTTGGACAGTCTCAGTAGGCTCTATTTGGTAAATATTATAAACAAAGCATTATTGTCCTTTAAACGAGTAATATGTCACTGCCTGGTAGCTGTAATATCAATATAAAATCATGTTTTTGTCTATAAAGTTCGGTCTTTTCTGGCTATTTCAGCCCGGGAGCATGTGACCGATTAATAGTATAAACAGCAAGTGATTTCAATAAAAATCATAACAAACACGATAAGCTTACGTTTTGATACTTCTGTGGGTCATAACGATGCCATCAATCGGTGGTTTTGGTATAATTCAAATAGAGACGACGATACAGTTACTGTTCTAGTGAACGAAATTTTTAGCTTTTTTGCAGGAAACTCTAGTTTAAAATATGCAAAAAAAGCAATATTTACTAATTGGAAATTGAAAACTTATCTGCTTTCAATATTTCCAAAAATATTGCAGCGTTTAAGAAGGAAACAGAAACAACTACTCCGAGGGCTAATACCCCTACTTTTAACTTTCTTTTAACTTTCATAATCCTATGGTATATAGCGCCAATCAGGTTTTTTGTACCTTTTTGTTATATATTCAGTATCACCTTGCTTTTTAATACCTGCGATAACTTTGCTTGTCACTTTTGATTTGTGTGTCAAAGTTAATAAATGTGTTTTTGTTGTGTAAACGCGTCTTTTTCGGTCATCTCCTAGAGGATGCTGACGACGGAGGTTGAGGTTTGTCCCGTCTAGAAAGTAATTACGCAATTACTCCGTCCAAAAGAGAGTAGTAAGTACTTTTGGTTAACATATACATTTAGTAACTTTGACCCACATTTCAAAAAGAAACTTTTATTTCTCTTTCATGTTATATTTTTTGTTTGTTTTATTCAAGAGCACTTTCTTATATTTCATCTTTGCTTTTATGTATGTTTTCTATAATATTTACGCTTTGAAACAAATAGTATAATTCAATGTCGGTAGGGGTATTAGTCCTCGAAGTAGTTGTTTCTATTTGTTTCCTTCTTTATGTATAATTACAAGGTTTTGGAAATGCCGAAAGCAGACAAGTTTTCAAATTTCCAAATTGTAATTATACATGTGCATTTTCGCATATCTTAATTAAACTCTAGTTCTATATTCTTTGCAAAAAGCTTAATATTTTTTTGGCTTTTTAGCATTGATTTTTTATTGCTTTATTAATTCATTTTAATATTTTTTTTTGCTTTATAAAAAATGTTATAAATATTATAACTATCTTACAATATTTTTGGAAATATTGAAAGCAGATAAGTTTTTAATTTCCAATAAGTAAATATTGCTTTTTTTGCATATTTTAAACTAGAGTTTCCTGCGAAAAAGCTAAAAATTTCGTCCACTAACATATTTCGCAGAAAATAACTTTCTTTTAAGTTACTGTTCTGTATCAATATAACAATAAATCATACTACAAGGGGTCCGAAGCACCCCCTCGTCGGGCCTCTCTTGCCCTACTAACTCCATCAATCCATGTACCGTCTAGTATTAATATACGCTCGTAATGTGAACCAGGAAAAATGTAAAAATAAATAATATAAATGCTCTCAATATAAATCATCAATTACTTTGTTACCTTCTTATCGTGGACGGTCCACGCTAAGGCTACTTGAATGCCACATGTTCTTAAACCAGCCATAGACTTTACGCGTGTTTTAATGGATAATAATTTTACAGCTTACAACTCGACTATTTTCATTCACTGAAAAAGCCCTGATGAAGATCCAATAAAGGATCGAAACGTTGGTAATTTCGAAAGTGTGAAGTGCATTTTTCCAGTCCTACACCCGCAATACTTTCTACACCTATATCTATAAGGATGCGAAGTATCATGAAGTAGTAATTAAGTTTATAAAAATAGAGAAATATTGAAATAAACTGCTAACAAAAAAAGATCGATACGGCAAAATGTTTCGTCATATTTAGGGATCTGTATCTCGGAAATGCCTTAGCCGAAATTCATAACTTAAAGAGACTTTGGAAGACCGTTTCATCTAGAATCAGGGAGGCTAGTTTTAAACCAAAGTGATTTTCTAAATGATATACAGGGTAAAGAAAAAAGCACTGCAAAATGGTTGCATTTCAACCCACTGCATTTGGTAGCTAGAGTATCTTCAGAACATTCGTTCCTATGAGATTTGAGGACCTTGACTAATATCTCGGGACATGTTCAGCGGTTTTTAGTTTTATAGCCCACAAGAGAAATTACGGGGGTTTATCAAAATGTGTGCGTTTTCTTATAAGTTGCCCTGTATCGCGTGAATGCCGCTGCCGATTTTAATGACGTAAATTATCTCCAAAAGACAAATGATTGTAAAATCAGCGGCGTACACTCAAGTTTAACAAAACCTTTCTATTCCACGTTGTACAAAAATGGCAAAAAATTTATTGAAAAACTGATCAATATTTTGTCAATAAGGACGTCATGGCGGGTGTTCTAACTTTAAGGCTCTTATTGTAATTACATTTAATAGCCGTGGTCGATATCTCGAGAAATTCGGCAGTTTTTGGTTTTTTGGCCTACAAAAATTATTACGGGGGGTTTTCAAAAAGTTTGCGTTTTCTTATCAGTTGCCCTGTATCGCGATAATGCCGCTGCCGATTTTAATGAGATACATTATTTTTAGAATATAAATGAATTAGAAATCTGTGGCATAGACTCATTGTACAATAATTCCATAAAATTTAATGAGAAACTGATCAATATTTTGTTAATAACGACGCCATGGCGTGCCCTACTTTAAGGCTGTTATTGTCATTACATTGAAGATCCAAGCTTGATATGTCGGAACGTTTGTGGTGCTTTTTTGTTTTTTGGCCTACGAGAAGAGTTACGGGGCGTTTACAAAAAGTTGGCACATTCTTATAAGTTACAGTGTTTTGCGGGAACAAAATTGACCTCAAATCTCAGAGGAACGAATGTTCTGAAATTACCCTAGCTACCAGATGCAGTGGGTTGAAATGCAACCATTTTACAGTGTTTTTTTCTTTACCCTGTATATCCTTTAGAAAATCACTTTTTTTTACCTCGTTTAACTTTTAACGTTTAAAATTAACCTCCCCCCTGATTCTACAAGAAACGATCTTCCAAAGTCTCTTTGAGTTACGAATTTCGGCTGTGGCATTTCCGAGATACAGGTCCCTAAATATGACGAAAAATTTTGCCGTATCGATATTTTTTGTTAGCATTATATTTATCAGCTCAGTTGCTGCGACTTCAGAATTTTAAGTGAAGTGACATTTCATAAGTTTGATAAATATCTGGTAACGGTTTTGAGGACTTTTGTTTTTTTGATTCCGAATAAAATATACGAGTACCATTACCATTACCATACCTACCATTCAAAAATTTTATAAGGTAAACTAAAGTCTACAAAATTATGTACTTAATTGTTTTTATTGTGTCAGTAGATTTGCATTTTAAAGATTTTACATTGAGAGCCTTTAGTGCCGCCCGTTTAAGAAAGTTTCGCCGTCAGAGTGCATTTTTTTATTTAAATGGATAAATAAGAATTAGGGATATTAGTTCAACATGGAAACAAAGTAAACAAAGTATGACATGTCAGAGACATAAATTTAAATTATCTGTCACATATTAATTTTTTTGGTTTCTTAATTTAAAAAATGTCGTTACTAAGTGAGAGAGAATTAGAAAATATTGTGAGGTAAGTTTTAGAGGTCTGAGTTTAAGCAACATTGCTGACTTAGTAGGCACATTTAAGTCGACGATTCAACGGGCACTTCAAAGAAGACAAAATTATGGTGTTCCTGCTTATAAAATGCGTGGGAGTTGCGGTGGTACAAAAGTTGCGACCCCTAGAGAAGATCGGCTAATTAATTTGTCTGTCAGGAGGACAAGGACTCTAAATGCCAGCAAAATAAAAGCAAGAGTGCAAGCAATAACGAGGACCAACGTATGCACCTCCACTGTGAGAAATCGTTTGCATGATCGAGGACTACATGCTAGAAGACGTGCCGCATGTCCAATGCTTCAACGTATCCATCGAGTTTCTCGAAGACGTTGGGCAGAAGCACATTTGCACTGGGGAATAGCAGAGTGGAACAATTGCATGTTTTCAGATGAATGTAGATTTTCGTTGTATGCATCAGATGGACGTATTTTAGTGTGGAGAGGGCGGAATGAACGAAACCTGGAAGAAAATATGGAAGCCAGAGTGCCATTTGGGGGTGGAAGTGTGAGTGTGTGGGGAGGAGTAATGGAGAATGGAAAGACTGACTTAGTGGTTTTAATTGGGCAAAGTATGAACGCGGTTAGATATCGAGACTTGTGTATGAATGAAATTGTTATTCCCTTCGCTCAGAACTTTGGAGATGATTTTATCTTAGTTGACGATAATGCAGGTCCACACCGAGCTCGAATTATTAACGAAGTTCTGAGAGAGAATGGCATCGAGCGCATGAATTGCTAGGTCGCCCGATATGAATGTTATAGAGCACGTGTGGAGCAGAATGAAACTAAAGCTGAAAGAGAGAGAGCAAGAATTTCAAAATGTGGATGAATTGGCAGTGGCAGTGAGGGAAGAATGGGAAGCTATTCCCAGGAGTGGGGACCAATGTTCCAATCCTCCACCAAATGTCTTAACATTTGGTGGAGAGTATGCCGAGAAGGGTGGCCTAAGTAATGCGAGTTTTAGGTGGGCCTACACATTATTAGCGTCTCCAGTCTCCATGTTTAACTACAGAAATGAAATGCCTATTAACCTTCATTGAGATATCTCTGGCGGTTTTACAGAAATCAATAACTTCCTATTTTTTTAAATTAAACTAACACCCTTTAACTTTTAAACGAAAAATTGTAGACAACTCATTTTTATGACAGACTCTCCCCTTAAAATTGACCAGATTGTTTAAGGTGTTCATTTTTTTTCATTTAATTTTTTGTTGTTGTATAAAATTAAACTGAGGCGTTTTATTAACTATCAATCTGCCTCGATTATTTTAAAATTAATGAACTATTAAAGTTTTTTAGTTTATTGACGTGAGTATTCCCGCAAAACACTGTAACTTAAAAGAAAGTGCAAACTTTTTGTAAACGCCCCGTAACTCTTCTCGTAAGAGTCTTAAAGTTAGGACACCTACCGTGGCGTCTTTATTAACAAAATATTGATCAATTTCTAATTAAATTTTTTGCCGTTCTTTTACAACATGGAATAGAAATGTTTTTCAACTGAGAAGTTTTCTGTATCCTCAAAAAAGTAACACTATCGACGTTAAAATAATGTTTTACTGTAACTAATTTTTTGCTCCTAACAACAAAATTAACTTAGTTTAATTATATTTCATTACAGAATTTTTTTTTTAATACTATGATGCCAGAAATACAAAACAACGTTACAATAGCGATTTTCTGATATTCATTACACTTCAAATATTAGGTAAAACTAGAATTGTGATAAAAAAAAATGGTTGTCCTTTATGTCAATTTAAATCTATTGTTCACCTCGCAGTAAAATTAAGATTTTTTAGGGAAGACTACCAGTTACATTAATTTAGTATCAACAAAATACCTCCAAATAAATACCTCCAAATGGGGCTTGTCACATATGAAAATGTATTTTAAGTTTTTTGACATTTACTTATCGTACAATCTGTGTATGATTCAACAAGTGTTTTTCGAGCTTTGAAGCCGTGGTCCAATAGGATTTCTTCCTGACCTTTCGTCTACAGCAATGGGCAAAGTGATCTGCCGTGCTTCCCGACGTTGACCGATTCGACTATGGTGAGCTCCGTGGTATTTATTCCACCGCCGTCGCGCTGCAGTGGAGGGACTGGGGTGGGGGTAGTTGTGGCGCAGGGTTTCGACCCACTTAAAGTATGTC
Source organism: Taphrorychus bicolor (assembly GCA_951812265.1). Lineage (NCBI taxonomy): Eukaryota > Metazoa > Arthropoda > Insecta > Coleoptera > Curculionidae > Taphrorychus > Taphrorychus bicolor. Next base: position 19,955,616 of record OX638303.1, read on the forward strand.
GTAGAACTCGCTAATTGTCTGCATTTAAAAACGCAATTTCCTCCTTCCTGTTGAAATTATTGTCGTGTATAAAGATCTCAATGGCCTCTCTCGTTAGTCTCGGAGAGAAACGCTACGATTGCTGACTTTCGTGTTTGTCTCAGCCTGCAACTCCTCTTGTGTCCTGTAATCCTCGTGTTGACTTGCGTTTTGTGGTGCCGTCCTTCCTTTTCTATCTCCATAGTGAAATGAATTTTCGAGTTGATTGAGTTGGGGCTTAAGAGGAAGTTTTAAAGTTCTCCCTCGCCATGGCGCCAAATAACAAAAGTGTCGTCCACGTTTCGGAACCAGCACTTTTATTTTCCCTCGCCAAAGCCTTGGCCTTGAAAATTTCCAACAAAATAGTTGGCTATTACTGGACTAAGAGGGCTGTCCATAGCTACAGTATCAGTTTGTTTGTAAAAATCTTCTTTCCGTTGAAAATATGTAGTGGTTAGGCAGTGTTGAAACAAATTGGCAATAGCCTGTGAAAATTCCTGGTTAATATATTCCATGGCTTGCTTAACGACTTCCATCGTAAAGAACGAACGAATATCAAAGCTAATGAAAATTCTCTCCTGGACAAAGAGTCAAAGAATGCCGTTTTTCGAGGAAATGAGAGAAGTTCGGTTTAAAAGTGTCAGTAATTCCTATATTAGGTAGCAGAGCACGATCTCTCCGAAGATCACTACATTCTTTTCAACGACGTGGATATCTTATATCGATCGCTTTGTTTCTATCCAAGACTAATGAGACAGGCTATTGAAATCTTTAAACACGACAACAACTTCAATCGGAAGGAGGAAATTACGTTTCTAAATGCAGACTGGAAGCGAGTTCTACGACATACTTCAAGTGCTCCGAAACCCCGCGCTACCACTACCCCCACTCCAGTCCCTCCACTGCAGCTCGACGGTGGGGGAATAAATACCACAGAGCTCACCACAGTCGAATCAGTCAACGTCGGGAAGCACGGGAGTTTACTTCGCCCATTGCCTCATATTTCTTAGTAGTGTATCAAGTTAAAGTAAAAGTTTTCCTTTCCCTTCACTAACCAACCCTTCAGTAACCAACACTTCCATTCTATTTAGTGCCCTTAACGCCTAATGAGGCAACGTTTGAAATTTTTATACCTGAGATTCTGCTTTAGTCTGGCAAAGAATTTTTCGTTTAAATAACGTTATTCAAATATTCATTCTAGTCATTCTACCCATTTAAAAAACTCCTAAAGTCAAACAGTTTCATGCATTTTCTACACTTCGTTAAAACTGAAAAAAGTCTATACTTGTATGACGCTTTTTTAACATTTATTGTTTTTTTTTTCGTTAGTGAATCAGAAAAGCCAACTTTTATTTAACCTTTTTCATATTAAACATTTTTTTCTTCAGTAACTCACACCACATCTCCTTTGAGTGTCAATACATCATGCGGCAGCGTTAATATGATGCCACTAACGTCCCCTCAAATGACATTTTGTATATCAGAGATTTTGCTTCAGTTACTTTAAACATGCGCCTAAAGAATATTTTCAACAATCATCATTTCATTTTAACAAACAGTAAAAACATATATTCCAATGCATTTAGCACAGCAAAGCGACTCTTTCTTGAAAGGAAAAACAAGAGAAAATATTCTTATAACGTTTTTCTAACATTCGTTTTTCTGTTTTTTCGTTAATGAATCAGGAAAACAAACTTACTTTAACCTTTTTCATGTTAAAAGTTTTTTAATTTCCAATACCTCAAACTGCATTTCTCTTTAGTGTCATTGCGTAATGCAACGTTAATATAATGTCGTAAACATATTCCTAAATGATATTTTTTCATGGTTGCCGATACCATTCATTTTTAAATAACAAATAAAAGAAATCAACACTTTACAAGGGTCAAAAGTAGATTTTAAATGTAATGTAATGTAAAATATGCACGTTAAGGTGACGTTTTCCTAATATCCACTTACCTCCTTTTGAACAAGAAATGAGTTTATTCACATTATAATTGAAGGCTTCGTTTTTCCTTTACCTGCAAAATAAAATTACATTCGTCAATAGCGTCATTGTGTAAACCGGCAACGTTAATAAAACATCACTTTTTTAAATGTCTTTTCCCATACTTAAATATTTATGTCAATTATTCACAGAGGTATTCAAGTTATGTTGGTGTACAACAACAAAAGAAAACGTTATACTGATTGTGATAATTATACTACATATATCGACACAGCACTATAGACTCTAATGTTATTATAACGTAATAAATCTTTCCAAATTAGGTGTATATATATTACATTGCACTTCATATCATTAGGGAAGTAAAATCACAGTGAAAAAGTTTAAAAGTAAAGCAGCTTCGGATGTATAAATAAAAACATTTTTTGGATGATGTTTTACTAACACTCACTTATTTATTATAACATGAGAGAAACCTTTAAACCAACTCGATTAAACCCCTAAATTCTTAGCTCCTATCAAAAGGGTCTTTCCACGACTCAAAGTGAAATAAAACTGCATTTTATAATTAGCGTAAATGTGTAATGGAGCGACATCAATATAACGTTATAAAAGTCCTTCTAAATGACATTATCGTCTGAAATAATTTCTCAGGCAACTACGATTATGTAATAGACAAAAAAAAATGTTTTGAAATACATACCGAATAAAAAATAATTTAAAACTCAACTTTTAGCCAGTTTTATGTGAATTTTCAGTTCATTTTGAGCTTCAGCTCTGAAAGGCCCAAATCGATCCATGCAGCGTTTTGTTTGATCATATTTCACGTCGGACCATTTTAACTTGATTTACTTGAATTTACTTTTTTTTTATTGATGGACCGAGAGATTAATGCAATTTTTGATGTTGCGGGGGTCCATTTACACTTTTGGTATAACCGGTTATTACCGCTCCACCGACATTGATGTATAATTTTTCATGTAAAAATGCTAAACAGAAAACTAATCGAAAGCCCCTCCCCCCTAATAGAAGTCCCATTAGTTAGCAAAGGGCTTTAGACTTGTGTGGCAAAGCGTAATCCACAAATTACATCTCGAAGGGCGGCAACAGTGACCCGATTCAAGTTTAAATATTAAAATGCAATTTTCTTGGAAGCGTGGCCCGAAATTTGCATAACGAGAATTTAAAATTATAGTTCCGAAATTTCTCTATTTAGCCGAGAATATACAAGGACATTTTGTGTACAAATTTGAGGCCGAATTGTGGTTATCTATTTTTTATATGGGAAAATTAGTAATTAACTTTCAACCATTAATAGCGACTTCTTTCCTAAAGATGGATAAAGAAAGGCTTAGTGACTCTTTTCTGATCCACTCAATGCAACCAAAATTTGTCGATGTTCTGAGTTTATCGTCTGATATCTTCCCTTACGTAATCCACAATATTTATTCTGAGTATTGGTAGCAGCTTTCCATAATCCATTTTCTGAAATTCCCATACTTTTGATCCTCTTCTAGAATAAATTAACTAGCTTGTTTATTGTTGTTATTACCTGATAAAAACCATTAACTGTCGATTTACTTAATTTCAAACTTCACTTTTGTGCACTATGACTCTTGCAAGAAACTATTAAATGAAGGAAAGGCATATTATGTCAATATATTTCTCTTGAATCTCTCGAGAATTTCCAGGAAATGAACCACCGCTAAACTCTCGCGCTAGTGAAAATATGAACTTTTAAAAGGGGCTAAAATCAATAAATCGGAGTTTCTTCAAGAATCGAGGGAAAACGTTTAGTAGCTTACTCAATATTCATTCTACAAGTGACCCAATTTGAAAGAGTAAGGCTATTATTTTGATTTTGATTTAGTCAATTAAGTTAAAAACTTGGTTAGTTTTTAACTTAATTGACTTGACAAAAATTTGATTAGTTTTTAACTTAATTGTCCGTAACATTATCCACACACATGTTGGAGAAAATCAATAAATAAATATTTAGTTGGGTAAAATCAGTTTTTTCTTTACACCACAGTTATACATACTTTCTAGGTATCTGAATTTATAATTCAAAATCAAAGTTTCATTTCAATAAATCAAATTTCAAAATTCAATAAATCAAAGTTTTTTCAAAATTCGAATGAAGATGAATTGGGATGAATATTTGATTCCGCCAGCTCAATTATAGTTTCACTCAATAAACTAACAACTTTATTATATGCAAGTATTTGATGGGGGTTATAGGACCAAATAACTACTTTACAATTCTGATCTAGTTGTTAGCCTTTTGACCTATATTGAGGTCCACTATAAAGTTTTTCCAGTTAGGATTGAAAAACGTTCTTTTTAGCGGTATCCACACATACATTAGATGAAAGCTTCCAATGAAGGATATATAGAATATTCATGATTCAATCGTAATTGCCTCTGTTTGGCCAGCTAAATTGGACATTCTATTGTTAGTCTAGTTAGATATTGATATTTGTGCTCAAAAGTGCTTAAATATGCAGTAACTAACATTATCTTAATATTTATTAATAAATCATAGTGCAATTCAATTATGATTCAATGATCAATATGAATTGTTGAGAGTTTGAACGTTGAGCAGAATTTAATAGAATGCAAATCACTAAATATTGAGACAAGTGAAAATTTTTCTAATATTTACATCAATAAATCAACATGCATATCCAGTTAAGGCAACCAGTCCGACTAAATTTCAATAAATCTGACTCATTCAATAAATCAACATTTACGCATACCCAGGTAAACCAATCAGTCGAACTGATTGATAAGATCTGCTAGTTTAAATCAATAATAAGTGTGATGTGTAATAGTAAAATTTAATAAAACAAAATTTCTTCAAGATTTGGGTTATGACGTACTGCGATGACATTTTCAAGCCGCCATATCCAAGATCAATAAATCATAATTTGTAAATTAATTATGAACAAATAAGCGATCAGAATTACAAGTCAATAAACATTTGTTTTCCATGTTGAGTATTCAATAGAATAGTAATATATTGATAGAATTGACAAGTAAAAATGTTTCTAATAGTGACGTCAATAAAACAATGTTTATGCATACCCAGTTAAACCACCAGTCGGAATGAATTTCAATAAACCTAGATAATTCAATAAATAAAGTTCTGCTAATTTAAATCAATAATAACTGTGATGTACAGGACCAAATTCAGTAAGTCAAAGTTTCTTTAAGATTCAAAGTCAAACGAACTGAGGTGATATTTTGAGACCAAATCAAAAATCAATAAATCGAACTTTGTGCAGTAATTATGAACAAACGAACGATCAGAATTATACGGTATACACCCATTTTCGATGTTGAGAGTTTGAATGTTGAGCGCAATTCAATAGAATGTAAATCTATGAATCTATCAATTAACTATTGAACATTTTTTCAATATTGATATCAATAATACAGTCCGACTGAATTTCAATAAATCAAGTTCCGCTAATTTGTATCAATAATAAGTGCGACTTACGAAAATAAAATTCAATAAATAAAGTTTCAACTTAAGACGGACTGGGATGATGTTGTGAAGCCGCTAGATCAAAGATAAATAAATCATACTTTGTACATTAATTATGAACAAATAAACGAACAGAATTATAAGTAAATAAACTTATACTACTTTCCATGTTGACAGTTTTAATGTTGAGCGGAATTTAATAGAATGTAAGACGCTAAATAATGAATCGACAAGTGCAGATTTTTTCAATAATGACGTCAATAAAACAACGTTCACGCATACCCAGTTAAATTAACCAAACCGACTGAATTTCAATAAATCAAGTTCAGAAAATGTATATCAATAATAAGTGTGATGTGCAAAAGTAAAATTTAATAAATCCAAATTCCTTCAAGATTCGATTTGAGACGGACTATGATGATGTTGTGAAACCGCCAGATCAAAGAATCATAAATCAATAATAAGTGTGATGTGCAAGATCAGAATTCAATAAATCAAAGCTTATTGAAATTATGTTGAACTGGGGTGATTTTTTGAGGACAGATCAAAGATCAATAAATCGTACTTCGTACAACACTCATTTCCTATATTGACAGTTTGAAAATTGAGTGGAATTGTATAGAATGTAAGTCGCTAAATATTGAATAGACAAGTGATGATTTTTCCAATGTTGACATCAATAACTCAACGTTTCTGCATACCCAGTTAAACCAATCAGTTCAACTATATTGCAATAAATCTGACTCATTAAATAAATGAAATTTTGCTGATGTAAATCAATATTAAGTATTATGAGCAAGAGCAAAATTCACTAATTCAAAGTTTCTTCAATAGTCGAATTAAGACGCATTGGGGTGATATTTTGAGGAAAATCAATGATCAATACATCATATTTTATACATTGATTACCAGCAAATAAACGAACGGTATTATAAATTTGACTGTTGAGCAGAATTCAACAGAATGTAAGTCGCTAAATATTGAAATGACAAATAAAGAATTTTTTCAATATTGTCATCAATAAATCAATGTTTATGCATACCCAGTTTAACCAAGAAGTCCAACTTAATTTCAATAAATCTGACTCATAGGAAAAATATCAATAAATCAAGGTTTATTCATACCCAGTTGAACCAACCAGTTAGACTGAATTTCAGTAAATCAAGTTATGCTAATTTAAAACAATAATAAGTGTGATGTGCAAAAGTAAAATTCATTAAATCAAAATTTCTTCAAGGTTCGAGTTGAGACGGACTGGAATGATGTTGTGAAGTCGCTAGATCAAAGATCAATAAATCATGTTTAGTACATTAATTATGAACAAATAAACGAACAGAATTATAAGTAAATAAACTTATACTACTTTCCATGTTGACAGTTTGAATGTTGAGCGGAATTTAATAGAATGTAAGACGCTAAATATTGAATCGACAAGTGCAGATTTTTTCAATAATGACGTCAATAAAACAACGTTCACGCATACCCAGTTAAATCAACCAAACCGACTGAATTTCAATAAATCAAGTTCAGAAAATTTATATCAATAATAAGTGTGATGTGCAAAAGTAAAATTTAATAAATCCAAATTCCTTCAAGTTTCGATTTGAGACGGACTATGATGATGTTGTGAAACCGCCAGATCAAAGAATCATAAATCAATAATAAGTGTGATGTGCAAGATCAGAATTCAATAAATCAAAGCTTATTGAAATTATGTTGAACTGGGGTGATTTTTTGAGGACAGATCAAAGATCAATAAATCGTACTTCGTACAACACTCATTTCCTATATTGACAGTTTGAAAATTGAGTGGAATTGTATAGAATGTAAGTCGCTAAATATTGAATAGACAAGTGATGATTTTTCCAATGTTGACATCAATAACTCAACGTTTCTGCATACCCAGTTAAACCAATCAGTTCAACTATATTGCAATAAATCTGACTCATTAAATAAATGAAATTTTGCTGATGTAAATCAATATTAAGTATTATGAGCAAGAGCAAAATTCACTAATTCAAAGTTTCTTCAATAGTCGAATTAAGACGCATTGGGGTGATATTTTGAGGAAAATCAATGATCAATACATCATATTTTATACATTGATTACCAGCAAATAAACGAACGGTATTATAAATTTGACTGTTGAGCAGAATTCAACAGAATGTAAGTCGCTAAATATTGAAATGACAAATAAAGAATTTTTTCAATATTGTCATCAATAAATCAATGTTTATGCATACCCAGTTTAACCAAGAAGTCCAACTTAATTTCAATAAATCTGACTCATAGGAAAAATATCAATAAATCAAGGTTTATTCATACCCAGTTGAACCAACCAGTTAGACTGAATTTCAGTAAATCAAGTTACGCTAATTTAAAGCAATAATAAGTGTGATGTGCAAAAGTAAAATTCATTAAATCAAAATTTCTTCATGATTCGAGTTGAGACGGACTGGAATGATGTTGTGAAGTCGCTAGATCAAAGATCAATAAATCATGTTTAGTACATTAATTATGAACAAATAAACGAACAGAATTATAAGTAAATATACTTATACTATTTTACATGTTGACAGTTTGATTGTTGAGCGGAATTTAAAAGAATGTAAGACGCTAAATATTGAATCGACAAGTGCAGATTTTTGCAATAATAACTTCAATAAAACAACGTTCACGCATACCCAGTTAAACCAACCAGACCGACTGAATTTCAGTAAATCAAATTCAAAAAATGTATATCAATAATAAGTGTGATGTGCAAAAGTAAAATTCAATAAATCCAAATTATCTCAAGAGTCGATTTGAGATGGACTATGATAATGTTGTGAGGCCGCCAGAGCAAAGAATCATAAATCAATAATTAGTGTGATGTGCAAGATCAGAATACAATAAATAAAAGTTTATTGAAATTCAGTTGAACTGGGGTGATATTTTGAGAACAGATCAAATATCAATAAATCGTACTTTGTACACTAATTATGAACAAATAAACGAACAGAATTATAAGTTATTAAACATAATAAATCGTACTTTGTACACTAATAATTATGGACAAACAAAAGAACATAATAATAAGGTATTAAGCACCCATTTTTTATGCAGAGTATTTGAATATTGGACGGAATTCACTAGAAGGTAAGTCTGTAAATATTGAAAAATTAACGTTTATGCATGCCCAGTTAAACCATCCAGACCCACTGAATTTCAATAAATCAAGTTCTGCTTATTTCTATCAATAATAAGCGTGATGTGCAAAAGTAAAATTCAATAAATCAAAATGTCTTCAAGATTCGAGTTAAGACGGACTGGGATGATATTTTGAAGCCGTCAGATCAAAGATCAATAAATCATACTTTGTACATTAATTATGAACAAACAAGCGAACAGAATGATAAGTTATTAAACACCCATTTCCTATGTTGACAGTTTGAAAGTTGAGTGGAATTGAATAGAATGTAAGTCGCTAAATCTTGAATAAAAAAGTGATAATTTTTCCAATATTGATATCAATAACTCAACGTTTCTGAATAACTAATTAAACCAATCAGTTCAACTAAATTGCTGTAAATGTGGCTCATTAAGTAAATTAAGTTCTGCTAATTTAAATCAATATTAAATATGAGTGCAAGAGCAAAATTCAATAATTCAAAGTTTCTTCAAGGTTCGAATTAGACGCATTGTGGTGATATTTTGAGGCCGATTCAAAGAACAATACATCATGCTCTTTACGTTGATTGTGAACAAGTAAACGAACCGAATTATAAGGTACCAGAAACTCATTTCCTATATTGAGTGTTGAGCAGAATTCACTAGAATGTAAGTCGCTAAATATTGAATCGACAAGTGAAGAATTTTTCAATATTGACATTAATAAATCAACCCATTTTTTATATACCCATTTTAACCACCGAGTCCCAGTGAATTTTAATAAATCTGACTCCTTTACTAAATCAAGATTTATTCATATCCAGTTGATCCAACCAGTTAGACTGTATTTCAGTAAATCAAGTTCTGCTAATTTAAAACAATAATAAGTGTGATGTGCAAAAGTAAAATTCAATACATCAAAATTTCTTCAAGATTTGAGTTGAGACGGACTGGAATGATGTTGTGAAGCGGCGAGCTCAAAGATCAATAAATCATATTTAGAACATTAATTATGAAGAAATAAACGAACAGAATTATAAGTTAATAGACATCTATTTTCCATGTTGACAGTTTGAATGTCACCCGGAATTGAGTAGAATGTAAGACGCTAAATACTGAATGGATAAGTGAAGATTTTTCCAATAATGACGTCAAAAAGTCAACGTTCAAGCATACCCACTTAAACCAACCATTCCTACTGAATTTCAATAAATCTGGCAAATTTACTGAATCAAGTTCTGCTAATTCAAATCAATAATAAGTGTAAAGTGCAAGATCAAAAATCAATAAATCAAAGTTTATTCAAGATTCAAATTCAGAGGAACTGGGGTGATATTTTGCGGACAGATCAAAGATCAATAAATCGTACTTTATACACTAATTATGAACAAACAAACGAACAGTATTATAAGGTATTAAACAGCCATTTTCTATGTTGACAGTTTGAATGTTGAGCGGAATTTAATAGAATGTAACTCGCTAAATATTAATCCGACAAGTGAATATTTTTCCAACAGTGACGTCAATAAATCAACATTTACGCACCCTCAGTTAAACCAACCAGTTCGACTGCATTTCAATAAATCTGGCTCACTTAGTAAGTTCTGCTAATTTACGTCAATAATAATAAGTGTACTGTGCAAGAGCAAAATTCAATAAACCAAAGTTTCTTGAAGGTTCAAATTAAGACGGGCTGAGCTGATATTTCGAGGCTAGATCAAAAATCAATGAATTATACTTTGTACATTAATTATGAACAAATAAACGAGCAGATTTATAAGGTATTAAACACTCATTTTCTGTGCTAAATGTTTGAATGTTGAGCGGAATTTCAGAGAATGAAAGTCGTTAAGTATTGTATCGACCAGTGAAGACTTTTCCAATATTAACATCAATAAATAAACGTTTTATGATTTTTTATAAATCTGGTTTATTCAAAGAATAAAGTTTAAAGTAGTTTTTTCACTCAAACTATCTATATATTTATCAATAAATCAAAAACTGTACTCTAAATATGAAGAAATAAGCATGGAAAATTATAATTTATTAACAAGTAAACACCCATTTACTATGTTGACAGTTTGAATGTTGAGCGAAATTGAATATAAGTCGCTAAATATTGAATCAACAAGTGAAGATTTTTCCGACACTGACATCAATAAATCAACGTTTTGCATAATTAGTTAATATTGACCATTAGATGCAACGTTTATGCATACCCAAGTAACCAACGAGTCAGACCGAATTTCAATAAATCCGACTCAATCAATAAGTCAAGTTCTGCTAATTTAAATCTATAATAAGTTTGATGTGCACGAGCAAAATTCAATAAATCAAAGTTTCTTCAAGATTCGAATTCAGACGGACCGGGGTGACATTTTGAGGCTAAATCAAAGATTAATAAATCGTGCTTTGTGCATGAAGTATGAACAAATAAACGGACAGATGTGCAAGTTAATAAATACCCATTTTGACCCATTTATTGTATCGACAAGTGAAGATTTTCCCAATATAGACGTCAACGTTTCTGCATACCCAGTTAAGCCAAACAGTGTACTGTGCAAGAGCAAAATTCAATAAACCAAAGTTTCTTGAAGGTTCAAATTAAGACGGGCTGAGCTGATATTTTGAGGCCAGATCAAAGATCAATAAATCATAACTTGTACACTAATTATGAACAATCAAACGAACAGAATTACAGTTTATTAAACACTCTTTTTCTATGTCGAAATTAAATAAATTGTAAGTCGATAAATATTGAATAGAAAAGGGAAACTATTTCCAATATTGACATCAATAAATCAACGTTCCTGCATACATACATTAAACAAAAATTTTCAACGAAGAATGTTTTTAATATTATTGTTCACCTTCCTTTCGATGATCAAACTCAATAATTTGATCAATGTCTTAGGGCAAAGGCAAGAGTCTTAGGGCAACAAGAGTCTTAGGGCAAACAAGAGTCTTAGGGCAAAAGCAATTCGCATATCTATACTGGTTAATAATTCGAGCTTTCAAATTAATTAATTAACCCAATTTTAAATAAAAAATCGGGCATTTGTATGTGAATCATTTAAATACTGAGCGTAAAATTCAATAAATCACATTTCTGTTTACCCAAATTATTTGGACATTCAGTTGTTGCCCTCGGTAATTTCCGTATATAATATTCAATAAATCAAGGATAATTTTATTGCCTGATTATTTCATCGGCGATAGAGGGAATTTGTAAGCGAGAAATTTAATAAATGATATTTGTGTTTAGTCAGTTAAATTGGACATTCTATTGTATTACTCGTTAAATTTAGATATTTGGCAAATATCTTCAATATTATAATCACTCAAATTATCTATATACTTATCAATCAATCATATTTTGTACTTTAAATATTAACACATGAATGTACAGAATAATAATTCATTAAACACCTACTTTCAATGTTGTCAGTTTGAATGTTAAACGAAATTGATGAAATTTTAAGTAGCTAAATATTGAGTCGACAAGTAAAGTTTTTCAATATTGACGTCAAAAAATCATCGTCAAGAATTGGGGTGAGATGTTGTACTTGCCGGATCAAAGATTAATAAATCATAGTTTCATTGACTAATTCATTGATGAACGGATTTGAACAGATTGTCAGTCGCTAAATATTGAATCGACAAGTGAAGAGTTTTCCAATATGGATATAAATAAATCATCAAATGAAGATTAATTGGGGTTATATTTTGTGGCCGCCCAATCAAATATCAATAAACCATAGTTTTGTCTACTTTTTTGTCTTTATGCTACTTTTAGTACGCTAAATCAAACATCAATAAATTATAGTTTTGTATACTGTTTTAATGAAGAACGGATTTAAATAGATTTTAAGCCGCTAAATAATCAACAAGTGAAGTTTTCCAATATTGACATCAATAAATTATCGAACGAAGATAAATTGAGATGATATTTTGTGGCCGCCAAATCAAATATCAATAAATCATAGTTTTTTCTACTGTTTTAATGAGGAATGGATTTGAATAGATTGAAAGTCGCTAAATACTAAAACGAGTGGTAAAAAGTTTTTCAATATTGACAACAATAAATTATCCAATAAAAATAAATTGAGGTGATATTTTGTGGCCACCAAATCAAATATCAATAAATCATAGTTTTGTCTACTAATTTAATAATGAATGGATTTGAATAGATTGTAAATCGCTAAATACTAAGTCCAGGGGTAAAGAGGTTTTCAATATTGACATCAATAAATTATCGAATGAAGATAAATTGAGGTGATATTTTGTGGCCGCCCAATGAAATATCAATAAATCATAGTTTTGTCTACTCTTTTGTCTTTATGCTACTTTTAGTACGCTAAATCAAACATCAATAAATTATAGTGTTGTATACTGTTTTAATGCAGAACGGATTTGAATAGATTTTAAGTCGCTAAATAATCGACAAGTGAAGATTTCCAATATTGACATCAATAAATTATCGAACGAAGAAAAATTGAGGTGATATTTTGTGGCCGCCAAATCAAATATCAATAAATCATAGTTTTTGCTACTGTTTTAATGAGGAATGGATTTGAATAGATTGAAAGTCGCTAAATACTAAAACGAGTGGTAAAGAGTTTTTCAATATTGACAACAATAAATTATCCAATAAAAATAAATTGAGGTGATATTTTGTGGCCACCAAATCAAATATCAATAAATCAAAGTTTTGTCTACTAATTTAATAATGAATGGATTTGAATAGATTGTAAATCGCTAAATACTAAGTCCAGGGGTAAAGAGGTTTTCAATATTGACATCAATAAATTATCGAATGAAGATAAATTGAGGTGATATTTTGTGGCCACCAAATAAAATATCAATAAATCATAGTTTTTTCTACTATTTTCATAACTGGATTTGAATAGGTAGTAAATCGCGAAATACTAAATCGAGTGGTAAAGAGTTTTTCAATATTGACATCAATAAATCATCGAACGAAAATGAGTTGAGATGAGAATTTACCAATTAACTTATTTTCAATCATAATTCGGACGTTTTTGATGTTGAATGGCTTAAAGAATGAACCGACAAGTGAGGTAATTTCCGTATACCATATTCAATAAATTAAAGCTTTTTGTGAAACGTTTGATTATTGCATCAGGAAATGAGTGAATTTTTAAGCGTAGAAATCAATAAATTGTATTTCTGTTTAGCCAGCTAGATTGGATTCACTCGTTAATTTAAGATATTTGGCAAAGTCTTGAAATTTGCAATCACCAAATTATCTATATATTAAACATAAAAAATAATAAAGGTACAGAATGATAAATTATTAACAACCCAGTTTCTATGTTGATAAGTAAAAATTTTTCCACTAACGGTATCAATTAATCAATGTGCCTGCATACCCAGTTACATCAACTAGTCCGACTGAATTTCAGTAAATCTGGCTGATTCAATAAATCAATGTTAAAGCTTTGTTAATCAATGTTAAATTTTTTTAACTAAATTAGCTACTGATCCAGGGATCTGAGACTTAAGGAAACTTAGAGTAAACAAGTAATCGGGTTTGTGAATTTTATTTGTTATTTTTCGAACCTAATTTATATCAATAAAATCAATATCAATAATATACAAAATCAATAATGATTAAAAATAATCAATAATAAGGGTGATTTGCAAGAGCAAAATTCAATAAATCAGAGTTTCTTTAAGATTCGAATTAAGACGGACTGAGGAGATATTTTGAAGCCACCATATCAAAGATCCATAAATCATACTTTGTACATTGATTATGAACAAATAAACTATATTTGTAAGTTAATTAACACACATTTTCTACGTTGAGTTTTTTTTGAGTGTTGAGCGGAATTGAATAGAACGTAAATTGCTAAGCCTTGAATCAACCAGTGAAAAGTTTCTTTCCAAATTTCAAGAATTCTAAATAAATCAATAAATCGTGATTTTAACTAAACTACATAACGCACTTTTCAATATACATTCGGATTTTTTTTTGTAATGAATCGCTTAAAGATTGAACCAACAAGTGAGATAATTTTCGTATACCATATACGATTAATCAAAGTTTTCTTAAAGCCATTGATTATTGCATCAGCGATAGAGGGGATTTGTGAGCGTGATCTTTGTTAATTCCCAAAAATTATTGGGGGTAATACCACGAGGGCTTTAAAATTAGCGATAATTTATCACTATTCAGTTTTTCAGTTTTTGGCTCCCAACTTGGGGCCAAGAGGAGGCTGTTGGCTTTATCTACCCAAAAAGATAAATTTTTTGCATTTTTTTAAATTTTTTTGCCTTTTTTGTTAATAAGTTTCCCTTATGAGTGTGATTGATTCTCCAATCCATTGCACCTAGGGACTATTCCCATAATCCAGCTCCTAGTTGAGCGAAAAAAAAACCTTTAAATATTCATTAATTTACCATAAATTCGCTGATAATCAACTAACTATGGCCCAAATGAATCCTGTTCCACTGTCTGTATGCCCTAAAGCATTCGGGGCACCGCTTAATAGAGAGTAATGCCTTCATTCTTGTTGCCTCCACCGCAGCGAATGCAATCAGATCTCTTATCTCAGCCGTTTATCTTCCGAGCTACAAAAAAGAGCCGAACAAAAACTCAGGACCATTTAGAAGACAAATTTTGGACGATGTGGGTTTATTACGACCGCATATAAAATTACTTATTAAAATACTCCCTAGGGTATTTATTGTGTAAATAAGTAGGTCGGCGGGATAGGGTTTTGCTTTTTTACCTCGCCCGGAGGGCTTTCTTCTACCATCTGTAAGCCGTCAACAATAAAATGCAAGAAGAAAATTAGAGAGACGCGGATGGGCACGTATCTACTTTACCTGCTAATCAAAAGCGACTCTAAACACGTCTACAACATCGTGGATGCCCATTAGATAACATCTTAACAAGATAAGCGATAAAAATCCGTAAATTCGATACGGGTGTTCTCGCCCACTCGAACATGAAGAGGAAAATGGCCAAAAGAAAAGCTCGATCACGGCAAAAACGACTTGGTCATTATTACGGCACCGTAAAGCTCATTTTGAGTTTATTTCGTTTTATTATGTCGTGTGGGACTTGATTGAAATCCTTCACTGAGTGAGACAAGGGGTGGCCGGGGTACAGGACCGCATCTAGAACAACTTCTGAGAGCGTGGGTAACTGCGTGAGAACGGTTAGAAGACTGGCTGGAATCAATTAAAACTATTAGATTTCATGTGTATTTTTTGGTGCCCAAGGTGGGTCCAAAATTGTGCAGTAACCGTTACACTCATTAAAAGTTGCAGTTTTGCTTAAATTTGGTTCATTTTATTAACCTATATCTTAAATTTAGCTGCTCTCTGCGAGAAAGAAACAATGAGTTTCTTGGCGCCCAAAGTGGGGTCTCGTTTCTCTATAACGTCCGGACATGACAAACAGGTAGAAAGAAGAACAAAACAGACAGCTGGGAGATGAAAACGATAACGGAAAAAATAAAAGAAATGTAGTGGAATTTTCTTCAAGATATTGTTAAAAATGGCAGAGTAAGAAAAGATATAGAAAGAAGTTGTCCGCTAGGATCAAATTTGGGCCCAACGCTATGGCTTATTTGTGTAAAGAAAATGGTCTGAAAGTATGAGATATATAGAACAGAAAGAGAGAGAGTGAGTGCACATAAGACAGGGAGTGCTAACGACCAAGTGGTGATTGTAGCAGGAAAGTCTGTACGCGAGATCGAGAGTTAATGAAATAGAGGGTGGAGTAGGTGTGTTGAATGGGAGAGAGCTGCAGGGATGAGATGCAACATGAAAAAATCTAAATGTATGTTCGTAGATAAAGGGGGGAAATAGGACCACCAGTTCTTCAACGAACAGGTTAGGGAAGGTTAGAGATCGTTGCATTCTGCAGAGGGACTAAAATTACCAACGCCTACTTGATGTCGGTAATAAGTGAATAGCTTATAGAGGCAGTGATAGCATAGTAAGAACGCAGTTAGACGCAGTGCAAAGGTCATTCCTGCTGCTGATGTGCAGAGTATGTAGCACAACTTTTGCTTACCCAATTGAAATGGTATTGAGAGAGAGCGAGAAAGAGAGATAGAGAGAAGGGGGGGGGCCAATAAAACAGCAGGTGAGCATACAGTGATATAACATATTCTGGAAGAGTTGGGGGTAAGTATAAGAAGAGCTCACCATATGGTAAGCAAGAGAGCGGAACGAAGATGAAGGGATGGAGCCAATACTAAAGCTGTGGGATAGTGTCAACTACAAAACGTTAAGGGGGAGGGAGACTATTGATGAAAACTGGCACTACAACTAGGATGTAAGTCCGAATTGATCCGAATTGACCTGAGATTCAAGACCACCAGGAGCATGGAAACTTTGGCGGATATCTTGTTCATTTTAAAAGAAAAATTGGCAAGAGGGAGACATAATATGTGAGTGTGGAAGGGGGATAAAACAACTTCTGCATATCAGGGAGGAGTGTAACTTGAAGAGGCGGGTGAAGGCAAAAAAAAAACACTTCAGTAGCAAAAGGGGAATAGGAATATGTAAAGTTACAAACAAATGTAAGCTATTTGTATATAACATATAACACCAATTTGTCTATCAACCTATCTGCATACCGGTTTCAGGGTTTAGCCCTCATTAGTACAGCTCTGGATGGTCGACATATTGGAAATCGATTTGGTAGTGTTTTGCTCTTTTTTATCGGAATGAGGCGATTTCAATTCCTGGTAGACATAATACACATATTAAGAGTGAAATTAGTCCCAAAAGTCGACTTTTTCCTAATTGTCTCCAAAGTATGTTCTAAAAGGGTCCAAAAATCAACCTGCGAAAGGGTCTGTCTCCGAAACTATTGAACTTGCAGGACTTCAATCGCTCTGCTCGATCTAAAGTTACAGGCGGTCAAATTTGAAAATTAAGGAAAAAATATGGAATATTTTTTTGCTGTTTTTGATCGGAATGATGCGATTTCAGTCCCTTGAGGAACAAAAAATATAAGAAGATTGAAATTAGGCCCACAAGTGAAGTTTTCAAGCCTTCAAAGCATGTTCTAAAAGTGCCTAAAAGTCCATTTCGAACTTTTGTGCCCACTTCTGAGATTTTGGTGACAGCTTTAAAGAAGAAATGGTGATGTTTTGAAAATATTCATAACCTCTTTGGGTTCTTTTGGAATTTCTTTTACAGTCACTGCAGCCTTTGGTAACTTACCCTCTTCCTCAACGGTAACAACTTCAGTTTTTTCTTATTTCCTTGATGGAGGTTTTTTACTGTTTTTTTCTTTGGAACCCATTTCTCTAGAACTATGGTCTTCTATAGTCCTTAGGGTAGCTCCTCTTCTTCTTCCTCTTATTCGTTTCGGAAGCCTTAAGGCTTGTTTTACCCATCCATTTACCCCTCTTGGGATGTCGACGACCAGCTGTCCTTCCACATCTTGAGAGGCTGTCCTGGTGGTCTGCTGGATACTGGTTTTCTATTTCTGGCGATTTTTGTCAGTCTTTGGTTTTTTATCATGGATATGGGATCGTTTCAGAAGCGTCGTCTGGCACGGGTCCATCTAACCACGCCTGTAGCCCGCATTCTTCCCTAATTTTGCTACTCCTTCTTTGGTCCCAAAGTGTGTTCCCTGTGATCATTCTTAGTATTCTCATTTCGCTGGTTCGTGCCATCATTTTGGTCTCCGCTGTGTCAGCTCGTGTTTCTCGTGGTTGTTCGTAGAGCTCCCAATATTCTGGCCCCGTTATCTGGTTTTGTACACCAGTCTTGACTTCACCATATGGGATATTGTTGTACCCACATAGTTGAATTCAGAAGTCTGGGCTATTGTAGTTTGCATCTGCGTGGTTCCTTGACGATCACCATGCTTTTTGTTTTGGTGGTTGACATTTTCATATTGACCTATTCGGCCTCTTTCTTAAAAGCCTGTCAGCGCCATTGCTGCCCGTCTTCCGTGCCCGCGAATAGCATTACGTCGTTTGCGCAACATATTATCTTAAGTTATTGGTTTCCCATCTTGTATCCCTAGTCTACCTTGCTCACTTCCTCTGTTATTCTGTCCATTATGATGTTGAACAGCAGTGGGCTGACGCTGTCTCCTTGTTGTATTCCTGTGCTTTGCTCTATTTTTCTGTTGTTACTTTTGATCGTATTGTTGTAGTGTTGTTTGTGTTGATCTCTCTAACCGTCTCCGCGATGCTTGGGGGTATTCCCCTGCGGTTCAGCTCGTTTCTTACGTCATCCAGCCTTATCCTGTCAAACGCTTTCATCAAATCTATAAAGCACCGGTATGCTGCAGGTTTATACTCTATTGCCTTCTCTATAATCTGCCTGGTAACAAACACTGCGTCAATCGTCGAACGGTTCTTCCGAAAACCTTGCTGATGTTTTCTCCTTTTTTAATATATGGGTTGTGATGCTTTGTCTCCATATTTCAGGTGTTTTTTTGTCCTTCAATATTTCGTTGAATAGTTCGGCCAACTGTCGAGCCAGAGAACATTGTCTGGACCTGGAGATATACCGTTTTTCATGTGCTTCATCTCGAATATCACTTCTTCCATCGTGTATTGTTCGACATCCTCGACGTCTATGGCTTCGCCTCGGTTCAACCTCCCCCGCTCTTTGGCCCTCCGTTGTTCCTGTTCGTCCCGGTTCGTATACAGGCCCTGAAAATAGGTGGTCCATTCGGCTACTGAGATGTTATTTAATTATACTGTCTCATTTCCCTCTTAGTTGTTCTGAGCTTTTTCCATATGTGTTTTTGTGTTCCATAGAAGTCACTTCCCATTTCTCTACTGAGGTTCTCGCAATGCTCTCTCTTAATTTTTCTTATACGGTTGTTTACTCTGTTTCTTGTTTTTACATTTTTGGTTGATCAGCATTCCACCTCCAGACGCTGCTCTTGTGTCTTTTGGTTTGCCTGAGTAAATCAGAAAGTAGTCATCATATTGTTCTGTTCCCTTTCCTCTCTTTTTCCTTTCGAATATGGCACATATGTCCATTTTATGGTGCTGTAGTTCTAGTATGATTTCCTGGTTTTTTCCACTAAATGCTCTTACGTTCCCAACATACCAGCTTTATCTGCTGTTTGTGTTAATTCTGTCTCATTTTCCTTGTTCTCGCTTGTGTCGTCAACATTGAGTCCGTCCTGTTCCGAGGCAATGCTTGGGTTCTATGAGCATGGCGGTTGTTTTAGGAAGGGTAGGTTGCTAGCCTCGCCCTTCAACCCTCGTCCTTTATCCAGGCTTGGAACTGGCAGTGACACCATCTGACCTACTCAATCATCCAGTGATACCCCAGGCAGGTAGCTCTTCATTAGTATAAACTAGAGAGTTGGACTCTTCCACAATGGTTTTTCTCCTAGAAAACAATGTTATTTTCACTTCTTTTTCACCCTTCTTCATTTTAATAACTACTCTTCTCTTTGCAACCTGCTCCTTATGGATTTGTGTTCAATGACTGTTATTTCTTAACATTTAGAGCTTTAACATCCTAGGTTAGTTATTCAATTTGATACTCCGATTATTTAGATTTTTTTCAACAAAACTTTACTGAGTTGCTATTGTCTACTATAATAACTTGTGCTCGTTCTGCTTTGAGTCTTTTTTTCTTCTTTAGGATTAGTTTTCTAATTACTTGTAGCGACTGACTAATTGTGTTATTTAACCTGTGTTCGTTCTTCTTTGACGTCGTTTTTATTCTATAGGATTCGTTTTTTAATAACTACTTTTGTAGGAACATCTTCCTCAATGCAGAATACAAGCTATTGTGAGATGGGGAAGACAACGTAAGAGGCAGTGTAAGACGGATGGACGAGAACAGACTTCCGAAAACAACCCGCCCGGGTCAAGACCTGCCGGGAGGCCACCTAAAAGATGGAAAGATTGTTGGCAATTCACTTCTTAGCAAAGGATGCAGAGGCAGCTTCAGAATTAACATATCGACAGATCTCCAAGAAGTAGACGAAGAAGAAGACCTTTCTCAATAACAACGGTCTCGTGTTGCTCAGGAACATCCTCAGGAGCATATTCCAATGGCTCAGAAACCTCTTCAACTTTAACAATTTTTTGAGGCTTTTTGCTGTTTCCTCTAGAGTAACAATTTCAGTTTTTTTCTTTTTTATCGTCTTTCTTTTTTACAGTTTTTACAAATTTCTTTTTAGGTATTCATTTTTCTATTACATTTTTGGTCTATTTGCTATTTTAGTTCGTCAACAAGAAATTCAGGCAATTTAGGTATTTCTTTCTCATCCAAACAAACAACAAAATATCAAAACATTTTTTTTTCTGTTCTTTGAAGTTCTTTGTCTTCCTCTTCTAAAGCTAGTATTACACTGACAAATTCTTCGCGTAATTCTTCGTGAATAAATTCGGGAATTTTTTCTTGTGTGAAGTGTCATGTCACAACTGTCACCTTTTAGTGGCTAAAATTACATGGTTTGTTTCAAGATAAATCCTTTGAAATGTTTAAAGTTGGCAATTTTTGGTTTGTGATTTAAATTTAGTTGATTCTCATAAAATTAATCAGATTTAAATAAAAAATAATAAAAATTTAACCACAAACTCAAACTTTTACTACTACTGGTAGCGTTTTTTGGGTTTTAGCATTGTTTTTTTATGCTTTACTCTAGAACGTATTTTTCGTAATTGTACGTTTAATAATTGAGCTCTTTCTCTCTTTTCGCAGTTATTTATTTTTTTGTTTTTTCTTTTATCTGTCTTTAATATCTCTTTTTCCTTGTTGTTGTTTTTATATTTCACTCTTGGGTTCCGTTTTCTAAATTTTGTGTTTTAAAAATTTTATTGTATCTTAATTTTTTTCTCACTTTATTTTAATGTTGACGTATCAGTTTTTCCAAAAACGTTGGTTTAAGTAAATTACCACTTTTAGAACTTGTCAGGCGACTACTATTAAAAAACTTAGGCAGATTTGCTATTAGAACAGTGCTATAGAGTATGTGAGAGGGAAATATCAAATCTGAAAGGATGAAAAAATTAGAAAACTGAACTAATTATTTTAATGTTGACCTATCAGTTTTTCCGAAAAGCGCACCCAATAAGAAGCCCTCTACCAACAGCACAATAAATTCTTAACACATCTGCCATTAGCCCGAGGTAGTTTATAACTATGATTAGTTAAATATATGAAAATAAGCGAATAACTGGGACAGATTTAGTTGCCACTAATACTGATGAAGTATGCCATAATAAGCAAAAGATGCCGAAAGAATTATGGGGAGCAAATCGTCAATGGAAGTACCGGAGGATTATCGTCATTAGTCAGCAATTTTACGGTTATGAGACGTATTTCTTACTGGTAGCTCCGAATTGACGGAAAACTTCATGGAAATTAGAACATGCTCGAATTGCCGTGAATGAATTCATGTGAAGTTTTTACTATTCATTGAAGCATTTACATTAACAAGAATTTAACCTTGAAGCCACTTCATGAAGAACTTCGCGAAGAAATTGTCAGTGTAATACGAGCTTAATGTAAATGTAACTATATCGGTTTTCTTTTCTTTGTCGCCTTTTTTTTTCTTTTAAAGTTTCTCTTTATGGTTCTTTTTTATTTTTCATATTTTTCTATTAGTCTTTGTCATGTTTCCTCCAACTTTTGGTTCATTCAAATGTCTATCATTGTTCACATAACTCAGGGCTGGTACGAATTAATTCACATATAAATTGTTAGTGAATTGGTTCCAGAATTAATTCAAATGAGTCTTTTTTTTTTAAAAAAAAGTCACGAATACCTATCAAGCAATTTAATTTTGATCGAATTGGGTGAAGAAAGCTAGAAAGCTGATTTCTATCTATGTGATGAAAGAATCTTTAATTCCAATAAAACAAGGATTTTTTCGGAGCTTTTCGTTGATATAAATCAAA
Source organism: Taphrorychus bicolor (assembly GCA_951812265.1). Taxonomy (NCBI): domain Eukaryota; kingdom Metazoa; phylum Arthropoda; class Insecta; order Coleoptera; family Curculionidae; genus Taphrorychus; species Taphrorychus bicolor. The sequence continues at coordinate 19,978,105 of OX638303.1, forward strand.
CTTTCTGCTGAGTTTTCATCCTTTTGAATCAGTTTTGACACCTAAACTATAATTGATTTGCATTGAGACAATTTTGGCCCAAATCTGCGGCTCCCCAACAGGTCATTTCTGTCTGGTAAACCTAATGTAGGCTTACTGACCTGAACTAACCTGAATTAACTTCCGGTCACTCACGCTGTACGCGGAACCTCTGATGCTAAAGCCTGAGGCTGAGTACCTGGGGGGTAATAATCAGCGACGCTCAGCGACGAACGGTCAGGGAGCTGAACTGGAAAAGTCATCCTGTAAGGCAAAAACACTTGTATGGCAACTGCGCAGGGCAGTGGGCAGGAGGTGGGTTCTAAAGCCACACGTCCTGCACTGGCTCTACAGTGCGATAATGAGAACGAGGATATCCTATGGGTCCGCGGTGGACAGGGTCTGGTATGCGTTGAGGTTGGCCAGACTGCAGAGAACAGTCTCTCTAGCCAGAATGGGTCCGTTCAGAACAACATCGGGAGCAGCTCTCAATGCCTTACTGGGTTTGTCGGAGCTTCCATTCTAGAAGAAGAAGGAGGCAAAGGCTTTCTGCAGGAAGATGGATTGCTGCAACCAGTGGAAGGAACAGTAATGGGAAGCGGTCACACGCAGACCACCAGCCTTATCCACCGGGACATCCCAATTGTTTTGTTGCAGGAAGGGCGCCCTTGCGCCCTTGAGTCTAAAACAGCCATTTAGGATACCCAACAAGAGAAGAATTCAAGGAAGAGCTGCTTCGGCAACCTTTCGAGAATAATCAGGTATGGTATACAGAGGATCAAGAATGGCGGATTCGTAGTCGTCAGGAGCTGCAATATACAAATATACAAAGCCGGCCATGAAGAGGACGAGAGCTTTCTCTTGGGAAGCCACACGATGGTTTTCGAATGGCGAGACGACCAGAAGTCAAACAAGGAGCAGAACAGAATCCTGCGTACCATCTGCAGGAACAGGACGAGTTTAAAGCTCGTTCAGGACTGCAAGGATGCTCTAGAGTCACTAGCAGAAACAAAAAGGGTAATTCTGGGAGGGGTTCCAGGACATAGGGGCATTAATCCGCCAAGCGTGGTTCCCAGACGTGCTTTACTGGACCGGAGTCATATCTAGGATTAAGCAATAGGTACGTTTCTCACACTCTAAACGAGTGGGCATGGGAGAGTAGAAGAACAAACTGGACACCGTCAGAAATATGTAGACAGAGCAAGGAAATCTACCCTAACCCGGATAGATCCATGACCTCGTGGCTACTTGGGAGGTGTCGGTAGTCCCTGGGAAACCTTATAGGAATCCTCACTGGCCACTGCAGACTAAACAGACACATGCACCTCCTAGCAATGGGGGACAGTCCATTCTGCACCCACTGTGGTGTGTGCAATAGGTGGTCGCGACTGCGTCACAGGACACCGGGAGCTCACACTCTAAATGAGTGGGCATGTGACAGAAGGACAAACTGGACAACGATAGTAGAAATATGTAGACAGACCAAGGAAATCTACCCTAACCCGGATAGATCCAAGACTTCGTGGATCTCGGCTATTTGGGAAAAGTCGGCAGTGCTTGGGAGACCTTATAGGAATCCTCTCTGGCCACTGCAGACTAAACAGACACATTCCTCCATCGAGAAGAGCTTCCGACTCTGAGACGGGACGGGATGCTCTGCTTCATTAGAGGGACGGGTCGACCCGTGAAGGGAATGAGGGCCCAGGCAGATTAGGAGACTGTGAAATGGCCTTTAAGGCCTAGTCGCATGGATTCGCCCCCCCCCCCCCCCCCCAATGTCTACTACTACTACCTAGGTAACTAAAAATTAGTAAATGGAGAGTTTAAAAAAAAAGTGCCATAACTTTTAATAGGTCCCACGTTGAGCGCCAAATGTTTGCAACATTTTTCTTTTCACCAGTATCTAAGATCAGAATAATACACTTCTGCTAAAGATACAAAAACCTAAAGGTCAGGAGGAGATAAACATATGACTATCATTTTATACTCAAAAGGAAACCAAACTTTTCTTTTTAAACCCACATTGGGCGCCAAAATTCTTTACATGACTGTTTATGATAATCTGATTTAAAAGTGACGAATGCATAGTCGAACGAAAATTAATTTCAAGGAAGTAGTATATCGACCAAATATACTACAATAAACAGGGTGATTCACAACTTAATGGACATGGGGGCGCAGCACGAAGGAGTTGGTGGGGGCGTCAATTGGTAAAGGATGTGACGTATTTTATAAAAGAATAAAAGTTAGCAAAGTCACATACTATGCAAACGGCAGCTTTGGGTAGCTGGAGAGCTAGGTCATGGTTCAAAATGACATTAAAAGGGTTGAAGCTTAGTATAGTTAGATACGCTAGACCTGTTAATTGGGCGCCACTCAATTTAACTTACAGATATAGCTATAATATTAAAATTGAGAAAATTTTCATAGAAAGTAATTGATGTTCATATTGTTTAGGTGATCAAACCAAAGTAAAGCCAACATGGAATTATTAAAATTAGGCACATTTATTTATTATGGTGTTAGTTCTTACCTATGGTTAGTGCAGGTACACTTGGTTATTAGAGAGTTATTAGAAGTTTTAAATACTGTCAAGCAGTAATAAGGGACAGGCTTATTTAACTATCTGCCTTAGCGTTATTCGGTTAGAGAATCAGAGTTATTGGATTATTTGTTTGACCTGACCTCGCCGCCAGGGGAGCTTTCAGAACCACAACAATTGTTTCCTTTTCTGTGTTCTCAATAGTTCTCATCCTTAACCTAACTTCTAACAATAAATAGAGTTTAAAAAGAAAAGATATTTTAATTTTTATTCTAATCTGATGCGGTTGAACAACTTCTGGAAGCTGCTATCCTCGGAGGGCAAAATGACGATGAAATTGAATATATAATTTTGGATAATGTGTTAATAAATAGAGATGGAGTTGAAAATGAAGCAAGAATTACATTTTCCTTAGAAGAAGTGTCTGATGAAGATATCAAGCTTAGCTTTACCAAGGCTAGCTCAATTACTTGAAATACCGGAAGAGTTACTTACTGAAACTGGCAATAGAGTAAATGGTAAGTTTATTAAAAAGTCATCTTGGTGAAATTACTTTATAAGCTATAGCTAAAAGAATAACCTATACTTATTACTATTCTCTAAGTAATTTGCATAAGTTTTGAGCAAGGTGTTTATGGGTAACCCTTAAAACTAATGTCCCATATAAGGTTTGACAATATGTACCTTTTTCACAGTGATGTAAATTATTTACCAAATGGTACCATTTTTGTTTAGACGAGATAATAAGTATATAATTTTAGGAATAACTGCACTATGCATCCTTCTAAAGAGACTAGCATGTCCAAACAGACTTCGAGACTTATGTCTTATTTTTTATTTATCTGTACAGTCTCTTTCCCAAATCATTAACAAAACTATTTCAATAATTATTGAAAGACATGGACATATTTTAAATGATTTAAATAATTTGGAATGGCTAAATCAAGAAAGGATGAGATACTATGCTCACGTAAGTGTAAGTAATAAAGTAATGAAATTATAGTAAGGTATAAAAGATGCATTGCTATTATCACCATAATACGATAATTTTCTTGTAGCAACTAAATAGTTAGACAGATAATCAGCTAGAAGTCTATACTAGTACAGTATAGTCTTTTACAGTAGTTTCTAGTACAGTATAGACCTTTTCTTGATCAACAGTTAAACTTTTCTGTACATATGGAATTTATGTGCAAAAAAATTGGTAAGAAAATAGGCTTTCTTGGTAGATTGGCACAGCATTTGACTACTTGGAGTAGACTCTTAGTCTTCAAAACAATTGTACAGCCCCATTTTATTTATTGTAGCTCTCTTTTGTTAGTTTGTACTAGTGAAGAAGTAAATCGGCTTCAGTTGTTGCAAAACAGGGCAATGAGAATTGTTCTGGGTTGCAACAGATACACACCAATTCGTTTGATGTTGGAAACTTTAAACTGGACTTCAGTAAAACAGAATATTGAAATATCAAATTTGTTAATAATTTTTAAAATAAAAAATGGTTTAATGCCACAATATTTCACCCAATATGTAAAACCACGTTCAGAACAGCATCAATATGATATTCGAACTAAGGATGCACTTCATATATCGTTTGAACGGTCAGCTTTAATGAAAAAACAACTTTTTGGAGATGGATTGCGCCTTTTTAATGCTTTGCCTATGTATCTCAGAGTAATGACAAATTAACATTTGTTTTTAAAATCTTGAAGGAATTATTATGTACGTTTAAATAACATTGTCGTTCCATAAGAATGATTGTTTTGGCTACATGGTTTCTCTTGAATTGTTTTTACCATTACCATTACCAGGTACCGAATAACTTAATGTTTGCAATGTAAAGTTGTAATTGATTATTGTCTTGTATTGATTATAAAGAAATAGCACTTGCTAAATAAACATAGTATATAGTCCACTTTTTCACATATGATAATATGTCACCTATATTCTTAGTGTGTGATTGTATGTGATTTTACATTATAGATTTTGTTTAATTTTAGGCTGTTCAGGCAAAAGGAGCCGCAGTAGCAAATTGTTGGGGATTTATTGATGGAATTGCAAGGCAGATTTGCAGGCCATCAATAAATCAAGAACAGTATTATTTTGTTCACAAGCGATATCACTGTTTTTTCAATCAGTTTTATGCCCAGATGGTATGATAGCTAGCCTAAAAGGAGCCTTTCAAGGCAGAAGACATGATGCTGGGATATTCCGAGAATCAATGATGTATCATGAGTTGGAACAAAAAGCAATTTATGAAAATGAGAGATACTGCCTATATGGAGACCAAGCTTATGGAATCATGGAGCTACTGTTGACACCATATGCAGGAAGACCTGAAGATTTGCCACCACATCAGCAAGATTTTAACAGGACAATGAAAATTTTAAGAGTAGCAGTGGAATAGGGATTCCAAAAAGTAGTGTCACTATTTGCTTTTGTAGATTTTAGGAAAAATCAGAAACTCTTGCTTCAGGACTTAGACTCACTGTGTAAGGTGGCTGTTATACTTACCAACTGCCATACATGCTTGTATGGGAGTCAGACAGCTTTGTATTTTGAAACTGTTCGTCCCACATTAAATAAATATATTGGTGATATGTAAATAATTTTTTTTTGATAATAAAAACACAGTATTAAAAAAAAATTATTGTATTACAGACATTTAAAATTACCCTAATCCAAAAACTCAAAATAGCTGCCATAAAAAATACATAATATCTATATACAAAATATATTTAGTTAAAAGGCTTCATTAATTTTTTTCTTTTAAAAATTTATCAATAAGTTGTTGCTGGGATGCCAACAATTGACTTATTAATTTTTTTCTGTTTTAATTCCAAATCATTGTTTCGCTGTTTAATTTCGAGTTGTGTCATCCCTTCTTTATGCTCTAAATCTAATTTTTTTTCTTCCAGCTCTAGTTTTTTTTGTCTAACTCTAGCCTTTCCTCCATGACAGCCACTTTTCTTTTTTTCTATCTCAAGTTCTAAAATTCTTATCTTGGACTCTCTCATGTTTTTCCGTTAAATAAGCCAAGGCATTCTTTCTTATTGGTTCTTTTTTGTTCATTCTCCTTCTAGTAGGTCCTGAATTAAAACATTTAAATGCGACTTTACAAATCATACTCAAAGTCATTTTCAGCTAAACTCGACTGGTAGTTGAACCTGCCATAAGAAAAGTGTTATGGTCAGCAAGTGTTTCACAATTAAAATTATAAAATGACAGCAATGCAATGCTTATGGGTAGTTTGCACTGCTCCTGCACTAAGAGTAGAAATAAGTGAAAATTATCTTGCAGAAATGCACATTTACCACATATACATACTTGCTTGGAGGCTTACATAATGTTAAGAAGTCAGAAGGCAACAGCTAGGTACAAAAGTTCAGTATAAATATGTTCAAGTATAAATATAATTACCAGTTTTTAAACAGTTAAGAGTTAATGAATACAGTCCATTCTATCGATTGAATAACATTTTGGTCCTTCGAGCCGGATGCAGAGTTGAGCGGTGATTATCCTCAGGAATTTGATGGCAGAATTAAGTGAGTCCTATCCATTTTATCTTTCCCATCCATTTTACCTATCCTTTATATTTGGCGTTGCCACGTTTGAATTTGATTTGGTTGAATCCTTATAACCTCGTGATTAAAGTGTGAGGTGTATTATGATTATTGGGTAGGTGGGATTGTACCACAAGTATTTTTATTATTATTATTATTTGGTAAATGTACCTAAAGAATTTGTGGTATTGGTTGTGGTTATATATGGTGTATGCACAGTTCCTGGAATAAACTGTTTACAGTGTGGAGTGTATACATAATACTTAACTACAGATAAACTGCACTGTGCATCGTACAGAGTACGGTCATTTGATATACTTCCTGGTTATTGAATTTAAATTCAATGTAATATTTATATTATCAATGTGAGTTAAAAATTCTCCTGATTTGGAACACTTATAGCACTGAAGTTAAAGTTAGACTTCAGGTCTCAGGTTAAACTAAGAAATTGGTTATTATTAACGTAAAATATTAACTGAGATCAACATGAGTGAAAATGAACAGATATTAAAAATACCGAAAAGAAAACGTGGCACAATTAAAGCAAAAGTAACTGGTTTTGTGAATTATTTTAATCCTCTTTATGGGGATTTTCAATGTGATCCTTTGTCGATTACTGATGGTCAAATTGAAGAATTGAGAGTACGTATGGAAAGTTTTAAAATGCTATTAGAACAGTTTGAAATTTATCAGATTGATATTGAGAGCTTGTGTTCAGATGATGAATTGAATGAGCAGTTTCAAGAAAGGGAAACATTTATGAATACGTATTCAATTAATTTAGGCAAGGCTAGATTACTATTGACTAAGTTAAACAAGAATGTTGTTGTAGATGAAAGTAGTGTAAAGCAAACTACAATAAATAGGGAGGAAGTAGAACTCCGGTTACCACCTATCAAGCTACCAATATTCAATTCAGATATAAATAATTGGGGACACTTTTCAGTCGCTGATCCATAAGAGACAAAATTTGAGTGATATTCAAAAGTATCACTATTTAGGGGCTAGTGTTGAGGGGGATGCATTGAAAATAATTACTAGTGTTGAATTTTCGTCGGAGACATATATGGTTGCTTGGGACAATCTGTGTGCAAGGTATGATAACTCAAGGCTTTTGAAAGACAACCACATTAAATCCCTTTTCAATATTGGTCCAATCAGCAAGGAGTCTGCCAATGCTTTGCGAGATTTGTTGGATGATATAAATAAGCATTTACGGGCGTTAACTTCATTAGGTCTTCCAACGGATCAGTGGGATGCTTTGCTTATCTATATGGTGGTAATAAAACTTGATAGGTGTACAACCCAAGAATGGGAAAAACATAAGTTAGTTAAAAATTTAGCACCCACATTGACTGATTTGAGGTCTTTTTTAAAAGATTTTTTAAGATCCTTTAATAGGCCCAAAAATTCCATCATCCAAGGCATCCAGGCGGTGGGTTGTATGAGGCGGAAAAGATAAAAGAGAATTTCCATTTTCCTTGCAAAATTTAATAGCCTGAAGTGACACATGGGACTCATGGTTATCCAAGAGCAACAAAATAAGATATTCAATAGAGCAACGCGTGTGGCTCTTCATATGCTCTAACACTTTTGAGAAGAGTTTTTTAGTCATCCACCCCGACTTATTATTCAGTATTAAGGATGAGACAGGTGCACCTGTTATATAATCTTCAGGATTTCTCATAATTGGAACAATGTAGCCGGGCGGGAGAAAGTTTCCAGTTGCATTTACAATTCCAACGAATGTAACAAGTTCACCTCTTTCTCCTGATGATATTTGACCGACTTGTTTTCTTCCTTTCTCGGATAGAACGCGAGGAGATCTCATTACAGTGGTTATCCCAGGTTCATCTATGTTGAATATCTGTTCCCCCTTAAACTTAAATTTCTCCAAAAGGAAACAATAATTGGCAAGGAATTCATTCACTCGTTCTTTATTAAACCCTGCAGATCGTAACAAATTTGAGGTTTTCTAGAGACAGATCATTATGGCGTGCCATAAATCCACAGAGCCATTCCTTTCCTAAAACAAAACAGATCTAAGTAGGTATTTATAGTCTGTATTTAATATTTAAACATTAAAACCTGCAAATTTATTTTCTATCCAGCTGTCAGGCATCTTGCAGTTCGGAATAAGAGATGCATATTCGAAAACTAATGTTCTTCTATTTCTTCTTGTCTTATAATCGGAAGTGTGTAGGTACTTTGCCTCCATCTTCTTCTTGTTAACGGACTTAATTCGAGACATCAATGTATCCCTCTTTAAATTGTACCGTCTTGCAGCTTCCCTGATAGGTATTGTTGCGAACTCGGGGTTCAATAATTCCAGTGTAACGATTTAATACGAAAACATTATTTATTAACTCCACAAATACACACGACTACTAAATAACTCACTACTTAACACTTTATAGCCTTCTATTATCGCTTCGTAACTTTAGCTTACTTATAGCTCGATTAAAATACGACTATCCTCCAACCGCCGCTCTATGCGCCTTTTATATACAATCCTAAAATTACAGAAAAACCTAGAAAGTTCTTTATAAGAATTCTTGAATAATCTTACATAAAAAAAACGGTTGTAAACAACTGCCTTCTAGATTAAGCCAGACGAGCAATAAATCACTCGTGTCAGCCATGACGCAGCGCGGATAGGTCGCGAAGCTCCACCAACCAACACGCTCCCATGCGTTGCCCCGCCTCCCATGCGGCGTTGCTGCGATCGTAACATTGCCCTCCTCCTAAGTCTGTTCGTCCCGAACAGATAGAGTTCCATGGTATCGTGCTAATCGATCCAAATGAACGACCTTCATCTTTGACCTAGGGGTCCGCTGGATCCTATACACCACATCATTAATCTTCTTTATAATTGTATAAGGTCCTTCCCAATTTTGGCTAAGTTTGGGCGACTTCCCCACCTTTCGCCTCGGATTGTATAACCACACCAAATCACCATCCTGGAAGCCGCGGGAGTTAGCTAGTAAGTCATATCTTGCTTTGGCTCGATCACTGGATATCCGCAGTTTATTCCTGACTTGTTCATGAACATTGCCCAGCCTCTCCTTAAGTTCCTCCACAAAATTCTCAGAGTTGAGTGAATCTTTTTCTGGTGTTCCATACATCAAATCTGCAGGAAGCCTCATTTCCCTTCCGAACATCACTTTCGCCGGAGTATAACCAGTGGCTTCATGCGTAGAGCCTCGATATGCCATCAAAATGAGAGGTAGATGTTGGTCCCAATCACGCTGATGATCTGCCACCATTTTAGACAGGTAATGTTCCATGGTCCGATTAAATCTCTCTACCATCCCATCCGACTGTGGATGCAAAGGAGTTGTCCTGGTCTTGCGAATTCCGAGAAGTTCCATGACCTTCTGGAAAACAGCCGATTCAAAATTTCGGCCCTGATCAGAATGAAGTTCGAGAGGGACTCCAAATCTGCAGAACATTTCATTTACTAGCACCGTTGCCACAGTCGTTGCTTCTTGATTAGGCAGGGCGTATGCTTCAGGCCATTTAGTGAAGTAATCCATGGCGACCAAGATGTATTTATTGTCCGACTCAGTCTGAGGAAACGGTCCCGCGACATCAATATCTACCCTCTCGAATGGAGCACCTACAGTGTACTGCACCATTCGGCCGCGTGATCTTGTTCGAGGTCCTTTTGTGGCACAACAAACTTCGCACTTGCGGCACCAAGATTCGACGTCTTCATGATAATTCACCCAGTAGAACCGCTCTTTAATTTTGGCCAAGGTTTTATTGACCCCAAAATGACCTCCACTGGTTCCGTCGTGCATTTCCTGTAGTACTTCCGATTTTCTGCTTCCAGGAACAACCAACTGACTGACTACGGTCTTGCCATCCGGACTCTCCCACGCTCTCTTCAGTAGTCCATTTTCTATTTTGAGAGAGTGCCACTGGGCCCATAGCGCCTTCAAGTTGGGACTTCTATCAGCAATTTCTTGCCATTCTGGTCTCTTGTCGTCAGTCTTTGCAGAGAGGATGGGTCCAATATCTGGATCATTCATTTGTTCTTCTCGAAAGGTCTGTGTGGTCCAGCTATCGTTTATTTCCACCGACGTTCTCCTTACAGAAGGATGTCCCTCACGTTGCTGAGTTCTTCGACAATGCTGACTATCTTCTTTACATGGCCGTCTAGACAATGCATCGGCATTTTCGTGAGACCTTCCTGGTCGATGTTCAGTTTGGACCTTCTGTCCTTTAATGCGTCCGGTCTCTGTAACACTTTTGCCACCCAAATTATTGGCTTGACTTGATTGATTGACTTGACTGATCCTGGGGGTCTTAACGTCTTCGGTCAATTGCCCCCTTACATTGACAGGAATTGGACTTTCCTGAATTCTAGGGCGGTCTTGGTTGCCGCTCGGTCTTCTAAACAACGGCGACGGACTTCTTGCCCTATTACGGCAGTTACTCTTGATGTGACCCAGTCTGCCGCAGTTAAAACATTTTATGCCCCGATTGTCTGTTGATCGAGGAGTTCTTTCTAACAGGGCTTGCATACTGACTGCCATATCTTTCATCGCTTTATGTAAACTGGCCATGGATTCAGCCATAGACGTATTCTCCTCTTCACCGCAAGTTGCCATTCGTACACGTGGAGATGAACTAGATGACACTCGTGACGCCTCGAATTCCAGGGCCCGAACTAGCGCCTCGCTGATATCCTTGGGCCTTACTAGACGTAAGTGGTATCTCATGTCACTATCTCTAACTCCCTCGATGAACCTTTCGGCGGCAAATTGCATTTGAAAAGATTCAGGAGCCGATGGATATGCCAGGTGAATGAGTCTGTCTATGTCCGCCTCAAATTCTTGTAAGGATTCACCTGACTTTTGCTGTCTCATCCTCAGCTGGGCCTGGAACACGGTTTCTTTGTGTTCATTTCCAAATCGTAGTTGCAGAGTGTGTACTAAAACCGCATATTTACTTTGATCCGCTGCAGACAGAGATTGGAGTAACTCAGCCGCTTTTCCACGAAGTGCTACCACTAATGATGTAGCTTTCTGGGGCTCGGACCAACCATTAGCTTTTGCAGCTGCCTCAAACTGAGTTTTATAAATTTCCCATGCAGTAGTACCGTCATAATCGGGAGGCTTAATTTTAGCGTTGGCTGTGCTAAAACTCTCTGTAGACACGTTGTCGTCCTCAAGTTGTTCCCGGAATTTCTTTTCTAGCTCGAGAACCCTCTGGTTGACAGCTTCGAGTCCTTCGTTAACGCCGTTAATGGATTCGTGAACGCCGTTAACGGATTCGTTGACGGATTGCATTATTCTTTCTTCCAATTGTTGCTCCCTAGCTGCGAGATGGTTCATTAATTCTTCTTTGAATTGTTGATGACGTCGCTCCTGTACTTGATCACGTTTTTCTTGCTCTTCCTTCTGTTGTTGATAACGTCGCTCCTGTACTTGATCACGTCTTTCTTGTTCCTCTTTTTGTTCGTTATAACGTTTCTCCTGTTCTTGATAACGTCGCTCCTGTACTTGATCGCGTTTTTCCTGTTCTTCCCTCTGTTGTTGCATAAGGGACAGCAGGGCGGCAAGTTGATCCTCCATCGCTTGATGCTGGCTTCTAGTCACTGGCATAAACAGGTAATGTCCGGCAATGAAGCACTCACTTACAGTTCAGTAATATTGGTCCTCAAATTCCCACTGGAATCGCACTTCTGACACCAATTGTTGCGAACTCGGGGTTCAATAATTCCAGTGTAACGATTTAATACGAAAACATTATTTATTAACTCCACAAATACACACGACTACTAAATAACTCACTACTTAACACTTTATAGCCTTCTATTATCGCTTCGTAACTTTAGCTTACTTATAGCTCGATTAAAATACGACTATCCTCCAACCGCCGCTCTATGCGCCTTTTATATACAATCCTAAAATTACAGAAAAACCTAGAAAGTTCTTTATAAGAATTCTTGAATAATCTTACATAAAAAAAACGGTTGTAAACAACTGCCTTCTAGATTAAGCCAGACGAGCAATAAATCACTCGTGTCAGCCATGACGCAGCGCGGATAGGTCGCGAAGCTCCACCAACCAACACGCTCCCATGCGTTGCCCCGCCTCCCATGCGGCGTTGCTGCGATCGTAACAGTATTTTGTGCTTGAAATGAGCACTGATTGCTAACTTGACAGCGTTTTCGTCCACCATTCGATTTGTGTTTTTTTTATATATTTTCGAGGCATCTCTTTTAAAGAATTTTAACATTATTAGAGTTTAACAGAAGTAGTCAGGGAGCAGGAAAGAGTTCTAGGTCATTTCTTTTAAACAATGAAGAGAAATTGTCTTGTTATGTGTGCCAGAGAAAACATTCAATTTTGCATTGCAAGACTTTTTTGAAATTGAATGTACAAGAACGTTGGGAAAAAGTTAGGCAGTTGAAATTATGTTGCAACTGTTTATTAAAGGGACATTTTTCTGCAAGATGTAATTATGCCGGTTGCAAAACATGTAAGGGTAAGCACAATGTGTTGATGCATGACCCAAATTATAAAAAGAAGTTTAGACCTTTAACTAATCTTGATAATAACTCAGGGCTCAATATGAATGAAAACAAAGAAAAAAATGATTCGAATGATACAACAGCTCTTGCTAGCATGCACAAGAATAATTATGTTTTATTGGGCACCGCATTAGTGTATCTCAGAGACTGTGAGGGAAATATGCATAAAGTAAAAGCAGTTTTAGATTCAGGTAGCCAATCATGTTTTATATCTGAAGATGTATATAAAAGGCTTAGGTTACAGGTAACTAGGACAAATTTGTCTATATCTGGAATTAGTGGTGTAGGGTGCTCAGTGAATTCTAAATGTAGGATTTCTATTGCATCAAAGGGTAATAGCTTTTCTGTAAACACTGAGTGTTTTGTGTTAAAAAAAATTATGGATAATCTTCCTACTTTCAATTTTAATATTTCCAGTTGGAACATGCCAACAAACATTAGTTTGGCTGATCCGGAATTCAATGTGCCTACACAAGTTGACCTGCTCATAAGCGCATGTCTGTTTTGGGACTTATTAATGGACGGACGAATAAGATATGGTAAAAATATGCCTATATTACCAAATACAGTGTTTGGCTACATTGTTGCGGGATATATTCCAGTTGTTGAGTCCAACATTAAGTGTTATTTTTCCAACAGTCAGAATCTGTCTGATAACCTTGAACATTTCTGGAAGATAGAAGAGACGAGTCAATCTGTGGCGTGGTCCAATGATGACCAATCTTGTGAGAAACATTTTCTCAACACGCATTCTGTTATGGAGAATGGTCAATTTATGGTTCGTTTGCCACTCAAGATGTCAGCTGAGGTGTTAGGTGACTCTAAAAGGTTAGCATTAAAGAGACTCTTACAGTTGGAAGGTAGATTCGAGAGGAACTCTGAATTGCGGTCGAACTATCATTCTTTTATGAAAGAATATATGAATTTGAAGCATATGACTGAAATTAAAGAAACTCGTGATGCAAAAATGTCTTATTTCTTGCCACATCATGGTGTAGTAAGGGAGGATAGTTTGACAACAAAACTCAGAACAGTCTTTGATGGTTCGGCTGTCACAAGTTCAGGAAAGTCACTGAATAATATTTTGTTGAAAGGCCCTGCGATTCAGAATGACATTTTCCAAATTTTAATACGTTTTCGAATGCACAAAGTAGTGGTGACTGCAGATGTCACAAAAATGTATAGATGTGTGTTAGTGCATCCAGATAACAGACATTTACAGCGTATTTTATGGAGATTTAATACCGCGGAGGAAATAAAGGTTTACGAGCCCAATACTCTTACTTATAGAACAGCATGTGCACCTTTCTTAGCCATTCGTTGCATCAAGCAGTTGTCAAACGACAATCGTATTAAGTTTCCAACTGCTTCAACGATAATAGGTACAGATTTTTATGTGGATGATCTCATAACAGGCTTTGACAATGAGGATGATGCCATTCGTATTTCAGGACAAATTTTTGAAATTTTAAATAATGCTGGTTTTGTATTGCGAAAATGGAATTCTAATAGTTCTATAGTTCTAAAGGAATTTGGTAATAGTTTTCACCTGGATGCATGGGGGACATTAGAGTTAGGGATTAATGATCAAGTTAAAACATTAGGTATTCAATGGGCAAGTAAAGCAGATATTTTATCTTACAAAATTGCTGATAATGATACTATTGGAGAGAGTATCACAAAAAGAACAATTCTGTCAGAAATTGCAAAGGTATATGATCCTTTGGGTCTGGTGAGTCCATCGATAGTTCTGGTAAAAATATTAATTCAGAAATTGTGGTGTTTAAAATTGGGATGGGACGAAGATGTTCCATCGGAATTAAAGGAATTTTGGCAATATATTAAGGTACATCTTTTATGTTTTAATTCTCTACAAATTCAAAGACATGTAGTATTAAAAAAATCTGTAGGAATTGAAATACATGGTTTTAGTGATGCATCACAGAATGCTTATTCTGCTGTGATATACATCAGAACTATTAATAAGATGAATGAGGTGCAAGTTAAATTGGTATGCGCAAAAACAAAGGTTGACCATGTCAAATCATTGATCATCCCTCGTTTGGAATTGTGTGGAGGTCTTCTTTTAGCTCGCCTGTCAAAGAGTGTAACTGAATCGATTGAAAGTCCAATTGATGAGTATTTTTGGTGTGATTCTGAAATAGTTCTTCATTGGCTGCAGAAGTCACCTAATACTTTGCAGGTTTTTGTAGGCCATAGGTTTTCTGAAATTCAAAGGATAACTAATATAAGTTCATGGAGGCAAGTACTAAGGAGAATCCTGCAGATATAGCATCCCGTGGAATCAGCCCTTCTGAATTGAAAACCTGTAAATTATGGTGGGAGGGACCAAAATTTTTAAAAGGCGCATCTATTTGGCCTATTCCATTTAAATCATCACCTCTGACATCACTTCCCGAGATGAAACAAATAAAATATTGTAATTTTTCTGCTCCTAAATGTGACATTTTTGAAAGATATTCAAATATCAATAAACTTGTTAGAGTCATTGCTTATTGTAACCGGTTTCTGACCAATTGCAAGCGCGCAACTAAAAACCGTATTGTTGGCATGCTTACTGTAACGGAAGTTAATGATAGTCTTAAAAAGGTAGTGATGATTGCCCAGAGTGAAAGCTTTAAAGAAGAAATAAATATTTTATCAAACAATAACAGTTTGAAAGCAAAACATAAATTACTTGGCTTAGCGCCTTTTGTAGATTCGAATGGTATTATGAGAGTAGAAGGACGCCTAAAAAATTCATTCATTAAGTTTGAAGTTAAGCATCCAATCTTGCTTGACGGCAAACATAGACTTAGCAGATTGATATGCGAAGATGAGCATTTTAAATTGTTTCACGCTGGGCCAGAGTTTCTATTGGCTACTGTTAGGCGAAGATTTTGGTTGACCTCTGGAATGAATGTTGCTAAATCTGTGGTGAGAATGTGTATTAAATGTTTTAAGTTTAAACCAAGACCTGCTGTTTCAATAATGGCTGATTTGCCTCAAGCAAGAGTTACTATTGCAAGCCCATTTGAACGCGTAGGGGTTGATTACGCTGGTCCTTTTGTACTAAAGGATAGGAAAGGGCGTGGTTGTAAAACGTATAAGGGTTATTTATGTCTGTTCACTTGTTTCGTAACCAAGGCCGTGCATCTGGAACTAGTAACCGATTTGAGCACCGAATCATTCATTGCAACGCTGAGAAGATTTTGTGCCAGGCGAGGAATTCCTTGCCATATGTATTCCGATAACGGCTCTAACTTTGTTGGTGCTCAAGGTGCTCTCAAGTCATTATTTGAATTTTTAGTGAAAAAACAAGATGAAATCGTTAATTATTGTACCAGTAAATGTATCAGATGGCACTTTATTCCACCCAATTCACCGAATTTTGGGAGACTATGGGAAGCAAACATAAAAGGAGTAAAACATCACTTGTATCGCGTGGTTGGAGAAACAGTTTTAACCTATGAGGAATTTAACACATTTCTTGTTCAAATTGAGGCAACGTTGAACTCCCGTCCACTTCCTTTGACACTATCTCACTTTTTAATTGGAAGACCCTTAGTTACTCTTCCGGAAACAGATCTCACCGATGTAAAGGTCAATCGATTAAATCGTTTTCAACTATTGCAACAAATGCACCAAGGACTTTGGAAGCAATGGTCAAAAATGTATTTAACTCATTTGCAACAGAGAACCAAGTGGAAGCACGGTGATAAAACATTGGACATAGGAACATTAGTTCTGATCCGTAATGATCATTCTCCTCCATGCAAGTGGTTGTTGGGGCGTGTTATTCAGCTTCATCCCGGAGCTGATCACATTGTACGAGTCGCAACAGTAAAAACGATGTATGGTTCATTGAAGAGAGCAGTCTCCAAACTTTGTGCCCTTCCATTGGCCAGTGATGACTTGAACATCGGAAGTGTCCAAGGGGGGGAGTATGCTAAGAAGTCAGAAGGCAATAGCTAGGTACAAGAGTTAGGCGACGATGAAAGACAGCACTGCTTCACACAGACAACACTGCAGCCGTCACGATGATTGCTGCCGTCATTGAAGCTTTTGAAAGCGTCAGAATATTGTCTGCTATTAATTTTGTTCAATTCAATTATAAATATAATTACCAGTTTTCAAACAGTTAAGAGTTAATGAATACAGTCCATTCTATCGATTGAATAACACATAATGCACTAGTTAAGTAAATATAAAGAATAGACTATTATTTATTTACTTTGTAATAAAAATTACCTAGTATATTTTCTTTCTTTGAAGGAGTTGCAACACTTTTAAAAGTTGCAGAGGTTGTACTAGCTGATGGAGGATTTATGGGTAGTGAAGGGGAAGTAGTGGGAATACCCAACGTATTGCAATTTACACCATTCACATTTTCTTCACTTTCAACTGCAAAAAAATATATATAAACAAAAAAAAACCTCAATTATCGTTGCATGCATCTAGGTAATTATGAATTAGTTAAAGTGCATAATATAAAATATTTACCGGGGGTACTATTATGACATTAGGTGAGAAATATAAGTTTTCTGCAAGGTTTTCTTGGCTTATAAACATTTCTTCCATTTTTGAATTCTCAGTAACCAAGTCAACCTTATTGTTATAGGATGTATTTGCAAAGGTCTCCCTAATTTCCTTTCCCAAGTTCCAAATCTGTTGGTCCTTTGATAATAAAGTTGTTTTCTTTAAAAGTGTAGTTGAGCTCTTTGCACAAGGAATGCACTTCTTGCAGTAACTCATTCCGTTCACAGGAAACTAAACTTTATGCCATTTTACCATTTCTAATCCTTATCATCGGTGAAACCAGGAAAATGTGTAACTCCATCTCAGCAAATTTTACAGGAGAACATTATAACCATAAATTTTCTAAAGTGCTGTTATGTAAGGCTATTTTCTAAATTCCTGCAATACAAACAATTTGACATATTCGAGATACATGCTTCGCTGAGTGATGGATGTCAGGTTTAAGCTCTAAAATCTCAATTTTTAGTAAAAAGTGGAGATACACAATTTTCCAGTTTCAGCGACGTTATATCCTCTACGATATGTAGGTACCTCCTTAAAAAAATTCAAGTTTCAAGTTATCTAATTACCTGATTTGGTCCACCTTAACTTTTTTCAGCCAAATTTCTATCAACAACATTATGTGTTGTTTTAACGTCCTTATTAAAAATTCTTTGCCCGTCAGTGCCAACAAATGTTGTTGTATGGTTTCCCACCCCGGGGCTTTAAAATGGGGTTGATATTAAAAAATCCTTTTAATAAGGCTATGTCGTCTTGATATGAAAATCGCAATCTAGTATTTTTTTAACTTTGTTCATTTTTATTCCACAAAAAATTAAATATGCCGAAGACAAGCACGCCTCACCAGTCACGACTCACGAGAGTAGAAATTAGACATTAAAATGATCTTAACAATCTGAAGCAGGAATAAGAAAGAAAAGTGAGGTTATGGCGAACATAAATAAATAAAAATATTGGTGAAATTTGGCAATGCTGTACAGACAGCAAAATAATTAATCAACCCATAGACACATGTCAATGTCGAAAAAAAGTCAACTTTCAAACGATTTCTAACCATAGAGCTCGAAGTAGAAGAATCGCATAGAAACGATACTCAAGGTGAACAAACATGGCGGCCAAGGTAGTCATATTTTTTGGAAATAAAATGGTATTTTACAGGTGATCTATGAAAGAATGAAAGGAAAGCCAGTAGGTTCGCATTCAAAAAGAAAACGCTACAAGGAGACCCTAAAGTCGATACCACCTTGGTCTGTCTCCAAAGCTGTTCTTGATTAATTATTAAAATCAACGAAACCTCGTCAAAATCCTGTTTATTGTCCATATTGATAGAACCGTGCTGTATCAAATCGTTTCAAAGGCAAACGATAATAACGCGCACCAATTAGGTTCGGTAATTATCAATCTTTTATTGGTGGTTTTCCGGATCACATATTTTATTGCGATGTTTAGAGTTACCCGTTTGTTTTCGGACTACCAGTCCGGTGTTTTCATTTTCTGCTGCATTCGTCGTGTTTATTTTGTAAACAAGCAGGATACACAATAATAATGTCGATCCTCTATGTTGATAGGTAAACAATTAATGTAATATCAACAAGCGCTGCTTTCTTTGAAAACATTTTCTCAAGTGAACTTAAAATATACAAGGAAAACAGGGCGAAATATCCATAGTTTAATGGGAAAAGAAAATATTATACAGTCTAGACGGGCCTCGTGCGTTAAACTTTAGGACACCCACGAAAATTTTTTGCCCTTAGCTGTTACGTCGGCTATTTGCGGCGGCTAAGTACCGTTACGTGTGGCGTTT
The DNA here is from genome assembly GCA_951812265.1 of Taphrorychus bicolor. Classification (NCBI taxonomy): domain Eukaryota; kingdom Metazoa; phylum Arthropoda; class Insecta; order Coleoptera; family Curculionidae; genus Taphrorychus; species Taphrorychus bicolor. The sequence goes on from OX638303.1 coordinate 19,997,112, forward strand.
TGGGCGGCATAATGGCCCAAATTGATTCGTCTGCGCTTAGTCTATTAATAATTTATTTTCTCAAGTTCTTTTAAGCGCCGAGTAGTTTTTTATTGCTTTGCATTAAAAGTGTTGCCTCAATTAAAAAAAAGCAATAAAAAATTCATTAACTAAGTAGGCGATAAGGAACTTTTGGTCCAATCCATATGCTCTAAAAAATATCTAGATAAAGATGTGAGTGGGCGGTTTATTCCTGGAAAATCACAAAATTATGGGGAAATGATATTTATTTGTATTTTATAAATAGTCTTTTATTTACCCATTCCGACTTTCTTTCCACAATTGTTAGGTAAATAATTATACGGTATATGGAGATACTTCTTAGAGTGGTCCTTAAAGTAACAAAAGCAACTCAAAGATTTTTAAAACAACTTTTTTTTATCTTTTTTCTAACCGAAAAAAGGTTCATATGCAGGGTTTTAGTCTTAATTTAAACTTTGCTCTAAATCGAATCGACATTTTTCCTTTCAACAAGTGTCTAAGAACAGAATAATCCACTTCTTCTAAAAATATAAAAACCTAAAGCTTATATCTGAGAACGTAAACTGAAATCAATTGTAAAAAATTAGTACATGGATCAAATATATACAGGGTAAGTCACAAGTAAATGACAGAGAACAGGTGCGTGGAAAGGACATTAAAATTTTCTGAAACCCCTGAAAGCAGAGTGAAATGGACAGAGGCAAAAGATTGCCAAGTTCCTCTTGGCGATTTGAAAATTTTCAGACCAATAGTCTTCTCCAGTCCAATCCAAGTTTCTCCATTTCGCTATTGTGCTCTCTCAAGAAGTTCTGGAGTCTTTCCATTTCGCTTACAACCTCATCGCATGTCTCAAGTTTTCTCATGTTGAATCAATTTCTCTTCTGTCGCAACGGTCCCAATCGGTTGCAGCATGGTTATAGTTTCACGATTTTATCTCGGATCATTTACTATCCCCCGTAGTGTTGTAAATTATGGTTCTATGATTACTAAAGAAGTCTTCGTGACTGTTAGTGTTAAGCCCATCAAGCTTTTCCCATTTCCACTGTGCCAATGGTGGCCGGTTGGGTTTCGTCGTTTAGCTATTTCAAAGTTGTTGTTAATTCCTTAATCCAGTATTTCGTCACTTCTTTCGTGTCTATTCTGCCTCTCCATCCCCGATTTTTCCCATTCAAATTCCCATTACGGTCGCATTCACTCCACATTTTTAAAAACTCGTCGTACATGCTAATGAATCTGATTTCTTTTGACCCGTGTAGAACCACTAATGCAACATTGTCGATGCTCCTCTCACACTCAGAAGTTATCTTATAATCCCCGCTTTATCCATATTTCTACTTTACTCGCCTCACCTTATCCTAATGTTTGATATTTATGTAATTCGCTCTTCATTCTGTATGCTTCTTAATAGCAAAGTATCAATCCCATCACTTCTGGCAATTCTTTTAACAGTTTTAAAACTATCCATTCAATTCCTCATATTAATTTGCATAACTTAACCATCATTTCCATTTTTATAAGACTGTGAAGGCTTTCACGGCCGGTCAAAATACAATCTAAAGTGTTTTTCGGGACTTGAAACCGTGCTGCAATGAAATTTCTTCCTGACGTTTCGTCTACAGCTGCGCATACATTATCAAAGGCGATGAGGAAAAGGGCGAAGTGATCTCCTGTGCTTCCCGACGTTGTCTGATGCGACTGTGGTCAGCTCCGTGGTATTTATTCCCTCGCCGTAGCGCTGCAGTAGAGGGTCTAAGGTGGGGGTAGTGGTGGGGCAGGGTTTCGGGGCACTTGAAATACGTCGCTCCCAATCTGCATTTAGAAACGTAATTTGCTCCTTCCTGTTGATTGGGTTGTCGTGTTTAAAGATCTCAATGGCCTCTCTCGTTGGTCTCTCGATATAAGATATCGACCTCGTTAAAAAAGATGTCGTGACCTTCGGATAGGGCGTGCTTTGCTACCGCTGACTATTGTGTTTGTTCCAGCCTGCAACTCCTCTTGTGTTCCGTAATCCTCGGGTTGACACTGCGTTTTATACTGCCAATGCATTTCACAAAATATTGCCAAGTTGTTCCAACACTGCCTAACCACTATATGGTGGCTAAGCAGCCACATATTTTCAATGGAAGCAAGATTTCTACAAACTGATGGTGTAGCTAAGGGCAGCCCCCTTAGCCCAGTAATAGCCGACTGTTTTATGGAAATTTTCGAAGCCAAGGCGTGGACAATGTCAAATAAGAGACAAATGTGCTGGTTCCGATACGTGGACGACACTTTTGTTATTCGGAGCCATGGCGAGGGCAAACTTCAAAACTTCTTCTTACACCTCAACTCTATCAATACAAAAATTCAATTCACTATGCAGATAGAAAAGGAAGCACACCTACTGTTTTTGGATGTTTTGGTATCAAGGAGGCCGAATGGGAAGCTTGCGCACACCATTTATACCGGGTGTCCAGTTTTGGCCGTGTTTTGGAAAAACGCCTAGAAAAGTGCAAAAATTTGAATTTGGCGCGTCACCTCCGCCATGCATGAGACATTTTTTCGGTTAATTTTCACTACATAATCACGTTAATTACTACATGATAGTCCTTCAAAATAAATAAGAAAGGAAAATCGGCTCTGACTCTGACATAAGAAATTATTATGTTGGCGACACTGCACATGCATGGCGGGGGTGACGAGCCAAGTTCAAATTCTTGCACTTTTCGAAGCGTTTTTTCAAAAAAAAAACAGCCAAAACTGAGGTATTGAAAAAAATACAGGATGATAGCTGAACATAAGCTCTACAACTTTACTCTTAAAAGTGTTTCAATCAAATCAACCACCGTACAGGCGCAAAAAAATAACCAATTTCCCATGTTAATTTCCTATGTCCAGGGTTCTGTTGGACACCCGGTAGAAAACCAACACACACTGACCGATACCTCCTCATCCCAAAGAGAAAAGGGGAGACATAACGACTCTGTCTGCGATAAGAAAGTGATTTTGTGAGCCGGCTAAATTTGAACGGGAAATGAAGCATCTGGAAAGAGCCTTTGTGTGGAATGGATACACCAAGCACGAGTTTGATAGGGCCGTTCGTCCAAGGAATGTAGAGCGCCAGGGAGTACCAACGAGAGAAGATGAAGAAAAGCGAGGATGAACTAGTTTACCATACATCCACAAAGTAACGGACAGGATCGGCAGGCTGCTGGAAAAGTACAATGTTAAAAACTGTCTTTTTCTAATTTTGACATATAAAGTGGCACTTTTCAATACTGATGACAGTGACGTAACGTCCTACTTTTCGTAACTAGTTACGAAAATTAAAATCTTTCGTAACTAGTGATGAAAAGTTGGTGTCACCACCAGTTGCAGGTTTCGGCTGTGGCACACCGTTGCTATAGTTTTACGGTATTAAGTAGATACAAAGTGGTTTAAAAGTAAATATTGAAGTTTAATAATAATAGTTCTCTCTCTAAGTAGGTATTTGTAGTCAAAATTAGAAAAAATCTTGTATGAAACACGTGACGAAAAACCTTTTTTGTGTATCTCATTAAAATTGCGGGAACTCGCTGCGCTCGTCCCGCAAACATTCATTCGTTACACAAAATCGGACTTTTCGTAACTGGTTACATAAATAACTATTAAACCCACTCGTACAATGCAACAGAGCTTCACGCACCCGGAGTTTACCGATTTCCAAGCATTTGTGGCTCGGTATACATTGGCACCACAAAACGCAGTGTCAACACGAGGATTACAGAACACAAGAGGAGTTGAAGAGAAGAGAGGTCATTGAAATCTTTAACCGCGACAACAATTTCAACAGGAAGGAGCAAACTACGTTTCTAAATGCAGACTGGAAGCGAGTTCTACGACATACTTTAAGTGCGCCAAAACTTCGTTTCACCACTACCCCCACCCCAGTCCCTCCACTGCAGCGCGATGGCGAGGGAATAAATACCACGAAGCTCAGCACAGTCGAATCAGTCAACGTCGGGAAGCACGGGAGATCACTTCGCCCCTTGCCTCTACGCCTTTAATAATATCTACCGCAGCTGTAGACGAAGCGCCAGGAAGAAATTTCATTGGACTACTGCTTCAAAGCGCGGAAAACACTTTACATTGTATTTCCATTATTGTTTGCATCACTTCACGGCATCTTTTGGTCCTCATTTTCATTTTTGTTGCTATAATCACTACATTCTTATTATTTCTATTTTTTTCTTCTGGAGATTGGGTATCTTTTATCTGTAGCTGTATGTCTTCTTTCACTTATTCTTACTCCCCTCGATTTTCAATTTGGATTGTCTAGAGGTACCTTTTCATTTCAGCTTCTGGCGTCGTGATCCCCTCCTTTTCGGTATCCTTGTTCATGGAGTGTCGAATCATACAACACTTGTAACAGATTGCGTCATTCATATACACGTCCGCATCTGTCATTGTCACATCAAAGTAGATGCGTGCTTTTGTAACCAGAATTAATTCTCACTCAATTTTATTTAATAATCTTTAGCTCAATTTCGTTTTCAAACAATATTTTGTTTTTAATTTTATTTTTGCTCATTCCTTTGCTAATTCCACACAGTCTCAACTTTGGTCTAAATTTTCTACCTTTGTTTACCTGCCGTTCTCCTTTTCCTTTTAAAGTATCTTTTTTTTAAACGTTTAAATTATCCTCTCCAATAAATGAGACAAAATTTGTATTGTCAAAGCCAAAATTTTAGCTTGCAAAGAGTTTTAAATCAACATTTTTTTTGTCAAATCCAAAATCGTTAAAGTAAAAAGACGGATCAGATTTCGGTAGTTTGGTCCATCTGTAATAACAGTGTAAAATATCGTGCAAGACATAGTTCTTATTCGCGTCAAAATGCATTTCTTGAAAGAAAAATCCTGTAGTCGCGTGCTTCCAACTTGCTCTAACACGATCCAGGCGCGATCTGCAAAAGGCGGTCGCCTGATGCGCTTGGCCCATTACGTTAATACAAATAATGTTAGTGAGTGTGGGTAAAGTGCGGTAATGAGTTGCGATTTTTCTCGTTCGCGTATGTAATTGATATTGAGAACAAGGCAATGGCTAGGAGAAAGGAAGACAGCGTACGGCAGTTTTACCTCGAAACGACAGATGCAAAAAAAATCATGTTCTGGAGCGACTTGTAAGAATTGCAAGAAACAAATTTAAGGGATTGTCCAGAAACTGAAGGCGCACCATGAAATTCCAACGTTCAACTGTCGCTCGACCCTGTATCTGTTGGAAATTCTGCTTCGATACTAACACTACCATCTCCCTCTACAACTTCCATTTCAAAATGTTCAAGAAGAACTACTTAGTCGGCTCTAAAGAAAATAAAACGTGAAACGTTGTGGACAACAGTAGGTGAAAAGCGTAAGAATAACAAACAAATAGTCAAGACAATTTTTGTTACCTATTCAAGCTTTAGATGCATCAAGACCCACAAGCGAAAAAAGCCATTCACATATTAAGACTCGGATATACATACGCCTCCTTCTCGGAAGGCGGTAGCAACAACCTTTCTGGCTTAGATCTACGACGAAGAAAAAGAAGTATGTTTTTCATCTCTCTCCGGACAATGTGCGAATATGTCCATTGGTCGATGCTCAAATGTCCACAACGAGCTAGTATATGTGTAACGTTAACAACGGAAGAAGGACAAGTACTTATATACGAAAGTATTGACACTTCGGGAAATCCTCATACTTCCGAGTACTTGACTAATATAGTGTGTAATTTAGTTTCTTCCTGTCAATCAAAATATCAATGGAAAGTTAAGTCTTTCGTGACAGACTATGCTGCAAGCAAGCAAACTCATGAGGAAAACTTTAGAAGAAAGAACGAACTCAGAAGTTATAGTTCATGGTTGCCCTTCACATCTATTGAATGTACTGTGCAAGGACTTTCAAGAACAAGATGGTTAGGTATGTACTTTCCAGGTCCATATTGTTAGATATGTACTTTCGCAATAATCATTTGGCTAATTCCTGCGCGCAACTGCTTTTTCGAGGTTAGTAGAAAGAATCTTTAGCATTTTTGAATTTGTCAACTCTGATATAAGAAACAGGTTGGGAATAGAGAAAGGAAATAAATTAGTTTTTCTAATTTTGACATATAAAGTGGCACTTTTCAATACTGATGACAGTGACGTAACGTCCTACTTTTCGTAACTAGTTACGAAAAGTAAAATCTTTCGTAACTAGTGATGAAAAGTTGGTGTCACCACCAGTTGCAGGTTTCGGCTGTGGCACACCGCTGTTATAGTTTTACGGTATTAAGTAGATACAAAGTGGTTTAAAAGTAAATATTGAAGTTTAATAATATTACTTCTCTCTCTAAGTAGGTATTTGTAGTCAAAATTAGAAAAAATCTTGTATGAAACACGTGACGAAAAACCTTTTTTGTGTATCTCATTCAAATTGCGAAACATTCATTCGTTACACAAAATCGGACTTTTCGTAACTGGTTACATAAATAGCTATTTTTGTTAAAGCTTTAAAACAAAAATTATGAGAAGTGAGGTTTTTTTTATTCAAGTATTTATTTTTCAGTAGTCAAGTACTTAATGCATTTTATTCTGGGTTTGTTTTTAGAATTGTCGACGCATTTATAAATAAAAAAGAATTTGTTTTTGATTTAAAACATGAGATTTATTTAAAAAAAAATCAGGTGTTTTAAACCATGATTAAAATCACCATTTAAATCAAAGCGAAGATACCCTATTCGCACAACAAATTTGAGACACCCTGAACAGCACGGCTCCCTCAATAATTATTCATTAATGCCTTTGAAGAGAGTACAGTTTTCCTTAACCTTAAGGTGTAACCGATAAAAAATATATTTTGGTCCTTCGAGCCAGGTACTCTGCAAAACTAGATAAGCTCGACTGGCTTTTGAAAAGCTGGAAAGTTGGGGGTGTATGATTAATGAGTATGAAGTAGAAAAAAGGATGTTGGGTAAGACACTTAAAATGATGTCCCTGTAAACCACGGTTCTGTCAAGATGGACAATAAACATGATTTTGACGAGATTCGGTTGCCTTTGTAGATTTTATTAATTATTCAAGAATAAGTCTGGAGAAAGCATAGTTTTGTTTACCTTAAGGTATAACTGATAAAAAATATATTTTGGTCCTTCGAGCCAAGTGAAAACCCTTGACGGACTTATAATTATGATTTAATTTTTAAGACATTACAAGTTAAGCTCGACTTGCTCTTAAGAGCTGGGGGTGTATTATTAAACCGCAGACATCAGATAATCATCGCTCCGAAAGCAAAACGCAACAAAGCGTCTCGCATACTAAAGCCCCGACGTGCACTTTCATCAATCACGACGGGCTTTGTGCGAACGCGCGCCCTGTCCAAACATCGAAAATGTTGGTTTTACCGAACGTGTGCCGCATTTTAGTTCGAGATTCTTGCCTTTATTACGTTCAAGTTACACAAACATGCTCCCGAGTTTATCGAGTGCCTGAATACATTAGCTAGAACGAGAAAAAAAAATCAAATAGACCTCCGTTTGCGTTTACCGCTCGTTGTTCATTCTTCTTGCACCCGAAAGCCATTTTTAATGTGAAACGTCTTGGCTTGCAAGAAAGTTAGAGCTGCCATATTAAATTAAAAATTTAATAATTTTAGGTCGTCGTGTATAAACCATTCACTTATTATTGACATCAAGAAGGAGTTGGAAATTTGACGTTGACATTTTTATGGTACCTTCTCAACATGTGCTGAAGAAGAAGATAGATAAAAAAATATGAAGATTCCAAAAGTAATGAGATGTCAAAAATAAGTGAATAAGTTATAGAATGATGTGTTTCGTTTCTTAGAAGTACTGTGTTTCGTAACTCAATCGAATTTTTGTTTTCACATTTTTTCCTTTTCTTTTACATTCAAAACTATTGACTACTAAACCTTTCAAGCCCTCTCAGCTTTGCTACCAAGTGGTTAAAAATAGTGTGAAGTTATCCATAAAATGGCAGCCATAAAAATTCCGAAGATGCCCGAAGCGACGGAGTAGCCGACTGTGTTATAGTCCTCCTCCCCACTTTCTTTAGATCGTTCTACATGTATATTTAATAAAAATGTACAATACTTCGGCTATTTTGATTATTCAAATTTAGAAGGATAAAGTTACTTTGCGAAATGTTTAACAATGTAGTACTTCTTTCGATACATTAAGGAAATTTTTGCGAGGTAACTAAAAGCATACCAAGTTACCGAGTACGCCAATATTAAGAGGTTACCACATTTTTGCGATTTCTTAAGCTTACTATGACGTCAGTTATGACGTTTACCTTACCATACCCGGTAACTATCTTCTGAGGATAGTTACCTTGAATAGTATGTTTAGTGTATCTCTTTTTAACCGTTAAAAAAGAGTGAAACAGTGAATCATGTTGCCGAGCAGACTATTTTGTGAGACTTGACATTGAGGTCTAAAGGATTTTCTTGTATTCGTGCATTTCCTTTTTTCAAATTTAAGTTTGTAACTTGTTTCGCAGTTTTCCAATGCCATTTATCCGACGTAAATAAAGCAAATTCCAGTTTAGCAGAAAATCAAATCAATCACAAATAACTTGGGTTAAGTAGATTCTGAAAAAGTAGGTAAAGAGTAAATAGTTTTTCATCTGATATAAAAAGATCATGGAGCGGTTTCAAGTGAAGTTGAATGGGGTACCAACAACTTTTGAGACTGATAAGTCTATGGTTGACATGATGAAAAATGGTGAGTGAGTATGATTACCTATTATTCTATTTGCGACTCAGTTTGCACTTAACTGTTTCATTCATCCATGGGTTCCACCCCAGTTATGAATGAATAATATCATTATTCACGCTCGCCATGTAAATTATATATGTTGCCTTGGCAACCAGTAGGAGTAGACAACAATGCAATATGAAACGCCGCAGCGTAAAAAATGCACTGGTGGCACCGGTTTTGCCGTCAAACGCGAGTGTCACTTTGACATTTCAATTATTTTCTTTGCACTACCTATAAGATTTTATAATTTGTAATTATTGAATAATGGCCGTGGACAAAGTATAGTATTTTACTCGCTTTTTATGGCCATTATTCCCACGGAAGACTTTGCCTGCGGCTCGTGACGCAAACGTCCCGCTAAGGGGATAATGGCTATCATAAAAAGCTCGTTTAATAATATACTATTAATTGTTATTGAACAAATGATAATTGAATTTTCTTCTTATTACTACTACCTCCAATCAAGCATACATTTTTCAAAACCCATGCATGCTTAGACATTTATTTCGAATAACATGTCCAACTAATAGATATTTAAGTGTAAAACCATCAAATTGCGGTGAAAATGAGCACTGCGTGGAATGTGGAAAATGGAGTTAATATCAATAATAATAAGCAACTTCCTTTTAGATGACCAAGCTCTTATAGAGTTTTTCGGTGATAGTGTGAAGGCTGGAAAAATAATGTTTTTAATAGAAGAGGACCTGCCAACCTTGGAAATACGCAGACTTACATGTCTAACCATCAACCTGGTTCTAGTAATGAATCAGTTGAATGGAATGTAAAAGATAATGTTTGGGCAGTTCTTGAACCCGAGTTAAGAACACCTGAGGGAGCATGTAATATTCAGCCTGATATCACTAGTGATGGGAAGTGCATATACTCCAATACAGCAAAATTTATATTGAAAGTAAGGCTGGGATTTGTATTTGAATTATTCGAACATTCGAATAGATCATACAGTGAAATTCGAATATACTCAAATTTAATAATTCGAATAGTAATGACAATGAATATTCTAATTTAATTCGACAAATTATCGCCTTTCGAATACTCGAATAGTTTGATGCCACTTAAACTACTCAGATATTATCTACATATTCAATTAATTTCTTTTAAATAAGTATTAACTTATCGAAATTATTGCGTATTATGCACTCTCAGATTGCAAAAATTTTTGAATATTTTTATTCAATTCATAGTGTTATAATTGCTAGTATTAATATTTTTGCTTGCAGGATCATTAGAAAAAAGGATGGCATGTAAAAACAAATCTGGGGTCATAAAGGAAAGCCCACGGAACATGATGAACAGGCAACTAGGATAATGTTAGAACTGAGAGGTTCAGATGAATATATGAAAAGATTTTCTGATAAAAAAAAAACTCAAAGTTAGGTCTTTGGAAAGAAAAAGCAAACAGCTTATAAATGAAAGGCTATCCAGTTGATGCAGAAAAGTGCAGACAAAAATTTGCAAATCTACAAAAACAATACATTGATTTTATTCGCGATGTAAAAAGTACAGGAACTGAAGCAAGAGATTCTCCTAAATATTATGACCTTCTTAATGTGATATTGGGAACAAAGAATAAAGTTACTTTGAAGAACATTTCTGATACTTTACCTGAATTTTCATCCACATTGCTCCCTGGAACCTATGATGAAACAAAGCCATTTTGCTGAAGAAATAATACCATTCAAGAGAACAACGATTCAGACAGTGATGGAATTGATGCAGTTATTATTGATACCATTAACAAGTCTCCACCCTCTGTTAGGAATCAAGATTTAACATCCAAAGTCTCAAAACAAAAAACAAAAACCAGTAGGGCTTCTGTGGCAATAACTAAATAAGACATACTATCAGAAATAAAGAAACAAGGAGAAAGGCAGGAAGTTTACATGGAAAGAGTTTGCATTATGTTTGAGGAACAAAATAAACAGAGAGACAAATTCTTGTTACTTATGCATACTTTAGTTGAAAAGGAATCTTCTGTTAGTGGAGGTACAGAAAAAAAGAAAGAAGCGCCTTTCAGAACCTTCAGAATCCATATTAGGCACGAATTATTTGACAAAACTCAAGAAAATCCATCCATAAAGCACTTTATGGAGCCCTAACGTTCGCACTCGGACCTCTTTCCGAGACGGATTTTCGAGCAATTTTAAATTGGTATAATTCGAAAGTCTGACTTCTAATTGAGTTCATGTTTTCACATTTGATAAGAAATATTCATCACGAATCCATATTCGATACGAGTTATTTGACAAAACTCAAGAAAATCCCTCCATGAAGCACTTTGTGGAGCCCTAACATCCGCACTCGGACCTCTTTCCGAGACGGATTTTCGAGCAATTTTAAATTGGCATAATTCGAAAATCTGACTTCTAATTGAGTTCATGTTTTCACATTTAATAAGAAATATTCATTACGAATCCATATTTGACACGAGTTATTTGACAAAACTCAAGAAAATCCCTCCATAAAGCACTTTGTGGAGCCCTAACGTCCGCATTCGGACCTATTTCCGAGACGGATTTTCGAGCAATTTTAAATTGGTATAATTCGAAAATCTGGCTTCTAATTGAGTTCATGTTTTCACATTTAATAAGAAATATTCATTACGAATCCATATTAGGCACGAGCTATTTGACAGAACTCAAGAAAATCCCTCCATAAAGCACTTTGTGGAGCCCTAACGTCCGCCCTCGGACCTCTTTCCGAGACGGATTTTCGAGCAAATTTAAATTGGCATAATTCGAAAATCTGACTTCTAATTGAGTTCATGTTTTCACATTTAATAAGAAATGTTCATTACGAATCCATATTTGATACGAGTTATTTGACAAAACTCAAGAAAATCCCTGCATAAAGCACTTTGTGGAGCCCTAACGTCCGCACTCGGACATCTTTCCGAGACGGATTTTCGAGCAATTTTAAATTGGCATAATTCGAAAATCTGACTTCTAATTGAGTTCATGTTTTCACATTTAATCAGAAATGTTCATTACGAATCCATATTTGACACAAGTTATTTGACAGAACTCAAGAAAATCCCTCCATAAAGCACTTTGTGGAGCCCTAACGTCCGCACTCGGACCTCTTTCCGAGACGAATTTTCGAGCAATTTTAAATTGGCATAATTCGAAAACCTGACTTCTAATTGAGTTCATGTTTTCACATTTGATAAGAAATATTCAGTCGAATCCGTATTAGGCACGAGTTATTTGACAGATCTCAAGAAAATCCCTCCATAAAGCACTTTGTGGGGCCCTAACGTCCGCACTCGGACCTCTTTCCGAGACGGATTTTCGAGCAATTTTAAATTGGCATAATTCGAAAATCTGGCTTCTAATTGAGTTCATGTTTTCACATTTGATAAGAAATGTTCATTACGAATCCATATTAGGCACGAGTTATTTGACAGAACTCAAGAAAATCCCTCCATAAAGCACTTTGTGGAGCCCTAACGTCCGCACTCGGACATCTTTCCGAGACGGATTTTCGAGCAATTTTAAATTGGCATAATTCGAAAATCTGACTTCTAATTGAGTTCATGTTTTCACATTTAATAAGAAATGTTCATTACGAATCCATATTTGACACAAGTTATTTGACAGAACTCAAGAAAATCCCTCCATAAAGCACTTTGTGGAGCCCTAACGTCCGCACTCGGACCTCTTTCCGAGACGAATTTTCGAGCAATTTTAAATTGGCATAATTCGAAAACCTGACTTCTAATTGAGTTCATGTTTTCACATTTGATAAGAAATATTCAGTCGAATCCGTATTAGGCACGAGTTATTTGACAGATCTCAAGAAAATCCCTCCATAAAGCACTTTGTGGGGCCCTAACGTCCGCCCTCGGACCTCTTTCCGAGACGGATTTTCGAGCAAATTTAAATTTGCATAATACGAAAATCTGACTTCTAATTGAGTTCATGTTTTCACATTTGATAAGAAATATTCATTACGAATCCATATTAGGCACGAGTTATTTGACAGAACTCAAGAAAATCCCTCCATAAAGCACTTTGTGGAGCCCTAACGTCCGCACTCGGACCTCTTTCCGAGACGAATTTTCGAGCAATTTTAAATTGGCATAATTCGAAAACCTGACTTCTAATTGAGTTCATGTTTTCACATTTGATAAGAAATATTCAGTCGAATCCGTATTAGGCACGAGTTATTTGACAGATCTCAAGAAAATCCCTCCATAAAGCACTTTGTGGGGCCCTAACGTCCGCACTCGGACCTCTTTCCGAGACGGATTTTCGAGCAATTTTAAATTGGCATAATTCGAAAATCTGGCTTCTAATTGAGTTCATGTTTTCAGATTTGATAAGAAATGTTCATTACGAATCCATATTAGGCACGAGTTATTTGACAGAACTCAAGAAAATCCCTCCATAAAGCACTTTGTGGAGCCCTAACGTCCGCACTCGGACATCTTTCCGAGACGGATTTTCGAGCAATTTTAAATTGGCATAATTCGAAAATCTGACTTCTAATTGAGTTCATGTTTTCACATTTAATAAGAAATGTTCATTGCGAATCCATATTTGGCACAAGTTATTTGACAGAACTCAAGAAAATCCCTCCATAAAGCACTTTGTGGAGCCCTAACGTCCGCCCTCGGACCTCTTTCCGAGACGGATTTTCGAGCAAATTTAAATTTGCATAATACGAAAATCTGACTTCTAATTGAGTTCATGTTTTCACATTTGATAAGAAATATTCATTACGAATCCATATTAGGCACGAGTTATATGACAGAACTCAAGAAAATCCCTCCATAAAGCACTTTGTGGAGCCCTAACGTCCGCACTCGGACCTCTTTCCGAGACGGATTTTCGAGCAATTTTAAATTGGCATAATTCGAAAATCTGACTTCTAATTGAGTTCATGTTTTCACATTTAATAAGAAATGTTCATTACGAATCCATATTTGACACAAGTTATTTGACAGAACTCAAGAAAATCCCTCCATAAAGCACTTTGTGGAGCCCTAACGTCCGCACTCGGACCTCTTTCCGAGACGAATTTTCGAGCAATTTTAAATTGGCATAATTCGAAAACCTGACTTCTAATTGAGTTCATGTTTTCACATTTGATAAGAAATATTCAGTCGAATCCGTATTAGGCACGAGTTATTTGACAGATCTCAAGAAAATCCCTCCATAAAGCACTTTGTGGGGCCCTAACGTCCGCACTCGGACCTCTTTCCGAGACGGATTTTCGAGCAATTTTAAATTGGCATAATTCGAAAATCTGGCTTCTAATTGAGTTCATGTTTTCACATTTGATAAGAAATGTTCATTACGAATCCATATTAGGCACGAGTTATTTGACAGAACTCAAGAAAATCCCTCCATAAAGCACTTTGTGGAGCCCTAACGTCCGCACTCGGACATCTTTCCGAGACGGATTTTCGAGCAATTTTAAATTGGCATAATTCGAAAATCTGACTTCTAATTGAGTTCATGTTTTCACATTTGATAAGAAATATTCAGTCGAATCCGTATTAGGCACGAGTTATTTGACAGATCTCAAGAAAATCCCTCCATAAAGCACTTTGTGGGGCCCTAACGTCCGCACTCGGACCTCTTTCCGAGACGGATTTTCGAGCAATTTTAAATTGGCATAATTCGAAAATCTGGCTTCTAATTGAGTTCATGTTTTCACATTTGATAAGAAATGTTCATTACGAATCCATATTAGGCACGAGTTATTTGACAGAACTCAAGAAAATCCCTCCATAAAGCACTTTGTGGAGCCCTAACGTCCGCACTCGGACATCTTTCCGAGACGGATTTTCGAGCAATTTTAAATTGGCATAATTCGAAAATCTGACTTCTAATTGAGTTCATGTTTTCACATTTAATAAGAAATGTTCATTACGAATCCATATTTGACACAAGTTATTTGACAGAACTCAAGAAAATCCCTCCATAAAGCACTTTGTGGAGCCCTAACGTCCGCACTCGGACCTCTTTCCGAGACGAATTTTCGAGCAATTTTAAATTGGCATAATTCGAAAACCTGACTTCTAATTGAGTTCATGTTTTCACATTTGATAAGAAATATTCAGTCGAATCCGTATTAGGCACGAGTTATTTGACAGATCTCAAGAAAATCCCTCCATAAAGCACTTTGTGGGGCCCTAACGTCCGCCCTCGGACCTCTTTCCGAGACGGATTTTCGAGCAAATTTAAATTTGCATAATACGAAAATCTGACTTCTAATTGAGTTCATGTTTTCACATTTGATAAGAAATATTCATTACGAATCCATATTAGGCACGAGTTATTTGACAGAACTCAAGAAAATCCCTCCATAAAGCACTTTGTGGAGCCCTAACGTCCGCACTCGGACCTCTTTCCGAGACGAATTTTCGAGCAATTTTAAATTGGCATAATTCGAAAACCTGACTTCTAATTGAGTTCATGTTTTCACATTTGATAAGAAATATTCAGTCGAATCCGTATTAGGCACGAGTTATTTGACAGATCTCAAGAAAATCCCTCCATAAAGCACTTTGTGGGGCCCTAACGTCCGCACTCGGACCTCTTTCCGAGACGGATTTTCGAGCAATTTTAAATTGGCATAATTCGAAAATCTGGCTTCTAATTGAGTTCATGTTTTCACATTTGATAAGAAATGTTCATTACGAATCCATATTAGGCACGAGTTATTTGACAGAACTCAAGAAAATCCCTCCATAAAGCACTTTGTGGAGCCCTAACGTCCGCACTCGGACATCTTTCCGAGACGGATTTTCGAGCAATTTTAAATTGGCATAATTCGAAAATCTGACTTCTAATTGAGTTCATGTTTTCACATTTAATAAGAAATGTTCATTGCGAATCCATATTTGACACAAGTTATTTGACAGAACTCAAGAAAATCCCTCCATAAAGCACTTTGTGGAGCCCTAACGTCCGCCCTCGGACCTCTTTCCGAGACGGATTTTCGAGCAAATTTAAATTTGCATAATACGAAAATCTGACTTCTAATTGAGTTCATGTTTTCACATTTAATAAGAAATATTCATTACGAATCCATATTTGACACGAGTTATTTGACAAAACTCAAGAAAATCCCTCCATAAAGTACTTCGTGGAGCCCTAACGTCCGCACTCGGACCTCTTTCCGAGACGGATTTTCGAGCAATTTTAAATTGGCATAATTCGAAAAACTGACTTCTAATTGAGTTCATGTTTTCACATTTAATAAGAAATATTCATTACGAATCCATATTTGACACGAGTTATTTGACAAAACTCAAGAAAATCCCTCCATAAAGTACTTCGTGGAGCCCTAACGTCCGCACTCGGACCTCTTTCCGAGACGGATTTTCGAGCAATTTTAAATTGGCATAATTCGAAAACCTGACTTCTAATTGAGTTCATGTTTTCACATTTAATAAGAAATATTCATTACGAATGCATATTTGACACGAGTTATTTGACAAAACTCAAGAAAATCCCTCCATAAAGTACTTCGTGGAGCCCTAACGTCCGCACTCGGACCTCTTTCCGAGACGGATTTTCGAGCAATTTTAAATTGGCATAATTCGAAAAACTGACTTCTAATTGAGTTCATGTTTTCACATTTAATAAGAAATATTCATTACGAATCCATATTTGGCACGAGTTATTTGACAAAACTCAAGAAAATCCCTCCATAAAGCACTTTGTGGCGCCCTAACGTCCGCACTCGGACCTCTTTCCGAGACGGATTTTCGAGCAATTTTAGTGATTAACTCACTCGTGATCTTTTGTTTTTTTTTATAAGTTGATTTCCATGAATTATTAAGGTCATTTTCATGTGCCAAGCTGTGCCTTATGTTAAGTGCTCAGAAGTGTTAGCATATTATTCTGAAGTTAAGTGAGATGATGAGATTTGCAGTACCTAAATTGGAAAAAAGTGACAATAATGATGGAAGCAATAGCCATTGCAACCATTACGTGTAATATTATAAATATTTGTTGATAATAACTGTAACGATTGTGATATAAAATAAAACTGTTTTTAGTAGATGTAGCTCAAGAGTTTAGTAGGTATTAAATAATTAAATGCTCCTGTGAAAGTTGAAGGATATTACTTTTGTCAGGTTAAATAAATATTTTTTGTTATAAATATTAAAGTATTTTTGGTATATAATGTGGGTATTTTATAGTGATGTTGATCCACCTCAAGGTGTATAATTGACACTCTTAGGGAGCTAGTATATGTGTTTAAAGTTAGAATTGTTTCTAATGTGATAATTAACTACCTTCTTATGAATGGTTCATTTCAATCAGATATTCCTCTAGTAGGCTAAGGAAATGACAGACGCTACAACAAATTTTAGCTATGTAAACATATCAATCTATCAGCCTGTAAGATGAGTATCTATTTGAAATGGCCTCTACTAGAAGTTGTTCAAAAAATTAGATTATATTTTGTAGTATCTGGAACAGCAGAGATTCATATTTCACATAAAGGTTTCTACTCGAAAATTCTCAACTTTTAAGATTTTCAGTTTGTTTGATGATTTTATGAATGTTCATATAAATATTTTTACAAAACAGCAATTAAGTGATAACTACCAAATGTGAACTGAGAAAAAACAGGACTGTTTGAGTTCTTGCATACAAGTAGGTATTAGTTTTCCATGTTTGAAATAAAAAACACTTTTATAAATAAACTTTTTTATTTATCTGTCTAACAAATTTTTTCACACAAAAAGTTCTTTTTACCTATTTAGGTATTCACAGATTCTATGTCTTTTAGCTACTCCTTCTTCTGGGTCTATACCATGATAATTAAATATTTCTTTGAGTTCAATATTGAAATCTGTATCAGGTTGAAATATTTCATTGTTACACAAACACAACAAGCTCTTAAAATTTCAGTGGCACGTTTTGTTAAATAAACATTAATATATTGGAGTATTCTCCACCTGCCCTTCAACTGTCCAAAAGAATTCTCTATTTTCGCCCTTGTCTTTGACAGTAGGTAATTATGTCTCCTCTGTTCTCTTCCGAGATGTCCACAATATAATATATTGTAGCAGCCAAGATAAATCATAAACATTGAACTTTAAATTAAAAAAAGCACAAAACTTAAATAAAATATGTAATGTTAGGCTATGTTTATTCACATTCTTTGTCATATTCATAAACTTAGTTTCTGCCTTAACAGCCACTGGCTATGGGTATCTTTTACAAGTGTTGTTATGGGCAAAAAGTAAGATTACAAATCAAATTAAGAACAGGACTGACCCTATGTTAAACAGTACAACTATGTTATAATTTACCAGTATCCTGGTAATACTTACTTAGATGGAGTAATCAACCAGGGTAAGCAAGGGTATGCTGAATCTCGCAAAAGGTGGTATTTTCCGAAAAATAAAGAATTTATGTCATTTGTTGCCAACTTGTAAACATTTGACTCCTTCAAAATCTACCAAAATAAATTAATTATATATAAAACATGAGATAATCCATATTTGCTACAGGTATACCCGAGCATCATGGAGTGAGCCTGGAAATCCCACTGCTATATTTAAAAACAGCATCCTCACATCACTTATCCCTTGCATTGAGATTGAATGCTGAAATTTTCTGTCTTGATAGCTATCATGCTGATCAATGGGAATTTTTCTGTTAAAATGAGAACCATCAATTGCTCCAATTACTCCTGAAAGGTATATAAGTATAAATGACAGACAGATCTTTTAAGTCATTCAAATATAAAACGTACCTGGATAACCACCTAAATTTCGAAATTCTGCCTCAATCTGAATGCACTGTTCTAAAGTTGGCCATTTTATATATTTTATTGAAAGGTCATGGAGAAGTAAAAGTACCATTGAAATGGCCGAGAAGACAGTAGACTTGGCCAAGTTAAATCTA
Organism: Taphrorychus bicolor; assembly: GCA_951812265.1. Taxonomy (NCBI): domain Eukaryota; kingdom Metazoa; phylum Arthropoda; class Insecta; order Coleoptera; family Curculionidae; genus Taphrorychus; species Taphrorychus bicolor. The sequence goes on from OX638303.1 coordinate 20,015,790, forward strand.
TAAGCCACAAACATCATCACTTCACCTTTCGTCAAGTACCATAGAGTCACTAACACCAGTTTGTCAAAGGCCACTGGCTGAAACCCTCCTCGATATTTAGGTTTAACATACAGTTCTCCTAAATCACCAATGTTTGAAAGGTTGCTTTCCTCATCCGAAAATGACAAAAAAAAATCAAAATCAAGATATTTTGTTAACCATTCTTCATAAAAATATGGACTTCTTATGTGCTCATCTGGTAGAAGCAAGCACATTTTCATGGGTATATTAAAGTTAAACTGCTGTATACTTTGCAGGAAAAAAAAATCTGGGGTCCTAGCATTATGTCCTCCATCGCACTGTACAGAAAGTTTGATTCTCTTTGAAAACATTATGTGCACTTATTCGATAAATTTAGAAACACCAAATTATAATAAACTTCACACACAGCCTACAATACTTTTCACAAATTACGAAAAAAATGTCGTCGATTCAACAGTGCCAACTACTGTCATTAGTGCCATTTGCACATACCATGACGTCACAAACCGGTATGTTGTAATCAGAAAATGGTAACCTCGCAAAAATTTCCTTATTATGAATTAGGTATTGGTAGGTGCATGTAGATAAGTACCTAAAATTACTATCCATTAGATGGCTAGGTTTGGGATTACAATTACGGGAACCATTGGGATTGAGTGCTATCTCAATAGGTTTTTCACAAAACACTAAATATCCACCTTGTGTACGTTTATTCTATGCAAGCCTTATTTCTAACTTTTCTAGGTGTCAAGAGAAAAATAGCAGTGGTAATCCCGGGTACCCTGTAGTTGCCATTATGGTTGATTGCCACCCCCTATAAGTTTTACATAAAAGAAAGGTAAAAATGAGCAACAATGGCGTCGTTGCGTTCCCAGAATAACACCGCTGGTATGTTTCTCTTGACAACTAGTCAGGTTAGAAATACGACTTACATTGAGAAAACATCGATGTGAAAAACCTATGGGGATGGTAATAAACCCCAATGGTATCCCTACCTGAAATCCAAACCCTACCTATCTAAATGATTTGTAATTGCAACTACTTACATGAATGAACCTAACCAATGATGGCACGAAGGAAGCACTACGTGGTAAAGCATTTTGCTAAATTGAATTACCTAAGTAACCGAAATCTTGTGTTAAATATACATGTATATCGAGTTGGAAGAAGAAAAACAGGAGGAGGCCTGTATCACAGTAGGCCATGCCATTGCTTCCGGCATCTTCGGAAATTTTATGGCTGCACTTTAACTATTACAACCCAATGGATTAAAACAGAGTTACTCTCTACTAACAATTCGCACTGTTCGCTGCTATTGGACCTCGGAATATGAAATTACGTGTTTCCGAGGTTTCGACATTTCAGTTACTTTAAGTCACCATCAGGTTTTTTTCATAAGCTTTCACAATTTTATGGCATTTTCAGCTACATAAGAGAAGCACTTGGTTATTTCCTAAATTATAGGCGCATCGCGTGCTTGGGATTTACTCAAAAAAACTTCTATACAATAGATGTAAAACAAACCAACTCAAGAATTCTGCTAACCAACTTGTTTATTACAAGACATCTCTGCTTTCACATTGAATCGAACTTGCTTTCTATGTTGGTCCTGTCTGAACCAATATAAAGAAAGAGTTATCAATACAGGGAATAGATTTTCTATAATCTGTTACCAGACATTAAACGATTGAGCTCGAAAACCTAAAGGCTTATAAGCCTGACGTTTTGAAATTACGTAGCAATTAGAGCGTTGATGCAAATGGATCTTTATAATGCATTTATTAGCACTACATGTTTCAAATTACAATGACCAACAGCAAAGCCAACACTAGGATCAAAGTGAAGTCAATAAGTAACAGTTATAACAATAGTAGTATTTAATTAGCAAAAAAATGCTACATACAAAAACAAAATGCCATACATAGATACATCAATATTTCCATTTCCCAACATATTAAATGCTGAGAAGGTGCTGTCGCAAAACTCTTTTGAATGTTTTTACATTACTACACTCTTTTATGTTCTGCGGCCATTCATTGAACATTATAAGTCCTCTAAACAATATTGAGTTCAAGGTATGATTTGTTTTACATTTGTTTTTTTCAACAATAAAATCGTTACAGTTTCTTGCATTATATGAATGTACCTCCGAGAAAAACCTTATTTTGTTACAAACATATTCAGGCAGTAACTTATTTATTAGTTTAAACAGAAACAAATGGGCATCAAACGTTACCTTCTGCTGTACAGATAGCATATTCAATGCTGTTTGCATCCTACTTATAGGCATATACCTATTACATTTTAAAATGGTTCTCATAGCTCTGTTTTGAATTATTTGAAATTCCTGGATTTTAAAATTTGGGAAACCGCAAAGAAGTGTGGAGCAAAACTGCAGATGCGGCGCTGCAGTACTATTATACAGTAAAAGTTTAGTATGTGAGGACAAATGTTGACCCACTCTTGAGACAAAGTTAACCTTTTTTGAGTACTTTCTCATTACGTAATCAGCATGTGCACGAAAAGCTAAATGCGGATCGAAAAGTACCCCAAGGTATTTTATGTGTTTTTCATACGATAAACGATTACCATCTATCTCCAGGTTGATACTATCAATATTTACATCATTAAGTTTGTGTTTGCGTCCAAAGATACAGAACTTAGTTTTAGTTGTATTTATCCTTAAGTTGTCTCTAAAATCTGTCTGTGAGAGCCAAGAGAATTTGTGAGCCAGCTGAATTGGAACGAGAAATGAAGCATCTGGAGAGAGCCTTTGGTTGGAATGGTTACAGCAAGCAGGAGTTTGATAGAGCCGTGCGCCCAAGGAATGTAGAGCGACAGGAAGCAACAACGGGAGATGATGTAGAAAAACGCGGTTGGACTACTTTACCATACATCCACAAAGTCACGGACAGGATCGGCAGGCTACTGGAAAAGCACAAGGTTAAGACTGTCTTTAAACCCACTCGTACAATTCAACAGAGCTTGAGATCGGCTAAAGACCGCAGAGATCCCCTATCAGCACCCGGAGTGTATAGAGTTCCATGCAGCTGTCGCTCTGTATACATTGGCACCACAAAGCGCAGTGTCAACACGAGGATCACAGAACACAAAAGGAGTTGCAGGCTGGGACAAACGCAAAAGTCAGCAGTAGCAGAGCACGCTCTCTCTGAAGGTCACAACATCCTTTTTAATGAAGTGGATATCCTACATCAATCACAGCGCTATTATCCGAGACTAACGAGGGAAGCCATTGAGATCTTCAAACACGAAAACAATTTTAACAGGAAGGAGGAAATTACGTTTCTAAATGCAGACTGGAAGCGAGTTCTGCGACACACTTCGAGCGCGTCGAAGCCCCGCGCCGCCGCCCCCACCCCGGCCCCACCACTGCATCGCGACAGCGGCTGTACGAATACCACGGAGCGTGCTACAGTCGAATCAGTCATCGTCGGGAAGCAAGGGAGATCACTTTGCCCACTGCCTCATCGCCTTTGATAATGTCTGCCGCAGTAGTAGACGAAAAGTCAGAAAGCAATTCCATTGGACCACGGTTTTATAGCCCGGAAAACACTTTAGATAGTATTATGACCGGCCGTGAAAGCCTTCACAGTCTGATAAAACGCCTCTACGGGGAGGATACGTCAAGACTGATTCGACAACTGGAGAACCTCCGCAAAAAGAAAGCACAGCTCCTGAGTTCATTGGCATTTCTACTACGATGCCGTGACACCAAGAAGATCCCAAAGTTTCTGAGGATAAAAAGAACCTTCAGATCCGGACAAGCGAGCAGAATTTACAACAGGACCGAACAATCGCTCCTCCGTGAAAGGATCCATGAGACCCGTAGAGATCTTGCATCTAATGACAAAAAACTTCTTTTTGTTAATTTAGAACTAGCCAACAGCTTGCATTGGAGCGACTGGGAAAAGGTGGATCGTCTAACACATGACCGAAGGATTGCAGTCCAAGTCGCCGCAACGACCCGACAAAAGAAAAAATCCGCATCCTTCTGATAGGCATATACCTATTACATTTTAAAATGGTTCTCATAGCTCTGGTTTGAATTATTTGAAATTCTTGGATTTTAAAATTTGGGAAACTGCAAAGAAGTGTGGAGCAAAACTGCAGATGCGGCGCTGCAATACTATTATACAGTAAAAGTTTAGTATGTGAGGACAAATGTTGACCCACTCTTGAGACAAAGTTAACCTTTTTTGAGTACTTTCTCATTACGTAATCAGCATGTGCACGAAAAGCTAAATGCGGATCGAAAAGTACCCCAAAGTACTTTATGTGTTTTTCATACGATAAACGATTACCATCTATCTCCAGGTTGATACTATCAATATTTACATCATTAAGTTTGTGTTTGCGTCCAAAGATACAGAACTTAGTTTTAGTTGTATTTATCCTTAAGTTGTCTCTAAAATCCGTCTGTGAGAGCCAAGAGAATTTGTGAGCCAGCTGAATTGGAACGAGAAATGAAGCATCTGGAGAGAGCCTTTGGTTGGAATGGTTACAGCAAGCAGGAGTTTGATAGAGCCGTGCGCCCAAGGAATGTAGAGCGACAGGAAGCAACAACGGGAGATGATGTAGAAAAACGCGGTTGGACTACTTTACCATACATCCACAAAGTCACGGACAGGATCGGCAGGCTACTGGAAAAGCACAAGGTTAAGACTGTCTTTAAACCCACTCGTACAATTCAACAGAGCTTGAGATCGGCTAAAGACCGCAGAGATCCCCTATCAGCACCCGGAGTGTATAGAGTTCCATGCAGCTGTGGCTCTGTATACATTGGCACCACAAAGCGCAGTGTCAACACGAGGATCACAGAACACAAAAGGAGTTGCAGGCTGGGACAAACGCAAAAGTCAGTAGTAGCAGAGCACGCTCTCTCTGAAGGTCACAACATCCTTTTTAATGAAGTGGATATCCTACATCAATCACAGCGCTATTATCCGAGACTAACGAGGGAAGCCATTGAGATATTCAAACACGAAAACAATTTTAACAGGAAGGAGGAAATTACGTTTCTAAATGCAGACTGGAAGCGAGTTCTGCGACACACTTCGAGCGCGTCGAAGCCCCGCGCCGCCGCCCCCACCCCGGCCCCACCACTGCATCGCGACAGCGGCTGTACGAATACCACGGAGCGTGCTACAGTCGAATCAGTCATCGTCGGGAAGCAAGGGAGATCACTTTGCCCACTGCCTCATCGCCTTTGATAATGTCTGCCGCAGTAGTAGACGAAAAGTCAGAAAGCAATTCCATTGGACCACGGCTTTATAGCCCGGAAAACACTTTAGATAGTATTATGACCGGCCGTGAAAGCCTTCACAGTCTGATAAAACGCCTCTACGGGGAGGATACGTCAAGACTGATTCGACAACTGGAGAACCTCCGCAAAAAGAAAGCACAGCTCCTGAGTTCATTGGCATTTCTACTACGATGCCGTGACACCAAGAAGATCCCAAAGTTTCTGAGGATAAAAAGAACCTTCAGATCCGGACAAGCGAGCAGAATTTACAACAGGACCGAACAATCGCTCCTCCGTGAAAGGATCCATGAGACCCGTAGAGATCTTGCATCTAATGACAAAAAACTTCTTTTTGTTAATTTAGAACTAGCCAACAGCTTGCATTGGAGCGACTGGGAAAAGGTGGATCGTCTAACACATGACCGAAGGATTGCAGTCCAAGTCGCCGCAACGACCCGACAAAAGAAAAAATCCGCATCCTTCTGATAGGCATATACCTATTACATTTTAAAATGGTTCTCATAGCTCTGGTTTGAATTATTTGAAATTCTTGGATTTTAAAATTTGGGAAACTGCAAAGAAGTGTGGAGCAAAACTGCAGATGCGGCGCTGCAATACTATTATACAGTAAAAGTTTAGTATGTGAGGACAAATGTTGACCCACTCTTGAGACAAAGTTAACCTTTTTTGAGTACTTTCTCATTACGTAATCAGCATGTGCACGAAAAGCTAAATGCGGATCGAAAAGTACCCCAAAGTACTTTATGTGTTTTTCATACGATAAACGATTACCATCTATCTCCAGGTTGATACTATCAATATTTACATCATTAAGTTTGTGTTTGCGTCCAAAGATACAGAACTTAGTTTTAGTTGTATTTATCCTTAAGTTGTCTCTAAAATCCGTCTGTGAGAGCCAAGAGAATTTGTGAGCCAGCTGAATTGGAACGAGAAATGAAGCATCTGGAGAGAGCCTTTGGTTGGAATGGTTACAGCAAGCAGGAGTTTGATAGAGCCGTGCGCCCAAGGAATGTAGAGCGACAGGAAGCAACAACGGGAGATGATGTAGAAAAACGCGGTTGGACTACTTTACCATACATCCACAAAGTCACGGACAGGATCGGCAGGCTACTGGAAAAGCACAAGGTTAAGACTGTCTTTAAACCCACTCGTACAATTCAACAGAGCTTGAGATCGGCTAAAGACCGCAGAGATCCCCTATCAGCACCCGGAGTGTATAGAGTTCCATGCAGCTGTGGCTCTGTATACATTGGCACCACAAAGCGCAGTGTCAACACGAGGATCACAGAACACAAAAGGAGTTGCAGGCTGGGACAAACGCAAAAGTCAGTAGTAGCAGAGCACGCTCTCTCTGAAGGTCACAACATCCTTTTTAATGAAGTGGATATCCTACATCAATCACAGCGCTATTATCCGAGACTAACGAGGGAAGCCATTGAGATATTCAAACACGAAAACAATTTTAACAGGAAGGAGGAAATTACGTTTCTAAATGCAGACTGGAAGCGAGTTCTGCGACACACTTCGAGCGCGTCGAAGCCCCGCGCCGCCGCCCCCACCCCGGCCCCACCACTGCATCGCGACAGCGGCTGTACGAATACCACGGAGCGTGCTACAGTCGAATCAGTCATCGTCGGGAAGCAAGGTAGATCACTTCGCCCACTGCCTCATCGCCTTTGATAATGTCTGCCGCAGTAGTAGATGAAACGTCAGGAAGCAAGTCCATTGGACCATGGCTTTATAGCCCGGAAAACACTTTAGATAATATTATGACCGGCCGTGAAAGCCTTCACAGTCTGATAAAACGCCTCTACGGGGAGGATACGTCAAGACTGATTCGACAACTGGAGAACCTCCGCAAAAAGAAAGCACAGCTCCTGAGTTCATTGGCATTTCTACTACGATGCCGTGACACCAAGAAGATCCCAAAGTTTCTGAGGATAAAAAGAACCTTCAGATCCGGACAAGCGAGCAGAATTTACAACAGGACCGAACAATCGCTCCTCCGTGAAAGGATCCATGAGACCCGTAGAGATCTTGCATCTAATGACAAAAAACTTCTTTTTGTTAATTTAGAACTAGCCAACAGCTTGCATTGGAGCGACTGGGAAAAGGTGGATCGTCTAACACATGACCGAAGGATTGCAGTCCAAGTCGCCGCAACGACCCGACAAAAGAAAAACTTTGACGAACTAGGTGCTAAGAACAATTCGTCGGATACAACAAAGTCCACATCCGAGGAGACTCAGCGCAAGATTGTAGTCAATCTGACCGACAAACAACTGTCAACAGATGAGTTGAGCGTTCTAAACAAGGGAGGTAATTTTGCCATAACACCATCCAGGATACCTGTGGAAGACATCATAGCAAACGTGGAGAGCGGAATTCGTCAGCTGCCAATTCAGACGGCTGAACAGATAAGGATGGAGACATCACGAATTCTACTACGCGCAAAACCACCAAAAAGCAATCTCACCTTTGCAGAAAGGAAAGCTCTGAAAGCCTTGAATGAAGACAAGGACATTCTTATTCTACCAGCAGATAAAGGAAACGCAACAGTAGTAATCTCAACTTCAGATTACGAAGGACAAATCAGGACACTGTTAGATCCCACCACCTACAAGAAGCTAACTCGTGATCCAACCGCCCGTATTCTGAAGGCTACCAACAATTTAATCAGGGACGTGGCATCGGATGAAATAACTAAGCTAAAAAAATCGGAAGCCTTGCCACCGAGGCTGTACGGTTTGCCGAAGATCCACAAACCCGATGTGCCACTGAGACCCATCGTGAGCACCATAGGAAGCCTGACCTACGAAATTGCCAAACACCTGACAAAACTGTTGCAGCCAAAAATAAGAAATACGGACAGCTTTATAAAAGACTCCACTCATTTTGTCGAAAAACTGCATTCTTTGACTTTTTCTCCAGGGGATATTCTCGTTAGCTTCGACGTTGTTTCGCTCTTCACGATGGTACCCATTAAGGAAGCCATGGAACATATTAATCAAGAATTTCCACAGGATATTGCTAAGCTGTTCCAACATTGCCCAACCACTACATACTTTCAATGGAAGGAAGAATTCTACGAACAAACTGATGGTGTAGCTATGGGCAGCCCTCTTAGTCCAGTAATAGCCAACTATTTTATGGAAATTTTCGAGGCCAGGGCGTTGGCTACAGCAAGGAAGAGGCCAAGGTGCTGGTTTCGATATGTGGACGACACATTTGTTATTTGGAGCCATGGAAAGAGCGAGCTTCAAAACTTCCTCTTACATCTAAACTCTATCAACCCGAATATCCAATTCACTATGGAGATAGAAAAGGAAGGACGCCTACCGTTTTTGGATGTTTTGGTGGCAAGGAGGCCGAATGGAAAGCTTGCACATACCGTGTATAGAAAACCAACACACACTGACCGATACCTCAACAACGGATCAAACCATCATCCAAGACAAAAAAGGGGAGTTATAAAAACTCTGTCTGTGAGAGCCAAGAGAATTTGTGAGCCAGCTGAATTGGAACGAGAAATGAAGCATCTGGAGAGAGCCTTTGGTTGGAATGGTTACACCAAGCAGGAGTTTGATAGAGCCGTGCGCCCAAGGAATGTAGAGCGACAGGAAGCAACAACGGGAGCTGATGTAGAAAAACGCGGTTGGACTACTTTACCATACATCCACAAAGTCACGGACAGGATCGGCAGGCTACTGGAAAAGCACAAGGTTAAGACTGTCTTTAAACCCACTCGTACAATTCAACAGAGCTTGAGATCGGCTAAAGACCGCAGAGATCCCCTATCAGCACCCGGTGTGTATAGAGGCTCTGTATACATTGGCACCACAAAGCGCAGTGTCAACACGAGGATCACAGAACACAAAAGGAGTTGCAGGCTGGGACAAACGCAAAAGTCAGCAGTAGCAGAGCACGCTCTCTCTGAAGGTCACAACATCCTTTTTAATGAAGTGGATATCCTACATCAATCACAGCGCTATTATCCGAGACTAACGAGGGAAGGCATCTTCAAACACGAAAACAATTTTACAATTACGTTTCTAAATGCAGACTGGAAGCGAGTTCTGCGACACACTTCGAGCGCGTCGAAGCCCCGCGCCGCCGCCCCCACCCCGGCCCCACCACTGCATCGCGACAGCGGCTGTACGAATACCACGGGGCGTGCTACAGTCGAATCAGTCATCGTCGGGAAGCAAGGAAGATCACTTCGCCCACTGCCTCATCGCCTTTGATAATGTCTGCCGCAGTAGTAGACGAAACGTCAGGAAGCAATTGCATTGGACCACGGCTTTATAGCCCGGAAAACACTTTAGATAGTATTATGACCGGCCGTGAAAGCCTTCACAGTCTGATATACTTAAGTTGTTCGTACACAGCCAATTAAATAATTTTTTTAAATCTTTTTTTGCATCCCGCTGCATTTACATTAGATCATTTCCGTTTATGTATATCATAGCGTCATTCGCAAACAATTCTACCCCACACCGCTCAACAACTCTGACAATGTCGTTAATGTAAAGCAAGAACAACAGCGGCCCCAATACAGTACCCTGTGGTACCCCATATTCAACCGGTAAAGAAACAGATACCTCATCTCTAAACTTAACCCTTTGCCGTCTGCCAGTCAAGTACGATTCAAACCACTTCAACATATTATTCTTGATGCCCATATTCCTCATTTTCTGCAATAAAATAACTCTAGATACAGTTTCAAATGCCCGTCTAAGATCCAAAAATATTGCAAGAATCAAGTTACCACTATCAATACTATTAATAAAGTTATCACAAACACTGACAACTACAGTCTCACAAGAATGATTTTCTCTAAAACCTGACTGATTCGATATTAAAATACTATTTATGTCACAGTGAGCTTGCAATTGCGTTTTTTACTACTATTTCTAATACTATTTCATACACCTCTACAGTGTTTAGTAGGCCTGAGCTCACTATGCAACTTCGTATTTGGAACAGGCACCACAGTTGATTAATTCCATGATTCTGGAAACATGCCGGTTGACAATGAAGTATTTATGATGTCCAACAGGCGATTGCCAGCCACATCACATACATCACACAGTACCTTCGTTGCCGTCTACACCACCTCCAACATTTTTCATGTTCGTTAATACTTTTCTTAAATCATACATAGATAATTGCCTGAAATGTGAGAATACATGTTCCATGGGATATGGTGTCAAATTATCATCATTCTGGAGGGAACATTTAGGTATGCCAGCAATAATATCTACGATACTATTTATGAAATATTTGTTTAGTTCGTTGGCAATTGTTATGTTGTTTGTTATTGTGACATTGTCAAACTGAACCTCTTCAGGAGCAGAAGTATTTTTTTCCGGTAGGAATAATTTTTAATTTTTCCACAACTCACGCGGGTTATTTTTGTTATCGTCGATAATTTTTTTATAGAATCTATCTTTTTCAAATTTGATTAACCCAACAATACAGTTTCGCATCTTTTTGTATTCCCTGCAGACCTCACAATTTTTTCCTGTACTGCCCTAACATAAATATCATCCCTTTGACGCATTTTTTGTTTTATATCATCAGTAATCCATCTCTTGTCCGCATACTTCCGCTTATATGGACACATAGTATTTATAATACTTCTTATATCATTTACAAAAATATCAGCCAAGAGATTGACATTGCTAATATTACCATTCCACGGGATATCAAAAAAATACTCATGTATCCTGTCAGTATCATATGCCTTCATAGACCTACGATAAACAACATCCCTAGTATTCACAAAACCTACCCTATTCACATCAACAGACAATATACAATTATCGCTAATCTTAGGCGTAAGATGTATTCTGTGCTGCATGTTCTTATTGTTTGTTATTATATAATCAATCAACGTGTGGCTTCTATCTGTAATGCGGGTTGGAGAATCTACAATTTGAGTGAAACCATTCAAGTATACACTTTTGAGAATTTTTTCTCCATAGTTTCAATAAATCAAAATTAAAATCACCAAAAATTATATTGATTTCCCCAAATGTACATATTTGATCAAGATACGCATCAAAATATTCCACAAATTTTACTTCCTCTTTCTGAGGTGGATGGTACAACACTGCACAAAGATACTTCAACCCGGATTCAGAGAATTCAATGGACAACAACCACACAAAATTTTGCACACACTGTACTGAACTCAAACTATATTTTACATCCTTTCTTATTATTGCCATCACTCCACCAGTTCTTTTGTTATTAGTTATACATTGTTCTATTTTATAACCATCAATGTGCAATTCCCTCATTGTTATTTCAGCACACACGTGAGTTTCAGATAAGAAAACAATTTTTGGCTGGCACTGATTTATAAAAGAATGTATGCTATCTTGTTTGTTCAAATATCCCTGACAATTAAAATACATGAGGCCAGAACTATATGCGACCTCTGACTCTAGTTGCTATTTATGATATTTATGTATTTGGAGTTATTCAATTCTCTTTAGGGTTTAGCATTTATTTCTATCCCACGCCGTATGCTCAACATCAAGCGATATTCCAAACTTTTTGTTAGACAAAAGACAATTAGGACACTTTACGACATTACAACCACACTCATTTACATCATGTTCTCCACTACATTTGGCGCAAACCTTATTCTCCTTGCAGTCTCTGCTAAAATGCCCATATTTACAACAATTATAGCATCTAATAACTCCATACTCATTATATACAGGGCAGCGGTTCCACCCAATATTAATTTTTTCTTGCATTAATTCCAAATCACCGTGTTATAAGTTTCAAAATCCAATTCAATAACGAGACTAAATTTTTTACCAACAACTTTGGTTCTACGAATTACTTTCATGATAAAACTGGTGCCATTTTTTAGATCATTTTGTTTAATTACATTTGATATGATGTCACTATCACTGCTGCCAAAGTCACTCTCATCCACCCCTACTATTTTTATTCGATGTTGTAGTGTTTTAGGCTTCTCTACATCGTAGTTGTCACCAAGTTTATTTTGGATTTCTGACTGTATACTTGATATTTCCTTGTTGGTATTGCAGTTTAGAATAAGGTCTCCTTTTTTTGTCCCATTGTGACACCTACTCCCATGTCTATTGGGTCTACTTTGTTCCTTAGATCACCTTTCACTTCTTTAATATCTTTCTGAGTTCCTTTTTGTTTTATTACAAGTACTTTGTTGACTTTTTTAGCAGCCGCCGAATACGTCAATTTTGGTTCATCATTTTTATGTTCCTGTGATTGATCTCCAACTTGAGAAGTCGATTTTCTTCTATAAGCATATCCACTTTTTTATTCAAATCCTTAGAATTGTCCGTGTCAATAGTTTGTTGATCAATGTATGTTTCCTCAACATGGCTTCTCTTTCGCGATCTTTCAGGCTTAGTTGTTTCAGTTTGGCTTTCCGAACAGGTCTTGCATCTCCAGAAAGCTTTTTTCATATGGAACCCTCTTAGGTCCACATTTTCGCACTTTCCGTGGTAGTAATTTTTACATGTTGTGCATTGTATAATCGCTTTAATGTCGTCAAAGTGTGTATTGCAGCGAAGTGGTTTAGTTATAAGAGAAACTAGTAAATTACTGCCTTAAAAATTCTGCAAATTTCTATGTTTTTTTTTTTTTGGATCAACAACACCCTTCAGAATACATATATTTTTACCATCCAAAATCCTTCCATAGATGATCTACTTTTTCACATTAAAACCCTACAATGGAATACTTCCTCCGCACACGTGATTACCATATCTCGATCGGGACACTTTATCACCCCGCCGAGACAGAGCTACTTAATCCGATCCACTCTCGGGACAAACGACACCTCGACCTCGCACGAAACTCCTTTCAGGTGGTTCATTCTTTACATGGGTCACGTTTGGGCCATAAATATACCATCAATGAAACTTTATATATATTGTTATAGGTATGGATATCGTCGCGTGAAAAAATATATTATATGGGTATAAGCCCCCTGATGAAATTCGATAGCGCATGTAAATTACCGCTAATCAGATTAGGCAGGATACATCCAATTTTATTTAAAAAAGTGACACGTCTATTTTGTCCAGGATGAGGCTTCGGTTTATGGGTCATCGAGGTTGGGTATGGTCATTGTGACGTAATGCGGTGTGGTTTTATTGGATAGCTGCTAAGATATGCAGGACTCATATTATTAATGGTCCCTCGAATAATGGCAAACTGAAAGTTTTTAAAGAATGGTAGATAGCTTTAAATCTACTAAACACGTTATTGTTAAACCAAACCAGATAATTTCACTAGTTGTAATGTGTTTCAGTTTCCTGCTCTTTTTAGCTTCACAGAATGTCCAGTTCAAAGATAGTTTTGGCAAAGAATTTACATTGTTCAATTTAAAAGTTTTGAAACTGGTGATCCCAAGTAACGTCTTTTTGTGAAATAAACGGGGCCAATGAATCTAAAAATTATGCAGTGTATTGCCAAAAACACAACTACGTGAAAGACCCGTGCATACCAATTATCAATCACCCAAATGGGGAACAATTATGTGGTGGTAGAGGCTGTTTCGCACGTTTCTGTAACTTATAGAATCACGGGGTGTAAATACAAAGTGTGCTACGTAAAGATTAAGAACATGTGGTTCTAGAAAATTCTTGAAAATAACACTAAAAGAAATTAAGTTGATCAAAGAGGAAAAAGTAGAGCATTCTAAACCTTAACAAAATGATTTCTAAATTTCCGTCTGCTTTCAACAACTAGGAAGTTGTTCTCAAAGAATTTTCTTAAACAACATTTATTTTTGCGTTGGCCTCTGTACATCTTAAAATATTATTTAAAGTGTTAATGCTTCCAATTTTACATACAAACAGTACCTCTAGGTACTCAGGTTAAATTTAGAACCTCCTTAGTTTGACGACTGGTCCAATAAAAACGGTACCAAGGGAAAGGGTATATCTTTGGACACTTTCAATCCTATCCCGCATTTAATACAGAGTGGTTAAAATATGTCCAATGACAGTTAAGAAAAAGGTCCAAAATCCGGTCCAGCTGCGGTTGTATATGGACAACTAGAAGACGTGGAAAGAAAAAATAATCAGTTATAAGTTTTGGTCTAGCTCTTATACAGGGCGAGCCACAAAAATTTTTCTGTGCTACATTTTTTGCTAATTTAAGTGTACATTTCTCACATTTCACTCTGTAGATTCCACATTTATGCAGCAAAAAATCTGAAATAATTCAGGAGGGAATTTTGACGAATGTTTAAACTTTAAATTTCAAACTCCATTTGTGCCGAGACCGTGCATCCAATCGAATGGCTCCCTATCCCAGGGGATACCCTGTGAAGGTTTCTTTTCGGCACTTGGGAACCACTTTTTGGCTGGGACGTCGCGAAATGGTCTTAATTGAATTTCGAAACAAAAGTTGCAGATTTTTTTAATTTTGGCAAAATTTCCGTTAGTTTCGCCAATTGACGCAAGAGTACAGGCGTAAACTGTGCGCTGCGATCGCATTTTTCGACTCCGGAAATTTCTCATTTGACAGATCAAACTTTATCATTTTCCATAGGGAACTTAGAAAATCACCCCACTCTTTATGCCAAATTTTGTGTATGTAGACGGAAATAGTGGCCCTTGAGAGGTGAGATAAACTAAAATTTTGCGACACTGAAGGCCTGAACAAGCCCTTCGCCCTTACAAGAAGCAATTTTCATATTGATCCTTTGACTTCTGACCCCATAGTCCTCTTCTGAGAACAGTTTTTAAGGCCTTCAGCGCAGATTTTTTTAATTTTGGCAAAATTTCCGTTAGTTTCGCCAATTGACGCAAGAGTACAGGCGTAAACTGTGCGCTGCGATCGCATTTTTCGACTCCGGAAATTTCTCATTTGACAGATCAAACTTTATCATTTTCCATAGGGAACTTAGAAAATCACCCCACTCTTTATGCCAAATTTTGTGTATGTAGACGGAAATAGTGGCCCTTGAGAGGTGAGATAAACTAAAATTTTGCGACACTGAAGGCCTGAACAAGCCCTTCGCCCTTACAAGAAGCAATTTTCATATTGATCCTTTGACTTCTGACCCCATAGTCCTCTTCTGAGAACAGTTTTTAAGGCCTGCCCCTGCTAACTGCAACTGCACCCAAAAGTACCTACAAATAATTTTGTGTTTGATAAACTGAAATCTAGTTTTCAAATCATTAAAACAAGTGTATGATTCTAATGTTTTATCTCTGTAGAATCGGAAATGGAGTGGATTTTCAAAGGTATGTAAAATTAAAAAATTAGAGCTGAAGATGAAAATAAGTTTATAAACATATTGTAGGCTCAATTTTACCTGGAAATTTTGCATCTGTATGGACTGTGACCATTGGGACCTAGAAAAAAGGTTCTTTCTAGCTCTATCTGCTCTATTAAATTATTTCAGATTCAGAAATATGATTCATGGACTCCCTGGAATTATTGGTTGTATCGACGGGACACATGTAGCAATAATTGCGCCAACGTTTAATGAACCCGAGAGACCTGGAGTTATTTACTATTGGCGAAAAGGATTCTATAGCTTAAATATTCAGATAGTAAGTATCCTGCTTAGGAGGCTTTTACCTGCTTTTACATCTTAGAGCCAAAAGATCAAAGTCTAGGGGATAACTTCCAAATTAACTATCCTAATAACTACCAAGAGGATAATTTCTCTAGAAAGGATGAAACGATGGCACAGCATTGGCTAGTTTTTTTACTTCTATGGAAATTATCTTTTCCATAGTTCCCAGAACTTTGATATATTGGCTCTAATAATCCTACAGTTTTGTGTATAAGAGATCTAGTGAATTTATTATGAAATTCCGACAGCAATGCCACACAGATTTTCACTATAAGGTTAGTTTAGTTATATAAGTTGCAGTGCTGAGACAAAATTACGAAAATGGTGATTGCCATACGTATTTACTGTGTAAAATAATTATTAACAATGAAGTCTTGTACACTTTTTTATTACCACTAGCTCAGTTTTTCCATCACCAGTTATTTACTACATCTACATTTAATGAGATACTATTTAAATCATTGTAGGAGTTGTGAAAATGATCAGCAACATAGATATAATGTAGCACATAAATCAGTCAGAAATGTCGTAGAGAGATGTATCGGTGTCCTCAAACAAAGGTTTAGGTGCACTTTTAAGCACCGTGTACTAAATTATTCACCATCTAAAGCCGGAATGAAGAATTGGATGACTACGACCCAGATGGTAAATTTCAGTTTGAACTGAAGTATCAAAGCTTTTGTCTCACGAGTATTTCAAATTTCTTATGCATTTTCAGAAATTGAAGAGAACAGCTGGAAGATAATCATAATCAACTTCCTGACTAAAGTTTATTTTATGTTTAATAAAGATGTTTGTAAAATGTATCTACTTACTATAATAGAAATTACTTTGAACATATTCGCAATTTTTCTGTTGCAAGAAGTACGTTATTTAATGCCTCCGCCAAATATTGTTGGGCTTCCAAAATCTTCGTCAGCTTCCAAATTGCCTAGAAACAATTAGGTAGTTTCAGAAAAGTAATTTACACTAACAAAAAATCAAATAATTGATCAAAATCCACCTTGATTTTGGCTGACTGAACTCTAAATTAACATTTTCTTTTCTTAGTAAGAAAACATCAGTTACGACGATTTACCATATTCTATACCACTCTTAGGCAGGTAAAATACATTAACAATCCTTAATTGCAGATAAGTTGAAAGGGGTTTGATTTGACATCTTTTTCGACACCACCTGCAATTTAAAATTGTCGCCAATTTTACTTAGACCAAGGGGTTGGAAATATGAGCCTATGGAATCCAAAGAGTTTTCTTTAGCCTGAAGAGTTTGATATATTGGTTTAAATGTTTTTCTTAACTAAGGTGTAAGAAAATAAAATTAGAAGGAAAGTTTCCATTTAGGTCACACCAACTGTTTATTTTCATTTAAGGTTCATTATCAAATCGTGTGGTGTGAACATGTTTGGTGTGAATAAAGTGTGAACTTACAAGGGTGGTATATTTTTCGAATTCCAATTGATGGATTTTTATGACATAGGAATGAAATCCTTGGAGAACCCTAATTCTATAAGATCGGGATTGCCAAATAGAAGTATTTTGGAAATCATACCTAACAGCAAAAGTTCCAGAGAGCTTGAAAATTTGCCAGCACCTTCACCACCACCTGTTCTTTCTTGTTACAAAGTTATCTTTTAGAGATCATTTATCTTATTAAAATCGGCTGCGGCTTTCTCGCGATACAGGGTGACTGACAAAAGAGCGTCAACTTTTTGAAAAACCCCTGTAATTTATTTTGTAGGCCAAAAAACCGAAAACTGCCGAACATGTCCCGAGATACCAACTAGCGCCATTAAATGTCATAACAGCGAATGTTCTGAAATTACGCTACCTACCAAATGCAGTTGGTTGAAATGCAACCATTTTGCTGTGCTTTTTGCTTTACCCTATATATCCTTTACTACCTTTCAAAATCTCTTTAGGTTCTAAATTTCGGCCAAGGCATTTCTGAGATACAGACCCCCAAAAGTGACAAAAAATTTTGCTGTATAAATCTTTTACGTTCGCAGTTTATTTAGCATATTTATGTGAGTATGGCAAATAGAGAAATAAAGTAGCTGATAACTTACTAGCAAAACTAACAAACAAAACTGTGATATAATTTATGCTTAAGAAATCTCGACAACTCTGTTAAAAAAAAGAAATATAGGAAAGTTAATACAATAGTTATTTTCCTAACTAATGCGGAAAGTGATACTTTCCCGCACGCTGTCTGCCGATGCCCGAACCACGCGAAGCGGAGTTCGGGCAGCTGACGAGTGCGGGAAAGACACTTTCCGCACGAGTTAGCAACAATATTTTTTCTACGAGCCAATTCATAGTAACATATACTAGGAATAAACATACAATACATAAACAACTATTAGCTTTGTCAACAGTATAACAGCTGAATTAATCAACAATCAATTGATTGTTATGACAAAAACTTGGTGTGATTGTTGGCGTGACGTAATGTTTCAGGAATGAACTGGTGACATTGGAATATAAAGTACGTGTATTAGAAGTATATTTTGTATCAAAAATCAATAATGGCAAGCATAATAGTTCCTTAAAACAGATAAAAATGTTTGGCACGGCTGTAAAGCAGATGCACCTATCTAAAGAGACAGACTATAAAGTCTAAATTATATTATGAATCAGTCATTCTTTAAATATTTACTTTCACGCACGACGTGGGGGAAAGTAAATCTTTCGAAAACAAAATGCGTGCGGGAAAGTGATATAATAAGAATGCTCGTAGAAAAAACGTATTTAATTGAACTACCATTTGGACCAAACTTTTTGGCCATTTTTATGATTTATTATTACTGGAATAGATAAGGCGACGGCTTGACCACTATCTGTATGCGTGAACAGGGTGTTTCAAATTCGAGCCACATCATTAGGATCTCAGTAACGGTAAGAGATACAGGGTCGGTTAAATCGGGGCAAATTTGCGCAGTGTTTCGCTTAATAGTACATCATTGTCTACTATCATTGTCTATATACATCTAGTCAGACAATCTAACGCTCCCAAATTCTCTACTCTTAAACGACTATTTTTAGAGTATAGAATACGTATGCGACATCTGGTGTCTTCCAATGGTTGAACCAGGGATGTACCTACTTTAGAGATCTATCATATGTTTTATTCGAAAAAGGAAAGAATTATTTGTCTTGAAATAACGTGAAATATATTTCCAATTTTTCTTTTTTTATAATTTTATCTTATTAGCGTCAATGGAGAAAATAAATCCTCAAACAACTCAATCTACTTAAACTCCTCTACATTTTTAATTATTAATATTATGTATAGAGAGTATATATTAATTTTAATTATTAATATTATGATAAGAGTTTTTTTTTGCTTAATCCAGATACTAATATCATCTATTTTTCTACAAACAATGAAAAAATATCATAACAGCGTGTAAAGTCATGAATTACAATAGAGATTACAATATTTTACCATCGCGGCCCAGCTAATTATACTTAATATTAGAAAACGAATTCAAAAGTGAAGTTGAATTTATGTAATAAGGTGTGATGAGATGAAGTTTCCACATAGCAAATTGATATCCACTGGATATTCAGTGGACATACAGTTGTGGCATGGATATCCTCAATGATATTCAGTGGATATCCATTGGACAACCACCCGATATCCATTGTACATTCAATTTGTCGCCTGATCCAACATCCAATGGACTTCCATTATGTACATCCATTATGTACATCCATTGGATGTTCAAAAAAAAGACTACTGATATCCATTGTACATCCAATTCAACTAACCTGAACTAACATGAACATTCAGTAAGCATCCATTGGACGTCCTTGAAAATACGGAACTGGTCATTCGCTTCTTTTTAGTTCTGCTATATTAATGGTTAAAATAAATTATACACTTTGATTGGGATATGCTATATTTGAATTAAAATAAAGAAGGTATCACATTAAAAAAAAACAAAATTTCTGTATCTCATAGTCTTGTGCTAGCACAATTAGGAAATTTTTCAATCAATGATTTTTGTTTCTTTTGATGATGTTCAGGTTGAGTTCTTGCTCTAAAAGAGCAATCAGTACGTTTTGCTACATTATTGCAATCAAGAAAAGACATATTTCGGTTAAAGTTGTCTTCAATTGAAGATTTAGGGCATGAATAGTAACACCTGGTTTCATAGTACCGACGGCTAAAAATCGATTTCTGTATTTTACAGCAATCTGCATCATTTCTCCTTAGACCGGGCATTGACGTTGATACTGGACGGGTGTAATCTCGATAGTTCAACAAACGGGCACGGAGGGCGCCACTGGGAACCTTTTCTCGGTACTGCCATGAAACGTGTCTTGAGTAGAACGGATTTCGGGAGCTCTGGTTGTGTCAAAGCCTCAATGATGAGCCGTAAACGGCGAAACTAGTCCGTGGATGAACACAATTAGAGCTTGCGAAATGATGTTCTATCAGTCGTTTAAAAGGTCGAAAACAGCATTTTCTTCAGATAAAAAATGTTTGATTTTACACCAAAGAAAACAAAATTATTTGATGTTTTGTAGAGTAAAAAAAATTGGAGTTTTGAAAACAAAATAGATTAATGATAAGGCAAAAATTGGTTAAAAATCACATAAAGCGTCCAAAAATGCATGTTCTCATATGTCTGCAGAAATTCAATTTTATGAGAAAACCAGGCAAAACTGATTAAATCTTCTAATTTGTTGTTTTTGTTTTGGTAGTTACATTTTTGGTGAAAAATAGGTGAAATTTTAATAAATATGTCCCAAAATGCATGTTTGGTGTTTTTCGAAAAAGTCGGGTAAGAATTATAATTGGGCCAAAAATCAGAAAACTAAAAACTACAAAAAGATGCAAATTTGGGGTTTTTGAAAAAAAAAGATTAAGATCAGAGCGAAAATTGGTAAAAAATAACTCTA
This sequence comes from Taphrorychus bicolor, assembly GCA_951812265.1. NCBI lineage: Eukaryota > Metazoa > Arthropoda > Insecta > Coleoptera > Curculionidae > Taphrorychus > Taphrorychus bicolor. Next base: position 20,036,608 of record OX638303.1, read on the forward strand.
CTTTACCAAAAACAACAAATTTTTGCTTTGAGTTTACATTTTTGCACCAAAATAGGTGAAATTTGGCTGAAGACGTCTCAAAATGCATCTTTGGTGTTTTTCGAAAAAGTCAGGTAAGAATTAGGGCCAAAAATCAGAAACTACTTAAAATTAAAAAAAATGCAAAATTTGGAGTTTTCTCTGGACTGGTGAAGGCTAACAGCTATGGAGTGCCCTATATACCACAGCCGAGGTTTTTTTTTATTGAAATTTTCATTATAATTTTCCATAAACTATATGTGAATGAAAACATTTTAGCTTGTCCTGGGGTTAAGTAGACAATTATTAATAGATTTCAACTGGTTCAACCCCAGACTAAAATTTAAAATGGAAATAGAAAAGAGCAAATCTACATCTTTCCTTGATTTTAATAATTGCTCATTGCACACACGGGTCTTTTAAAACCAATTGAAACATGAAACCTTCAGATTCAGCCCTTTTTGGTCAATTACCTGTCACTCCACATCTTAAAAAAATTGCTGAAAGTACAAAATTTACCTGAACAAACTTGAACTAAAAACTCCAATTTGTTCAAACTAAGTAGTACACAATTTACAATTATTACCCACCATCTTTTATCAATGAAACTATAAATGAATATAATATACACACATTACTAAACTAATCAAATGGTTTCTAACTGATTTTTGGCCCTCTTCTCACTTTTTAGAAAAACACAAAACTTACATTTTGAGACGTTTTCAGTCAAATTTCACTTATTTTGGACCAAAAATGTAACTATACCGAATACAACAAATTAGAAGATATGATTAATATCCATATTTATAGTCATAACTTGAGCATGAGCATGTGCTCAATCAAAAAAGTTTGAAGTAAATCTGTTGTCAAAGCCAGACTTGAAGCTTACTTGGAGTCAAGTCATGACTATAAATATGGGCACAGATCAGATTAGACCTGATTTTGTCATAAAATTGAATTTCTTCAAAAACATTGAAAACTTACATTTTTTGATGCTTTGAGTAATTTTTTACCAATTTTTGCTCTAATCTTAATCTGTTTTTTTCAAAAACTCCAAATTTGCATTTTTTTTAATTTTAAGTAGTTTCTGATTTTTGGTCCTAATTCTTACCTGACTTTTTCGAAAAACACCAAACATTTAGGGTTTTCACACATTTACATTTTGGGACATATTTATTAAAATTTCACCTATTTTTTACCAAAAATGTAACTACCAAAACAAAAACAACAAATTAGAAGATTTAATCAGTTTTGCCTGGTTTTGTCATAAAATTGAATTTCTGCAGACACATGAGAACATGCATTTTTGGACGCTTTATGTGATTTTTAACCAATTTTTGCGTTATCATTAATCTATTTTGTTTTCAAAACTCCAATTTTTTTTACTCTACAAAACATCAAATAATTTTGTTTTCTTTGGTGTAAAATCAAACATTTTTTATCTGAAGAAAAGGCTGTTTTTGACCTTTTAAACGACTGATAGAACATCATTTCGCAAGCTCTAATTGTGTTCATCCACGGACTAGTTTCGCCGTTTACGGCTCATCATTACGGCTTTGACACAACCAGAGCTCCCGAAATCCGTTCTACTCAAGACACGTTTCATGGCAGTACCGAGAAAAGGTTCCCAGTGGCGCCCTCCGTGCCCGTAATTCAAGAGTGACCATAAGCTTTACTCATTTTCGTTTTTTTGTTGCCATGTATATCAACTAAGTTTTAAACCGTTAAACAATAACAAAATATCACAAAATGCAGTGGGCTTATATGGCTAAAAATAAAAATTCAGTATACGTGTTCTGTTCAGTTGATTAAGAGAAAAAATGAGTGTCTGGTCATATGGAAACTGTAAAAATTCCAAATTAATTCAATTCTCTAAATTCCGAATTATCATTTCATCAATTTCCTTCGGAGAAACGTGTCGGTGAAAAAGTTTTTTTTTGTCAGTACATGTAGACCTTAAACGTTAACAGAAAGTCAAAATACGGTTCTGTACTGTCGAAAGGAAACTAATCCACATATACTGATTCCGTCAAGACACATCAAGAAAATACGCCACGTCAGCGTCGAGTACGGCAAATCATGATTACTTATCTTATCACAAAAACACAACAGGCAGGTAGATGGTGCTGCAATAAAATTTCTTCCCTACTGAAATGTTTGAATTATTCTGGGGTTCAATCTTCGAGCGACATCTATCATAGTTTTAGCTAAATAAAAGCCTTGGAGAAATTAAGCCATTTGAAATGTCTGACTAGGTATATATAGACAATGCTACTACCCTTAAACAAACGTTATGAATTGTAAAGCTAGGAATGCAAATTAAATTTTCCCAGTTTGTGCATGGAAATTGGCTCGAACTTATTACTCAAATTAGGCGATTAACTCAACTAATAAAATTGTATTAATCCAAACATTTTTCAACTTTGAAGCGGTACTTGCGGCACAATAGCCAATTTTATGGCGAGCGTTACGGTTATTGCCATAAGGCACGTCATACACGTAAACTACGTTGCCTACGTCCAATTACTGTGAAACGAGATTTACCCTTCACAGTAATGGCAATGCCCTTGTCGCTTAATCTGATATGTACTTAATATTAACATTAGTTTTCAAAAAACATCCAGGAATAGCTTCCTCGATACATTAGTTTTACATTGTAATCCAATAATGATTCAAGTTATTACTCATGGTATTTATTATTGATGTAGGCATTTTAGTTACTAAGTAAACAGTAAAATTTTGAAGCTATTTGTTATGCATGTCCTCGTTTAATAACACATCAGAAAACATCTTATCTTCTTTTTATGCACCGATGTCTAATAAATCATAATAATGCCGTGATTGGGCATATCATTGACCCGCTTTTGTTTCTCTCTGTGTGAAATCCACTTATATGCAAGACCATCAGTAGAGATATTTTGCTCTTAAAATGATTCTTACTCCTGTAAAAATTGAGTTGCGGACATTTCGAAGAAGGATTTCGAATAATTTGTACACAGTTAGTACAATTAGTAAACAGCGCTTTTAAAAATCGAAACAATGGTTTAGGATATAATCAAAAATTTTAGTGTTTAGTGTTCTGTTTTGCTAGTTCTGAGCTTCTTTCCCATCTTTTCTGATTTCTCCACACTATAAAAATTTCACAAAAGTTCTAGTTAAAAGATTATATAGTAAGAAGTTTTGATTTTCAAAACTTCTATATGAGGAGCAGAAGTATTAAAGGAAGCAAATGACAAAATTTACATTTCGATGTAATTGCTATTAATACATGTCCATTTACGTCAAAGTATCACGGAAATTTATAAACAAGATTATTATTCGTTGGCCTAAGGTAGTCATTAGATTTATAGGACAAGCCCACAAACATGGTGTTTTAGTAAACCTTGACGGGACTTAACAGCTCGATTGCCAAAGGTGAGGGACTGCCTAGTTAATTGAAGTTAATTTCTCCCCTCAAAGGTTGATAGTGAGTTGCAGGGTTACATTTATTTACAATCTGAAGTGTTTTCCAAGCTTTGAAGCTGCGGACCAATGGAATTTCTTCCTGGCGTTTAATGTACAGCTGCTACAGACATTATCAAAGGTGATGAGGCAATGGTCGAAGGGATTTCTTGTGCGTAATTTCCTCCTTCCTGTTGAAATTGAGGGTGTTGCAGCAAGAAGGAGTCAGCTCCATTTTTTATAACTTTTGGCAAACCAAAAAAGAAAATTTACAAGATAGTTGGCTTAAAATGAAAAACTGAAAACTGGTATATCGAAAGAACTCGACATGACTCAATATTTGGCATAGGTATAGCAGTTCAAATTTTATTGTAACAAAAAATATATGTAAAAAAATTACCACCAAAGATATTAAAATAGGCAAAATTATTTTTCTAAATGTATATTTTTGTTAAGCCAGAAAACATATATGAAGCCTTTTAGTCTTTATTTATTCAAAACGTACAACATTCTTAAAGGTAGTATGGTTAGTTCCTATAATTTATAATTGTTATTAATATTGAACATTTAAAAAGTTGGACAAATGAAACTTATCGAACAGCTTGGTCGTGATCATCGGTGTTTGAAATGATTTCTGCTACTCCTTCGGCCCTAGTCGTTTCAGATTTGAGGGCATTATAATAGTCCCTTTCGTATGGAGGCACAAATTTATTTTTCTCCAAACGTCATTAAATTGCTGCTTTGTTTGACCCAACAGACGAAGGTAAAACACTTGGTAAAGTCTTTTACTGCCGCTCAAGAACATTGCGATGCGATATGCGAAATAAATTTATTACATTTATTGGATATATATTAAATATGAAATTAAGCTATTCAAACATATTAATGATTTTTCGTAAACCTGACCGCCAGGATAAAAGTCAGCCGCTCTAACCATCGCGTTACGGAAGACCTTAAGATTTCTCCGCATAACCGCGCTTACTTTCATATTGGATGAATGTCCCATACTCATATAATTATTATTGATATTTAATTGAATATTATTGTTCACATAAAGACCTTCTTGTTTTCTTGAAAACACGTAGGATATATGTAGAAACATAGTTTATCTAATTACAAATATTTAAATATACACAGACACAACTGATGATATTTTTGAAAACGCGTAATTTAACCACGTCAGTCAGTGATGTACTTTACTCATAGAATGACATTAAATAAAATGTTTTTACTTGCTTTTGAATTATGTGCAATATTTTTAGCTTTGCTATTGCTTTAACACATCGAATATAATCTATAGTTAATTTATTGAAACCAAAAATAGTATATTTAAGAATCTAAAAACAATATAAAATCATCATGAACAACTTCAACTGACTACCCCCGTTACTCATAAGTGACTGCTCGTTGGCTGCATTGGCTCCGTATGCCTGCTTGATCTAAACCGACAACACACAGACGCTGGTTTCATTTCACTTTCTATGTTTTGAGTTGAATCTTTTTTAGAATTATTGCCAGAAAAGTCCAATAAGGTAACAAATATTTTTATGAAAATAAGTATTGATGTAGCAGTTTAATTTCGAAACGCAATGTATGTTACCTGTGGGTATTACCATACGTTTTCGATGATTGAAAGATGATTTGACATTGGTGGCTGTCACTTTACCTGCCGCTGGTAAGATTGTCTACATGTCCATTAGTACTAATTACAATATAATTCAAAGGTTTGGAGAAAAAATAATTTGTTTTATTCGGAGCTAAAGTGACTTTCCTGGCTCGCCCGTGTTGCAACAAACTGCACAGCCTCGCCAGAAAAGTGACACTTTCGCTCCTTATGTAATAATATATTGTTACGATTCGCAGCAACCCCGCATGGGAGGCGGGGCAACGCATGGGAGCGTGTTGGTTGGTGGAGCTTCGCGACCTATCCGCGCTGCGTCATGGCTGACACGAGTGATTTATTGCTCGTCTGGCTTAATCTAGAAGGCAGTTGTTTACAACGGTTTTTTTTTTATATGTGAGATTATTCAAGAATTCTTATAAAGAACTTTCTAGATTTTTCTGTAATTTTAGGATTGTATATAAAAGGCGCATAGAGCGGCGGTTAGGAAATAGTCGTATTTTAGTCGAGCTATAAGTAAGCTAAAGTTACGAAGCGATATTAAAAGGCTATAAAGTGTTAAGTAATGAGTTATTCAGTAGTCGTGTGTAATTGTGGAAATAAATAAATAGTGTTTTCGTGTTAAATAGTTACACTGGAATTACTGAACCCCGAGTTCGCAACAATTGGTGTCAGAAGTGCGATTCCAGTGAGAATTTGAGGACTAATATTACTGAACTGTAAGTGAGAGTGCTTTATTTCCGGACATTACGTGTTTATGCCAGTGACCAGATCGGGCCCTGCTGTCCCTTATGCAACAACAGAGGGAAGAACAGGAAAAACGTGATCAAGTACAGGAGCGGCGTTATCAAGAACAGGAAAAACGTTATAAGGAACAAAAAGAAGAGCAAGAAAAACGTTATAAGGAACAAAAAGAAGAGCAGGAAAAACGTTATCTAGAACAAAAAGAAGAGCAGGAAAAACGTTATCTAGAACAGAAGGAAGAGCAGGAAAAACGTGATCAAGTGCAGGAGCGACGTTACCTAGAACAAAAGGAAGAACAGAAACGGTTCAAAGAAGAAATAGTGACCCATCTCGCAGCTAGGGAGCAACAATTGGAAGAAAGAATAATGCAATCAGTTAACGAATCCGTTAACAGCGTTAACGAATCCATTAACGGCGTTAACGAAGGACTCGAAGCTGTCAACCAGAGGGTTCTCGAACTAGAAAAGAAATTCCGGGAACAACTTGAGGACGACACCGTGTCTACAGAGAGTTTTAGCACAGCCAACGCTAAAATTAAGCCTCCCGATTATGACGGTACTACGGCGTGGGAAATTTATAAAACCCAATTTGAAGCAGCTGCAAAAGCTAATGGCTGGTCCGAGCCCCAGAAAGCTACATCATTAGTCGTAGCACTTCGTGGAAAAGCGGCTGAGTTACTCCAATCTCTGTCGGCAGCGGATCAAAGTAATTATGCGGCGTTAGTACACACTCTGCAACTACGATTTGGAAATGAGCACAAAGAAACCGTGTTCCAGGCCCAGCTGAGGATGAGACAGCAAAAGTCAGGTGAATCCTTACAAGAATTTGAGGCGGATATAGACAGACTCATTCACCTGGCATATCCATCGGCCCCTGAATCTTTTCAAATGCAATTTGCCGCCGAAAGGTTCATTGAGGGAGTTCGCGATAGTGACATGAGATATCACTTACGTCTAGTAAGGCCCAAGGATATCAGCGAGGCACTAGTTCGGGCCCTGGAATTCGAGGCGTCACGAGTGTCATCTAGTTCAGCTCCGCGTGTAAGAATGGCAACTTGCAATGAAGAGGAGAATACGTCTATGGCTGAATCCATGGCCAATTTACATAAAGCGATGAAGGATATGGCAGTCAATATACAAGCCCTATTGGGAAGGACCCCTCGATCAACAGACAATCGGGGCATAAAATGTTTTAACTGCGGCAGACTGGGTCACATCAAGAGTAACTGCCGTAATAGGGCAAGAAGTCCGTCGCCGTCGTTTAGAAGACCAAGCGGCGACCAAGGCCGCCCTAGGTCGCAGGAAAACTAATTCCGGTCAATGCAAGGGGGCAATTGACCGGGGCCGCTAAGACCCCCAGGATCTTTAAAGTCAATAATTTGGGTGGCAAAAGTCTCACAGTGGCCGGACGCATTAAGGAACAGAAGATCCAGATTACCATCGATACAGGAGCAGATGTGACCATTGTAAGGCCAGATAAGCTTGTCGGATATACCATACAACCATTGCCCAACCCTATTATGTTAAAATCAGTCACTGGAGAGTCTTGCCCTATAGACGGAGAAGCCCATGTCACCATCATTATTGGAGAAAGACTCGAAGTTCGGCATAAAGTGTTGGTTGCCAGGATCAAAGACGAGTTTATTTTGGGAATGGATCTCATCAGGAAACATGGATTCTCCTATGATCACAAACGGAATATTCTCACATTTGGAGATGAGGAGTTCGCATTAACCAATGGAAATGTGGAAACTAGTGTCCGCCTACTGGTGGTAGAAGATGTGAAAATTCCTCCAAATTCAGAACAAATTATCACAGTGACCTCTGAAAATGATCCTGGGTGGTCCATAGGACTTATAGAACCTAACCTGGATTTGACGACTGAAATCATGGTAGCACGAACTTTGACCGACACGAAGAAGACTATGCCAGTACGAGTTGCAAATATTGGAGAAAAGACCATCAAGCTCAAAGAAGGAACAGTTCTTGCCAATTATGAGCCTGTGCAATGGGTATGTAATTGTGTCGAAGCAGAGACATCCAAAGTTAAATCTTCTAACCAAGCTTCCCCAGAGGTTATTGATGCTTTCAAACGACATTGGAGTCATCTGTCAAGGGAACAACTTCAATCTGCCATAAAATTTGCTATGGATGAATCTGATATGTTCAACTTCAAGAGCAACGACAGTCAAACTGATTTAGTTGTCCATAAGATCAACACAGGAGATGCCCAGCCAATACGACAACACCCACGAAGGGTCCCTCTGGCTAAACAGCAAGAAGTTAACAGTTTGCTGAATGAAATGTTAAAGGAGGGCGTCATAGAAGAATCATCTAGTCCATGGTCGTCGCCTGTGGTTCTTGTTAAGAAGAAAGATGGTTCAACGCGGTTCTGTGTTGACTACAGGAAACTTAATGACGTGACCAAGAAGGACAGCTACCCATTGCCACGTATAGACGACACCTTAGCAACTTTATCGGGATCAAAGTGGTTTTCCACTCTAGATTTAAAAAGTGGGTACTGGCAAGTAAAGATTGATCCCGAAGACAAAGAAAAGACTGCATTTTCTACTGGTTCTGGACTATACCAATTCACTGTTATGCCTTTTGGATTGTGCAATGCTCCATCAACTTTCGAGCGACTAATGGAACTTGTCTTGAGGGGGCTGACTTGGAAAACTTGCCTGGTATACTTAGATGACATAATTGTCATGGGACGTGATTTCGACGAGCATTTGAAGAATTTAAGAGAAATCTTCAACAAGTTACGGAATGCTCACCTGAAGCTAAACTACAAGAAATGCAGCCTATTCCAAAAGCAAGTCGATTACTTGGGGCATACCATCTCAGAACAAGGCATTAAAACTAGCCAAAGTAAAATATCTGCCATTAAAGATTGGCCAGTTCCCCGAGACAAACACGAAGTAAGGAGCTTTTTGGGACTATGTACTTACTACAGGAGATTTGTAGAGGGATTCACCGACATCGCAAAACCGCTGCACAAATTAACAGAAAAGAAAACACCGTTCTTGTGGAACCACGATTGCAGTCAGGCGTTTGCAAGGCTTAAAGCTGCCCTCTGTTCTAGTCCAATCTTGGCTTACCCTATAAAGGACGGACTGTTTATTCTGGACACGGATGCAAGTAACTGTGGTAGGTGCAGTACTCTCTCAAAGACAAAACGGGCAAGAGAAGGTCATTGAGTACTACAGTAAGACTTTAAGTAAGCCAGAAAGAAACTATTGCGTCACTAGAAAGGAGCTGTTGGCCATCGTTAAAGCAGTCGAACATTACCATCGCTACTTATATGGAAAAAGGTTCCTGATTAGAACTGACCATGGAGCCTTGAAATGGTTATTACAGATGAAAAACTCTGAAGGTCAAATAGCCAGATGGATAGAGCGCCTGCAGCAGTACGATTTCCAAATTGAACATCGACCAGGAAGGTCTCACGGAAATGCCGATGCATTGTCTAGACGGCCGTGTAAAGAAGATTGTCGGCATTGTCAAAGAACTGAGCAGCGTGAGGGACTTCCTTCTGTACGGAGAACGTCGGTGGAAATAAACGATGGTTGGACCACACAGACCCTTCGAGAAGAACAAATGAATGATCCAGATATTGGACCCATCCTCTCTGCAAAGACTGACGACAAGAGACCAGAATGGCAAGAAATTGCTGGTAAAAGTCCAAACCTGAAGGCGCTATGGGCCCAGTGGCACTCTCTTAAAATAGAAAATGGACTACTGAAGAGAGCGTGGGAGAGTCCGGATGGCAAGTCCGTAGTCAGTCAGTTGGTTGTTCCTGATAGCAGAAAATCAGATGTACTACAGGAAATGCATAACGGAACAAGTGGAGGTCATTTTGGGGTCAATAAAACCTTGGCCAAAATTAAAGAGCGGTTCTACTGGGTGAATTATCATGAAGACGTCGAATCTTGGTGCCGCAAGTGCGAAATTTGTTGTGCCACAAAAGGACCTCGAACAAGATCACGCGGCCGAATGGTGCAGTACACTGTAGGTGCTCCATTCGAGAGGGTAGCAATTGATGTCGCGGGACCGTTTCCTCAGACTGAGTCGGGCAATAAATACATCTTGGTCGCCATGGATTACTTCACTAAATGGCCTGAAGCATACGCCCTGCCTAATCAAGAAGCAACGACTGTGGCAACGGTGCTAGTAAATGAAATGTTCTGCAGATTTGGGGTCCCTCTCGAACTTCATTCTGATCAGGGCCGAAATTTTGAATCGGCTGTTTTCCAGAAGGTCATGGAACTTCTCGGAATTCGCAAGACCAGGACAACTCCTTTGCATCCACAGTCGGATGGGATGGTAGAGAGGTTTAATCGGACCATGGAACATTACCTGTCTAAAATGGTGGCAGATCATGAGCGTGATTGGGACCAACATCTACCTCTCATGTTGATGGCATATCGAGGCTCTACGCATGAAGCCACTGGTTATACTCCGGCGAAAGTGATGTTCGGGAGGGAAATGAGGCTTCCTGCGGATTTGATGTATGGAACACCAGAAAAAGAGTCGCTCAGCTCTGAGAACTTTGTGGAGGAGCTTAAGGAGAGGCTGAACAATGTTCATGAGCAAGTCAGGAATAAACTGCGGATATCCAGTGATCGAGCCAAAGCAAGATATGACTTACTAGCTAACTCCCGCGGCTTCCAGTATGGTGAGTTGGTGAGGCTATACAATCCGCGGCGAAAGGTGGGGAAGTCGCCCAAACTTAGCCAAAATTGGGAAGGACCTTATACAATTATAAAGAAGATTAATGATGTAGTGTATAGGATCCAGCGGACCCCTAGGTCAAAGATGAAGGTCGTTCATTTGGATCGATTAGCACGATACCATGGAACTCTATCTGTTCGGGACGAACAGCCTTAGGAGGAGGGCAATGTTACGATTCGCAGCAACGCCGCATGGGAGGCGGGGCAACGCATGGGAGCGTGTTGGTTGGTGGAGCTTCGCGACCTATCCGCGCTGCGTCATGGCTGACACGAGTGATTTATTGCTCGTCTGGCTTAATCTAGAAGGCAGTTGTTTACAACGGATTTTTTTTATATGTGAGATTATTCAAGAATTCTTATAAAGAACTTTCTAGGTTTTTCTGTAATTTTAGGATTGTATATAAAAGGCGCATAGAGCGGCGGTTAGGAAATAGTCGTATTTTAGTCGAGCTATAAGTAAGCTAAAGTTACGAAGCGATATTAAAAGGCTATAAAGTGTTAAGTAATGAGTTATTCAGTAGTCGTGTGTAATTGTGGAAATAAATAAATAGTGTTTTCGTGTTAAATAGTTACACTGGAATTACTGAACCCCGAGTTCGCAACAATACTATTCCCAGCTGCATAACATCATCAAACTTTTTTGATTGGTAGTGACGAATCATACACCGGTTTATCTGGTGCGAGAATAAGTTCATCATTCAGTTTTCTCTGGGGCTGAAACTTTTCAAATACAGGAAGTCCTGTGGAAATGCTCACCTCTATGTGCTCTGGATTTGCGTTGCTGTATCTAGATATCCGATAAAGAGATATTTTGAATATTTTCTTCTTATAATTGACGATGACCTTCTTGAAATATCCCTCATATAACGCACGAAAGCCTAGAATAATCCCTTTATTAACCATGATGGTTTTGAAAGCCTTCGAAAGACTGTTTGATAAAACTGGCATACTGCGTAGGTGAGAATATGCCAGTGACAGAATATGCCAGATGACACCAAAACAGTGGTCGCACGGCAGAAAGCTGTGTTCAGATTCAGGAAAATGATGTTCTATTTCATCTCTGGTGTTCGTCTTCACTAGCAAGTAGTCAGAGACCAAGTACAGGACTTTAACATTCTTGGGGAGTATATTACGTGTATAATAATACAGAAGAGATACCTCTTCATTTGGAGCCATTTTCTTGCCACAGTTTCATCATTAAGGAAGGAATAAGGTGTCTTTGTTTTACAAGAATAAATACAAAAGTTGTACGTCCACAGTTGACGCTTGTAGAACGCTCCTCCTACTGGCCCTTTAGGCAACGGAAGGTTTTGTTGATAACCAAACACCAATGTCTCGACAGTTTCATCTTGTTGAACTATTATCGTTTTTCCTTTGAGATCATCGAAAAAGAGTGCAGCTTTTTTTTGGTGTTTTATCTTGTCCATATCGAGCTGTGTCCTTTCTTTTTCGTCAAGCTTAAGATCTTTTAATTTATTATGTATCGAATCACACGTCTTGCAAGTATCTGAACGAGGTGCTCAAAACGGTAGTTGAGGTTTTCCTTGAAGTACCGTAACTTAAGGTAACTTCGAACAAGTGGGGTGGCCTCGAACAAGCCGTCCGACGCCATTTTTTTGCTTTATACTAGCGCCATCTGTAAATTTCTGTTCATTCTAAGTACAAATTCCATTAGCCAATAGTACGCCCAACGACTGTGACGGGTGAAGTCGTCCCTTAGACGCTAACAAAAATTATTTTACATTCTAATGCTAAGGCGAGATTTTCACCAAATCCCAATTGTTTCGCAGAGCTGGAACTAAAGGTTCCTATAGCCCAAGAACTGGCAAGTCGATTCACTGATTTGTCCTAACACCATGTTCAAAAGATAATTCAATTATATATTTGTTACCATCAGCAACTTGTCAACCAGAGCTTTAGGCCTTGTTATTGGGAATATACTATAGGGGGTGTAAGGGGTGACAGCACAAACTATATGTAGCTGACCCAAAAGACAACCTCACCTGCACGTGGTGCACCCTGCTAGAAAAACTGACGAGGCACTGTCGACCGAGTGGTTACCGGTATAAGTAATCCCCTCTTGTCAGCCAACAGCTGCGGGTGGGGGAGCTGACAAGAGATAGGGCACCTTCTTGCCCTTGGAAGAAGAAATTCTCCCTAAAGGCGGATGAAGCTGCTACGAGTTCAACGGCATGGAGATGCAGAAGGCAACGGGAAACCACTGCATTAAGGATCCTTAGGGATTTTCCAAGACAAACAATAATGGCAACACAAGATAATCAAATGGCCCCTAGTCCGTGGCAGGCCTTAGATGGTCAAGGGGTGCGAAGAATCCCCACGTTGAAAAACACTAATGTAGTAAAGACGGAACTTAAAGAAGCACTTCGACTTGGCACTTGGACTGTTAACAGCATGTATATGCCAGGGAAAACCCATAATATAGAGCAGGAAATGAAAAGACTGGGAGTGAACATCTTGGGAATAAGTGAGACAAGATGGCCCGGTCGTGGAAAAATCAGACTGAAGAACGCAGTGTTGTTTTATTCTGGAAACGAAGACACCCACCACTATAACGGAGTAGGCATTATGGTGGACCTGGACACCAGCGGTTCTATCATTAACTTCATACCACTCTCTGATAGAGCAATGATGATACAACTAAGGGCCACACCTAAAAACCTAAACATCGTTCAAACATATGCCCCAACAGCCGACAAACCACAGACCGAGTTGGAGGCATGGTATACAGAAGTCAAACAATTAATAGCCGCCACAAATAAAGACGACATCACCCTTATCCTCGGGGATTTCAATGCCAAGATAGGTAGAGGAAAAAGTGGGGATACCGTGGGTGAATGCGGTCTGGGAATTAGAAACGAAAGAGGCGATACCCTGGTCCAGTTCTGCCAAGAAGAAAAACTGATGGTTTCCAACACATGGTTTAAGCTACCTGTACGTCGCCTCTACACATGGAAATCCCCACAGAACACCACAGAGCATCCGGTCAGGAATCAAATTGATTATATACTGGTTCCAAAAAGATATAGAAATGGAGTGCTTGGTGTTAGGACATATCCAGGAGCAGATGTCGAGTCAGACCATATTCCCGTAGTGGCACACTTTCGTATTAGACTTAAGAAACTAAAAAGAACGCAGTCCAACAAACCAAACGTAGCACTACTACAAAATGAACCCGAACGTCAAACAATCACTGACAAACTCAACAATGAGCTCAAAAAGGTTATACAAAAGAACGAAATGATTCCTGATACCGAGAGCCCTGACAGGATCGAGGACACCTGGAATTCATTCAAGAAAGCTATATTAGACACACAAAAGCCGCTAGTAACACCAAACAGAACGAAACAACATAAGGAATGAATGACCCAAGAAATACTCATGCTGATGGAACAGAGACGTAGCTTCAAGAACACGAGCGCAGAAAAATATAGGGAAACCCAAAAACATATCAGAAGAAAAATCAGAGAAGCCAAGGAAAAGTGGATGGAAGAAAGGTGCCAAGAAGTAGAAGAACTATACAAAAAACACGACCTCTTCAATTTACATAGGAAGGTCAAGGAAATTACAAGTAGTCGAAAATACCCAGCCTTGTCCCATATAGTTAACCAGGACAACAAAATAATCACAGATGATGGCGAACTTAAAAAGGTATGGGCAGAATATATGGCAAATACATTTGAAAGCAATAGCCCTCCTTTTCACAGTCAAGATCCGACGGAGCCGACACCGGAAATACTTCAATCGGAGGTCCAAAAAGCACTAAGAGAGATAAAAACTAAGAAAGCAGCAGGCCCAGATGACATTCGCCCAGAGATCCTAAAACTTATAGGACAGGAAAACATACACATCCTGGTTCAACTTTTTAACGATGTCTATAAATCGGGATACATCCGTCGAGATTGGCTGAAATCAATCTTCATACCTATTCCTAAAAAACCCGGAGCACGGAAGTGTGCGGAATTCCGATTGATCAGCCTGATGAGCCAGGTGTTAAAGGTGTTCTTGAAAATCATCCATAGGCGCATACGTGCAAAATGCGAACAGGATGTAAGCAAAGAACGGGTTTCCGCGAAGGAATGGGTACCAGAGAGGCCTTGTTTGCACTCTCTGTCCTACTACAAAAATGCAGAGACCAGCGAAAGGAAGTGTACCTGTGCTTTATAGATTACACAAGGGCCTTTGACTGTATAGATCACACCAAATTATTGGAACTACTGGAAAGAAAGGGTGTCGATGCCCAGGATTTAAAGATCGTACAGAATCTCTATGAACAGCAAATAGCATCTGTTAAACTGGAAAACACCGAAACAAGCACTGTACCCATAAGGTGTGGAGTCAGACAAGGGTGCGTACTTAGCCCCATGCTTTTTAATATGTACTCAGAAATCATTTTCCAAAACGCTCTGGACGAGGCGGTGGACGGTCTGAAAGTCAATGGGAAACTCATAAACAATCTAAGATATGCTGACGATACAGTGATAATTGCGGACAGTCCTGAAGGACTGCAACGCCTAATCGACAGCATATCGGTTTCCGGGGACGAAATGGGACTGAAGATTAATATCTCAAAAACGAAGATCATGCAAATAACCCGCAACCCAAACAACCATCCCAACATAAATATATACAGAACACCTATAGAGCAGGTCACTAAATTTAAATATCTGGGAAGTTGGATTAGCGAGGACCTGGATCCTGAGATAGAAATAAGATCCCGCATAGAGCAAGCGAGAACTAACTTTATTAAGATGCCGAACCTATTAACGGACAGAACACTCAACTTAAACATAAGATTTAACTTCGTTAGATGTTATGTGTATTCCACGTTACTGTATGGAGTCGAGGCCTGGACGCTGAAAGTCAGCGGCATTAATAAACTGGAAGCATTTGAGATGTGGGTGTACCGCAGAATGCTGCGTATTCCATGGACCGATCGTACCGCTAATCAAGAGGTCTTACATAGGATGAACAAAGACCGAACAATCCTCGAGACCATAAAAAAGCGAAAGACCGCTTACCTTGGCCATGTCATGAGACAGGACAAATACAGATTCCTACAACTGATTATGGAGGGCAAGATTGAGGGAAAGCGTGGTCCTGGACGTAGACAGTGCTCTTGGCTGAAAAACATAAGGGATTGGACAGGCTTAGACTCAAACTCCCTGCTGAGAAGAGCCCAGGACAGAGCCGAATTTGCCAGAATTGTTGCCGATCTTCATTGAATGGAGAAGGCACTTCAAGAAGAAGAAGATTGGGCACACACAAAGACCACTGCGAGGCGGCGACGTTTAGATTATATACTGTATGTTCAGTACTTTTTCGGCTCGCCTAGCGAACTATTCTTTTTGTTAATTTATACGGAGTTAAAGCGTTCAAATTGTTAATATTTAGAGTTTTTGTTATAAACTTTAAACTTTTATCTTTTAAAAAGCCATCCTAGTTAACATCAGAAGTGGGATTGGCTCCGTGTACCGCGTTGTGCTTAAAACCGTTCGAGTTCGTGATTTTATCCCATAAACATGGAAGACGGTGAAATTGTGAGTGATTTCGAGGAAGACAGTGTAGTGAATGGGGATGAAGAAGTCACACCAAAGCGTCGTAAAATTCAGTGGCAGGAAACTCTTATTAAACTAGTTTCAGGACAACAGCAGCAAATTAGTGAGTTGTCACGACAAGCAAGATCAACACCTAGTTGTTCTGGTATTAACAATGGCCGCATGTATTCACAAGGACATGCATCCTTTCAAATTACGAGTTATGATCCGGACAAAAGTGCCTACCCAATCCAAGAGTGGCTAGATGACGTCACAAATCTGAAAAATGAGCTTAAAATAAGTGTCGTTTTAATGATAGCGAAAGCTGGAGAGGCATTAAGACATCGAGGTTATCGATACTTCTGCGACTGGAGGCCTATTTCTCGTACCTGGGATAATTTTTGCCAAGACCTTATAGTCGCGTTTCCTGATAAAGAAACTCCCGGCACTCGTGCGTTTACTGCTGCTTCATTAAATAGTCGAAGTTGTGATTCTTTATCGGATTATGGCAACCAGAAAATACGAGCTATAAACAGATTTTACCAGTGTGAGACCTATGTAGGACGCGGTCCCTCATTTATGTCGCGGGTGCTTAAATGAACGGTACATTCCTTAGTTTGGTTTAGTCTAGGATCTAGGGCCGATATTAAGTTAATATAAACAACTGGCCTAAAGGCATGGGAAAACGGGAAGGGTCAGGATTCAAGTACGAACACTCATAGAGCTTGGTCGATCGGTTTTAGCTCTGGTTAATTGTTAACGTTAATATACTTGCATATTATTATTATTATTATAAAGTGTTTCTAAATCAATAGTTGTTAAATTCGGTTACAACAATTGTCGGAAGTGGGATCTGCCAAAATTCGCGATAACAGCAGTATAAATTAGTAGTTTTTCTTTTAATTCGAAGAAGTGACACTTTTTAAACTATTCTAGGTGAACGATTAATATAAAGTTTAGTGTTGTGCAATTCATCAAAAAAAAAAAAAAAGTGCCAAATTCAAGAGATAGATGGGCAGGACACGTGCGTAGGCAACCCGAAGATAGGCTAATACGACTGGTACGGAAGAAAGCCCCACATGGGAAGAAACCACTTGGAAGAGCCAGATTGAGATGGTGAAACAACATCGCTGCGGATCTGAGAAAACTGGGCGTCGAAAATGGTACGGAGCTTATGACCGACCGAGTTGGATGGAGGCAAGTCGTCGCGTCAGCAAGAGCACATCAGGGACTGTAGCGTTACAGAGTAAAGTCCGTCAACTTCATCAACAATGTTCACAAGTGGAAATGGACGTTCGCTCACACCTCCATTTTCCATACCACTGCAGCTTGCTGATCTTCAAAGACAAATAGCGGTAATTAGAAGATAAAGCGAGGTCAGTATGAATTTTTTTTTCGTGGGAGAACGTTCCCGATTTCAATCCAGGTAAAGACGGACGGTATATGAACAGAGTAGGTATCATTCTTACGAGTTAGAGACTATGTCAGTCGTGTTTTTCCTTAGGCACTTTCGCACTTATCTTCTCGGCAAATGTTTCAAAATTGCTGTGCAATCGGTGTATCGCAGAGGTTAGAGCTTCGGCAACAAAAAAAGATCTAGTTCCCAGAATTGCTCGCTGGTGGCTTGAGATTCAGGAATTCACATTTGATATCGAATACCGACCAGGAATTAAAATGGGCCATGTTGATTATCTTAGTAGGCATCCGCTCCCAGAAAGTCACTTAATATCCAATATAGTTAACCTCACAGAGTCAGAATGGATCATAGCTGTACAGTCCTAAGATGAAAAATCCGAAAATATCATAAAAATTCTCCTGACTGAAAAGAACGCCAATAACAAAAATTACTTTGAAAATTACGTTTTCAAAAACAATATTTTATATCGCAAAATTAATCATAAGCTTAAGTGGGTAGTTCCAACATCCTGTAGATGGCTAATATGTCGACTGAATCATGACGATGCTGGCCACTTTGGTTTCGAAAAGACTTTGGAAAGAATTCGTAGAAATTATTGGTTTAGTAAAAGGGCTACTTTTGTAAAAAAAAAGTATGTCTCAGCCTGTTTAAATTGCCTTTACATAACAGACACATCAGGAAGTAAACCTAGCTTCCTCCACCCGATTCCCAAAGCCGTGGTACCATTTGAAACAATACATGTTGATCATTTAGGTCCTTTTGTAACATCAAAACGTAAAAATACTCATATTTTCTTGGTGGCCTTTAGTAAGTTTGTTTTCATAGAACCTGTTCGTAATACTAGCGTTAAATATGTATTGAGTTCCTTAAATAATTTTATATTTATTTTTGGACCACCCAGTAGAATTATTTCAGACAGAGGCTCTGCATTTACGTCAAAAAAGATGCAGGATTTTTGCAAAGAGTTTGGAATAAAACATATTAAAAACGCAGTTGCAACACCTAGGGCAAATGGTCAATGCGAACGGTAAACTCTACAATTTTAAACTCGTTAAGGTGTTACAGTGTTAATGACACTAGTGAAACAAACTGGGACTCTCATCTAAAACTGATCCAGTTTATCATTAACTCTTCAAAAAATAGTACCACAGAAAAATCGGCATATATCGGCAATAATAATAATGGGTCTGAATCCGAAACCCATTGCAGACGCAAAACTTATTCATGTTATTAGAGATAGTCTAGCTTAAGAAAATTTATCTGTTTTGAGAGCTCAAGTGTCAAATAAGATCAAGGGCAAACAAATTAAAGCTAAACGTCATTTCGATGCAAAACGTAAACCCCCTAGCGCCTTTAAGGACAATGACCTCGTAATGGTACGTAAAACGGATTCTGGGTCAAATGCGGGACCGAAAAAGTTACTACCTAAGTTCAAGGGCCCCTTTAGGATCATAAAATGTTTGACGAATGACAGATACGTTGTACGAGATCTGCGTGGTACCAGAACATCGATTTCTATTGTTGCAATAGACAGTTTAAAGCCCTGGATTGTATTAAATGACCAGGCATCGCAACCTATGTGAGTTTTGATTATGACAATTGGCCCTTAGCTAACATTTCTTTTTCTGCCCCAATATGGTACTTGTTCTAGTAGAAAAACCTGAATTTATAAAATTCAGAAGCTCGGTTTGTTTGCGAAAAAGGACCGAATGCTCACATGGAAGATGTGAAAGCCAAGATATTTGTAGCTATGAGTATATTCTTCAAATATGCTCATAGGTGCATATTTCTTGAAGCCCGATCTGTTAAAGTAGTAGAGATCGGATGCCCTCTTTTAATTCATTTTAATTGAGGAGTGAGGAAGAGTACTCGTAAAATTCCTGAATGGCTGTTTCGTGGGTGAGCCAATCGTCTCAGTTTTGTCTACAAATGGGGTTTTCTTTAAATAGGGAGGGGAGGTACAGGGTACGAGGGGTTACAATTATGAATTAAAGGGGGTACTTTTGACATTGGCTGTGTGATTGTGTTCACTGGCGAACCTGACGTTCAGTAGCTTGGTCATTGGTGCAAGAATTGGCGTTTGCTAATTTGAGATGCTCGTGACCAAATGCCCGTGTGTGAACGGAAGCCTATTACCTTGCAATGTAATAGATGCCCACTATTGATCATGTGTTGATGGTAATAGTGGAAGCCTATCATGTTGACAGATGTAGAGGTATGCGAATTTGCATATAGCTGGCCTCATGTGTTGGTGAGTTGAAGCTTATGATATGTTAATATAAACGAGAACAAGGAGGGTTTAAAAGAGAAAAAGAAATGTTGGCAACAAAAACAAAAAGGAAATAAAAAGGATAGCTACTATGTGTTTGATCTAATATTATGCTCTTTCTCTTTACTCCAAATCACCACAACTGCAAGCGACAATGAAGGCCTACACCTGGATTCCACTTAGGTCAAAGAGCATCTGATGTGGTTAAGACGCTGCTGATACAAACACCTGGATTCCTCGTCGCATGGCTCAGACATCTACACGATGGCCTCTGCAGAGCATCAGGTGGATTCGAGGACGAACTTCTGTCAGGATGGCCGAACTGTGAGACCTATGTAGGACGCGGTCCCTCATTTATGTCGCGGGTGCTTAAATGAACGGTGCATTCCTTAGTTTTGTTTAGTCTAGGATCTAGGGTCGATATTAAGTTAATATAAACAACTGGCCTAAAGGCATGGGAAAACGTGAAGGGTCAGGATTCAAGTACGAACACTCATAGAGCTTGGTCGATCGGTTTTAGCTCTGGTTAATTGTTGACGTTAATATACTTGCAGATTATTATTATTATTATAAAGTGTTTCTAAATCAATAGTTGTTTAATTCGGTTACAACACCAGTTACCTTGGAATGTTAAGCTAAGTATCGTAGAATACGGCTTAGATCATGAAGAAGCCCGTTCTGCGATTCGTGTTGAAAAACCTACAAATGAACGTGAATTATTGCTCTTACTCAGCGAGTTTGACGCCCGGCGTTTAAGAACATCGACCACATTTAAGCATGAACGACCGATTGAAACCCGACCCAGGGAACTACATGGCACAAAGGAACTAACCTGAAAATAGGTCAGCTTGTTTCAAATGCAGTCGGCAAGGACATCATCAAAATAAACGTCGATTGATGCAGAAGGATCAACAAAGGAGGAATCAACAAAGCGTCCAAAAAAGTCAATGCTGATCCCATTAAAGTACCAGCATGTGAGTTTTACAAAAAAAATGGGTCATACGCAAATTAACTGCTGGCTCAAAAATGGTAAGCCTTCGAAGGCATTTGTGCTGAAGAAATGACGCCATCTGTATACAACACCAATAGCCACGGTTTTATCCAAGAACGAGGCACACTCATTCACTTATCTTATCGATACAGGTGCTGACATATCGATTATCAAAGAGTCGGATTTGGAAGCCGGATTATTTGTGCTATTGGCCTATGTGAGTTATTACTTGTTTTGCCTATAGAAATCAATTTTGTTGTGATGCCAGACAAGGTCATACCAGGCGAAATAGATATTGTTATTCGCTGGGACATTATTAGTCTAGTTAGCCATGTTTAAAAATAGAAAAAAATCAGGAAGGGCTTGAATCAAACCTCTAATATTTCAAAAATCCTCGTTATGCAACATATGTCAAATATAAAAATCAAACAAATAAACCTTGAAGTTGATTTAAAACTGCACCTGGAAAATATGTTGGAGCATTATAAAAACAAGACGCCAGACCATATTATGACAGGAAAAATGATGATAAAATTAAAAGATAATACTCCAGTGGTCTATCGTCCTCGCCGATTAGCCTGCCAAGAACGAGTGCAAGTTGCAAACATAATAAGTGAACTAAGTCAATTAAGACTGTGTGTTGACTACCGTGACCTCAACACAAAAGTAGTCAAGCAAAGATATCCTTTACCACTAATCCAGGACCAAATCAATTATCTGTGCCATGCCAAATATTTTACAACTTTAGATATGAAATCTGGTTTTCACCAAATGGAAATTGAAGAATCTTCGAAGCACATTACAGCTTTTGTAACACCTGATGGTCACTATAAGTGGAACCGAATGCCATTCGGATATGTAAATTCCTCTGCGAACTACCAACGAGCTATTGACAAGGCATTAGGTACGCTAAAAGGAACAAAGGCGTTTGTTTATCTAGATGACGTTTTAGTACCATCAACCACTATTTCAGAAGGACTGCAACACTTAGAAGACGTTTTGAACGCTTTGTCAACAGCAGGCTTTTCTTTGAACTACGAAAAATGTGTCTTTTTTGCACTAGAAACTGAATATTTAGGGGTAATAATTAGTGAAGGAACTGTACGTCCAAGTCCCAGAAAAGTTAGTGCATTAAGCCAGTCATCAGTCCCTACAAGTGTTAAAGGTGTTCGTCAATTTATGGGACTTGCTGGATATTTTCGTAGGTTTATACTGTGAGCTCTATTTTTTTTTATGCTTTAATAATAAAGAGATCAAACCGAGAGAACTCACTGTCAGGGGCGTTTAAATTAGACATTTAGCTTAACCAACGATAACTCTCAGATAACTAAAAGTGTAGTACTTACATAGTTAATCAGTTAAATAATTAATATATGATTGTAGACTATTCTGGGTCTGTTACTAGTCTAAGGAGCAGTGCCGTGTCATACCTGTAATTAAAAAGTAACCTGAGCCCCTGTTTTTACCTTTAACACGAGTAAGAAACATGTTAATTAATTATTAAGAATTTAGATAGCTTTTGCAATTAGTGTACTACGTGTCTGTCACCCACGAGTACTATATTTCGCTAAGTGGTTCGGGAGGTACTGAAGGGTTCAAATAGAATAGGAGACAGACGGTGTATTTCAAGCCCATCGCAGGCACACACGTACTGCTAGGATATGGACGGAGTATACACTCAAGCCCATCGCAGGCTCATACGTCCGGCTAGGATACAGACAGTGCATTTCAAGCCCATCGCAGGCACACACGTACTGCTAAGATATGATAAGGACGGAGTATACACTCAAGCCCATCGCAGGCTCATACGTCCGGCGGCTCAAACATTCCGCCAAAATAGGAATGGAATAGAACAGAATAGCATAGAATAAACTTAACATAGAACGCTCAACCACTCGGCTTCATTAATTAATTATTAATACTTAAACATTCAATTTAACAGGTAATAAAAGGAACTCCGTGAGAAAACTCACCTCTCTGGCAAAATTCACGCACAAGCAACACCACAACCGACCTCAACGATTCACTAATACTCGACTATTAATATTTCTTTAAAGCAAATGCCCAAAAGCCTCGATCTAAGCGAGATTATCGGGAAGAGGGTGGTAGACTTCACAAGTGCCCACATGGCCACATGACATATTTACTACCCGTTAAAATAATAAAATCTCCGATATTCGGGTTCTGTTTATACTTTGGTTCATAGAAACGCTTAATACGGTCTGTGAGGTGTTGTTGCCGTAATATTAGAGTAAAATAAAAATATGGTTCTTACAATACAAGGTTTTTCTTTGTTGACAGCCCCAATAACAGCATTATTAAAGAAAAACCATATGTTTGAGTGGACACCTGAATGTGAATCAGCTAGACAATTAATAATGGACAAACTAACGAGTTCCCCTATTTTGCGTATCTACAATCCGGAATTGCCCGGTGAATTGCATACCGATGCCAGTTCGGTCGGCCTAGGTGCTGCTCTTCTGCAGAAAGAAAATGGTGTAACTCAACCCGTTGCCTATTACAGTCGTCGTACTACTGATAGTGAGTCTCGATATCACTCTTATGATCTGGAAACGTTGGCAATTGTTGAGGCTGTCAAACATTTTCGAATTTTTTTGTACGGTGCGCATTTCACAGTTTACACAGACTGTAATTCAGTGCGGGCTACTGCTTTAATAAAAAAAAAATTACATCCTCGAGTTGCACGTTGGTGGATCAAGTTACAGGATTATGACTTTTCTATTGAATATCCCCCGGGAAATAAAATGTTGCATGTGGACTATTTAAGTCGGAATCCTGTCGATGATGTTACCGAGTTAAAGGTGTGTGCTTTAAAAACAATAAAAATAAACAAAATTGCCGATAAAGGGACTCTGCGAGAGTTTCAGCAGTGTGACGCATTTTGTCGGGATATATTTGATGACCCAGATTCAGACCCGGACTATACTGTTCTAAACGATATGATCATAACCAAAACAACACCGCCGAAATGTTTTGTGCCTATTGCAGCGCGTTTAAAAACAATGCAGTTATATCACGACGAATCTTCGCATATAGGCTGGGACAAGTATATTAAGAAAATACGTGAAGAATTATTTTGGCCAAAAATGGGTCGATGTCTAAAGAAATACATCAAAAATTGCACAGCGTGCATATTAGGCAAATCACACACCGGCCCTCGACGTGGATTTTGGCAGCAAGGCCGGAAACCTCGAGATATGCTGGACACCTGGCATATTGATCATGCGAGCCCATTAGTAAAGTCAAATAGTTGCACACAGATCCTGGTAATCATTGACGCCTTTTCAAAGTTATGCCGATTGCAGCCAATACCGAGAAAAACATCCGAATGTTCGATACGTGCACTGCTACCAGTCTTTGATGAGTTAGGAAAACCAAGATGTATTGTTGCAGATCGAGCTGCTGCTTTTACTTCAACAGTTTTTCTCAACTTTCTTAGTGCTCAAGGAATTGAAGTGCATCATATTGCTACTGGTGTACCACGAGGCAATGCGCAAGTTGAACGTGTAATGCGGACAATGTTCGATCTATTACGAGCTACTCTTAATCAGGAAAAGGAAAGCAGTTGGACTACTGTCTTGCCAGAAATTGAAGACAATCTGAATTCGACAGTTCACTCAGTGAGAGGTTTTCCGCCTACTGTACTACATTTTGGTACAAATCCCAAATTAAGAGCTACTCGACAATTCTTGGGTGGTGAGATTCCTACCGAAACGTTTGTTGATCCAGAAGAAGCTGTTGTAGAAGCCCGAAGCAGAATCAATAAAGTTGCTAACCGATGTGCTCAGCAATTTAATAAAACTCGACGTTGTGCGACTCTATTTAAGCCAGGTGATGGTGTAGCCTTTCACTCACAACTAGCAGGTGGAGGCAAATAAAAACCAAAATATAAAGGTCCATACACCGTCCAGGCAGTTCTACCCTACCAGAGATATCGACTTCATAACACATGGGCAAAAAGTAAGTAAAATGGCGATCCCACTAACTTAACAATTTTTTATTGTGTAACTGATCATGTTAGTGGCATTCCCACCTAACATAGTAGTAACAAAATTATTATTGACAATCTCGATAATGCGTTACTAAAAACTAATGACACTCCCATTAGATTGTAAAAGCAACTAAGGGCAATCCCCTTAGGTTGTGAAGGGTAAACTAAGGGCAATCCCCTTATGTTTTAAGGCTAATGGCAATCCCATTAGATCGTGAAGGCAACTAAGGGCAGACCCCTTATGTTGTAATGAGTAAACTAAGGGCAATCCCCTTATGTTTTAAGACTAATGGCAATACCATTAGATTGTGAAGGCAACTAAGGGCAGGCCCCTTAGGTTGTAAAGAGTAAACTAAGGGCAATCCCCTTAAGTTTTGAGGCTAATGGCAATCCCATTAGATGGTGAGCGCAACTAAGGGCAATCCCCTTAGATTGTGAGGTGAAAACTAATGGCAATCCCATTAGGTTGTAAATGCAATTAAGGGCAGTACCCTTTAGTTGCAAGGAGAAAACTGAGGGCAAAACCGGTTTTGAAGGAGAAACTAATGGCAATCCTGTTAGTTAGTGAAAAACTCTAAGAGCAGTGCTCTTAGGTGGTAACAATCAGCAAATGGCAACCCCATTGGATGTAAAAAATAGCGACCCTGAATATGTACTTCTATTAGATGATTTGAAAATAGCATATTGTTGTAATTGTAAATATTTCAGCCACATCAGCATGTCCATACAGAAATACTGTTCCTGAATTTTTTAGATCAAACCAAAATAAAGACGGCGCGAGGACGCTCCTTTGCAGGATGGCCGTGTTACCATCAGCAACTTTTCAACCAGAGCTTTAGGCCTTGTTATTGGGAATATGCAGAGTTTGCAAGAAAGCCCCACAAAGACCACTGCGAGGCGGCGACGTTTAGATTATAGACTGCATGTTCAGTACTTTTTCGGCTCGCCTAGCGAACTATTCTTTTTGTTAATTTATACGGAATTAAAGCGTTCAAATTGTTAATATTTAGAGTTTTTGTTATAAACTTTAAACTTTTATCTTTTAAAAAGCCATCCTAGTTAACATATTTGTTCCTTGTTTTTAGACCTGTTTAAGCAAAAAAATCATCCTCAGGGGGGTGACTTCGAACATGCCCCTGGTGTATATGGTGCCACACAATATGGTAACTACGACCGTTCTAATTTAAAAAAGGAGGTTGATGTTGTCAAACAGAAAAAAATGACTTATAGGCGCGCAGCCGAAATATATAAAGTAGGTACCAATATTCACGCTATGTAACAAGATAAAACAAAAACATTCAAATCAACCCGGAGGAATCATGGCGTTGTCAAAAGACGAAGAAGTTGGTTTAGAAGCAGGAACCCGAAAAGCCGCGGAATGGGGGTTTCCTCTCACACGAACAGATATTCGCTTTTTGGTAAAACAATTTTTAGATTCCAATGGAAAACCAATAAAAACGTTCAAAGAGAACCTTCTTGGGTAGAGTGGTTTTACAATTTTTTGAAACGTCATCCTGTTCTAACTGAGAAACTATGCCAAAACGTAAAGCGCTGTCGTGCTGAATTATCTAGAGAAGGTATTATTACCTATTTCGATAATTTAAAGGTTAGTTTGGAAAGTGTTACTCCTGGGAACATTGTAAATTACGACGAAACAAACCTCTCCGATGGCCCCGGGAGGTGTAAGGTGGTCTGCAAAAAGGGCTCTAAATATGTCAATAGAATTTTTGATTCGAGCAAGTGCAGGTTGCAGCATCTGCGTCAGGAAAACTTTTGCCTCCATATGTAGTCTACAAGGCCCAACATTTATATCCTACTTGGGTCGAAAATGGTCCCGAAGGCACAGTGTATAATCGACCAAAGAGTGGATGGTTTGAGTTGGAAAAAGTTTTAATCGGAGACAATCTATCAAGCCACATTTCCATTCGTGCGGTGCAAGTGTGTGAGGAAAACAACATCGACTTTATTCTTCTTCCGCCGAATGCAACTCACTTATTGCAGACCTTGGATGTAGCGTTTTAAAAAAAAAAAGAATAGAGGTATGCAGCCGAAAAGTGAGTTTTCCAGATTGCTTAACCAATTGTTCCAAGATGTTGGGGTAAATGCAGCCAACAATATATCTTCCAGCTTCAAAGCCTGTGGAATAGTGCTTTGTAACATGGAAACTGTTTTGAAGAAATTAATCTCGGTTTTGACCAAAAGAATATATATCAATTATTGTTTTTTTTTCTAGTTTTATTTTACATATCATTAGACTAAGGTTTGAAGATTATACATATATTTTTTTTTATTATTTACCAACGTTAATCTTGGAAAACCTCAAAAATGCGTTCGAAGTAACCCCAAGTTACGGTAACGAAAGTAAAAATCATAGGACACTTTAGGCTTAATGCTGAGATCAGCAACACGTTCTGATTCAAACTTTTCCAAACACATTTCATACATTCGCTTGATATTAAGATCAGGGGACAAGTAAAATCAAGCAAACTTATCCCTGCTCTAATGCGACTCTCTGCGAGGAAAACTTTTTATGTGTGCCTCTATGTTTTGTATAGTTTGGTCAGTTACCTTATTTGCTCAACTCCTATGTTTTCCTGGTTTGCTCAAGCGAGATGAAATATTTTTTTCTTGATAACACTGAGACACGTTAAACACACGTTTTTCAGAAATTCCGTGTATGGCAGCAAAAGCATTCCTACAAACTCGCATCTTTTCTGCGTCCAACTTAATATAATATGTATGGGAACAACTGCGACTCTTGCGCGAAGTACCAGTCTTTGGACGCACTCGTGCAACGCTTCTTGTTTGGATCAAACCTCCCAAATATACATTTTGCATATTACTGTCCCCGATTTTATTGAAATTTACCAATATCACATTTCGTTTTTCTTCACTCACTTTGTCGAAACATTTCAATTTGCATTTGCAGTTTGGTCCGGTATTTCTTGGTTCAACTTCTACACCCTTCCAGTTTACATAACTTCTTCTTTCTGCGGCTGCTTTTTTTCTTATTCTTTTCTTCCAGTTGGCTGGATCAGCTGATTTTCTAGTTTTTTAGTACCAGGATTCTTCGCTTTCGACATCTGCTCATTTCTTTTATTTTGGGAAATCTCAGGTACTTCTTGAACCTCCTCATTTTCACGAAGTTTTCATTTCGTCGCAATATCTTTTTCTTCTTTGATATTGGATGAGAATCACTCTCATTAGAGGAATCACATGTGGAACTATATGGTCTATAAAGATCTGATAAACCACTTGAAAACGCGTGTTTTACACTATCTGTATCACTCATTATTCCTGTGAAATATTACTTAAAACCTACGTTACCGAATAAAAACATAGAACAGCAAATAATACGGCCCGTGATGTACTCTCCAAAGACAATCGCTACACCAACGTCCAACGTGGTAACGCATACAAAGTGGCAACAATTAGAGCTTCACGAGACCGAGACCGAGACTTACATACTCTCGGTCTCGGTCTCGTATTTATAATTAAGTCTCGGTCTCGGTCTCGGTCTGCTAAACCGAGACCGAGACCGATACTGCCAATCGAGACTCTCGAGAGTCTCGGTCTCGAACAACACCATTCGTTTGCAAGGTATTACGTATTATATAAACTGCAGGCGAGCAGCTCCTTATAATCTTATAATCTCGGTCTCGGTCTCGAAGTCGATATTAAAGTCTCGGTCTCGAGACCGAGACCTGTCTCGTGGTCTCGTGAAGCTCTAGCAACAATACTAAACGTCAAATGAAAACGTAGGCAGTTCCAAAATTCATTGTATCTTCCTCATATGTGTTGGGAGCTGCTTCCTTCTTGCACCATGCGCCTTATTGCATCGATTGCACACACCACCTTCTTGCATCGATGTGCCATATATAGGGCGGCTACACTACATAGGGCAAAAAAATTAAAATTGACTAAAAATGGAGCTGACACCCTCTTGCTGCAACACCCTCAATTATTGTTGTGCCTAATCTAATACTGCACAGCAGATGGGTCTCAGTTCCAGAAGCAGCTCATATTGCTGTGTACCTCGCAGTGCCAAAACGAAGTGTAAAGAGTAGGCTCGTCACCAATTTGTGGATCAACCCATCTGCATACTAGTTTCGGGGTCTACCCCTCATCAATACAGCTTTGGCTGGTCGATAAATTGGAGACCATGATTTCGCAGCTTAAAGCCAAAAAACCTACAGAAGAGGGGTGAGTTGTTGTACAGAGCAGGAGCAGGCGACATCCACCAGCGTATTAGATTTAATACTGCACAGCAGATGGCTCTCAGTTCGAGAAACAGCGCATGTACCTGGCAGGTTATAGGAAACAAAACGAAGTGTAAAGAATAGGTTGGTCACCAATTTGTCGATCAACCCATCTGCATTCTAGTTTCAGGGTTTACTCCTCATCAGTACAACTTTGACTGGTCGACAAATTGGAGACCATGAGTTCGCGGCTTAAAGCCAAACATCTACGGAAGAGCGATGAGATGTTGTACAGAGCAAAAGCAGGCGACATCCACCAGCGTATTATATCTAACACTGCATAGCAGATGGCTTTCAGTTCGGGAAGCAGCCCATATTGCTCTGGACCTCGCAGAATATCGGAACCAAAACGAAAAAAAGTTGTGTTTAAAGATCTCAAATCTCAATGACCTCTTTTGTTAGTCTCGGATAGAAATGCTGAGATTGATATAAGATATCCACCTGGTTGAAAAAGATGTCGCGAACTTCTGAGGAGATGATGACCGTGCTCTGCTACTGCTAACTTTTGCGTTTGTCCCAGTCTGCAAATTCTCTTGGATTCCAATTCACTAAGGAGATAGAAAAGGAAGGACCCCCACCGCTTTTAGATGTCTTAGTAGTATGAGGCCGACTGCGAAGCTTGCGCACACCGTTTATAGAAAACCAACACACACTGACTGGTACCTTAATAACAGATCAAATCATAATCTCAGACAGAAAAGAGGAGCCATAAAACCTCTGTCTGTGAGAGCCAAGAGAATTTGTGAGCCGGCTGATTTGGAACGAGACATCAAGCCTCTGGAAAGAACCTTTGGTTGGAATGGATACAGCAAGTACGAGTTTGATAGGGCAGTCCGTCCAAGGAATGTAGAGCGCTAGGAAGGAACAAAGATGCAGAAAAACGCGGATGGACTAGTCTACCATACATTCACAAAGTAACGGGCAGGATCGGTAGGCTACTGGAAAAGCACAGTGTTAAATATGTCTTTTAATCCAGTGGTACAATTCAACAGAGCTTGAGGTCGGCGAAAGACCGCAGAGACCCCCTATCAGCACCCGGAGTTTCATGCAGCTGTGACTCAGTATACATTGACACCAGAAAACCCAGTGTCAACACGAAGATTACGGAACACAAGAGGAGTTGCAGCATGACCTCTCTCCGAAGGTCATGACATCCTTTTCAACGAGGTGGATATCTTATATCAGTTGTAGGGTTTCTATTTTAGACTAACAAGAGAAGCCTAAGATCTTTAAACACGACAACAATTTTAACAGGAAGGAGGAAATTACGTTTCGAAATGCAGACTGGAAGCGAGTTCTACGACATACTTCACCCGCGCTACTACTATCCCCACCACAGCCCCTCCACTGCAGCGCGACGGCGGGCGAATAAATACCACGGAGCTCACCAGAGTCGAATCAGTCAACGTCGAGAAGCACGGGAGATCACCTCGCCCATTGCCTCATCGCCTTTGATAATGTCAAAGCGACAGGAAGAAATTCGATTGGATCGCCGCTTCAAAGCCCATAATACATTTTAGATTGTATTTTTCTTCAAGTTGTTCAAAGTAGGAATATTTTCCCTTTTTTAGCCATTTTCAAATTTGAACTTCTATAACTTGAAGAATAATGTCTCGACTAGAATCGGCTACTATAGAGAATCCAACGGCTTTTTCTTTTTTCTTGTTATCCTCGATGTAGTTGAGAATTTTGGAGATAGATCCTTTCCATTGTGGATTTCTGGATCATTTGGAAATTAGCTTTAAACACACATCGTAAAACCTAACTTATGGTAAAAGCTTCATACAAATTGTAAAAATATTGATATCGTCTGATTAAGATAAAAAACGGCATAAAAAAAAAAAAAAAATTTGCTTTTTATCGACCAAGGGGGGGGGGGGGATATTCCTTCTTTTTTAGCCATTCACCCTATATTTTTGGCACCTCTAAAACTAGAGAAATTGTGAACCAATTGGAGTTAACTCAAAGGTGTTTTCTTTTACTTGTTCTCTTTCAGACACCGCACATGTTCCAAATCAATTGAAAAAAGTTATATCTAAACAAGAAAATACTAAAAAGCCTGTTGAAGAACCCCATCATGATGATTTAGTTGAAGAAGATATTGCTGAACAAGCCGTTGAAGAGGGCAAAAATAGTAGGAGCTCAAGAATGGAAAGGACACGAATGTATTTCAATGTGTCAACAATGGATGCCATGTCGAGACCTGATTGTTCATGTTGGAGCGGTGCTGTACGTCATAATAAAAAAAAACTTAGACATTAACGATCTTCACAAATTAATATTTCAAATCCCTTTCAATTGAACACATATTAGCATGATTTTAGCATGACGTTTTAGCGTCATTGTAGCATAGCATGACGTTATTTGTCTGCACCGTATTTTATATCATTTAGGCATCTGATTGATTTTTACTTCTGGATTTTATATAAATATGCGACGAAACTTTAAATGCTGCAGGAACAAAGAATTCCTGAACATGTGCGGCATATATTGCATGAGTTTTTTCCACCCCAGCTCTATTGAACGCATTGGCGAGGCTACCAAGATTGGCAGTTCACTTATTTATTGTTCAGCGTCTTGCCAGTTTCAGGCAGTTGAAAAGGAACAACAAACTGAGAACTACAATGCCGAAATTGCCACTCTTAAAAAGGAAATATCCAAGAGAGACAAACACATCGAACGTCTGAAAAGAAATAGTGCAGCATTTGTAGAAGAGGTTTCTGTATCTGAAGAAACGTACCTACCTATCCGAACTTAAGAACTAAAGCTCTGAAAAAAAAAACACATTCATCCATAAGCTAAAGAGAGAAGCACTTGCACTTGAAGAAAGCATAGGAACTGCCAGAGGCAGCTTCAAGATTCTTTAACAAATGGGAAATATCACCAGGCAGAATCGGAAATTGAATGCAGCAGAAATTTAAGCTTGCCTCTGCGTATCCGAATACTGTGCTGTTACGTGTTCAACATACTGTTTATGGAATAGAAGCTTGGACCTTGACCGATGCGATGTGCAAAAAATTGGAAGCCTTTGAAATGTGGACGTACAGAAGGCTATTGAGAATCTCCTAGGTAGAAAGAATGCGTAACACCGAGGTACTTCAACGCCTCGACAAGCAACTGGAAGTTCTGTTCACACTAAAAAAGCGCAAACTGAAGTATTTCGGTAATATCTTAAAGAATGACAAATATCGACTTTTAAAGCTTATTGTAAAAGGCAAGATCGAAGATGAAATGATTGCCAACGTTCGAAGAGGACAGGACACCTAAAGAAGAAGAAGAAGAATCGGAAAGGCTGATGGACATCAATAGAAAAATGCTTATCTCCATTCAAACACTGGAACAGGAGAGTCAGGTGCACGAACGCAACTCTGTTAAGTAGTCTAATGAGCGGACTGGAGTCAGTCGGGCAGAACTGACGTCCATAGTCGGTCACAGATACCAGAATTCAACTCAAAGCCAATGGATGATTTATGTGTACAAATGGGAACCACAAGCAATTTAAATACGAGATCTGCGAAAGTGCTGGACGAGAATCAATCGGGTGAGCGTAGTGAATCAGATTAACACAACACTGGTTCTGGAAACGATAAAGCTCAGAGGTCTGGGAGGAAAAAGTGTAACCAGGATGGTACTGGCGGGCGTATTCCCCCACTATAGAACATCGAGCACCATCACGATCAGTACGGCTACCATCGCCGCCGCGGTGGTCCCAGGTGGTGCGACGTGGGAGGAACGTCTCAACAATTGATCGAGGTCAGGAAGGCGGAAATATGCGACGGAGTAAGAGAGGCAGTGCTGCTGGAAAAGTTGCTAGTCGTGAGGAGGAAGGGGAAAAGTTCCAGGCAATCAAAAAACTCAATAAACAGAAGAAAATATGACTATTTGTATCATCAATTAATGAAGAATACCACTGCGGCTTCGACCAATTCTGTAAGAGTCAGTCTGTAAGTTATGCAATATTAAAAGAACTAACCTTGATCAGAGGTGCTTCATGACAGGAGTGGATCCAGAGTTCAAGGAGGCTATATAACGACAAGATTTCTGGCCAAATGTTGTGCGTTTTGAACGTTTCAACTTTGGCTTGGGCAGCAATTTCTTAGGCGAGAATCAGGGATTACCATCCGAACAGATCGAGGCCTGAAATCTGTTGGACAATTACTGTCCGCAGACAATAGACCAGTGAGCAAGAATCTTCCTCTCGGGGACCGGGTAGACTCGTTCTCTCTTGATGTACCAATTTTGGCAGCTTCTTCCCTGACTGCTGTCAATGGAAACGCGATAAGGGTACACCCTGCCGACCAAGGAACGGTGTGTCCCAGTCTCAATCTTCAACCGAGTTTGGGAATTGATTGCTCAAACGAAAAATAACATTGCTAAGCCCAACATCAAATCTCTGCCAAAAAGCATTGAAGACAATGTTCCTGAACATTCGAAGTTTACAGGATAAGGTGGAAGAAGTGGAAGCTATCATGAACGAGTATGATCTTGATGTTGCTTGTCGTTGTGAGCACTGGCTCAATGAGCGATCACAGGAGAGCTGTAGGATTGAGAACTACACTGTGGTGTATCAGAAGATTAGTGTAGTACTTGATTTGTTCTTAATGCAGAGGGAAAGGGTCTTCATATTTGGGGATTTTAACACTGATCTGATGGACGACAATGACGCGAGACCTAGGAAATTCCGTTCTTCATGTTTCTTAAAAAGGATACCTATACTAGATACTTTACGCCCCAGAAGCAGCTGCCTGGACAATTGCATCACCAATGTTGAAGGGACAGAGGAAGAATTAACTCTCCTTTATTATTAAATTGTTTCTAAAGGTACGGTGCGATTTTGCCTGCTCTCAGGGTCCAACTACACAACCTATATGTTTATATGTTGTGTAGCCAAATGTAGCCGTACAGCACGATCAAAACATAGGTAGAAAATCTTCTTAATTGACGAATTGGCAACAGTGCTGTCAATTCAATGTGTGTCTCAAGCTCATTGAACTGATATCAACCACAAAACGTCAAAACGTGTTTCCTTTGTATTTGAAGTTGAGATAGGGCTTGCAAACGTTTTGTGCGATTTTTTGGTGTTTTATTAAAGATTTTATATGGTGAGTGTCTCGACCGGAGAATTTACAAAGAAGCAAGTTTCTCGGGTAATCGATCAGTTTTGATGCTTACTTTTTAGCTTAATGAACTTTTGGGTGTTGCTATCCCTTAACATCACAAAACGTCTCTCAATACTCATCTTCTGTCTTCTGTAATACTCTGTTAGTGTGTGGCTATCGATGGTGTTGGACAGTTGAATGTGTGTTTCCTTGATTTCTTTTTTCCACTTGTTTGAGGTTGTATATGGTCACCTCGATCTCTAGGTTTAGCAGTCTCCTCTGCGCCTTAAGCCTGCAGCAGTCGATCTTCTGCTCTGTTCGTGCGTCTCTACATATGATGAGGTTGCCCCAGCTCGCTGTGCTGTCAATTATGTGTTTGGGAGTAATTCCCTCCTTCCTGCAGCGTAGCAAGAATATGCGCCTGTTCCTCAGTGAAACGACTTTGGTTTTCAACTACGCCAATTGTTTGAGGAGCGAAACTCCTCTGTGACCATACTGTTGCAGCATGGATTCATAAAACCCCATCGTTGTAATATGGTGAGTGGCTCGACCGGAGAATTTACAAAGAAGCAAGAGAAACTTGCTTCTTTTTAAAGATTTTATAATTATGGTGAGATATTGTGATTATGGTAACACTTCTAGTTATAGAAGTGGGAAAGAAATCTTTCGTATCACAAATAAGTGCATGATATTTGCATCATATTTTCACCGATTCGGCAGCCATTTTTTTCATTCCCCTAGGGACCGCTGTGCATGTTGGAAGTAAACAAACCTGACAATTTATGATTGACTCACTGAGTCTATCTAGTTTGAAGGTCGATGGTTGGAGTTGGGTGTTTGACGGATATTTTACATTGCCGCTTCTCAGATCATATGGCATCTTCACAGATAAGTTGCGAACAGAGCATATTTCTTATACCGGTTGACTCTACGGACATTGAGACGATTACTGGTGGTCTCTCAAACAGTTGAGCACTGGATGTTTTTGATTTTAGCAACAATATTCTAAAAGAGCTCAAATATGGATTGGCGGGACCACTTGCACAAGTAACAAATAAATGCTTTGAAATGGGACTTTCCCAGACAGACTAAAAGTAAGCCGAGTCATACCGGGACGAAAACAACGCTAGTAACTACAGACCCATATCAATCATCCAAGTCATGTCAAAAGTCATAGAATCGGCACTGGCGAGTCGTTTAACTAATTTCTTGCATAAAAAATAGTACATTACATACCGGGGTGGGAAGTCGTTCATTACTGTCGAGAGATTTGATAGTTTGTCGAGACGCGCAGCGTCGAGATGAACTATAAAATCTCGAGACGGTAAAGAAACTTCCTACCGAGGTGTGTATACTATTTTATTTACAACCTACATAATATGAATTTATATTTTTCGTATAAGATATTTACAATATTTTTAACTATCTTTTTTAAAAATTACCAGTTAACTATCTTATCTAGTTCGATCCTACTAGGGACACCTTTGTAATTCTATAAAGACATTAAATTTTAGGGGCCAAGAAATAAGCATAGAAAATGAGAGTTGAAAGGGAGGTAGATAATAAGCCATTACCGCCCTTGGGTTGTAATGAATCCCCATTACCTACGCCTAATTTAGAGGTAGGTTATAGGTAATTTCCCACCCTCCCATGACGTTTGTAATGATAGCATTACATATATGGTTTTAAATAAAATTTATAACAGCATCGCAGTACGGTTTTAGGGGGTGGGGGGGATTATGTGTACAGTGGATGCCAATGAGAGGCTGGTGAGGTACGTATCGGAGGCTTTTGAGGGAGGGCGGGCTATCTCATCAGTTTTATGCGATCTATCCAAGGCTTTTAATTGCGTCACACCCGATTCTGCTAAGGAAATTACAGTTGTATGGTATTAGGGGTTGGGCTTTGAGTTTAATTGAATCATACCTATCAGGGCGCACGCAGCTTGTAGCTGGGGAACGATGCATATCCGATACATCGGCGGTGAGATCGGGAGTTCCTCAGGGTTCCGTCTTGGGTCCCCTATACTTCATACCTTATGGAAGTGATATCTCCACCCATATGACCAATTCCACGGTGCAATACGCGGATGACACCACCTTCTGTTTTAGAGCCACCACGGGTAGCACTGAGGGCAGGTGATTGACAGACAACCGATGATGTGATTGACAGGTCTCAGGAGTAGTTTGAGGCGAATGAACTCCATCTGAACGTAGACAAAAACCGGAAAGTTCTCTTTTTCGCTCAGAGACTATGCGTCTGGTCGGGAGTCGGCTACGTTCTTGAGAATGGCCCTGGACGGCAGACTCGACTGGAGATCTCATGTAGCACGAATAATAACAAAAATTGGTTGTACAGCTTATTTGCTTCGTAGGATTTCTCAATACGACCCATACTGTGAATGTGGAGCGGCGTACATGGGTTTATTCCAGTCGAGGATTTCTTAAGGGGTCATGTTCTGGGAACGATCCGCAGAGTGGGTGTAAGTCTTTATTCATCAGAAAGTAACAATAAGAATAGTGAGAGGTCTGGCTCCATTGGATACATACAGGGTTGCATTTAGAGAATTAAAAGTTCTGACGCTTCCAATATTACTTATGGACACTTACTAGTGTATGTCAGGAGCCGGCGGGACTCACAAAAGCTATATTGTCACGGCTATTAAATTGTACAATCACTTGCCTCCTATTCTGCGTAATCTGAAACTGAATACACCAAAATTTATGATGCAAATGAAAATCTTGATGAATCTGAGCCCATACAGCCTCGAAGAGTTTCGGAGGGTGGACGTGTCGGTCTACGCATATATTAGTCCATAATATTATACATGTAGTGCAAAAAGTCGTTTTAAACTTTTTTAGATATTTTAACATAGCGACGTATTTTAAATTTTTTATATTCTATTTTTTTATTCTTTATTTTAAATAAAGAATTTATTGTTATTATTATTATTATATTAATACATTTTCGTTCACTTTATTCTCATATAGCGATTGTTTGTTTTGATTAAAATTTATTTAATTGCACTTTTTGGATCTATTGAATAATGTGGAGTTCAGTACATATGTACAGATTGAAAACACCTTCGCTTCAGGTAAGCCATTGTCGATGTTCAGGTACTACTACCATGTTAATGACAAATCTACACTATTCTCATATGTAGTTTAGAAACTTTTCATCATTTGTACTTCAGAATAGTCATTTGGATTTTAGAATATATCACTTGTATTTCAGAATAGTGGTTTTGATTTTAGCAATCGTCAGTTGTATTTCAGAATAGCCACTTGTGTTTCAGAAAACTACACTTGAATTTCAGAACAATCATTTAGATTTTAGAATATATCCCTTGTATTTCAGAAGGTGCCACTTGTAGTTTAAAAGATATCACTTGAATTTCAGATAATTGTTTTCGAAACAAAGTTTGTCATTTGCATTTTTGTGGAATTCTTCGAAAAGATAAATACAGTGCAAAAGTGAAGGACTCAAAAACCACTTCATCAGAAAATACATTATTTATGTATAAAACATTATTTATGTATAATAGTCGAATGTTTTTCCAATCCAATTCTGGAGATAGTATGTAATTCATTCACTTTCTCAACTTTTCTGAAATACAAATAACTAATCTAAATTCCAACTGATGGTTTTTGAAATACTAGTGACGCTTCTAAATTTCAAATAATACTTTCTAAAATTCAACTGACTATTCTCAAATACAAGTGATATATCTGAAATCCAAATAACGTTTTCTAAAATACAAATTATACTTTCTAAACTACATGTAAAAATGGTGTGCTACTGACAAAATTTGATGTGAAGTAAAAGCCAAAAAAGAAAAAGATTTTCCGCTTTGGATTTTTTCAGACTAAGGGCCCTGTCTGCTATGTACTGAGTACACTAATTTTTTTAAAACTATAAGGTTATTATTGCAACTGATGAACTTAAGTTATTTAATCTTTTGTACTTCCGATTAGTCATTTGGATTTTAGTATATATCATTTGTATTTCAGAATAGTGGTTTTGATTTCAGAAATCGTCAGTTGTATTTCAGAATAGTCACTTGTGTTTCAGAAAACTACACTTGAATTTCAGAACAGTCATTTAGATTTTAGAATATTTTCCTTGTATTTCAGAAGGTGCCACTTGTAGTTTAAAAGATATCACTTGAATTTCAGAAAATTGTTTTGGAAACAAAGTTTGTAATTTGCATTTGTGTGGAATTCTTCGAAAAGGTAAATACAGTGCAAAAGTGAAGGACTCAAAAACCACTTCATCAGAAAATACATTATTTATGTATAAAACATTATTTATGTATAATAGTCGAATGTTTTTCCAATCCAATTCTGGAGATAGTATGTAATTCATTCACTTTCTGAACTTTTCTGAAATACAAATGACTAATCTAAATTCCAACTAATGGTTTTTGAAATACTAGTGACGCTTCTAAATTTCAAATAATACTTTCTAAAATTCAACTGACTATTCTCAAATACAAGTGATATATCTGAAATCCAAATAACGTTTTCTAAAATACAAATGATACTTTCTAAACTACATGTAAAAATGGTGTGCTACTGACAAAATGTGATGTGAAGTAAAATCCAAAACAGAAAAAGGTTTTCCGTTTTGGATTTTTTCAGACTAAAGGCCCTGTCTGCTATGTACTGAGTTCACTAATTTTTTTAAAACTATAAGGTTATTATTGCAACTGATGAGCTTAAGTTATTTAATCTTTTGTACTTCAGAATAGTCATTTGGATTTTAGAATATATCACTTGTATTTCAGAATAGTGGTTTTGATTTTAGAAATCGTCAGTTGTATTTCAGAATAGTCACTTGTGTTTCAGAAAACTACACTTGAATTTCAGAACAATCATTTAGATTTTAGAATATATCCCTTGTATTTCAGAAGGTTTCACTTGTAGTTTAGAAGATATCACTTGAATTTCAGAAAATTGTTTTGGAAACAAAGTTTGTAATTTGCATTTGTGTGGAATTCTTCGAAAAGGTAAATACAGTGCAAAAGTGAAGGACTCAAAAACCACTTTATCAGAAAATACATTATTTATGTATAAAACATTATTTATGTATAATAGTCGAATGTTTTTCCAATCCAATTCTGGAGATAGTATGTAATTCATTCACTTTCTGAACTTTTCTGAAATACAAATGACTCATCTAAATTCCAACTGATGGTTTTTGAAATACTAGTGACGCTTCTAAATTTCAAATAATACTTTCTAAAATTCAACTGACTATTCTCAAATACAAGTGATATATCTGAAATCCAAATAACGTTTTCTAAAATACAAATGATACTTTCTAAACTACATGTAAAAATGGTGTGCTACTGACAAAATGTGATGTGAAGTAAAATCCAAAACAGAAAAAGGTTTTCCGTTTTGGATTTTTTCAGACTAAGGGTCCTGTCTGCTATGTACTGAGTACACTAATTTTTTTAAAACTATAAGGTTATTATTGCAACTGATGAGCTTAAGTTATTTAATCTTTTGTACTTCAGAATAGTCATTTGGATTTTAGAATATATCACTTGTATTTCAAAATAGTGGTTTTGATTTTAGAAATAGTCAGTTGTATTTCAGAATAGTCACTTGTGTTTCAGAAAACTACACTTGAATTTCAGAACAATCATATAGATTTTAGAATATATCCCTTGTATTGCAGAAGGTGTCACTTGTAGTTTAAAAGATATCACTTGAATTTCAGAAAATTGTTTTGGAAAAAAAATTCTTCGAAACGGTAAATACAGTGCAAAAGTGAAGGACTCAAAAACCACTTCATCAGAATACATTATTTATGTATAATAGTCGAATATTTTTCCAATCCAATTCTGGGGATAATATGTAATTCATTCACTTTCTGAACTTTTCTGAAATACAAATGACTAATCTAAATTCCAACTGATGGTTTTTGAAATACTAGTGACGCTTCTAAATTTCAAATAATACTTTCTAAAATTCAACTGACTATTCTCAAATACAAGTGATATATCTGAAATCCAAATAACGTTTTCTAAAATACAAATGATACTTTCTAAACTACATGTAAAAATGGTGTGCTACTGACAAAATGTGATGTGAAGTAAAATCCAAAACAGAAAAAGGTTTTCCGTTTTGGATTTTTTCAGACTAAGGGCCCTGTCTATGCTATGTACTGAGTTCACTAATTTTTTTAAAACTATAACGTTATTATTGCAACTGATGAGCTTAAGTTAGCTTTCCACTTATGTCAACTGAGGCTCCAGTTACCAGGTAGTATCTTTTTCGGTTTGAAAGCAAAATGGTAAATTTCCAAGCACAAATTCCTTCAATATGTAGTTCCAAGTATTGTTTGGATTTCCTAGACTGCCGCTGACCTATTAATCACTAAGACTGTTATATTTTCAGAACTGTTAATGAACACACGGTAATGCAACACGAATGGACGGACCCGAGCACTTGAACTCAAAAATACAATGTTGATCTTTAGTGCCATTAACCCCAGATGCACATCAGCATTGTGGAAGGTTTTAATTTCATCCGAATGTACAGTTTGTAGTCATTTAAATGGTTAATTTTCGCTTCAGCTCAGCTGTAGTTTACAGGGTGTGGCGTTTGACAGCCCCCCTGAAGGCAGCCGATAAAAGTTTTAACACACCGTAAAACTTATACGACCATTCTCATTCTGAGCCGCTTTAAGCTTATCTCTCTCTCGTCTCCCGTAACTCGTATCATCAAAGTTCGTTAATTTTTAGTATGACTTGTGAATAATTTATTTTTACGATGCCTCTGGCTTAAGCCTGAAATTTCCTACACATTTAGCAAAACTGCAAATGCCTTCTGTATGTATCTAACTGCATTGATCCGTTCAAAAGTTGCCGTATTTGGGTAACGGAGCCCTAATGTAAATATCGTTTAGGCTTCAATATGGTCCCCGTAGTTAACACGTATCTTTGACACCGAACGTACTAAACAAACTTTTTAACTGCTTTGGGTACACAAACCATAAATTAGAGGCAGATTTAAGTTCTTGCACCTGAAAAATTACCAGAGAGAGAGTGTGAATTATGGTCAAGGAGGAACTTGATCATATTTTCTGCCCGTATAATAGCTGGAGGCAATTTATGCACAAAACAAGCAGTGTTAAATCAATTCTGAGAAGAAATTAATAGAACACTGTTCACAGAAGGATTTGTCGCCAGAACCCTTCTTAAAACCATAAATATTTTTTTTTGGTTGGTATTTATGTCTCTACTTTATTATGAGAGTGTATATTTAACTGGAGCAATAAATGGAATCCATAAAAATGTTATGGCAACTTTTACGACAACGAGCATCCATCAATCATCGTTAATCCATGAATTGAGCTTATTTTTGCATATGAATAATTTTTAAATCCAGATTTACGATTTTGCTTAGAAGTCGTTGTTAAAATAGCCAGAGATTGCTTAAGATTAATTTTTCAATTTAAAACAAGTCTAGTAAGATGATATTTATGTAATTTTGCTACTTTTTGTTTAGTTTTAATTAGTTGTTTTAATAGCTTTAACATTTTATCTACCGTTGAAATAGAAGTCATAAAAACCTTTACAGCGGAAGGCAATAATATGTAAATTACAGACAATTTCCAAGGTGTAAAAATGCTATTAAAAACGTAGAAAATGCGTGTCTATTAAACGAAATGTTGCTTCACATTACTCTTTCGCTTTTATGTAAATTTACCTAATAAACGTTTTGCTAGAAATATAATGGTATAAACATTTTTTACTTAATCCGTCATAAAATTTTATCAAAAGATGCAAATACAATCATTTCTGTAGCTGACATATTCATTTTTTATTCAAAAATTCCGGAGTTAATGGAGAGTTAATTTTTCCTTTATAATTCTCCCTCCACATAGTCAATTTAGGGGCGTGCAAACATTATAATAATACTTCAAAGTAAAATAAATTCCAATTGGAAACTTCCATTTCAGAGACTGCTTAAAACTAAGGAGCAAAAAGGAATCCCATAATTTCTGCTCAAACTATCTGGGAATAAAGAAGAATTTATATTCCACTCGCACTTATACTTTTCTGTTGCCAGATTAAGTTACTTTTTTAACGATGTGTGTTTAAGGGTAATTTCAAAATGGTATAAAAATCAAATAAAGAAGGGCACTATATCTCCGAAACTACTGAACGACTGGGATTACGGTATCCGAAAGAGGACAACAAAAGAAAAACATATATTCACCCCAATCGGTCTATTATTTCTCAAGTTGCAGAGTTTCAAGGTTGGAAATCGCTAAAAAGGAAGGAATCCCCCCCCCCCACATGGTGGTCAACCTGAAAAAAATATGTTGTTTTTTGTTTCAATGATTCCAATCAAATATGAGTTGTACCATAAATTAGTTTTTAACGATACGTGTCGATATCAAATCCAAAAAGTCCAAAAATCGTTCCTCAAAGGCGCCTATCTCCTAAACTACTTATCTTATGGGAGTACCATTAGTTCAGGTTAGCTCAAGGTATAGAAGTTGAAAGTTGGAAATCACTAAAAAAAGAAAGATTTTTTTATACAGTTACAGCTTCAAACTACCATTTGAGTGGAAAAGTTTACAAAAATGAAAGTTTTCATATTTTTTTCGAAACTTTGAAGTTTTTTGATTTCACTCTACACTTTCACGTAAGTTCACACAAGTTGAGGATGAGCTCTGATGGACACAAAAGTCAAACATTTTTTGATGCTTTTTTTTCGAAAGATGAGCATATATTTATTTTTTTTTTATAAATCCACTACAACTATTATCAGGTTTTGCAACTTTTCTTACTACTTGTATATTTGGTAAAAACCGAAACCAAGTCGAAACGTTGGCAACTTGTTTAATAGTCCAAAGAGTAGTTTGTAAAACGTCTGTATCAAGTTTTTATAGCAAGAAAATATAATTGCCAGCCCAAAAATGGCTCTATATACAGCGTACTTCTTCTAACAACGAACTGGCGACGTTTTTACTTTTTTTTTGTAAGTTTTTATCACAGTTATTTCTCAGCTCGAGCGGAAACAAATTTTGTTAAAGCGTCGCGTCGTCTCCATGTCTACTATCAGTGATCCTATTGTATGCGCGAAAACTATTGACTGTTCCTCATGTAGCTGAGAATTAACCCTGACGGAACCCGTATATAAAGTCAAAACATTGGTAGTTCAAAACCAACTTTATAAACGTGTAATTAGTCGTAGAAGTAAGTACAGTTAGCAGCAAGTAAACTGATCTAATTGGATACAATAGAGACCATAGCGATAGAATCTAATACCTCCATTAGAAAAAAGAAATACTACCTACCTTTCTTATCAACAAACTGGCAACGTTTTGACATTTTTTAAAGTTAGGTATCATCAGAGTTATTCCTCAACTCAAAAAAGAAAAAGTGTGGTAAAAGCATCGTCTCTATGTGCCGCATCAATGTACCTATTATACGTATGGTCAGAGAGTGAAAAGTAGCGACTTATCCAAAAATGCCACTTAAAGGAGTTAGGACCCTATGAAGATGGCCCTTCTGCAGTGGTTATTTTTATAATTTCTCAGGTTGCTTGTTACCTCTTGCATTATAGAATATATGATGTAAAAATAACATGTTTGTAACCATGTAAGTGTAACCATAGGCATAGTAACGCCACAAAACGGGACAAGACAAGACGTCCGTCTTGTTTTGAGGCAGCTTATTGACTTTTTGACAAATTTGTCTTAATAGTGCAACACAAGACAGCATAAGTCAAAACAAACCATGACTGGAGTTGTCTCGAGCCTTAATTCTAGGATGAATTTAAAAAAAAATCATATATATTTGCGTTTTGATGTGCTTTGAGCACAATTTCATTCAATGTTACCAAAAGCAACTAATTAGAACATTTGACTCTGCTTTTTTGTTTGATTTTGTTCTAAAACTGAGTTAATCCGAAAACATCAAACATTTTCATTTTTACATGTTCCAAGTCATTTTTCACCGATTTTGGCATAATTCCTAATTCTAACCTGACTTAGACTAGTACTTGAAAAATACCAAATCAGCATTTTGAAACAAAAAAAATTTAGTGTAGTTTAGGCCAAAAATATTCTGAGGCATTGTTGCTCGATTTTGGCCATAATCTTCCAGTCCAAATCAGGCTAACCTGAACTAACCTAAAT
Organism: Taphrorychus bicolor; assembly: GCA_951812265.1. NCBI lineage: Eukaryota > Metazoa > Arthropoda > Insecta > Coleoptera > Curculionidae > Taphrorychus > Taphrorychus bicolor. The sequence continues at coordinate 20,080,933 of OX638303.1, forward strand.
TTCTCCAAACACTCCTGATTTGTATATTTCTTATAAAAATGTTTTTATAACTTGATTTTCGAAAAATATAGCAAATTTGCATTTTGAAGGGTTTTTATTTTCATTTTTATCTTTATTTTAGTATGTAATCTTACAAAAAAATAAATTAGAAGTTGAATTTCTACAAAAAAACAGCAAACTTTGCATGTTTAGACGATGTCTGTTATCTTCATTAATTTTAGACACAATCCTAACCTGCACTTTTTCAAAAATTTCAAGGATTTATTTTTAGACACTTTAAGGTATTTTTTAACCGATCTGGCACTAGAGTAGCTTAATTTTTTCCAAAAAACCCTTTAAATTTATGCTTTTACACACTTTGAGACATTTTTAACGATTTTTGGCCTAGCTTTCTAAACCTGACTTCGACAAACAATAAAATTTTATTTTGAGGCGTTTTTGGTCAAATTTTACTTATTTTGGTCTACAAATTAATTCTACAAAAAATAGCTAATCCGAAAATTTGTAGCATTGGCTAAAATAAAACTTTTCCCAAAAAAACACCAAATATTGCGTTTTAAGACATTGTGGATCACTTTTAAACTGATTTAAATCCTTTTATTTTTCTCCAAAGTCTCCACAATTGCTTTTTTTAACGCCTATGTCATTTTTAAACAACTTTAAACCAAATCCTAAAATGAAATTTTTCACAAATATCAAATTTACATTTTTAAACGATATGAGTAATTTTTAAATAATGCTGGCCCTAATTTTTACTTGAGTTTTTCAAAAAAACTTCAAATTTGCAACTTTAGACGCAAAATACACAATTTGCATATTGATGTGTTTTGAGCAAAATTCATTTATTTCAGTTCAAAAATGTTACTTTACTAAAAACAAAAAGTATAGTTAATCCGAAAACGTTAAAAAATTTTAGTTTTAAACTCTCTGAATCAAATTTGGTCATAATCTCAACTCGGATTTTTAAAAACACTCCAATTTTGTATTTTTTAAAAACACTAAGCCCTCTTTACCGCTTCTGGATTAAAATCCTAACCTAAACAATTTTGGACCTAGTTCTGACCTTCATTTTCGCCGCCTTAAGTCATTTTTGCGTCATTTTGGCGCTAATATAGTAACCTAAATTTTTCCAAAAACTTCAAATTCATATTTCTTCAAACATTGAGATATTTTCAAGGATTTTTGTCTGACTTTCTGAACCTGACTGCCTAGACTAATCCTAAAATATTATTTTGAAGCGTTTTTTTGTCAAAATTTAATTATCTTTTGAGCAAAATAAAATTTACTAAAAACAACAAATTAAAAAATTTAACCAATTTTGCCTGACTTTGTTCTAAAATTGAATTTTTCCAAAAACATATAATCCTGCCCCTTAAGACGATGTGGGTCAGTTTTAACGGATTGTAGCCATAATAATAATATTAATTTCTTCAAAACCTCCACATATAATTTTGGCCTCAAACCTAACTTGAATTTATTCCAAACAACAATTTTTAATTTTTTAAAGCTATAGGACATTTTTCACCAAATTTGGCTTTAATCTTAACCTCTATTTTAGAAACATTCCAAAATTGCATTTTTAGATGCTTTAAGTCATTTTTTTACCAATTTTGGCCCACATGCTAGCCTGACTACAATTTTCAAATTTGCTTTTAAGAAGCTGTAAGCTATTTTTTATCAATTTTGGCCTTCATTTTAATTTGAATTTTTCCAGAAGCTTTTTGTTATTTTTATTCTTTCCAGCCATTACTTCTCAACACCTTTTTCCTACTTTCTCCAAAATTATTCTTTGATTTTTATATACGTAATAATGTATCTATACATGTCTCCTAAAGCATTAAAACATTCTATGGGTTCTTGCACCGTTTTATTCTTAGACGTTTTTATCCATTTTCTGTCTAGTTTCTGTCTTATTAATTTCTAAATCAACTTTACTGCTTTTTCTGTATATCTTCGCACCATTTTTTTTTGTTTTACTATTCAGTATTCCCTACTTCTTTTTATCAGTATTTTTAAAGATTTATATGCATCATTTATCCTTTTTTCTTTCCAGTCTCTTTCACAATAGTTTAATGTGTTTAAACTATTGTTTCTTATACGTCCATAAAACGGAACTAAACGATAATTTTCTTCTCAATGTTGAAATTTGACATGTTTGTTGTTTGTGTAATAAAACATTGTAATTTAACTTTTTTTGTATTACAATTCATTTGATTTTAATCCTTTTAGTTTTCTCCAAAGACTCCACATTTGCTTTTTTTAACGCCTATGCCATTTTTAAACCACTTTGAACCTAATCCAAACATGAATTTTTTGATAAATTCCAAATTTACATTTTTAAACGATTTGAGTAATTTTTAATTAATGTTGGCCCTAATTTTGAATTGAGCTTCTCAAAAAACTTCAAATTCGCAATTTTAGACGCAAAATACCCAATTTGAATTTGGTCATAATCTCAACTCGGATTTTTAAAAACACTCTAATTTTGTATTTTTACAAGCACTGAGCCCTCTTCACCGATTATGGATTAAAATATTAACCTAAACAATTTTGGACCTAGTTCTGACCTTCAGTTTAGCCGCCTTAAGTCATTTTTAAACCACTTTGGCGCTAATACAGTCTCCTACATTTTTCAAAAAACTTCAAATTCGTGTTTTTTCACACTGAGATATTTTCAAGGATTTTTTTTTGCCTTTTTGAACATTACCTCCTAGGCAACTCCTAAGATATTATTTTGAACCGTTTTTTTTACAAATTTTACTTATTTTTTGCTCAAAATTAAATTCACGAAAAAAAAAAAGAAATTAAAAGATTCAATCAATTTTTCCTGACTTTGTTGTAAAATTGAATTTTTCTAAAAATTTAAAATTCTGCCCCTTAATACGAAGTGCTCAAAAGCTCAATAATAACCTACACCTAACATACAATTTTGGCCTCAATCCTAACCTGAATTTATTCAATACTCCAATTTTACATCTTTGAAAGCTATCAGTCATTTTTCACCAAATTTGGCTTTAATCTCAACCTCTGTTTTACAAATAATCCAAAATTGCATTTTTAAATGCTTAAAGTAATTTTTTACCAATTTTGGCCCAAATGCTTTTCAGACTTTTTAAACAATTTCCGAATTTGCATTTTAGAAGCTGTAAGCTATTTTTTACCAATTTTGGCCTTAATCTTAATCCGAGTTTTTCCAGAAGCTTTTTGTTATTTTTATTCTTTCCAGCCATTACTACTCAACACCTTTTTCCTACTTTCTCCATAATTATTCTTTGATTTTTATATACGTAATAATGTATCTATAGATGTATCCTAAAGCATTAAAACATTCTATGGGCTCTTGCACCGTTTTATTCTTAGATTTTTTTATCCATTTTCTGTCTAGTTTCTGTCCTATTAATTTCTAGATCAACTTTACTGCTTTTTCTGTATATCTTCGCACCATTTTTTTTTGGTTTTCTATTCAGTTTCTCTACTTCGTTTTATCAGTATTTTTAAAGATTTATATTGCATCATTTATCCTTTTTCTTTACAGTCTCTTTCACAATAGTTTAATGTGTTTAAACTAGTATTTCCTATACGTCCATAAAACGGAATTAAACGATAATTTTCTTCTCAATGTTGAAATTTGACATGTTTGTTGTTTGTGTAATAAAACATTGTAATTTAACCTCTTTTTGTATTACAATTCACTTTTGCACAAAAAAAATAAAATTTTTGCAATTTTTACATTTTTCTAAAAATTTCGGAAACCACTCAAAATTTGGCAACAGTGTAGAATTTTGGTCCAAATACTAACCAGACCTTTTTCCACAATTTTGAAATTTGCTTATTAGAAGCTGTAAGCTATTTTTTTACCAATTTTCGCCTTACTCTTAATCTGAGTTTTTCCAAAAGCTTTTTGTTATTTTAATTTTTTCCAGCCATTATCTCTCAACACCTTTTTCCTACTTTCTCCATAAGTATCCTTTGATTTTTATATACGTAATAATGTATCTATAGATGTATCGTAAAGCATGAAGACATTCTATGAACTCTTGCACCGTTTTATTCTTAGATTTTTTTATCCATTTTCTGTCTAGTTTCTGTCCTATTAATTTCTAAATCAACTTTACTGCTTTTTCTGTATACATTTGCACCATTTTTTTCTTTTACTATTCAGTATTCTCTACTTCTTTTTATCAGTATTTTTAAAGATTTATATTGCATCATTTATCCTTTCTCTTTCTAGTCTCTTTCACAATAGTTTAATGTGTTTAAACTATTGTTTCTTATACGTCTATAAAACGGAAATAAACGATAATTTTCTTCTCAATGTTGAAATTTGACATGTTTGTTGTTTGAGTAATAAAACATTGTAATTTAACCTTTTCTTGTATTATAATTAATTTTTGCACAAAAAAAATGAAATTTTTGCAACTTTTACATTTTTCTAAATATTTCGGAAACCACTCAAAATTTGGCAACAATGTAGAATTTTGGCCCAAATACTAACCAGACTTTTTCCACAATTTTCAAATTTGGTTTTTAGAAGCTGTAAACTCTTTTTTACCAATTTTGGCCTTAATCTTAATTTGAATTTTTGCAGAAGCTTTTTGTTATTTTTATTCTTTCCAGCCATTACTACTCAACACCTTTTTCCCACTTTCTCTATAATTATTCTTTGATTTTTATATACGTAATAATGTATCTATAGATGTATCCTAAAGCATTAAAACATTCTATGGGCTCTTGCACCGTTTTATTCTTAGATTTTTTTTATGCATTTTCTGTCTAGTTTCTGTCCTATTAATTTCTAAATCAACTTTACTGTTTTTTCTGTATATCTTCACACCATTTTTTTTTTGGTTTTCTATTCAGTATTCTCTACTTCGCTTTATCAGTATTTTTAAAGATTTATATTGCATCATTTATCCTTTTTCTTTCCAGTCTCCTTCACAATAGTTTAATGTGTTTACACTATTGTTTCTTATACGTCCATAAAACGGAACTAAACGATAATTTTCTTTTCAATGTTGAAATTTGACATGTTTGTTGTTTGTTTAATAAAACATTGTAATTTAACCTTTTTTTGTATTACAATTCATTTTTGCACAAAAAAATAGCTATTTATGTAACCAGTTACGAAAAGTCCGATTTTGTGTAACGAATGAATGTTTGCGGGACGAGCGCAGCGAGTTCCCGCAATTTGAATGAGATACACAAAAAAGGTTTTTCGTCACGTGTTTCATACAAGATTTTTTCTAATTTTGACTACAAATACCTACTTAGAGAGAGAATTATTATTATTAAACTTCAATATTTACTTTTAAACCACTTTGTATCTACTTAATACCGTAAAACTATAGCAACGGTGTGCCACAGCCGAAACCTGCAACTGGTGGTGACAACAACTTTTCATCACTAGTTACGAAAGATTTTACTTTTCGTAACTAGTTACGAAAAGTAGGACGTTACGTCACTGTCATCAGTATTGAAAAGTGCCACTTTATATGTCAAAATTAGAAAAAATAAATTTTTGCAATTTTTACATTTTTCTGAATATTTCGGAAACCACCTAAAATTTGGCAACAATGTAGAATTTTGGCCCAACTGCTAACCAGACTTTTTCCACAATTTTGAAATGTGGTTTTTAGAAGCTGTAAGCTATTTTTTACCAATTTTGGCCTTAATGGTAATCTGAGTTTTTCCAGTGGCTTTTTGTTATTTTTATTTTTTCCAGCCATTACTTCTCAACTATTATCAACACTCACAATGTTGAAATTTGACATGTTTTTTGTTTGTGTAATAAAACATTGTAATTTAACCTTTTTTGTATTACAATTAATTTTTGCACAAAAAAAAAGAAATTTTTGCAATTTTTACATTTTTCTAAATGTTTCGGAAACCACTCAAAATTTGGCTTCAATGTAGAATTTTCTTAAAACACAAAAGGCAGCTTTTTGTTAATTTAACCGATCTCGTAACTAAAGGCGTTTCGGAGATAGTAACACTGCACCTACTTAAAACAGACAACCCTGCATATTACTGTAAATTTGAGAAACATGAATGTGCCGTACATACATACACTACATAGTGTTCCTATATAGAGGTCCAACTACTTAGGAGATCCAAGAACATCAAACAGCTTCAGAGAATTTAATACTTATTACTTATTAAATTACAGTCTAAAGTGTTTTCCGGGCTTTGAAGCCGTAGTACAATGGCACTTCTTCCTGTTATTTCGCCTACAGCTGCGGCAGATATTATCAAAGGCGTTGAAGCAATTGGCGAAGTGATCTCCCGTGCTTTCCAACGTTGACTGATTCGACTGTGGTGAGCTCCGTGGTATTTATTCCCCCGCCGTCGCGCTGCAGCGGAGGGACTGGGGTGGGGGTAGTGGTTGCGCGGGGTTTCGGCGAACTTGAAGTATGTCGTAAAACTCGCTTCCAGACTGCATTTAGAAACGTAATTTTCTTCTTGTTGTTGCCGTGTTTAAAGATCTCAATGGCCACTCTCGTTAGCCTCGGATAGAAAAGCTGCGATTGATATAAGATGTGCACTTGGGATGTCATGACCTTCGGAGAGAGCAGGCTCTGCTACTGCTGGCTTTTGTTTGTCCTGGTGTTTGTTCCAGCGTGCAACTCGAGTTGACACTGCGTTTCGTGGTGCCAATGTATACCGAGCCACAGCTGCCTGGAACTCGGTAAACTCCGGGTGCCGATAGGGGATCCCTGCGGTCTTTGGCGTATCTGAAACTCTGCTGTACTCTGTAGTTTCTTCCATTGTGTGACTAATATGACAAATTTGAAGAAAAATACAATTTTCAATTAATCGCGCAATTAATCCATGAAGCGAAAAGTCATACAGTTTGATGATAACTCAGCCAAGTCGCATCTCATTCTCAGCTCCCTTGATCTCAAGAAGTCGGCTTTGTTATCAAAATTGAGCCTGCATTATTGTAAATTGTGTAATTAATGATTTTTTTTAAATAAAGTATATTATAGGCGCTAATAAACTTCCTAAAAGAGCAAACCAAACTCATGGAAAATGTATTTTTTGTGAGCTCCGGCTACCCAAGAATCTGGAATTTTTTTGCAAATGAAGCGGAGAAATTAATATCCTATCTGTTTGCTTGTCTGTATGCCAGTCGCACCTCGCTTTCAGCCCTCTTAATCTCAAGAAGTCGGTTCTGTTATCAAAATTGAGCCTGCATTATTGTAACTTTTATAAAAAATTTATTTTTTTAAAAAATAAAGTACATTAAAGGTGCCAATAAACTTCCTAAAAGAGCAAGCTCTTGGAAAAAGTTTTTTTTTGTGAGCTCCGACTATCTAAAATTCTAGAATTTTTGCAAATGTAGCGAAGAAATTAATTTTTCCTATCTATTTGATTCAAAAAATGTTTTTATTTTTGGTGACAACTCAGCCAAATCGCACCTCACATTGAATCCTCAACAGATCTTTTGCAAAACCAAGGTTGTTCCTTCAATTAACAATGTACTAATATCAGTACAATTGAACCAGAGTTTACGTTCTTCGTCTGTACTCGCAAAATTCAAAACAATTATTTCTAATCAGTGTCAGCGCAGTAAACTTACAAAAATTAATACTATTACTCAATACCAAATTAATTAAGTCCATAAATTCAAGAAAATCAGAGAAACCTTTGCCTCAACCAGCGGTGCTTTTATCATTATACGGGTACTCGTACAGTTCAATCTCTCTGTTTTGTACGTTCTGATATCAGTCCAAATGTCCTCTTTGCACTATGTCAGTTCAAACGTAGCTGTTTTCAGTACATTTTCAAGTTGATATGCATCTTTCACAATTTATGGCCCAGATTTCACTACGCTACCTATCACCGGAGCCTTCACATTCAAATCTTTATTAACACATGCACAAGAGCGAGTTAATGTTGGGTCCCTTTCGATAAAGGAACAGGACAAACTCTGTTAACACCGATCGAAAATATTAAATTGCGTCAGAGCAATCATTTATCAAAAATAATCATTTATTACTTTATCGACTATGCCGCTCCCAACATGAGCCGACGTTGTTACCAGCGGGGTGCAAACTTCGAAAAGACCCTGCATAATTACGTAATTTGACCCACTGTGTATGACCCAAAGTTCTTTACTACACCTGTTTCTTTAATAAAAGAGTGATTATTATTCTACTAATAAACCGTGTTGCCTAAAATCTGGGACAAGAGATGGTAGCTGAAATCTCGTCGGTCATTATTAAGCCCAAACTAACATGGGCACAAGTCTCGGCTTCTCCACGACCATCCATTACTATCACTCTGTTCGTAATCTTTTAATAACTCAATAATGCCTCCTCATTTACCTAATTGCCGTCCTATTAATCTTCTCTATTAAAATATCATTCATAATCATTCGCCCAACGTCTCGGATTGATAAAACGTAATTATTCAAGATGCACGAGGAAATGAGGTTCTTCATTGTGCTACCATCAACTCTTATCTAAATCAGTGGTAAGCTGTGACTTATAATTTGTTTGGCTGTAAGGTGGCTTAACATGCTGGTTCCATTTAGCTTGCGCAACTTTTTTTGGGTTCGTGGGAATCCGAATGGTTTCAGTGAAATTTTACGATGTTTTTATTATGCATCTGAGGTTCAGGAAGTGGGCCACAAGAGATCCTCTTTGTGTAAATTAAAAAAAAATATCTGTGTGGATTTTTTTATTCTGCTACTACCAGTAGTTGCATTTGCAGCATTTGGTAAAAGAACACCGTTCAAGAACAAAAGGTTTTCACTTTTAAATATATAGTCATTAAATTAGTCACTGTATAAAGTTTATTCTAATAGAACAGTTCTATGATTTTGCTGTGTTACAAAGAATGGAGACGCTCCAGTTGGAGACGTCCTCATATTTCTCAAAAAAACGGTTCCAAAACTACTTCAATTCTACAGGTCAGCTTCGTGGTAGTAACAGTAGTAAATTGCCACATCAGTAACTCAAAACTAATAAATACAAACTGCTAAAGTGGCAACCCAGGTGGCAACTGTATTCACTAATGTTTCAAAACATTTTTCTGAATTGCAGCATCAGGATTTACAAATGGAAAAACTGGATGCAGAAACTTGAAATCAAATTCCTAGAACAATAATCCCGTGTGGGGTTGCTGGTTCTCCAACGGGAGGTGGCACCGAAAAAATGAAATATCCGGGGCTGACCAAAACCAGCAGCGTCTGATCCAGAGTGGGCGGCTGCACACAGCGTCTGAACTCCATGCTAGGAGCGGCTGAAATAAAACCAATGAAGGCAACGGGAAGCCTTGCCATTGCTTAATTTATTTCTAAAAAAATAGTCCAAACTAAGAATCGGAAGTGGAATGTCCGTTCACTCTACGCAGCTGGGAAGTTTAAGAATCTCGTTAAGGAGATTAACCGGATGAAACTGCAAACAACGGATGTCAGTGAACTAAGATGGCTCGGCTCAGGAACAGGCAAACACGAAAATGGCAACTTATATTACTCACAGGTACATCACAGGAATGGAATAGGAATTTTTTTTACGGCGGAACTAACGGAACATATATGTGACGTATTTTTAAAAAAAGTATAAGTTAGCAAAGCCACATACTATGCGAACGGCAGCTTTGGGTAGGTGGAGAGCTAGGTCGTGGTTCAAAATTACATAAAAAGGAGTTGAAGCCTAGTATAGCTATATAAGCTAGACCCGTTAAATGGGCGCCACTCAATTTAACTTACAGGTTGTAGCTATAATATTAAAATTGAGAAAATTACCATAGCAATTTTTGATGTTCATATTGTTTAGGTGATCAAACCAAAGTAAATCCAACAGGAATTATTAAAATTAGGCACATTTATTTATTATGGTGTTAGTTCTTACCTAAGGTTAGTGCAGGTACACTTGGTATTTAAATCTACTCCTACCGGTTGAAATACTTGGCCAGTTTGTAGGGCTTTCTTAGTAGTTGAGGTAGAGGATCAGTGCATCATGTGTGGTAAGGCTGGACGGTTTAAAACCTAGGAGTCATCACCGTCACTAACGGCTCCATTCTTGGCAAAGGGGCTCCAAAACCCAGACGGTTTAAAACCTAGGAGCCATCACCGTCACTAACGGCTCCATTATCGGCACACGTGCTGGATGAAACGTTGCACGTGCAAGATCCAAAAAAAAGGAAGTATTGAGCTTTATCACTCAAACATTGGACCTAATAATTGAACAAGGAAAAGGTTAGATAAGTTTAAATTAATTAAAGGAATTCTTACCCCAAAATAAGAGAACTTTACTAGAATAGCCACATGGCTAGGCTGTAGCCGTTTAGGGACAGGCTGACGTCCGATGTGCCCTGGACAGTGGTCAAGATGGAAAAGGGGCTATCAAACGTTTTACCTTTACCACCTGGGCTCTGAATTCGTCAAAAAAAACGGAAATTATAGTGTCAAAAAGGGGAAATAAAAAGAAGGAGAAAATGAACCGCGAAATATGAAAATCTTGCCATTGTTGTTAAATAACAGATAAATTTAGGGAAAGTATTAGAAGAGCACATGAAGAAAATAAGGGAATTTAAGTAAAAATATTGGTGAAATTTGGCAATGCTGCACAGATAGCAAAATAATTATTCAACCCATTGACACATGTCAATGTCCTAAAGAAGTCACCTTTCAACGGATCTCTAACCCTAGAACTCGAAGTAGAAGGATCGCAAAGAAACGATAATCAAGGTGAACAAACATGGCGGCCAAGGTAGTCATATTTCTTTGGAAATAAAATGGTATTTTACAGTTATTTATGAAAGTTTGAAAGGAAAGCCAGTAGGTTTTCTTTGTGAAAAAGAAAACGCTACACTGCCTCTCTCCGAAAGAAAAAAGGTTGACGTCAGTTGACCTTTTTTAAAGAAAATTAAAAGAACTGGTCAAGGTTAATAAAGCTTAATTAAGTAATTATAAAAAAAACAGAATTATTCTACATTACAATCATAAAAATACACTTAAAATTAACTTACAATACTGGATCAAAATCCTTGTGGTACTTAGATTTGCTTACATGATAAAGCACTTTCTACAAATGGGCAAATAAATAAGTATTTAGTACTTATAGATAAGTTTCACTAATTAAATAAAAATCAAATCAAAACTGCAAATGTAAACACATATAACTACATACAGTATACCACAGTTTGATTAAACAGTGTGATTAGGCAATATGATTAAATAACAATTGATAACTTTCACGTATCAAACGTCTGAAACAGAAGTCATATTAAGGAGTTGTCTCTATCGGTAGGTCAATATTGAGAAAAAGGTCAAAGTCGGTAGGTACTCGATGCTATAATCACATTAGCCAAAATAAAAATTCAAAATTTCTATAAATAAATAAAACCCACTCTAAAAACTTTTAGAAGGTAAAAAAAACTATTCAGTTCACACTAACTAATCGTCAAGAATATATCTAAAATCAATGAAGCATATTCATTTAAAACGTATATATGTTGGTAATTGTCTCCCTAACAAAAGTCTTGAACTGAGCAACTCAAGTTCAAAATCTTGTCACAGACTCAAAAATACAACATAAGAATTGTTTTACCAACATATAAGTAAGTCACAAGAGAAACAAATCTCGGAAAATCGGATAAATCGTTGTTTCAGGTGCACTCTGAAATCAACACATAAATTTCACTGCTTATCAAGGCAGGAAATTGAAAGGCAAAAATTGAGTAGAATGCCATAAGCACCACTACTAAACTGTCCTCAATATCAGACAACAATGATTAGTTGAAAATAATACAACCAATCGAGGAAAGAGAGATTTGAGGTAAACTAATCGAGGTAAGAGATACTCATTAATATAAGTACCAAGAGAGAAAAAATTACTTAACAAAGGTAAGGTACAAAAGGTAAGTTAACCATTAACGTTGAGGTATTTATTTAAGGTAAGGCAACCAACCAAGGTAACAGGTAATAAGAGGTAAGAGGTAATATAGAGGTAAGGGAAGATACATAAAGGAAACATGAAGGTTTATGTTTCACTAGCATTGTCCACATTGTCACCTAAATCTTCCGAAGAACCAAAATATTTTTTTAAATCTTTGATGTGCCATTTTCCGGCATTTGTCCCATCCAAGTTCTTTAAAAGATAAACTACAGGCGACAATTTCTTGTGAACAATAGAGAGGGTAAATTTAGGAGCTAACATGGAAGAGAATTTATTCACTGCATTTGACAAAACTTTATTACGTCTCCAAACTTTATCTCCTACATTAAATCTGACATCCCTCTTGCGGAGATTATAAGAACGCACGTTCTTATCATAGGCTGATTTCAGTCTTTTACGTACTTCCTTGAATAAATCTCTAAATTCCACAAATCCTTCAGCATATGTCCCTCTATCACCAGGAATAATTTCAAAATCAGTATCAAACTTTTCTTGATAATAGTCACCACACAAAGGAACATATCGACCAAAATTTAAATATGAGGGTGCAAAACCTGTAACATCATGAACAGCAGTATTCAAAGCCTGCCTAATTTGAGGAACATATAAATCCCAATCATTATGATTATTTATATAACTTCGAATAGCAGTACCAATGGTTTTATTATTGCGCTCCACAAAGTTACATTGGGCTGCATACACAGGGCTATAAAACATCCTAACCTTATATCGTTCACAAAGTCTCTTAAAATTTGCACTAATAAATTGAGGTCCATTATCACAGAAGATTAACTTGGGAACTCCATATTCTAGAAAAACTCTATCTTCCAAAAGATTAATTATTTTGGGTGCATTACTATCCCTGAGTGGAAAAATAAGGGAATATTTAGTAAACCAGTCTTGAATAACCAGAAGCCATTTATTACCTTTCTTTGAACGAGGAAAGGGACCCATTAGATCAATGGCAATACTCTCAAAAGGTCTTTCAACAGTTTTAGATTTTCCCATAAGACCCATTCTTCCTTGATTTGAACGTTTTTGTGCACCACATACCAAGCATTTTCTCACAAAACGTAACACATCCATTCGCATCTGTGGCCAATAATAAAAATCTTGCAAACGAAATAAAGTTTTTCTAAACCCTAAATGGGAGCAAGTAGGAGGGCTATGACATGAATCAATTACTGTCTGCCGTTGGTCTTTAGGTACTACTAATTTCCAATCATTGTCTATTCCATGTGGTAAGAATCTAGAAAATACTACCTTATAAATCTTTTCATCCACTACTTTCCACTGAGGATAATCCTCTGGATGCTCTAAAATCTTTGTTTTCAAAGAGATATACCATTTATCAGATGTTTCAGAGTTTATATCCATAGTCAAAACTGATGCAGAAATTTCAGTAAAAGAAGGCCTATCTTCCTCATTGATATCGTCCTCCAAAATAGGTACAGGAATTCGACTCAAGGCATCTGCTAAAACATTCTGAGATCCCTTTCTATGAATTAAGTCAAAATTGTGTTGGCGAAGTTTGACAGCCCATCTGGCTAAACGACCAGCAGGATTCTTGAGATTATTCAACCAAAGAAGAGAATGGTGATCTGTAATGACAGTAAACCGACAACAACCTTCAATATATGGTCTAAATTTGTCTATGCAGAAAACAACAGCAAGACACTCTCGTTCAGTTACAGTGTAATTCCTTTCAGCACGTGACAAAGATCTACTAGCGTATGCAATAACCTTTTCTTCTCCTTGAAGAATCTGGATTAGAGCACCTCCAATGCCATAATCAGAACTATCACACTGAACATAAAAATGTTGAGAGAAATCAGGTTGAGCAAGTATGGGACTAGATACCAAAAGTTCTTTAATTTTAATGAAAGCAGCCTCAGCAAATTCATTCCATTCAATTGGCTGTTTCTTCTTTTTACTCTTCAGAAGATCATTTAATGGACTGACAAGAGATGAAAAATTCTGAATAAATCTTCTATACCAAGAACACATTCCTACAAAACGCTTGATCTCTGTTGTGGTCGTTGGTCTTGGATAATTAACCATCGCCTCAACCTTTTCTGGATCAGTAGACAAGGAGTTGTTTCCCACAATAAAACCCAGATACCTTAATGAAGTCTTAAAAAAGCAGCACTTTTCTAAATTAACTGTTAGGTTAGCATCCCTGAATTTATCTTTCACGGTATTTAAAAGGTCTAAATGATGTTCCAAGGTAGGACTACATACTAAAATATCGTCAAGATAAGTAAAAATATGTGGCTCAAATTCAGGACCGAAAATAGATTCTACTAAACGTTGTTGAGTTTGAGCTGAATTACAAAGCCCAAATGGCATAACCGTAAACTGGAATTGACCACGTCCAATTATAGAAAAAGCAGTTTTTTCTTTTGATTGTTCATCTAACGGAATTTGCCAAAAGGCTTTTCGGAGATCAATTGAGGAAATGTACTTTGCACCTCTCAAGTTGCTCAAAATTCTATCAATGTGAGGCATTGGCCAAGAATCATACTTAGTAACTGCATTTAAACGCCTACCGTCATACACAAACCTATACTCGCCGTTTTTCTTTTTAACTAAAAATGTTGGAGAACACCAAGGACTCTTAGAACTTTCTATGACACCTAATTTCAGCATAGAATCTAGTTCATCATTCATCAGTTTTTGCATATAAGGAGACATTAAAAATGGTTTGCATCTAAAAGGCTTGGCATCACCAGTATCAATACTCAAGGTTAACTTATTAGTTCTACCTAGTCGATTTTCACTATCAATTTTTTTAAAGGAATCAATAATTAACTGAGCTCTTTTTCTGTCATGTTCTAAAAGATTATCAATTGATTTAAGTTCTAAATTAAAAGCATTTTTCGAATTTGAGATAACTGAAATTTTAGCATTATTTCTTGAAATTGACCAGTTGTTATTTTCAAAGTTCATGATTAAATTGAACTGTTTTGCAAAATCTGCACCTAAAATAAAATCATGAGTAATGGAAGGAACTATTAAAAATTTCAATACTCCAAATGTATCTCCAATTGATAACGGTAGATCTACTATGCCAGTCACTTCAGTACAAGTACCATCAGCTGTACTTACAATAAAATCAGAAGCTGAATTAATTTTATTATTAAACATTTCCAAAATTTTCACCCCATTATTCCCAATTACTGAAGAATTCGCTCCTGAATCCAATAAAGCCACAAAGTCATTATTAAAAATATTAATATTAATATATGGACGATTGTCCAAAGGTACATTAATAAATAAAGGTAAGGTTTCATATTTAATAGGGATATTTACCCTATAAAAATCAGACACTATAGAGAGCCACTTTTCCCAGTCAGATTTGAGAAACCTACACAAAGGTGCTCCAGAAGGAATTTTAGAAGATAGGGTGGATTGTGCTTTTGCTAATCTAGGGTTACGTCCACCACGAAACACTAGGGTTTTGCGTTTTTTGTGCAATCAGGACAAGAAGAAACAATAACTCCAGGCTTGCCACAACGATAACAAAACTTTTTTCGTTTCTCAGTACAAGCAGTATATCTATGGTTTGGAAGTCCACAATTAAAACATTTAATTGGTTGTCTCTTCTTATCTGCAGAAAGCTTACTATTTTGGGGTCCAGAAAAACTTGATTTGGGCTCAGAAACAAAATGAGAATCAGCGATACCTTTACTATTATTTGAGTGATTGATTTTATCATTATCATGATTATGGAAATGACTCAAAGGACACTTACCTGACATTTCCTTCTTATTTAGAGAATTTGCCTCTTCTAATTTTTTACCAAGAGCAATTAGTTCATCAATGGTATTAATCTGTTGAAGTGATAATTGAGTTGTGTACTCTGGAAGAAGATTCTTTTTTAGATATTTGATTTTGGTACTTTCAGCAGGAATTTGAGTCAAACGATTAAATAGATTATTTAATTGAGCAACAAAAATAATAAATGATTCACCACGCTTCTGTTTTCGATTACGTATTTGCCCCCAAATTTCATCATCCATATAGGGAGAAAGAAAATCCTTTTTTAACAAAGACACCAAACTATCCCAGTCATGAACATTATTTTTTATACTTCGAAACCACACAAATGCATCACCAACAAATAGCTCCACAGCCGAATCAAAGAGATCTTGATTTGAGAATTTTCTAGATAACGCCAAGTCAGAAACTCTTTCAATAAAGTAGAAAACTTTTTTAGGGTCTCCATTAAATTTAATATCCCAAGTAGAAATTGGAGGCTTATTGGCTGCACAAGTAACTACTGGATTCACATTGACTATGGGAGGTGGTTGTAAAACTGAGTTGTTGCAGATAGAAGCATTTGCATCCGGATCAATAATTTTATCCTCAACATCTGATTCAAGCTTGAGGCAGGTAGCATATGACTCATTTTTAAAATCTTCAGCATCTTTATCTGCTGGTACATTCAGAAGATTAATTCGGTTAACAAGATGTGCCAAACGTGACCTAATTCTCAAAAAGGTAGAATCAGTTGTCGTACCTTCAAAATCTACTATAAGTCCAGTAACAGAAAGTATTGAGTCAGTAATGCCTTTCTCCTCAAACTTAAAATCAAACTTCTCCTCATACTGTGCACTATCAATTAAATATCCTGGTTTATTTCTATCAGACTCCTTTTTCAAAAGCTTTCTAAGGATTACACGTTTATCATTTACATTTCGGTTACTATAAACTCGGCGAATATTCAATTCAAATTCTAATTCATAATCCAAAAGATGATTGCAATTGAAAGGGTCCATTTTGTCTATAGGTAACAAGAGCACAAAAGTTTAGATAAAACAGTACCTAACCAAAACTATTTTGAAGATAAATGAAACAGATTTTATTTAGAGAGAGCAAACCAAGTTCACCTAAGTCCTTGTATAAGTCAGTCAGAAGTTATCATTTTCAATTTGATAAAGTCACAATAACAGAATTAAATAGTATCGGAAATCAAAAAAAGGTTGAGATTCAATCACTGACCATGATCACACTACCACATTCAATAAGCAATTTAAAATCTTATTTAAATTCATCATTACAAATTCTATCAAATGTAAAAAGGCAAAAATCCAATTTTGAAACAAATTTCAACAAACCGTTACAAAGAGCAATGAAAAACATAAGGCACAACCAATACTTATGGAATGATCACCAAACAGGTCTAGAGATGAAAATCAAATAAGCTCACTTAAACTCCAACAAAACACTTCAGTCGAGGGCCCCAGACATTGGGCGTCAAATATATATGTGACGTATTTTTAAAAAAAGTATAAGTTAGCAAAGCCACATACTATGCGAACGGCAGCTTTGGGTAGGTGGAGAGCTAGGTCGTGGTTCAAAATTACATAAAAAGGAGTTGAAGCCTAGTATAGCTATATAAGCTAGACCCGTTAAATGGGCGCCACTCAATTTAACTTACAGGTTGTAGCTATAATATTAAAATTGAGAAAATTATCATAGCAATTATTGATGTTCATATTGTTTAGGTGATCAAACCAAAGTAAAATCAACAGGAATTATTAAAATTAGGCACATTTATTTATTATGGTGTTAGTTCTTACCTAAGGTTAGTACAGGTACACTTGGTATTTAAATCTACTCCTACCGGTTGAAATACTTGGCCAGTTTGTAGGGCTTTCTTAGTAGTTGAGGTAGAGGATCAGTGCATAATGTGTGGTAAGGCTGGACGGTTTAAAACCTAGGAGTCATCACCGTCACTAACGGCTCCATTCTTGGCAAAGAGGCTCCAAAACCCAGACGGTTTAAAACCTAGGAGCCATCACCGTCACTAACGGCTCCATTATCGGCACACGTGCTGGATGAAACGTTGCACGTGCAAGATCCAAAAAAAAGGAAGTATTGAGCTTTATCACTCAAACATTGGACCTAATAATTGAACAAGGAAAAGGTTAGATAAGTTTAAATTAATTAAAGGAATTCTTACCCCAAAATAAGAGAACTTTACTAGAATAGCCACATGGCTAGGCTGTAGCCGTTTAGGGACAGGCTGACGTCCGATGTGCCCTGGACAGTGGTCAAGATGGAAAAGGGGCTATCAAACGTTTTACCTTTACCACCTGGGCTCTGAATTCGTCAAAAAAACGGAAATTATAGTGTCAAAAAGGGGAAATAAAAAGAAGGAGAAAATGAACCGCGAAATATGAAAATCTTGCCATTGTTGTTAAATAACAGATAAATTTGGGGAAAGTATTAGAAGAGCACATGAAGAAAATAAGGGAATTTAAGTAAAAATATTGGTGAAATTTGGCAATGCTGCACAGATAGCAAAATAATTATTCAACCCATTGACACATGTCAATGTCCTAAAGAAGTCACCTTTCAACGGATCTCTAACCCTAGAACTCGAAGTAGAAGGATCGCAAAGAAACGATAATCATGGTGAACAAACATGGCGGCCAAGGCAGTCATACACATCTTTGGAAATAAAATGGTATTTTACAGTTATTTATGAAAGTTTGAAAGGGAAGCCATTAGGTTTTCTTTGTGAAAAAGAAAACGCTACAACGTACTAAACTTTGTCCCCATAAACGACATAATACTAGTACTACAATTGGGGGCAAGCCCTTTTAACATAAGAACAATGTAATTACATATGTCATGGGAGACTTTAACGCGAAGATAGACCGGAATAGCAGATCGGACTTGGTGGGGGAATATGGCTTGGGTGAAAGTAATAAGCGAGGTGACAGACTCGAGTTCACAACATGGTGGTAACAAATACAGGGTACAAACTGCATAAACGTAGACTATATACTTGAAGGGGTCCAGGCGATAACCCAGCACACATTATAAGAAACCAGATTGATTATATATTAATTAACAAAAGATTTAGAAACTGTGCAAACAGAGTTACAACCTATCCTGGAGCGGACTTGAGATCTGACCATAACCCGCTGGTTGCCGACACTAAAGTCAAACTTAAAAAACTACAGAATAGCATCCAACACAATGAATTCAGACTGGCAGAAAGCAATAGAGGAATATTCGCCAAAGAACTGAATAATTGCATAAAGAAAATAAAAACCGACGAAGCAACTAACAAATTAGCTCATAACCGAACATACGGTAAGAAAGGATAAACCGAAGAGACGGAAATGGATGACATCCGAAATATTGCACCTCATCAAACAAAGGCGGCAATATAAAAGAAACCCAGAAGAATATAAAAAGAGACAAAAGAAAATAAAACAAAAAATTCGGATCGCCAAAGAAAACTGGATGAAGGAAAAATGGAAGACCAGTAGAATAAACATGACACTTTCAACATGTATAAAAAGGCCAGAGAGGTAGCAGGTCTATACAATAAAAATGCCACAGGCGAAAATATCTTAGATGAAAAAGAAATCCTTGAAGCATGGTTCAGATACATAAAGGAGCTATTTGATGCTAATACACCGAATGAATCCAACTTCAATGACCATGCTGATAATGACCTTTGAGAAATTCTCAAAAGTGAGGTTCTATTTGCAATAAAATCCGCAAAAACCAAAAAAGCTACCGGACCTGATGACATCCCAACGGAGGTGTTACAAATGTTCAAAGAGGAAAACATTGGCATCTTAATCAAACTGTTTAATGCGGTGTACACGACTGGAGACTTACCGGAAGATTGTCTGAAATCCATATTCATTCCAATTCCAAAAAAAAAAACAACGAGCAAAACGATGCAGTGAGTATAGACTAATAAGCGTTATGAGCCACAACTTCCAGGTCTTTCTCAGGATTATTCACGGGATGATAAGATCCAAATGTGAGGCAGATTTGGATGAGACCCAGTTCCGATTTAGAAACGCTTTAGGAACAAGAGAGGCACTGCTTGCTCCGAACATACTACTACAAAAATAGTGACAAGCGCAAAGATGTTTTCCTGTGTTTCGTTGATTACAAGAAGGCCTTCGACATAGTGCAACACAGAAAACTTTTAGTCATCTTAAGGAACATGGAGGTAGACAGCAGGGACGTTAGAATTATCGAAAAATTATACTAGAGGCAGAAAGTAGCAGTACAACTAAACGGAAAGCTCACAGAAGAAAGCCAAAATCTACGAGGCGTCAGACAGGGCTGCATATTGTCACCACCGCTTTTTACGGGCTACTCAAGAACAAGAAATGGGAGTACAAATCAATGGAAAATATATAAATACGATACGATATGGTAACGACACTGACATCCTGAGTGACAAACTAGAAGACCTGCAACATCTACTAAACTGTGTAAGCGCAGAAGGACAAGAAATGGGGCTCAACATAAATATCAACAAGACAAAATTTATGGTCTTCAGTCGACAACCACATCCTGATGCTGCACTACCGATCGGTACGAAAGATATAGACAGAGTAACCCACTTTAAATAACTTGGATGTTATATCACCGAACATCTAAATCCAGATAAAGAAACAAGATGTAGAATAGAAACAGCCCGAACAACATTCCGGAAAATGGAACCACTATTCTGCATTCTGCAATGATAATCTGAACCGAAAATTACGGCAGAGAATGGTAAAATCATATACAGAGTGGCCCAAATTCGAGGCTCTACATTGGGATCATGGAAACTGCAATGGCTACAGTAAAGGTTATATGTGGAGTGTTTTGGGGAATCTAGTGCTGATTTCAGATCCGGCTTCAAATTAGATACTGGACACTTGTTTTCTGAGATATTACAAAAAATATAAAAATGGCGGATTTCGTTTTTTTCTTATAAATACGAAGTGGTTTATTTGACAAATGTCGAAGTATGACATTATTAGGACACTTTTTTGAGACAATCAATATGGCGTATATCAAAACTCGCTATCGTCTTTTGTTTTTTTTTCGGAACGCACTACAACTTTGGTTTTTCTTATGGATACAGGCCATATTAGATTTTTCGATTTTGAGATCCGGCAAAAAATTCTCATTACATTGATATCCCGCAAGTATATAAAACACGGAAGTTACGATAAAAAAAGAACTTTTTTTATCGTAAAACGAACAGTTGGCCATGACTTTGACGTAAAGTGACATCGCGCCATTTGCATTTTTGTTTAAACAAGTATAGGTACTGTGTATTGTCATTTAGCAAAATCGTGTTAAATTCTATTCCTCTTAGATTGTCAGATTTCTTGTGAGAACTTCCTTTAAGACTTCAAAATATATTATATCTTACTCCAATGAAGAAAAGTTTGACATGTTAACGCTGTATTTGCAGTTACACAGAAATGCCGATGCTGCAGCAGCTAGATGTTTGGTGATACACCCAGAACGACGACAACCGCATAACACATATTTTCGAAGAATTGTTATGAATCTTATTACTGGTGGAGCATTTGACTAACCTAGAGGAAAGTACAAAATTGTCAACTGCGTGTCAACAAATCACAACTACGACCGAAATATTTTACAAGCTGTCAGGAGAAATTCCAGAACATCTGTCAGAACCATAGAGCGTATTGTTGCGAACTCGGAGTTCGATAATTCCAGTGTAACGATTTAACAAGAAAACACTATTTATTTATTCCACAAATATACACAGGTACAATTCGTATACTAAATAACTCACTACTTAACACTTTATAGCCTTCTATTATTGCTTCGTAACTTTAGCTTACTTATAGCTCGCTTAAAATAAGACTACCACTCTCTGCGCGTTCTATGCGCCTTTTATATACAATCCTAAAATTACAGAAAAACCTAGAAACTTCTTTATAAGAATTCTTGAATAATCTCACATAAAAAAAAGGTTGTAAACAACTGCCTTCTAGATTAAACCGAGCAATAAATCACTCGTGTCAGCCATGAAGCAGCGCGGATAGGTCGCGAAGCTCCACCAACCACACGCGTTGCCCACACGCGTTGCGAACAGATAGAGTTCCATGGTATCGTGCTAATCGATCCAAATGAACGACTTTCATCTTTGACCTGGGGGTCCGCTGGATCCTATACACCACATCAATAATCTTCTTTATAATTGTATAAGGTCCTTCCCAATTTTGGCTAAGTTTGGGCGTCTTCCCCACCTTGCGCATCGGATTGTATAGCCACACCAAATCACCATCCTGGAAGCCGCGGGAGTTAGCTACTAAGTCTTATCTTGCTTTGGCTCGATCACTGGATATCCGCAGTTTATTCCTAACTTGTTCATGAACATTATTCAGCCTCTCCTTAAGCTCCACAAAATTCTCAGAGCTGAGCGACTCTTTTTCTGGTGTTCCATACATCAAATCCGCAGGAAGCCTCATTTCCCTTCCGAACATTACTCTCGCCGGAGTATAACCAGTGGCTTCATGTGTAGAGCCTCAATATGCCATCAACATGAGAGGTAGATGTTGGTCCCAATCACGCTGATGATCTGCCACCATTTTAGACAGGTAATGTTCCATGGTCCGATTACATCTCTCTACCATCCCATCCGACTGTGGATGCAAAGGAGTTGTCCTGGTCTTGCGATTTCCGAGAAGTTCCATGACCTTCTGGAAAACAGCCGATTCAAAATTTCGGCCCTAATCAGAATCAAGTTCGAGAGGGACTCCGAATCTGCAGAACATTTCATTTACTAGCACCGTTTCCACAGTCGTTGCTTCTTGATTAGGCAGGGCGTATGCTTCAGGCCATTTAGTGAAGTAATCCATGGCGACCAAGATGTATTTATTGCCCGACTCAGTCTGAGGAAACGGTCCCGCGACATCAATTGCTACCCTCTCGAATGGAGCACCTACAGTGTACTGCACCATTCGACCCCGTGATCTTGTTCGAGGTCCTTTTGTGGCACAACAAACTTCACACTTGCGGCACCAAGATTCGACGTCTTCATGATAATTCAGCCAGTAATACCGCTTTTTAATTTTGGCCAATGTTTTGTTGACCCCAAAATGGCCTCCGCTTGTTCCGTTGTGCATTTCCTGTAGTACATCTGATTTTCTGCTACCAGGAACAACCAACTGACTGACTATGGACTTGCCATCCGGACTCTCCCACGCTCTCTTCAGTAGTCCATTTTCTATTTTAAGAGAGTGCCACTGGGCCCATAGCGCCTTCAGGTTTAGACTTTTACCAGCGATTTCTTGCCATTCTGGTCTCTTGTCGTCAGTCTTTGCAGAGAGGATGGGTCCAATATCTGGATCATTCATTTGTTCATCTCGAAGCGTCTGTGTGGTCCAGCCATCGTTTGTTTCCACCGACGTTCTCCTTACCAAAGGAAGTCCCTCACGCTGCTCAGTTCTTGACAATGTCGACAATCTTCTTTACAAGGCCGTCTACACAATGCATCGGCATTTCCGTGAGACCTTCCTGGTCGATGTTCAATTTGGAAATCGTACTGCTGCAGGCGCTCTATCCATCTGGCTATTTGACCTTCAGAGTTCTTCATCTGTAATAACCATTTCAAGGCTCCATAGTCAGTCCTAATCAGGAACCTTTTTCCATATAAGTAGCGATGGTAATGTTCGACTGCTTTAACGAGGCCAACAGCTCCTTTCTAGTGACGCAATAGTTTCTTTCTGGCTTATTTAAAGTCTTACTGTAGTATTCAATGATCTTCTCTTGCCCGTTTTGTCTTTGAGAGAGTACTGCACCTAGACCACAGTTACTTGCATCCGTGTCCAATATAAAGAGTCCGTCCTTTATATTAAGCCTTGCAAACGCCTGACTGCAATCGTGGTTCCACAAGAACGGTGTTTTCTTTTCCGCTAATTTGTGCAGCGGTTTTGCGATGTCGGCAAATCCCTCTACAAATCTCCTGTAGTAAGCACATAGTCCCAAAAAGCTCCTTACTTCGTGTTTGTCTCGGGGAACTGGCCAATCTTTAATGGCAGATATTTTACTTTGGCTAGTTTTAATGCCTTGTTCTGAGATAGTATGCCCCAAGTACTCGACTTGCTTTTGGAACAGGCTGCATTTCTTGTAGTTTAACTTCAGGTGAGCATTCCGTAACTTGTTGAAGATTTCTCTTAAATTCTTCAAGTGCTCGTCGAAACCACGTCCCATGACAATTATGTCATCTAAGTATACCAGGCAAGTTTTCCAAGTCAGCCCCCTCAAGACAAGTTCCATTAGTCGCTCGAAAGTTGATGGAGCATTGCAAAATCCAAAAGGCATAACAGTGAATTGGTATAGTCCAGAACCAGTAGAAAATGCAGTCTTTTCTTTGTCTTCGGGAGCAATCTTTACTTGCCAGTACCCACTTTTTAAATCTTGAGTGGAAAACCACTTTGATCCCGATAAAGTTGCTAAGGTGTCGTCTATAAGTGGCAATGGGTAGCTGTCTTTCTTGGTCACATCATTAAGTTTCTTGTAGTCAACACAGAACCGCGTTGAACCATCTTTCTTCTTAACAAGAACCGCAGGCGACGACCATGGACTAGATGATTCTTCTATGACGCCCTCCTTTAACATTTCAGATGTTAAAGTCTCTAGAAAGTTCTTTATAAGAATTCTTGAATAATCTCACATAAAAAAAAGGTTGTAAACAACTGCCTTCTAGATTAAACCGAGCAATAAATCACTCGTGTCAGCCATGACGCAGCGCGGATAGGCCGCGAAGCTCCACCAACCAAACGCGTTGCCCCGCCTCCCATGCGGCGTTGCTGCGAATCGTAACAGTATATACCAAAATCCACTGTTCAACGTGTACTAAAGAAAAACAGATTACATCCTCACAAACCTACGATTGTTCAGGGGCTCAGAAACTGATTTTCCAAGAAGAATGCGTTTTTCAGAATGGTATACAAATAAATGTATTAAAAATCCAGAATTCTCGAACAACTTGTTGTGGCGTGACGAAAGTAGGTTTACTAACTATGGGGTGTTTAATAAACATAACAAGCACCATTGGGCCATAGAAACTCCCTTTGAAGTCGAGGAAAGGCGATTTCAAACCCGATTTTGATTTAATGTATGGTGTGGAATCATTGGTAATTTTAATTGTCTACATTTTTCCTTTTAGACCCTATACACTCACAGACAAAAATACTTCATATTTTATTTTAAGCCGCTATTTTTATTTTATTTTCTTGTTTTAACACTAGTATCATAATGTATGATGCCTTTGCCGTATGTGTCTTATACGAAAATTACTATAGTTCAAGTAATTTAGCAATAAAAAATACAGAAAGTGTTAAAAAAAATTAAATAAAAATTGCGATTTAAAATAAAATATGCAACATGTGGGTGTATTTAACAAGTTATTTTTTATTTCAGAGAATCAGCTCATAGGACCGTTTCTATCCGACTACAATTTAAGCATTTAAATCTATTAAGAAATCAAATTTTGCCCTTCTCTTCGAGAAGTTTTAACCCAAGATAAATTTAATAGAACTTGGTTTCAAAAAAATGGCTGCCCGGCAAACAACACGATTGCAGTTAGACATTTTTTACGAGAAAACTTTGGAGAAAGAGTTATTTCGAGTCACGGTCCCATTCTATGGCCCGCTAGGTCGTCTGATCTAACGCCCTTAGATTTCTACCTATTGGGCCACGTAAAAAATGAGATTTACGATTTCGATCCTCCCCAAAACGTAAATATTCTGAGAGAAAGAGTTTTAAACACTTTTGCCTCTGTGAACAGAAATACCCTTGCTAGAGTAATTCGAAAAGTATTTTCAAACTGTCAGAAATGTCAAGAGGTAGACGGTAGCCATTTTGCAAATCTACCTGATAATAATTAATATGATAGAGAATTGCTAAAAATTATGTCATTCAAAATTATATTAGTACCTAGTATATTAGATGACTCCATTTTGTTATTCTTTTGTTGGTATACTTAATTGTTAATAGATATATTATTTCACAGAAATAAAGCAAAATAAAATTCACATTTGCGAAACAATTCAGAGGAAACTCAGTTTTGCTTTTAACGGAATAACAGTGATTATTGACAAAAAAATTTTTGGCCCAAAACTGTGTTTTTTCAATTAATGATTCTTCATTTTTCAAGTTTTTATACATATGATTTTAGCCCAAGCCCAAAATAAAACTTTTCCTACAAAAATCAATTTTTATTGACAGAATTTTGGTTCGAAAAGAAACTGTATTTTCGAATTTTTAGACGATCGAAGTTTAGATGATTTTGGCCCAAAATTAGAAATATTTTAAATTTGAGCCTCTTACCTCCTTGAACTCTTCGGTTTTTCTGGTTTTTAGGTTCTCCACTTTTCTTAATTTTGTAGTTTAGGTTAGTTCAGGTTAGGTATGTTTTTAATGCTTTTACTTTTTTCTGTTATTGTTTGTATGTTTCGTTCAAATCTTTGTTGTTTTAGTTTTTTTTCTAGAGTTAAATTCGAGTCTAAATTGGACTTTTATTGGATTATTCTTTCGACACAAAGAGCTTTTACAATGAGTGAAAAACAGTGATGTAACTCAGTTTTGCTTTTAACGGAATAACAGTGATTATTGACAAAAAAATGCAAATGGCGCAATGCTGTTTTAGGTCAAAGTGGTGAACAAACTTTAATCCGTTCCGAAAAAAACAAAAGACGATAGCGAGTTTTGACATACGCCATATTGATTGTCTCAAAAAAGTGTCCTAATAATGTCATACTTCGAAATTCGTCAAATAAACCACGTATTTATAAGAAAAAAACGAAATCCGCCATTTTTATATTTTTTGCAATATCTCAGAAACCAAGTGTCCGGTATATAATTTGAAGCCGGATCTGAAATCAGCACTAGATTCCCCAAAACATTCCTCATTTAACCTTTGCTGTAGCCATTACAGTTTCCAAGATCCCAATGTAGAGCCTCGAATTTGGGACACAACGTATATGGTCGGAGTTTCTGTACGGGGCAGAGATCTGGACCATTAAGGCCTCTGCAGTTAATCGGTTAGAAGCGTTTGAGATGTGGTTACACCGGCGAATGTTGAGAATACCCTGGAGAGCTATGCAGACCAACGAAATGGTACTAAACAGGGCCGACGCAACACGTTTGCTACTAAATACAGTTAAGTGCAGGAAAATCTCATGTCTTGAACATGTCTTCAGAGAAGAGCGATACAGAATCCTACAACTGACCCTGATGGGAAAAGTGAAAGGACGTAGAGGAGTAGGAAGAAAACAAGCTTCCTGGCTGAGGAACATTCGTGAATGGAAAAAACTTGCCCAAGTAATTGCCACCGTCAGGGCAAAATGACAACAATTCTGTAGAGATCAAGATCAAGTCTCCTAATTATGATGGAATCAGCTACAACTACAAGTACTACAACTTAGGCTATGACTGCGACTAAAAATCTGCATTTCAACAGTATTCTTGCTAACTGCGGTTTTGCAAGCTGGTAGTTGATACGCATATTTTCCTGATCAAGTCCTCAATAAAGGTCGAAACGTTGGCAGTTCCGAAAAATTTAAGTACAATTTTGACCTATTACTGGCTCTCCAACACAATGCAACAGAACAACTGCTACAACTCAGCGAAGTAGAAAGTCCACCCATAAAGCCACCTGCGGACACATATTAATTGTTACCACAGTTCATATTCAACAAACAGAAGAATTTTATCTTACACAAGATGAATTAAAGTTCATTCATGTTTATACGGTTTTTTTTGGTATTGTTTAGCCTTTGTTAGAAGGTCTACGTTCTCGTAGTGCTGACAAGAAATCTCAAAGACCAGGTGGCTTTGGTTTGAAGTTCTTTGAGCATTTTTGGGAAAATTTCCGAGTAGTTGAATTTGTTATTCTAATTCTTCAGTTTTTTTTTTAAAACAACGACTATACTTAGTGGATATTTTCCAGCCTGTAACAACTTGTCTTTGGTTTTTCTTTGACGTCTTTTTTCTTCTTTAAACATCGTTTTTAAAATATTTTTGTAGGATAATCTTTAACTGTAATCTTTGTTTGAGACTCTTTCATTTTTTCTCTATAGCAATAAATTCGGCTTTCTTCTCTTTATGCCCTTTCTCGTAAAGGCTTTCAGGGCCGGTCAAAATACAGTCTAAAAAGATTTCCGGGCATGCCGTGGTCGAATTGAACTTCTTCCTGACCTTTGTTCTACAGTTGCGGCAAACATTATCAAAGACGCTGAGATAATGGGCGAAGTGAATTAATTCCCATGCTTTCCGACGTTAACTCATTCGACTGTGGTGAGCTCCGTGGTATTTATTCTCCAGTCGTCGCGCTGCAGTGGAGGGATTGGGTGAGGGGGGGGGGGATGAATTGATTCGTTATTGAGGTATCGGTCAGTGTGTGTTGGTTTTCTATAAACGGTGTGCCCAAGCTTCCCATTCGGCCTCCTTGATACCAAAACATCCACAAACAGTAGGCGTCCTTCCTTTTCTATCTCCATAGTGAATTGAATTTTTGGGTTGATAGGGTTGAGGTATAAGAGGAAGTTTGAAAGTGCTGGTTCCCATACGTGGACGACACTTTTGTTATTTGGAGCCATGGCGAGGCCAAACTTCCAAACTTCCTCTCACCTCAACTCTTATCAACCCAAAATTGCTGACTAAAATAGGAACTACTGACAGCTTTATGAAAGACTCAACTAAATTCGTTCAAAAACTGCACTCTTTGACTCTTTTTCCAGGAGAAATTCTCGTTAGTTGTGATGTTGTTTCGCTCTTCACGATGGCACCCATTAAGGAAGCCATGGAATATATTCACCAGGAATATCCTCGAGATATGCCAAGTTCTTCCAATACTCCCTAACCACTACATATTTTTATGCCCGACCATCGGTCCACAGAGATTCGAGCCGAAGCGGCAACGCCGACCCCGACCCCGGGAACCCATCTAGAATAAACGAGAACCGGGAACAGTCGACTCGGATCTCGAAAGTACGAGAGTGTGTTCAGGCCGGGTATATAAACCAACGACCCGCGCGAGATGGGAGAATAGATAGTGCAATGTAGTACGCGAATACGCGAATAAGCGAAATAAGCGGACAAGCGAACAGTGCTAATTGTTAGTAGAGAGTAATTGTGTTTTAAGCGTGTTGTAATAGTTAAAAGTAAATAGAAGTGTGTAGTTAATTGACGATAAATTATTGGAACACAAGAAGAAACAACGGAAGAAGATGCAGAAAAGCGCGGATGACCTAGTCAACCATACATCCACAAAGTAACGGACAGGATCGGCAGGCTACTGGAAAAGCACAAAGTTAACACTCAAACAATACAACAGAGCTTGAGATCGGCCAAAGACCCTATCGGCACACGGAGTTTACCGAGTTAAATGCAGCTGTGGCATGTCGGTATACATTGGCACCACGAAACACAGTGTCAACACGAGGATTACGGAACACAAGAGGAGTTGCAGGCTGGGACAAACACAAAAGTCAGCAGTAGCAGATCACACTAGTTCCGAAGGTCACCACGTCCTTTTCAACGAGGTTTCAACACAGTGTTTCTATACGAAACTAACGAGAGAGGCTTTTGAGATCTTTAAACACGACAAACATTTCAACAGGAAGGAGGAAATTGCCTTTCTAAAAGCAGACCGGAAGCAAGTTCTACGACATACTTCAAGTTCGTGGAAACCCCCTGCCAGCACTACCCCCACCCCATTTCCTCCACTGCAGCGCAACGGCGGGGAAATAAATACCGCGGAGCTCACCACAATCGAATCAGTCAACGTCGGGAAGAACGGGAGATCACTGCGCCCATTGCCTCATCGCCTTTGATAATGTCTGCTGCAGCTGCAGACGAAATGCCAGAAAGAAATTCCATTACGACAAAGCCAGCAAAAACACTTTAGATGTATCTATTTCCGACTTTTCTTTGTCGCCTTACTTATTGATTTTTTGAAGTTCCTCGTTCTCATTGTTTCTTATCTCTCATATTTTTTTTATTACTCTTTCAGATGTTTCGTACAAGGGAATAACATATATTTATATGGTTTTTAGCTCGAAATAATACTTTCACAAACAAATCAAATATAAATTTGTATTGAAAAAATTTGGTCCAAAAAGGAGCATTTTTAGCAAACTTGTTACGATATTGGCGTAAAATTAGAAATATTTTATATTTGCGTTTCTGACCCCACCTCTTTTGTATAAATTTTTTCCCTAATTTCTCCCTATTCAGCATTTTATTGCCTCGGCTCAGGTGTCAATGTTTTTCGTCATTTTTCATTTTATTTTTTTAATTTTTGTTCGTTTATTGTTCATATTCTTTATTATTCGTCACATTGTTGCAATTTCTTGTTTTCTAAATGTCTTGTTCTATTTTTATTTATTGATTCAAAATAAACTTTTGATTGGATTATTATTCTTTCAAGATCCATAATTGAAATTTTTCAAAGAATAAACTCTAATAATTCTAGCCTAAATTGAATTGCATTGGGACATTTTTGGCCTAAAACTGTGTTTTTTTAATTAAAAATTCTTAATTTTTCAAGTTTTTATCCAAGTCTTTATCCTATATGATTTTAGCCCAAAATAAAACTTTTCCCACGAGAATCAATTTTTATTGACAAAATTTTTGTGCCAAAAGAAACTTTATTTTCGAATTTTTAGACGATCGAAGTTTTAGATGATTTTGGCCAAAAATTAGAACTATTTTTAATTTAAGCCTCTTACCTCCTTTGGACTCTTTGGTTTTTATGGTTTTTAGGTTTTCCACTTTTCTTCATTTTGTAGTTTACGTTAGTTCAGGTTAGGTGTACATTTATCGGTTTTACTTTTCTTTCTGTTCTTGTTTGTATGTTTCGTTCAAATCTTTGTTGTTTTAATCTTTTTTCCTAGATCTAAATTCGAGTCTAAATTGGACTTTCTATTGGTTATTCTTTCGCCCCAAAGAGTTTTTACAATGAATGAACAACAGTGATGTAAACTGATTTCCAATAAGGCAATTTTGATCCAGAACTGCATTTAAAATTAATGATCAAGTTTTCATGCAGTTTTGATAAAAATAAATAAATAAACTTTTAGCAACCAGAAATAGATTTTTTTTAAAAGAAAATTTTTATCCGAAAAGAAAGGTCTTTTAAAGATGTTTGTTTATTGCTCGGTTTATTGTGTTTGTTTTCTGTTCTTTTATTGTTTACATTTCTCGAATTTTTAACTTTGTAATTGTTTAAATCTTTGTTCTTTTATATTTTTTTATATATCTTATTTCGAGTCTAAATTGGATATTTTAAAGGGTTATTCTTTCGAGGTAATTTTGACCCATAATTGGGCTTTTTCAAATACAGTGTCAACTTCGGTTTTGATAATGTCAGCTGCATCTGCAGACGAAACGTCAGGAAGAAGTTCCATTGCTTCAAAGCCCAAAAAACACTTTAGATTGTAAATTTATAGTTGTTTAGGGTTGTTTTCTTCCTTTTCTACTGTATCTATTTTCGATTTTTTTTTGTCGCCTTTTTAATTTTTTGAAGTTCTTCTTTCTCATTGTTCCTTACCTTTCATATTTTTCTATTATTCTTTCATATGTTTCGTACGAAGGAACAAGTGTACCTAATATATATATTTATATGGTTTTGGTTCGTAATAGTACTTTCAGAACATGAATCAAAAATCAATTTATATTGAATAAATTTGGTATAAAAAAGAGCATTTATAGCAAATTTGTTAGGACATTGAAATGTTGTTTCTAACCAGCCACCTCTTTTGTATATGTATTTTTGTATATTTTTTTCTTTAATTTCTCCCTATTCGATTTCCGTCATTTTTCATTTTATTTTTTTAGTTTTTGTTGTTTGTTTCTTGTTCATAAATTTTTATTTTTATTCTTTGTCACATTTCTGCATTTTTTTTACTAAATTTTTATTTATTGATCTAAAATAGACCTTTGATTGGATTTTTATTTTTTAGTCTTCAAGGAATTGAAGACTAAAAGATAATTGAACTTTTAGAAAGAATAAGCTATAATAATTCTAGTTTAAATTGATTCTGGATTTGACATTTTTGGCCCAAAACTGTGTTTTTCCAATTAATGATTCTTCATTTTTCAAGTTTTTATATATATGATTTTAGCCCAAGCCCAAAATAAAACTTTTCCTACAAAAATCAATTTTTATTGACAGAATTTTGGTTCGAAAAGAAACTGTATTTTTGAATTTTTAGACGATCGAAGTTTAGATGATTTTGGCCCAAAATTAGAAATATTTTAAATTTGAGCCTCTTACCTCCTTGGACTCTTTGGTTTTTCTGGTTTTTAGGTTTTCCACTTTTCTTAATTTTGTAGTTTAGGTTAGTTCAGGTTAGGTATGTTTTTAATGCTTTTACTTTTTTCTGCTATTTTTGTATGTTTCGTTCAAATCTTCGTTGTTTTACTTTTTTTTTCTAGAGTTAAATTCGAGTCTAAATTGGACTTTTTATTGGATTATTCTTTCGACACAAAGAGCTTTTACAATGAGTGAAAAACAGTGATGTAAATTGATTTACAATAAGACAATTTTGATCCAGAACTGTTTTTAAAATTAATGAGTTTAATCAAGATTTAGGTATACAGTTTTGAGTAAAAAAAAACTTCAAGCAACCCAAAAATCGATTTTTTTTGGAAAATTTTTGTTCCAAAAGGAAAATTCTTTTAGAGATGTTTTGAGAGTTTTTGGATAATATTGGAATTGAAAATAACTTTTTGGACTTACATTTTTTTTTTAATTTTCTGAATTTTCCGGTGTTTTACTTAACTCTATGGTTTTGTGGTTTTTCCTATATTCCTACAAAAATCAATTTTTATTGACAGAATTTTGGTTCGAAAAGAAACTGTATTTACGAATTTTTAAACGATCGAAGTTTTAGATGATTTTGGCCCAAAATTAGAAATATTTTAAATTTGAGCCTCTTACCTCATTGGACTCTTTGGTTTTTCTGGTTTTTAGGTTTTCCACTTTTCTTAATTTTGTAGTTTAGGTTAGTTCAGGTTAGGTATGTTTTTAATGCTTTTACTTTTTTCTGTTATTTTTGTATGTTTCGTTCAAATCTTTGTTGTTTTACTTTTTTTTCTAGAGTTAAATTCGAATCTAAATTGGACTTTTTATTGGATTATTCTTTCGACACAAAGAGCTTTTACAATGAGTGAAAAACAGTGATGTAAATTGATTTACAATAAGACAATTTTGATCCAGAACTGTTTTTAAAATTAATGAGTTTAATCAAGATTTAGGTATACAGTTTTGACCAAAAAAAAAAACTTCAAGCCGAGCTTCAAGCAACCCAAAAATCGATTTTTTTTGGAAAATTTTTGTTCCAAAAGGAAAATTCTTTTAGAGATGTTTTGAGAGTTTTTGGATAATATTGGAATTGAAAATAACTTTTTGGACTTACATTTTTTTTTTTAATTTTCTGAATTTTCCGGTGTTTTACTTAACTCTATGGTTTTGTGGTTTTTCCTATATTCCTACAAAAATCAATTTTTATTGACAGAATTTTGGTTCGAAAAGAAACTCTATTTACGAATTTTTAAACGATCGAAGTTTTAGATGATTTTGGCCCAAAATTAGAAATATTTTAAATTTGAGCCTCTTACCTCATAGGACTCTTTGGTTTTTCTGGTTTTTAGGTTTTCCACTTTTCTTAATTTTGTAGTTTAGGTTAGTTCAGGTTAGGTATGTTTTTAATGTTTTTACTTTTTTCTGTTATTGTTTGTATGTTTCGTTCAAATCTTTGTTGTTTTACTTTTTTTTCTAGAGTTAAATTCGAATCTAAATTGGACTTTTTATTGGATTATTCTTTCGACACAAAGAGCTTTTACAATGAGTGAAAAACAGTGATGTAAATTGATTTACAATAAGACAATTTTGATCCAGAACTGTTTTTAGAATTAATGAGTTTAATCAAGATTTATACAGTTTTGACCAAAAAAAAAACTTCAAGCCGAGCTTCAAGCAACCCAAAAATCGATTTTTATTGGAAAATTTTTGTTCCAAAAGGAAAATTCTTCTAGAGATGTTTTGAGAGTTTTTGGATAATATTGGAATTGAAAATAACTTTTTAGACTTACATTTTTTTTTTATTTTCTGAATTTTCCGGTGTTTTACTTAACTCTATGGTTTTGTGGTTTTTCCTATATTCCTACAAAAATCAATTTTTATTGACAGAATTTTGGTTCGAAAAGAAACTGTATTTTCGAATTTTTAGACGATCGAAGTTTTAGATGATTTTGGCCCAAAATTAGAAATATTTTAAATTTGAGCCTCTTACCTCCTTGGACTCTTTGGTTTTTCTGGTTTTTAGGTTTTCCACTTTTCTTAATTTTGTAGTTTAGGTTCGTTCAGGTTAGGTATGTTTTTAATGCTTTTACTTTTTTCTGTTATTGTTTGTATGTTTCGTTCAAATCTTTGTTGTTTTAGTTTTTTTTCTAGAGTTAAATTCGAGTCTAAATTGGACTTTTTATTGGATAATTCTTTCGACACAAAGAGCTTTTACAATGATTGAAAAACAGTCATGTAAATTGATTTACAATAAGACAATTTTGATCAAGAACTATTTTTAGAATTAATGAGTTTAATCAAGATTTATACAGTTTTGACCAAAAAAAAAAACTTCAAGCCGAGCTTCAAGCAACCCAAAAATCGATTTTTATTGGAAAATTTTTGTTCCAAAAGGAAAATTCTTTTAGAGATGTTTTGAGAGTTTTTGGATAATATTGGAATTGAAAATAACTTTTTAGACTTACATTTTTTTTTTATTTTCTGAATTTTCCGGTGTTTTACTTAACTCTATGGTTTTGTGGTTTTTCCTATATTTCTACAAAAATCAATTTTTATTGACAGAATTTTGGTTCGAAAAGAAACTGCATTTACGAATTTTTAGACGATCGAAGTTTTAGATGATTTTGGCCCAAAATTAGAAATATTTTAAATTTGAGCTTCTTACCTCCTTGGACTCTTTGGTTTTTCTGGTTTTTAGGTTTTCCACTTTTCTTAATTTTGTAGTTTAGGTTAGTTCAGGTTAGGTATGTTTTTAATGCTTTTACTTTTTTCTGTTATTTTTGTATGTTTCGTTCAAATCTTTGTTGTTTTACTTTTTTTTTCTAGAGTTAAGTTCGAGTCTAAATTGGACTTTTTATTGGATAATTCTTTCGACACAAAGAGCTTTTACCATGATTGAAAAACAGTGATGTAAATTGATTTACAATAAGACAATTTTGATCCAGAACTGTTTTTAGAATTAATGAGTTTAATCAAGATTTATACAGTTTTGACCAAAAAAAAAAAAAAAACTTCAAGCCGAGCTTCAAGCAACCCAAAAATCGATTTTTATTGGAAAATTTTTGTCAAAAAGGGAAATTCTTTTAGAGATGTTTTGAAAGCTTTTGGATGATATTGGAATTGGAAATAACTTTTTGGACATTTTTTAAAAATTTTCTGAATTTTTCGGTGTCTTACTTAATTCTATGGTTTTGTGGTTTATTATTTCTTTTTTTTGCTGTTTTTTTATTGTTCATACTTTTCTATTATTCTCCTTTGTCATCGAGTTTGTCATTCAAATTGAACTTTTTCAAGAGTAAACAATTGCAATGTATATTAATTTGCTTGTTAGTTTGTAATGAGACAAATTTGATTCTTGATTTTTTTAAATTTGTATGCCATTTTGGAACGAAATAAAACTTTCGCAACACAAGGCAAAAATCGATTTTTATGAAAGAATTTGGTCCAAAAATGGAGCTTTTTTGGAAATTTTTACATCACACAATCACACAAATTTGAAAATTTTAAATTTTTTTCTATGGAATTTTTTCTTTTTTTCCCTTTTGGATCTTGTTTTCGATAATTTCTGCCTATTCTACATTTTTCGGTGTTTTTCTTAATGTTTATTTAAAATATATTTTGTTTATTGTATTTTTATTGTGCGCAACTTTATATTTTGATTTTTTTTCAGGTTTCCTGTATTTTTGTTGTTATTATTTTTTTTCTAAACTTAGGACATGTTATTTACATTTTAGATTTTCAATCTTTTTAGGTGATTGTTACCCGAGTTTTGGACTATAATTGAACTTCCAAAGAATAAACCGAGGAATAAACTATAACAATTGTAATGTAAATTGATTTGCGTTTAGACAAGTTTGGCTCAAAAGTGTGCGTTTTATATTTGTGATTCTGGATTTTCCATCTCTTCTATATGGTCTTGGCCCCCTAATAAACCTTTTTCATAGAATCAAAAAATCAATTTTCACTGACAGAATTTTTGACTCGATTTTGGTGCGAAAAGGAATTTCTTTTTCGAATTTTTAGGCTATCAAGGTTGTAGAAGGTTATGACTTTAATAAAAAATCTGAAAATCACTCGGAAAATCATTATAAAGAAAATCCACTTTTGTTAACATTTGTAATCTTTAACTTGTGTCTTTGTCTTTTTTACTACTTTTAGATTTTTTATATAATTTTTAAACTATTTTAGATTTCTTTTTCGATGATTATTGTATTTTTTTTTTATTTTTTATTGCTTACTGTTCTTTTACTGTTTGCAATTATCGAATTTTTAACTATGTAATGTTTTGTTCAAATCTTTGTTATTTTATATTTTTTCGTATATCTAATTTCGAATCTAAATTGGACTTTTTAATGGATTATTCTTTCGAGGTTAATTTGACTCATAATTGGGCTTTTTCAACGAGTGGAGAATTCTAATGTGAATTGATTTTCATTGCGACAATTTTGACCCAAATACAGTGTCGAGCTCGGTTTTGATCCGAAACAGAACTTCAATGACCAAAACTCAATTTTTATTGAGAAAATTTTGGTCCGAAAAAAAAACCTTTTTAGCAAAGTTTTTTAAACTTTAAGATAA
The DNA here is from genome assembly GCA_951812265.1 of Taphrorychus bicolor. Classification (NCBI taxonomy): domain Eukaryota; kingdom Metazoa; phylum Arthropoda; class Insecta; order Coleoptera; family Curculionidae; genus Taphrorychus; species Taphrorychus bicolor. The sequence goes on from OX638303.1 coordinate 20,117,527, forward strand.
TTTTGGTTCAAAATTAGAAAAATTTGTGCTTCTTTTGGACCTATATTTTCTTTAATTTTTTCTGACTTTTCTGGTTTTCTGGACTCTTTTGTAGTTTTTGTGTTACTAATTTTTTTTCTTAGTGTTCCTGTAATCCTCGTTATTGTTCATATTTTACAAATTGACATTTTTTAGTAAAATATTTTGTTCTTTTGTTTAATTTTTTTTTCGTTCTAAATTAGTGGTTTAACTGTGCTTTCATGCTTTCAAAGGTTTTTTAATCTAAAATTGATTTCCAATGATAAATTTAATATTACTTTTATATAATTTTTTATTTGTGTCTTAAGAATTCCTAATTTTTTAAGATGTTGAAGCAAAAATCAATGTTTATTGACAGAATTATGATATGAAAAGGACAATCAATTTTTAAAAGTGTTTAAATGGGCCAAACTACCCACAACTAGAAATATTTAAAATATTAATTTTTTCGATAATTTTAGGTCTATTCCCGATTTTTTAAATCTAAAATAAAAGTAAGTAATTTTAAAAATTTACATCTAGCAATATTGAAATCAAGATGGAGTGTCAACTATCGTTTCGCGAATATCTAGTGTCCTCTGCTTGTGTGGAATAGGTTTTTATCCAGAATTTCATTGGAAGTTACAAAATAAGAACAAAAAATCTGTAATTTTACATGGAATTTTTTTTTCTTATTATTGATTCTCAGGTATGGCCATGATAATTACACGACTAATATTGGTTGACAGGTTTCTCTTGGGGCTTCCTGACCCTAAACCCTGTCAAGATATGCGTTAATTTTTTCGTTTTTAAAAGAAACATTTTTTGAGTTCAACGAACTCCCTTCGCACCCTCTCGCCGCCACAGTCCGGGATCAATTCCGGCGGCGGCTGCCACCTGTAAAACCCAAAGGGCAAGGGCAAAACTCACCTGCTTGGAAGCGCCATGTCGCCGCCCTCAACCCTCTATCTGCCCTACGTATCCTAATTGTCATGCGCACTCACTCTCACTCACGTCCATTCCGGACACGAAACGCACGTGACACCGGCTTTACGCGGCCACCGATCACAGATTCCCCGGCAGAGCGCGAGACAGAACTGATTTCAATAGCGCGGCTCCCAGACTGCACTCGGAAGTCTTCGGTAACAAAAGAGCCTCTCCTTCGGGAGGGGATTTCTTTTGAATTAACACTTATTTTCGATTTTTTCCGATACGCGAGATCCTCCAACGTGCTCCCCAGACTCCCGGAAAACGCGTCCCCGAAGAGACGTGATTAATGGGGATTAAGCGAGCACTAGGGCTGACTCCGCAAGAAGCTGAATTGCGAGACGGTGCAGTTTTCAGATACCATGTTTCGCATCTCAGCTAAACACGTTTGAGCTTGTTTTACTCAGCTATAATTTTCTTTTCGAGAAAACGCAAATATTACCGCATTAGTGGTACTTACTTTCTGTACAGTAACGATCTCTGTGAGAGACCCCGATATTATACAGCTAGAAGAAAGAATCGGGCGCTATGTTACGATTCCTGAACAAAACAACTTTTCTACTCAAAAGCTTTATTCTAAAAAAAAATCGGAAGTTTGAGTCGGGTTTCGTCAGAATTAGGAACTCCAAAAGCACGCTGACGTCATAGCCCCGTCAGTTTAAGGTCGCGCTGGTCAATTTGAAATCTGATACCAAATAATGACGTCATATTGCCATCACATAGCTTACGGCATAAATACGCCATAAAACTGACGTGATTAAAATAGTTACCAGTTTGAAAAAGACGTAACTTTAAACTGACGTCATTATGGCGTCAGCTTGCCACTCAGGGGAGGGGGGGAGGGACTGGCCTCAACCTCAACCTCAGACCTAGTTAACATAATAAATTTAAAGTTTTGAAATGCATCAATGTTTTTTGTATCCAAAAATGTTTGGCGTAACAGTGACGTAAAAATGACGTAATTTCTTACGGTCTCTTTTACGTCATCAAGCTTACGTCACTCTTACGTTACAAAGCTGACGTCAGTTTGCTGTGATTTAGGATCGTCATTTGCCGGCACGTTGTAACAACAATTGAAACTTAAGTTTAGAATTGTAGGTTCAACCTAAAATGGTAATCTTGAGGGTAGAAGTGTAGCTTGAACCTACAATTGTAAGTTTAACGTACAGTTGAAACCGAAAGCTATAATTCTGACTTTATATAATCTACAATTATAAATTAAACTACAATTGTAAACTCAAGCTACAATTATAATTTGAACGTACAACTAAAACTTGTACGAATACTTGTAACTTCAACCTACAATTTTTATATAAAGCTTCAATTGTAAGTCTAATATACAAGTACAAGTATAACAACTTAATATGGGATCGAAGCTTGAACTTACAACTGTAGCTTCCACCTATAATTGTAAGTAGAATGGCAATTTGAAACCATAATTGTAACTTGAACCTTCAATTGTAAGTTTAACCTACAATTGTAAGTTCAACCTACAATTGAAACTTGAAACTACGATTATTATAAATTGAACCTACAGTTACAACTTAGAGCTCGAGTTGTAACGTGAAGTTACAATTAGAAATAAAACTTCAAGCTTCAGTTGTAAGTTTAACCTATAATTGTAAGTTTAAGAAGAGGTAAGAACTTACAGTTGAAAGTTGTTGCTGCAATTGTAACCTAATCCTAAATCTGTTACGTAAACCTACTATTGTAGCTTGAACCTACGATTGTAAGTTTAGCCTACAATTGAAACTTGAAGCTACAATTTTAATTTGAACCTACAGTTATAACTTAAAGCTGTAGTTGTAACTTGAAGATACATTTGTACATAAAACTACAATTGTAACTTCAGGATTCAATTCTAAATTGAACCTATTATTTTAATTTGAAACGATATTTGTAACTTTAACCTACGATTTTAACTTAAAACAACAATTGTAGGTTGAACGTACAATTGTAATTTGGACGTGCAATTGGAAGTTTAACCCGCAATTGTAACTTGGACGTGCAATTGGAAGTTTAACCTATAATTTTAATTTCAAGCTACAGTTGAAACTTCACGCTATACTTGTAACCTAAATCTAGAGCTATAACTTAAAACTACCATTGTAACTTGAAACTACATTTGCAAATTATACCACGGATTGTAACTTCAGGCTTCCATTGCGATTTAAACTTACAATTTTAACCTGAAAGAATAATTGTAACTTCCATCTACAGTTGTAATTTAAAACTACAATTGTGACTTGAACCTACAATTGTAAGTTGTTCAAGTAACAATTGTAAGTTCAATCTATAGTTACTCATAGTTGAAACATGAAACTACCATTGTAACTTGAATCTAGAGTTATTACTTGAATCTAAAATTTTTGGGTTGAAGCCAGAATTGTAACCTCAAGCCACAATTATAAGTATTAGCTACAATTTTAATTTAAACAAATAACTGCACTTATTAAAACATATAACTTATTAACTTTATTATTGCAAATTCAACTTACAACTGCAGCTTCAACCTATAATTGTAACTTGAGACGACACCTGCATTTAAAATTGTAAGTTCAATCTACAATGGTAGCTTTTGCTAGAATGGTAACTTGAACCCATCATTGTAACTTCAACCATTAATTGTAAGCTTAACCTACAATTGTAAGTTCAACCTACAAAGAGCACTACAACTTAGAGCTAGAGTTGCAACATGAAGATACAATTGTAAATAAAAGTCTAAAAACTAAAAATTGTAACCTCAAGCTTCAATTGTTTCAAAGTTTAGCCTAGAATTGTAAGTTCAAGGTACAATTGAAACTTGAAGCTACAATTTTATTTTGAACCTACAGTTATAACTTAAAGCTGTAGTTGTAACTTGAAGTTACAATTGTTGATAAAAGTACAATTGTAAATTCAAGATTCAATTGTAAATTGAACCTACTATTTTAATTTGAAACGATATTTGCAACTTTAACCTACGATTTTAAATTACAACAACAATTGTAAGTTGAACCTGCAATTGTAAATTCAACCTATAACTGTACGCTGAACCTACAATTGTAAGTTCAAGCTACAGTTGAAACTTCATGCTACGCTTGTAACCTAAATATAGAGTTATACTACTATTGTAACTTGAAACTACAATGGTAAATTATACCACGAATTGTAACTTCAAGCTTTCATTGTGAGTTATACCTACAATTTTAAACTGCAACAATAATTGTAACTTCCACATACAGTGGTAATTTAAAACTAAAATTGTAACTTGAACCTACAATTGTAAGTTGTTCAAGTTAAAATTGTAAGTTCAACCTTTAGTTACCTATAGTAGAAACTTGAAGCTTCATTGTGAGTTATACCTACAATTTTAAAGTGCAACAATAATTGTAACTTCAACATACAGTTGCAATTTAAAACTACAATTGTAACTTGAACCTACAATTGTAAGTTGTTCAAGTTAAAATTGTAAGTTCAACTTTTAGTTATCTATAGTCGAAACTTGAAGCTACAATTGTATCCGGAATCTACAGTTATAACTTGAACATGCAATTTTAGCTTGAATCTGGAGTTATAACTTGAATCTAACGTTGTCACTTGAAGCTACAATATCTTGAATCTAAAGTTGTCACTTCAAACCACAATAATAAGTTTAAGCTACAATTTCAACTTAGGCAAATAATTGTAGCTTCAACACAAAATTTTAACTTAAAGCTGCAATTGTAAGTTTAACTTACAAACAAACGTAACTTGATTCTAAAATTGTACCTTCAGGCTAGAAATGTAGGTAAAAACCTACAATTTTAACTTGAACCTACACATATAACTTGTTAATTCTTATTGCAAGTTCAATATACAACTGTTAAAGTTACAACTAATAATACTACAAGTCAGGTCTAATTTAACACTGTGACGTTAAATTTGCATCATTATCAAGTTTGTTACAATTGAAGTTACTAAATTTTTTAAAGTTATTAAAGTTATTTATTTTTCTTTCATAAAGCTTAAGCTCAACAACACTATACCCTTAGTGACTGACAATTGGACCTACAACTGTACATTGAAACTACAATTGATACTAAAATTTAAAATTGTATGTTTAACCTAAGATTGTAACCTTGAGTGCAGAATTAAAATTTGTAAGTTCAACGTACAGTTGAACCCTAAAGCTACAATTCTGACTTTAATTAATCTACAATTGTAAATTAAAATACAATTGTAAACTCAAGCTACAATCATAAGTTGAACGTACAACTAAAACTTGAACGAATACTTGTAACTTCAACCTACAATTTTTACATAAAGCTTCAGTTGTAAGTTTAACATACAATTACAAGTTTAACACGGAACTTTTGAACTTACAACTGTAGCTTCAGCCTATAATTGTAAGTTTAAACGACACATGCAACTAGATACTGTTCAACATACAATGATGCTCGGAACTAGAATGGTAACTTAAACCTACAATTGTAATTTGACCCTTCAATTATAAGCTTAACCTACAATTGTAATTTTAACCTACAATTGAAACTTGAAGCCACAATTATTATAAATTGAACCTACAGTTACAATTTAGAGCTAGAGTTTTAACGTGAAGTTACAATTGTAAATAAAACTACAATTGTAACTTCAAGCTTCAATTGTAAGATTAACCTACAATTGTAAGTTCAATCTACAGTTGAAATTTGATGTTGCAATTGTAACATAAACCTAAAGTTCCTTCGTCACTTTTACGTTTACGTCACTAAAGTCACGTAAACCTACTATTGTAACTTGAAGCTACAATTGTGAGCTTAACCTTCAATTGTAAGTTAAACCTAAAATTGAAACTTGAAGCGACAATTTTAATTTGAATCTACAGTTATAATTTAAAGCTGTGGTTGTATCTTAAAGCTACAATTGTAGCTAAAACTACAAATGTAACTTCAGCTAGAATGGTAACTTGAACCCAACATTGTAACTTGAACATACAACTGTAAGCTTAACTTACAATTTTAACTTGAAACGGTATTTGTAACTTTAATCTACGGTTTCAACTTAAAACAACAATTGTAAGTTGAATCTAGAATTGCAAAACTCAACTTATAATTTTTGGAACTTCAAGTTTCAATTGTAAGTTTAACCTACAACTGTAAGTTTAAACTTACAGTTGAAACTTGATGCTGCAATTGTAACCTAATCCTAAAGTTGTTACGTAAACCTACTATTTTAGCTGAAACCTACAACTGCAAGCTTAACCTACCATTGAAACTTGAAGCTACAGTTTTAATTTGAACCTACAGTTACAACTTAAAGCTAGAGTTGTAACTTGAAGTTACAATTGTAAACAAAACTACAATTGTAACTTCAAGCGTCAATTGTAAGTTTAACCTACAACTGTAAGTTTACGTTAGTTGAAATTTATGGTTGAAACTTGATGCTGCAATTGTAACCTAATCCTAAAGTTGTTTCGTAAACTTACTATTGAAACGTGAACCAACAATTGTAAGCCTACAATTGTTAGTTTAACCTACAATTGACACTTGAAGCATCAATTATAAATTGAACCTACAGTTACAACTTAAAGCTAGAGTTGTAACTTGAAGTTACAATTGTAAACAAAAGTACAATTGTAACTTCAAGCTTCAATTGTAAGTTTAACTGTCTCAACTGTAAGAACCTATTGTTGAAACTTGATGCTGCAAATGTAACCTAATCCTAAATTTGTCACGTAAACCTAGTGTTGTAGCTTGAACCTACAATTGTAAGCTTAACTACAATTAGAAGTTTAACCTACAATTTAAACTTGAAGCAACAATTTTAATTTAAATCTACAGTTATAACTTAAAGCTGTATCTGTTACTGGGGTTACATTTGTAGATAAAACTACAATTGTAACTTCAAGCTTCAATTGAACGTTTAACTGTTTCAACTGTAAGAACTTACAGTTGAAAGTTGTTGCTGCAATTGTAACCTAATCCTAAATCTGTTATGTAAACCTACTATTGTAGCTTGAACCTACGATTGTAAGCTTAACCTACAATTGAAACTTGAAGCTACAATTTTAATTTAAACTTACAGTTATAACTTAAAGATATAGTTGTAACTTGAGGTTACAATTGTAGATAAAACTGCAATTGTAACTTTAATCTTCAACTGCAAATTGAGCTTACTATTTTAACTTGAAACAATATTGGTAACTTAAACCTATTAGTTTTAAGTTAAAATAACTTAAACCTACAATTGTAACTTCCACATATAATTTTACGTTAAACCTACAACTTGCTACGCTTGTAACCTAAATCTAGAGCTATATCTGAAACCTAGTATTTTAACTTACAACTAGGATTGTAAGTTTTACCACCAACTGTAACTTCTAGCTTCTATTGTGAGTTAAACCCCACAGTTTTAACCTGCAACAATAATTGTAATTTGAATCTACAATTGTAAATTTTTCAAGTTACAATTGTAAGTTCAACCTTTAGTTGCTCATAGTTGAAACTTGAATCTACAATTGTAACCTGAATCTACAGTTATTACTTAAACCTATAATTGTAACTTGAATCTAGAGTTATAACTTGAATCTAAAATTTTATCTTGAAGCTAGAATTGTAACTTCTAGCTACAATAATAAGTTTTAGTTACAATTTTAACTTAAATAAATAATTGTAACTTCACCTTAAAATTTTAACTTAGAGCTGCAATTGTATTTTTAACATACAAACAAACGTAACTTGAATCTACAATTGTAGCTTCTAGCTAGAAATTTAAGTTTAAACTACAATTTTAACTCGAACATACAAATATAACTTATTAATTTTATTATTGCAAGTTAAACTTACAACTGTTAAATTTACAACTAATAATAATACAAGTCACGTTAAATTTAACATTGTGACGTTAATTTTCCATCATTATCAAATTTTTTACAATTGAAAGTTACTAAGTTATTTAAAGTTATTAAAGTTATTTCATTTTTTCTTCTATAAAGGTTAAGCTCAACAACACTACCCTTAGTGACTGACAATTTTACCTACAATTGTACGTTGAAACTACAATTGAGACTTAAATTTAAAATTGTAAGTTTTACATAAGATGGTAATCTTGAGTGCAGAATTGTAGCTTGAACCAACGATTGTAAATTTGACCAATAGTAACTTGAACCTGCAACTGTAACTTGTAACTTCAACCGTCAATTGTAAGTTCAACGTACAGTTGAAACTTAAGTTACAATTCTGACTTTAATTAATTTACAATTGCAATTTAAAATACAATTGTAAACTCAAGCTACAATTATAAGTTGAACATACAATTAAAACTTGAACGAATACTTGTAACTTCAACCTACAATTTATACATAAAGCTTAACTTGTAAGTTTAACATACAAATTTAACACGTAACTTACAATACAAACGAAACTTGAACTTACAGCTGTAGCTTCAGCCTATAATTGTAAGTTTAAACGACACATGAAACTTAAATTTAAAATTATAAGTTCAACCTACAATCGTAGTTTGAAGCTAGAATGGTAACTTGAGCCCACAATTCTAACTTGAGCCTACAATTTCAAGCTCAATCTACAATTTTAAGTTCAAACTGCAATTGAAACTTGAAGCTACAATTATAAATGGAACTTATAGTTACAACTTAAAGCTGTAGTTGTAACTTGAAGGATCTATAGTTATAAATTGAATCTAATATTGTAACTTGAAGCTAGAATTGTAACTTCAGGCGGTAATAATGTTTGCATGTAGTTGAAATTACAATTTTAACTTAAACAATTAATTGTAACTTCAACCCAAAATTTTAACTTAAAGCTGCAATTGTAAGTTTGACTTAAAAACAAACGTAACTTTAATCTACAATTGTAGCTTCAAGCTAGAGTTTTAGGTTAAATCTACAATTTTAACTTAAGCCTACAAATATAAATTATTAACTTTATTATTGGAAATTCAACTTACAGTTGTAAGGTAAAGTTACAACTAATAATACTATTAATCACGTCGTATTTAACAGGGTAACGTAAAATTTCAATCATTATCAAGTTTGTTGCAATCTATAGTTATATTCAGTTTTTTAAAGTTATAAAAGTTATTTAAGTTTTTTTCATAAAGCTTAAGTTCAACCACACTACCGTTAGCATCACAGTTGGCAGTGACTGACAGCTTGAGTGACACAACCGGGCCAAGGATTATATAATCATTTTTGCTTAATTAACTTCCGACTCTCCCTCCAGGATCCATCCATATTTTGGAAAGTCTAATTCCACAGGGTAATAGCGTCCCCAGTGCCACGAGCACATACTGATTACGTCTCTTCATAAAACCTCTTTGATGTTCAGAACTAAGGGGTAATCGAAGTTTTAATTACCTAGGTTTATACAAGCAAATACTTCCTCGCACTTTTAATAAAAGCTTTCCAAAAGGAGTGATTAATCCTTTTCAGGGTTTGCAATTTATGAAATTACTTTCTATAGTAGACATATTTGTGATAGTGTCGATAGTTATTGATTGTTTATTTCAATTCTAGAAAAATTGAAAGAAAAGTAACTGAAAATTTCCATTACCTACTAGCAATCTAACTTTGTGGATTTTTTTAAGTCATCAATACGAAAGCTATTTAGTTACTTAAGTTACACTAGGATTATGTAAGTCTATTCTTGTGTAATAGCTGTTAAAAATTCTTACCTGCTGCCTGGTGCTGTACTCCCCTAGACCTATTGCTGTAAAAAAAATATCAAAGTTTGTAAAGTACTGCTGAGTTTATCGCCATGAATCATTTCTCAGAAAGTCCGTGGATTCCAAGTAATTCCAGGTTTACCCAAGTAATTCTTAGGTAATTTCTAGTGGTTTTGAGAAATTTAGTATAATTTTAAAAATTCTAAGGAATTTCGAGTCACTCTATAATTTCCAATAATACAAAATGCTTGTACACTATAATTCGTGAGTGACTTTTTGAAACGAGTAAAAAGCCTCTCATGTTTACACTAAATTGAAAATGTACTTTGAAATTGCAAGTATTTTTCATAAATTTTAAGTATTAACTGGAAAGTTCGTGTAATTCTTAGTAATTCCAGGTCTATCCAAGAAATTTCTTGGTAATTTCATAAGGTTTCTAGTGAATTCGAGAAATTTGAAGTAATTCAAAAAAATGTTCACTGATTTTTAAAAACTCCCAGTAATTTCAAAACATTTCCAATGTTCTTTGTAATTCCTTGTAATACAAATTGATTCTCGAGTGACATTATAAGACGTTTTATTAACATGCGCTTTTGGTTCTTTTTGTAATTGCATTACTGGATTCATTGAATTGATCTCGGAATTAGTAGGAATTTATAGGAATTACTGCATAATTTTTAGGAATTACCGGAAACGTGTCAAAATTACTAGACATTTTAAATACTAAATTATTAAAGAATTTTGAAGATATTTGGAATCATTTGAAAGTTTCTTAAAAATACCTGAAATTACTTGGACTTTCTAGGACATATTTCGAATTTATGAAAAAACTTGGCCTAAGTAATTCATGAGTTTTTCCATTTCAGTATACATATTTTGTACTGTTGAGTGTACGCACAATAGTTTTACTGGAATTTTAAAAAATTTTGGAGTTACTAATTAATTTTTTGTAAAGACTTAAAATAACAAAATTGCGCGGACTTTCTGGAAAATAACTAGAATTTCATAATAATTTTGCAATTTCAGTATCCACATTATGAGTGTATGTGCAATTGCTTTACTGTAATTACCGGAAAGTTCTGGACTTTCAGAAATAATAAATATAATCTCAAAGTAAATTTTCAGTTTTGAAATTTCAGTATACAAATTATGAGGAGCGTTTTACTCGCCACATAATGTCACTCTGTCACTAGGTATCAATTTGTATTACTGGCAATTACAGAGAATTTTTCTTAGTTGTTGGAAAGCCCACAGAATTTGATACACCAGGAATTACTTGGAATTACAGGGATATTTCGGGAAATACTTACAATTTATGAAAAATACTTGCAATTTCAAAGTAATTTTTTAATTTGGAAATTTTTGTGTTGTGATGTGCATTTAGTCGTTTCATAATGTTACTTAGAAATTATAGTATACAAGCAATTTATATTACTGGTAATTACAGGAATTTTCTTTCAGTTCAGGAAAATGTATGGGGACTTCATGACATTACATTGGAATTACTTGGAATTGCACCGATATTCTTGAAAATACTTAATGTATGACGTCTAATCCCATGTCGCTGCAAATGGGAGTTTACTTATGTAATCCTCAAATTAGTGGATATTCATCAGAACTACTGCAAAATTTAATGGAATTACTGAAAATGCCCTAAAACTAATTGAAATCATAGGAAATTGTCTTATAAATACACGAAATTACTTGAAATTGCAAAGGCTCTGGAAAATATTGGATGAATACCGGGTCTGGGAAATATTTGAAATTTATGTAAAAATTCTTTCAATTTCCAAGTAATTTATCAGTTTTTGAATTTCAGTATACACACCATGTGTGTACATGCAATTGAATTACTAGAATTACCGGAAAGTTTTCGAAATTATTGTGATTTTTTGGAGTCACTAAAACATTTTTGGAATTACTGAAAGTTTTGTAGAATTACTAAGGAATTTCTTCGTAATTAGTAATTTCTTGGAATCCTTCAGTTTTGGAATTTTAGTGTACACATTATGAGGTGAGGTTTACTCGTCATCTAATGTCTCATTGCTGGGGTGTTAGTGTACAAGCAATTTTTATTACTGGAAACTACAAAGACTTTTTCTCAGTTACTCGAAATTACTGGAAATGTTTCTAAATTACTAGAAAATTTTTGTAATTACAACAAAGGTCTCAGAACTACTTCTTAGTAATTTCTGAAAGCACCAAGAATTACTATTCAAAGAATATCAATTTCCAAGTTAAATGTGCAAGCTATTTACCTTATTGAAAATTACAAAAACTTTCTTGGAATTAGTGAAAATTTAATGGAACTACTAAGGAATTTTTTGGAATTACCTAAAATTACTTGGAGTTGAATCAACTTTTTGGGAAACACTTAGAATTTTTTTTAAATATTTACAATTTCAAAGTAATTTTCCAATTTTCATATTTTATTTTACACACTAAGCAGCACCGCTTTCCGCTACCAATATTTTAATATTCTACGTTTATCAATGTTTGGTTAGTAAAAATCTTTTTATATTTTTGGTAATAGAAAAACCTAAGCTAGAGCAATATATGAAGAAATTAAGTAATATCCGCAATTATCATTTATCAATTTCAAGCAATTTCCAAGTTATTGCAACTATTCTAAGAAATTTCGTAGTAATTTTATGAGATTTACAGTAACTTTGCACAATTCCTAGTCATTTCAAGAAATTCGTAGTAATTCCGAAATGTTAGTAATCCTGAAAACTTTCCGGAATTCCAACAAAGCAATTGTTTGTGCACTTATAATGTGTTCACTAAGATAATTTGAAATTAGTAACATTTTTTTTTTTTTTTTTAATTGTTTGGAATTGCAAGTAAATTCCGTTGCAGTAATTCCAAACACTCCTAGTAGGTAGTTTCGAGAAAATTCCAGCAACTAAGAAAGATTTATTGTAATTTCTAGTAATACAAATTGATTGCTTATAGTTGCTAGAATTCTCTCGGACATTATGAGGCGACAACTCTTATCTTCAATCAAAAAATTATATTTATGCTAATAATAAGTGATATTGGATCTCACTAGGCGTTTGTAAAAATAAATTATTAAATTCTATAATAGGTAATTGCTAGTTTTCCCCCTCACGTATTTTCGCCTCCAGAAAACAAAACAGGGCGTTTTCCCCTAACCATTTTCTGTCGTAATTATAGTCATCATCGTCGCGGAAACAAAAAACTTCGTGATTAGGAGTTATATAATGGAGGAAGTTGTTTGGATTCTGCCCGTAAACTAATATGTCAAATTAGAAAATTGATGTCAAATCTGCGTCGAAATGACTTTTATTAGCGTGCGGAAATATGCATTTTTTGCACTCATTTTGTTGCTCATGCACTAATGCGGAAAGTTGGAAAAGGGCATTTTATATTAAGTACATAATATTGCTGATACTTAACAGTCGTAAAAAATAATTTGTATACTGAAATTTCAAAACTAACAAAATTTATTTTGAAATTCTATTTATTCCCAAGAACTTTTCGGTAATTCCAGTAAAGCAATTGTTATATTCCATATGTTATATATAATTTCAGTAAAATACGTCCCAGACAGTTAATTTAGTTTCAACTAGCTCATGTCTTTTTAACAAAGTCTTAAGTATGTAGTTCTAAATATTCAACCAACTTCCTAAACATTTTTCAGTAATTTTTCAACAAAATTTTTCAGTAGATTGGAAACATTTTCAGTAATAGCTAGGTCACCAATTTATCGATCAACCCACCTGCAAACTAATTTCGGGGTCTACAGCTCATCAGTACAGCTTTGGCTGGTCTACAAATTGGAGACCAGCCAAATTGTGTGTCGCGGTTTTAAACCGAAAAAAGTACAGAAATACGGTGAGATATTGTCCAGAGCAGGGGACATCCACCAGCGTGTTAGATCTAATATTGCTTAGTAGATGGCTCTCAGTCCGAGAAGCAGCCTATAGTGCTTTGCATCTCGTAGGCTATCGGGAACCAAACGAAGTGAAAGAGTAGGTGGTCACCAAATTGCAAATTTAAAGCCGCGACACACGGTCTCCGATTTGTCGACCAGCCAAAGCTGTACTGATGAGGGGTAGACCCCGAAACTAGTATGCTGATGGGTTGATCAACAAATTGGTGACAACCTACTTTTTACACTTCGTTTGGGTTCCGATAACCTGTGAGATGCAGAGCATTATGGCTGCTTTTCGAACCGAAAATCATCAGCTTCTCAAACTGAAGATGTTGTATAGAGAAGCCTGTTCCTGCTCTCTACAACATCTCACCGCTTTTCCGTAGATTTTTGGCTTTAAGTTGCGAACTCACGGTTTCCCATTTGTCGACCAGCCAAAGCTGAACTGATGAGGAGTAGACGCCGAAACTAGTATGCAGATAAGTTGATCGACTAATTGGTGACCATCTACTCTTTACCGTTCGTTTGGGTTCCCACAACCTGCGAGATGCAGAGTATTACAGGCGGCTTCTCGAACTGAAAACCATCTGCCAAGCAGTATTAGATCTAATACGCTGGTGGATGTCCCCTGCTCTGCACAACATCCCACCGTATTTCTGTTCCATTTTCGGTTTAAAGCCGCAACACACGGTCTCCGATTTTGCGACCAGCCAACGCTGTACTGATGAGGAGTAGACGCCGAAACTAGTATGCAGATAGGTTGATCGACTAATTGGTGACCACCTACTCTTTACCATTCGTTTGGGTTCCGACAACCTGTGAGATGCAGAGTATTATAGGCGGCTTCTCGAACTGAAAACCATCTGCCAAGCAGTATTAGATCTAATAGGCTGGTGGATGTCCCCTGCTCTGCACAACATCTCACCGTATTTCTGTTCCATTTTCGGTTCAACACAGTCTCCGATGTGTCCAGAAGTCAAATCTGTACTGATGAAGGGTAGATCCCGAAACTAGTACCTATGCAAATGGGTTGATCGACAAATTGGTGACAACCTACTCTTAATCTCCGTTTTGGTTCCGAAAACCTGCGAGATGCAGAGCAATTATGGGCTGCTTCTCAAACCAAATTTTCAGTAATTCCGAGAAATTTCCAGGAACTAAGAGAAATTATTTGTGATTCCCAATAATGCAATTTGCTTTTATTTACAACCATATATGTATTGCTATCATTACAAACTATTCGTTACCACCCAACGGCGTTAATAGCTTATTACCTACCTCTTTTTCAACCCTCATTTTCCACGCTTATTTCATGGCCCCTAAAATTTAATGCCTTTAATTAAAAAGTTGTCCCTAGTAGCATCGAACTAGATAAGATAGTTAACTGGTAATTTTTAAAAAAGATAGTTAAAAATATTATAAATAATCTTATACGAAAAACATAAATTCATATTAAGTAGGTTGTAAATAAAATAGTATATACACCTCGGTAGGAAGTTTCCTTACCGTATCGAGATTTTATAGTTCAACTATCAAATCTCTCGACAGTAATGAACTACTTCCCACCCCGGTTTGTAATATACTATTACAGTATAATTCCAGAGTGAAATTAAGAAACAAGTAAAACAAACCTCGTAATGTGTATACTGAAATTCCAAAACTGAAAGATCATTTTGAGATTCTAAGAATTTTTACGTAATTCTATAAAGTTTTTAGTAATTTCAAAAAAATAACTGATGATTCCTAATTTTGAATGAATAATGATAAATTCCAAAAACTTTCTGGTAATTCAATTAAAACACTTGTGTGTACAGTCAAAAAAGGTATTTTAAAAATTTACGATTTACTGAAAAATCTCAAGTATTGACCATAAATTCAAAATATCTCCCAGAAATTCCATGCAATTTTATGTATTTTTAAGAAATTTTGAATATTTTAAATTAATGTTTTAATAAATTTCCTAATAATTTTTAAAAATGTCCAGTAAATTGTCCAGTGTCCAAGAAATTTTGCAGTAAGTTCGATGAATTTCTAGTAATTTCGACATTAATTCAGTACATACCAGTAATGCAAATTACTTGAATACTAAAATTTAACAGCAATATCTCACCCGGGAAAATGTAGCCTTATTTTTTCGCCCTGGCTAAAAATGGTTTTAATGATTTTCGACTCTATTTGACCAATGTCCTGACCAAAAAGAAAAAAACGTCTTTTTTCCCCAACATTGGAATATTTGGAACCGATAGAACGTAATAGTTACGAATGAAACGAAAAAAGTACAGAAAATTATATGATAAAAAATAGGAAAAAATCTATGAAAAAATAGCAAAAGCGAGCCATAATTTTGGATGAAATTGTAATATTTTTTTTTGTGATATTCTAAATCAAGTGCAACAAAGAATTACCACATTGGTACAGAATTTTATCTGTAATTTTTTTTTTCTTTGTATTATACTTTTGCCCTAGTTATTTAACAAAACAGCAACATTTGCAAGTGGCCTCGGGCCTCTTGTAACTCTCAAGGTACAGACAAACACAACTTAAAAAAAACCGTTTCTTCTAAAACAAATACTGAAACTCCTCCAAACAATTCAAATTAAAACAAAACTTAAAACTTCGATTTTCCTTATCTTGGGGCCCTAAGTTAAACTCCGGTTTTATTAACTTTTAATTTATTTGGTAATAAAAGTGAGCCAGGGGCCAGGCGGCAGCTCGAAAATACGCTCGGCCAACATAAAGATCAAAGTTCTGCAATTTAAGGCAGACAAATATATAATTTTAAAGTTTTGAACAAATTGGAGCAGTGGGATATGGGATCTTGGGTTTATGTCTCATTTTGGGTAGTTCGTTCAGCCTAATATTAGTAAAAAAAAAGATGTAATAGAATTATACAGAATGAAGAAGAAAAAGAATTAAAGAAGGATTCATAACTTACATGAAGATATTTTCCATTAAACTTTCGTTATAAAACACAATAATAGTATTATTGGTTTAAGATATTATGCATATAGAAATGAATAATGAACAGGCTCATGAAATAGTGTAAACAATGTCTGCAATAAGATAAATTACGATTTATGGTTCTTCTCCTTTTAGAGAATATCTCCGCCCAGGTTTCCTGTAGGAGGTTTACATTCGTAAAAGTTGTTTTTAATGCTTGTAACACCGTTATTATTAAAAAAGCTTTTTGCTGTTGTACTTAATAACTGCGAGTTTATCTGGCCTAGGACAGTAATTAATACCCGTCACAGCAAAAAGCATATTATATTGATATAGATCAAGGCTGCTTAAACTTTCTCATATAAAAACGTACGAAAATGATAAGTGATTCCTAGAGCGGACAGTACAAAACTCCCAAGTGAAAGAAAAACCTCTTTTTATGGATGTAGGGTGATTCAAAATTCAGCACAAGGTAAAGGTAAGGGCATATTTTTGGGGTCCAAATAAGACGTTTTTTTTTCCTATAAACATGGGTTCTAAAATGAGCCCCCTCCCCCCTACGGGCGCTCAATGTTGAAAAATTTTTTTTTATAATAGTAGCCGTACATACTCACGAAAATTTTTACATCCCCGTTTCTCAAAAGGGTTTTTTTTCATTTCTTTTCTCAGAAAGGTCGAAATTTGAATTCTTTTTTTAGAAATGTTTTTCCCTTCTTTTCTACGGTGACTTAAAGAGGGGTTTTACATCTTGGAACAGGTTCGGCATATTTTCGATTTTCTACCTGGTTCGACAGAAAAATAATTAAAAAAATGTCGTATAAAGAGGATTGCGAAACAGGTTAAAACGAGAGTGAATTTAGAATAACTTTGCAAAGATGTTCAGTCCTCTGGGTTACAGCTTTCAGGATATGGCATAACACCTTTGTATCTCGGGATGGTAGTAACGGATTTACGAGGGTCTGTGCTGTGACGCTGTGTTCATGGATCATGATCCAAGGCTTCGTTGGGACAGCGTTAGTTCTAGACCAATGTTTGGGGTGAAGAGCCACATGCTTCGAAAGCTGCCCTTCCTGCAAAAGTGAAAACAATGGATATAGACAAGGCACGTCGATAAACTCCCCCAATTAAAGGCGTAGTACCGTGCTGAGGAATGGATGACGTACAGGTGATTGTGCCACAAATGGTCTATCATCTACAGGGAATTAACGAACCCTCGTTGTAAGTAGACTTGCTGCGGTAATGCGGGGCCCTGCTGCAGTATACATTTTATTTCCCTTGGTACTCGTGTGAACAAAAACTGGAGCTAAACAATTCTACGTTCGACCATCAAGGGAGACTCATTCCTTGATCCTCAAGTAACGGACGAATTTATGGAGACTGGTCAGTCGGCTCCAGCACAATCTGCTTCGGTGGAGGAAATCCAGCCCTCCACCTCAACAGCAGACCATCAAAAACTTCTGAAAGGAACATTCTAGAATCTTCGTCGGAAAATGAAAAAGCCAATGGGGACAGTGAGACGGCCGATGCTCTTGGTGGGTTATATCTCAAGAGAAGACGGCTACCAAAATCTGCACGTAGGCAATTAAAAAACTTAGTGGGCGGAGGGACTACTATGCTACCGCTCTAAAGTCAATAATCGAAGAGAGAGATAACGACACACCCGAGCAGGCTTCAAAAAAGCAGCGAAGGGTGTCCGAGGGGGCCAGTTACAAGGAGGCTCTAAGGGGGGTCAGGGTTGGCATAGTTCACCCAGACTACCCGAGAGCTTCTCTGAGCGCGGGCCAATTCCGGCTGATGCAAGCTGCAATACTGAATGCAGTCGAAAACCTGTTTGGATGATAGACCGCAGGTAAGATTCCAGGGCTCCCTCCATTGCCCTGGCTGGCTACAGGCGACCTGAGAGGACGAGTAGAGTGCCGCGTGGATTTAAGCTTCGGTCCACGGACTCCAACCATGGTGTCACCCCGTTCAGACTCATAAAAGGATCAGACATGCCAAAACCCAACATCTTTGTAACTTACATGATAGATGACGGCTTAGGAAAATGAACCATTGGCTGAACACCAGCGAGTGGACAATCCTGCATGTCGTGGAAGCGGGTCCTGGACCTTTGCCATCGACGATGCGTCACTCGCAGTCCTAGCAGGCATGGAATTCAGACCCTTCTTCGGTTTTGGAAGGATTCAATTCCGCCACAGACCGAAGCAAGGCCGACAAACCATGGGCAAAAGCTACGCGGAAAATCTGGCGCTGGCAAAAGCCGCTGGATATGCCTGGCTGCTCTGTTGTATGTTCGGAGCCAGGCTCTTTTGGGAAGGGCCACAAACCCAAGACACCTGAGCAGGCGCAGTATAAAGGGAAGGGCAAATCCATTCCCAAACGGCCTAAACCAGGGAAAAATCGGGACAAGTTGGAGAGGAAAGACCCCAAACCTGTCTCGAAGAAGGAACCTTAGGAATGGCAGGTAAGACTACATTTCTACAGGTCAACTTTCAGCATGCGAAAGCAGCTACGTACCTTTTAGGGAAGCGGTTCAGAGAAACTGATGTGGATATAGCCCTTATCCAGGAATCGTGAAACCCTAACACGGGCCTTGTAACCGTCTTAAGCGACACCAAGAAGATTGAGGTGGTAAACCAAGAGCAGCTCTTCTTATAAGGAAAGATCTCCCATTCTTTTTACCTACAGATGTGGCAGCGGCACGTGTCTTGCTGACCACACAGAACATCAAGACAGATGTAATCATCTGTTCAGCTTACCTCCCTGGAGATGCGGAAGTTGAACAAATTCCTTCTAAGGCGGTGCGGAGACTCGTTGACCACGCCATGAGAAGTAATACCCAGTTAATACTGGGATGTGATGCGAACGCCTACCATACGGTATGGGGCAGCAGCAACATTAACATAAGGGGTGAGTCACTACTTCACTATCCAACACAGGTAGACCTAAAAATTATCAACACAGTAAACAGCCCAACTTTTGTAACTGTCAGCAGACAAGTAGTTTTAGATCTCTCGATCTAGACACACAACTGGACAGTTTCCCCGAAGTAATCTTGCTCCTAGGACAAACTGTCACGTTTAGTTTAAAAATAGATATCAGACTTGTGGTCACTTTAAAGATCCTAAATCACAAACTGGGATTCGTATCGGAAGTCCCTTCAGGCACAACTGAATACTGTCAACATCACGTCTGACGGTCCTATCAACATAGAGCTGGCAGCCGAGCGGCTGGCAAAAGCTGCTCTTCAGACCTATGACGATAACTGTCCAACGAGAACAAAAAAACACATCCGACAAACATCCTGGTGAAATAACCACCTGGAAAGTCAGAGGAAAAATGTCCGACGACTTTTTAATAAAGCAAAAATAACCGGCAACTGGGAAACTTACAGACAGGCCCTAAGTAACTACAACAAGCAGATCAGGGCTGCTAAAAGAGAGTCTTGGAGAAGGTTCAGGGTTGATTAGAAGCACTCCAAAAAAATGGTCAGACCAACCCTGCTAAAATCCACGATTACGGCTTTTCAACCATACCAATCCCCTGGGGAGGTTGGACTGTTCCCGGCACTATTACAACAGGGCCTGGATCAACTGGATCAACTCGCACCCTCATAAACGAAGCTCTTTAAAGCGAGCCTTGCATGGAACTTTATTCCAAACTGCTGGTCTAGGATGAGGATCGTTTACATTGTTGACGACCTCGGGGATGGGGCAGATGTAGGAAAAAAGATTCTAAATCGCTCAGACCAATCAGTCTAACCTCGTTCCTGGTGAAAAGCTTGGAAAAGCTGGTAGATGTATACATGAGGGAGGGAGCGCTCACAACGTACCCCCTTAATACGGAAGAGAGTATGCATACCATGCTAACAGACAACAGAAGTACACTCCTCAACCTGGTGGAGAAAATTCAAGATATCCTGGATACAAAGGGTTTCGCAGTTGGGATTTTCATAGACATCGTAAAGTCCTTTAATAATGCACCTACAGACTCCCTCCTCAGCGCCAGAGAAAGGCCAAACCAACAATAACCCACTGGAATCGCAACATGTTAAAATCCAGACTGATCAATACATCATTAAACAATGACACTCTCAGACTCACAACAAAGGGAAGTTGTCCACAGGGCGGAGTCCTTTCACCACTCCTGTCGTCCCTACTAGTGGACGACCTTCTGGCTACTTTGGAACTATGAGGAGTCGAGGTCCAAGCATATGCGGACGACATAGTTATCCTTATAAGAAATCACCCAAACTAACAAATCTCCAGCATGTTGCAAGAGGTACCGGATATGGTTCACAGCTGATGTTCAAAAGAAAACCTAGCAACAAACCTTAGGAAAACGGTGATTGTGCCATTTACCCAAAGGAAGAGGCTGGACTTCCTGAAACATCCATCTATGTTCGGGACAATCCTTGCATGTTAATCCAAAAATGTAGGAGCATGCCCTTATAATAAGTACAGATTTTATAGAATGCTTAGGGGAGCTTGCTAAACGATATATACATGACTTGTAAAAAATACGTGGCTTGTCTTAATACAAATTCAGTAGGTAGATCGTATTCAAATTTTAGGGGCATATTGCGGTAAAAATGAAGGAACAAGTTTTGAATTTGAGTAAATGTAAGGGAGTGTCAAATTTTAGGGGTACGCTAATGCAAACAATGCAAGAACAAGTTATCAATGTTCATAAAAATTTTGTAAAATATTTACAGACATATATGTTTGCAAATGTACGGAAATATTTTATCAAATGAATCCAAAAATGTAGGGGCTTGCACTTCAATTACTTGTAGATTTTATAGCAAATCTCGGGAAGCCCCCTTTTTAAAATATACGGTTAATTTTTGTTTTAAATTTGCGTAAAAGTACGGGAATGTAATGTAAAAATGTAGGAGCAAGTTATCAATGTTCATACAAATTTTGAAAGATATTTACATAAATGTTTGCAAAGGTACGAAAAAAATCCAAAAATGTAGGGGCTTGCACTTCATTTACTTTCAGATTTTATAGCAAATATACGGGCGCCTTCTTTTTAAAATGCGGTAAATTTTATTTCAAATCCAGGGTAACGTTACGTTAAAAATGTAAGGGCAAATTTTCAATCTGCGTAAAGATACAAGAATATCTGATTAAATTCTAGAATTTAGCAGAACGTTAATGCAAAAATGTAGGGGCAAGTTATCAAATATTACAGTTAACAATTTTGTAAGAAATTTACAGACATGTATGTTTGTAAAGATACGGCAATACTTGATCAAATTCTAAGGGTATGTTAATCCAAAAATGTAGGAGCACGCCCTTATACTACGTATTAATTTTATAGCAAATTTAGGGGAGCCTGGTTGACAAAATATACGGCTTGTCTGAATACAAATTCAGTAGGCAGATCGTATTCAATTTTTAGAGGCATATTGCGGTCAAAATGTAGGAACAAGTTTTGAATTTGTATAAAGGTACTGGAATGTCTGATTAAATTTTAGGGTTACGCTAATGCAAAAATGTAGGAACAAGTTGTCAATGTTCACACAAATTTTGTAAAATATTTACAGATATGTATGTTTGTAAAGATACGGGAATACTTGATCAAATTCTAAGAGTGTGTTAATCCAAAAATATAGGGGCCTGCACCACTATAAATTTTTTGCAGTAAGTCTATAGGTGCCTATTTTTAAAAATATACGGCTAGTTGGAATAAAAATTCATTAAGCAGATCTTATTCAATATCTAGGATCCAGTTGCCGTAAAAATGTAGGGAGACATTGTCAATCTGCACAAAGCTTTTTATCAAATTTTAGAGTAATATTGATGTGAAAATGCAGGCGCAAATTATCAATTATCATACAAATTTCATAAGATAATTACAGACATGGATACGGAACACTTGACTTAGTTCTAGAGCAATATTTTGTTGGAAGTCTACAAGCATGTACGTCTGCATAGGTACGGGAATATTTGATCAAATTCTAAGGTTAGTTAATGAAATAATATAGTGGCATGCTCTTGCACTACATACAGGTTTTATAGTAAATTCACTGGCGCTTACTACTAACCTGAACTAACATATACGGATAGTTTCAATAAAGATTTAGTAGCCAGATCTTGTTCAAGTTTCGAGAGCGAATTACGGTAGAAATGTAGGGGAAGTTCTCAAACTGCGCAAAAGTACGAGATTATGTGCATACATATTCTAAGTAGGTTAATGCAAAAATGTAGGGGCAAATTATTACTTTTTATACAAATTTTGTAAGAAATTTACAGACATATATGTTTGCAAGGGTACTAAATCTAAAAGTATGGTAATCAAAAAATGTAAGGACTGCACCTCGACCTGCACTTAAACTTCATGCATATTAAGTAGAAAGTCTACGGTCGCCTATTTGTCAAAGTATATGGCTTGTATAAATAAACATTTAGTAGGCAGATCTTATTCAAATTCCAGGGGCACGTTACGGTATAAATGTAGGGGCGAGTAGGAGAGGTAAAAATTTTATAAATAATCAATCAAATCTTTGTGTTTAACTGAGTAAAAGTCTAGACAATTCTGATTTCAATTCTAGGGGCACGTAAAGGTAAAAATCAGGGGGCAATTTGTAGGAAATCCAAGGCATGTATGTTTGTAAAGGTAAGGAAATGTAAGTTCTAATAGTACGTTAATTAAAAAATTTAGGACATGCACTTAAACTACATGCAGTTTTTGCAGCAAATCTCCTGGTGCCTATTTCAAATTCAGTAGTAAATCTTATTCAAAAGGCAGATCTTATTCAAAATCCAGGGGCGCAGCGCAGTACAAATGTAGGGACAAGATAATCCGCGCAAAGGTTAGGTTGGGTTAGGGCAATAGTTGATGAATTTCTAGGAGTACGTCAATGCAAAAATATAGAAACACGTTATTCATTTTCTTACAAATTACGTAAGATATTTACAGGCACGTATATTTGCAAAGGTACAGAAACATTTTAACAAATAAATCCAAAAATGTAGGGGCTTGCACTTAAATTGGCAGCAGATTTTGTAGCAAATCTACGGGCGCCCCCTTTTTGAAATATACGGTTAATTTTATTTAAAATCCAGGGTCACATTATGTTAAAAATGTAAGGTCAAATTTTCAATCTGCACAAAGACACGGGAATATTTGATTAAATTCTAGGGATACGTTAATCTAAAAATGTAGGGAAAGTTATCAATTATTATCGTTAAGTTTTCAATTTTCATACAAATTTTGTAAGAAATTTACAGACATTTATAATCGTAAAGGTACGGGAATATTTGATCAAATTCTAAGGGTATGTTAATCCCAAAATGTAGAAGCATGCTCTTATATAACGTACAGATTTTATAGCAAATTTAGGGGAGCTTGCTTGACAAAATATACGGCTTGTCTGAATATAAATTCAGTAGGAAGGTCTTATTCAAATTTTAGTGGCACATTGCGGTAAAAATGTAGGAACAAGCTTTGAATTTGCGTAAAGGTACGGGAATGTCTGATCAAATTTTAGGGTTACGCTAATGCAAAAATGTAGGGGCAAGTTATCAATTTTCATACAAATTGTGCAAAGTATTTACAGACATATATGTTTAAAAAAGTACGGAAATATTTTATCAAATATATCCAAAAATGTAGGGGCTTGCACTTAATTTACTTTCAGATTTTATAGCAAATCTACGGGCGCCTTTTTTTTTATTATACGGTTTTTTTTTATTCCAGGGTCACGTTATGTTAAATATGTTAGGGTAAATTTTCAATCTGCGCAAAGGTACGGGAATATTTGATTAAATTCTAGTTAATAAGTTATCAATTTTCATATAAATTTTGTAAAAAATGTACAGACATGTATTGGTAGTAAAGGTACGGAAATACTTGATCAAATTCTAAGGGTACGTTGATCCAAAAATGTAGGGGCCTGCACCTCTATAATTTTTTTTGCAGTAAATCTATCGGTGCCTACTTTTAAATATATACGGCTAGTTGGAGTAAAAATTCAGTAAGCAAAGCTTATTCAAAATCTAGGCTCAAGTTACAGTAAATATGTAGGGGCAAGTAGGAAGGGTAATAATTTTATAGATAATCAATCTACTGCCAATTACTTGACAAAATGTTTGTGTTTAACTGAGTAAGTGTCTAGACAATTCTGATTGCAATTTTAGGACCACGCAAAGGTAAAAATCTAGGGGCAATTTGTAGGAAGTCTAAGGCATGTATATTTGCAAAGGTAAGGAAGTATAAGTTATAAGAGTACGTTAATTAAAAAATTTAGGGACATGCACTGAAACTACATGCAGTTTTTGCAGGAAATCTCCTGGTGCTTATTTCAAATTCAGTAGTAAATCTTATTCAAAAGGCAGATCTTATTCAAAATCCAGGGGCGCGGCGCAGTAGAAATGTAGGGACAAGATAATCCGCGCAAAGGTTAGGTTGGGTTAGAGCAATATTTGATGAACTTCTAGGAGTACGTCAATGCAAAAATATAGAAACACGTTATTCATTTTCTTACAAATTTTGTAAGATATTTACCGTCACGTATGTATGCAAAGGTACGTAAATATTTTAACAAATAAGTCCAAAAAGTAGGGGCTTGCACTTAAGTTGCTTGCAGATTTTATAGCAAATCTAGGGGCACCCCCTTTTTAAAATATACAGTTAATTTTATTTAAAATCCAGTGTCACATTAAGTTAAATATGTAAGGGTAAATTTTCAATCTGCGCAAAGGTACGGGAATATTGGATTAAATTCTAAGAGATACGTCAAAGCAGAAATATAGGGGCAAGTTATCAATTATTACAGTTAATTTATCAATTTTCATATAAATTTTGTAAGAAATTTGCAGACATGTATGTTTGTAAATGTACGGAAATACTTGATCAAATTCTAAGGGTACGTTGATCCAAAAATTTAGGGGCCTGCACCACCATACATTTTTTGCAGTAAATCTATGGGTGCCTACTTTTATATATGTACGGCTAGTTGGAGTAAAAATTCAGTAAGCAAAGCTTATTCAAAATCTAGGCTCAAGTTACAGTAAAAATGTAGGGACAATTTGTCAATCTGCGCAAAGCTACAGGAACATTTCATCAAAATTTAGGGTAATGTTGATGTGAAAATGTAGGAGCAAATTATAAGTTTTCGTACATATTTCATAAGAAAATTACAGATATGGTTAGGTACCGGAATATTTGAAAAATTCTAGAGCAACATTAATGGAATAATGTAGGGGCATGTTTTCAATGACCATACAGATTTTGTTAGAAGTCTAAAAGCAATTTTTTAAGAAATTTACAGACATATATGTTTGTAAGGCTACGGGAGTATTTGAAAAAAATTCTAAGAGTATGAAAATCCAAAAATATAGGGGCCTCTCTTAAACTACATGAAGATTAAGTAGCAAATCTACGATCGCCTACATCTCAAAATATATGGCTTGTGTGAATCAAAATTTAGTGGGCAGATCCTATCCAAATTCCAGGGGCACGTTATGGTAAAAATGTAGGGGCATATAGGAGGGGTAATAATTTTATAGATAATCAATCTACTGCCATTTACTTGACAAAATGTTTGTGTTTAACTGAGTAAGTGTCTAGACAATTCTGATTGCAATTTTAGGACCACGCAAAGGTAAAAATCTAGGGGCAATTTGTAGGAGGTCTAAGGCGTGTATATTTGCAAAGGTAAGGAAGTATAAGTTATAAGAGTACGTTAATTAAAAAATTTAGGGACATGCACTAAAACTACATGCAGTTTTTGCAGCAAATCTCCTGGTGGCTATTTCAAATTCAGTAGTAAATCTTATTCAAAAGGCAGATCTTATTCAAAATCCAGAGGCGCGGCGCAGTAGAAATGTAGGGACAAGATAATCCGCGCAAAGATTAGGTTGGGTTAGGGCAATATTTGATGAATTTCTAGGAGTACGTCAATGCAAAAATACAGAAACACGTTATTCATTTTCTTACAAATTTGGTAAGATATTTACAGGCACGTATGTATGCAAAGTTACGTAAAAGTTTTAACAAATAAGTCCAAAAAGTAGGGGCTTGCACTTAAGTTGCTTGCAGATTTTATAGCAAATCTAGGGGCGCCCCCTTTTTAAAATATACGATTAATTTTATTTAAAATCCAGTGTCACATTAAGTTAAATATGTAAGGGTAAATTTTCAATCTGCGCAAAGGTACGGGAATATTTGATTAATTTCTTAGATGTACGTTAAAGCAGAAATGTAGGGGCAAGTTATCAATTATTACAGTTAATTTATCAATTTTCATATAAATTTTGTAAGAAATTTACAGACATGTATATTTGTAAATGTACGGAAATACTTGATTAAATTGTAAGGGTACGTTGATCCAGATATGTAGGGGGCTGCACCTCTATACATTTTTTGCAGTAAATCTATGGATGCCTACTTTTAAATATATACGGCTAGTTGGAGTAAAAATTCATTAAGCAAAGCTTATTAAAAGTCTAGGCTCAATTTACATTAAAAATGTAGGGACAATTTGTCAATCTGCGCAAAGCTACAGGAACATTTTATGAAAATTTCGGGTTTAGAAAAATGTAGGCGCAAATTAGCAGTTTTCGTACAGATTTCATAAGAAAATTACAGACATGGATAGGTACCGGAATACTTGACAAAATTCTAGGGTAACATTAATGGAATAATGTAGGGTCATGCTCGTGCACTACATACCGATTTGTAGTAAATTTACTAGCCCTTACTAGTAAGGCAAAATATTCGGATAGTTTGAATAAAAATTTAGTAGTCAGATGTTATTCAAATTCTGAGGGCAAGTTACGATAGAAATGTAGGGAAATTTCTCAAACTGCGCAAAAGTACGAGAATATGTCCTTACATTTAATAAGTAGGTTAATGCAAAAAATATAGGAACAAGTTATCAGTTTTTATACAAATTTTGAAAGAAATGTACAGACATATATGTTTGCAAAGGTACGGGAGTATTTGAAACAAATTCTAATAGTATGTTAATTAAAAATATAGGGGCCTGCACTTAAACTACATTCAAATTAAGTACCAAATCTACCGTCGCCTACTTGTCAAAGTATATGGCGTGTCTGAATAAAAATTTAATAGGCAGATCTTATTCAAATTCCAAGGGCACGTTACGGTAAACATGTAGGGGCAAGTAGGAGGGGTAAAAATTTTGTAAAT
This sequence comes from Taphrorychus bicolor, assembly GCA_951812265.1. Classification (NCBI taxonomy): domain Eukaryota; kingdom Metazoa; phylum Arthropoda; class Insecta; order Coleoptera; family Curculionidae; genus Taphrorychus; species Taphrorychus bicolor. The sequence goes on from OX638303.1 coordinate 20,145,152, forward strand.
AATCAATCTACTGCCAATTCTTCACGAAATATTTGTGTTTAACTGAATAAGTGTCTAGACAATTCTGATTGCAATTCTAGGGGCACGTAAAGGTAAAAATGTAGGGACAATTTGTAGGAAGTCTAAAGCATGTATGTTTGCAAAGGTAACGAAGTATAAGTTCTAGATAGTACATCTCTAATAGTACGTGAATTAGAAGATTTAGGTTGCATAATGCACAATGCAAAAATATAGTGACAAGTTATCAATTTTCTTTCAAATAAATTTACAGGCATATATGTTTCCAAAAGTATAGGAATATTTGATCATATTGTAAAGACATGGTAATCTCAAAAAATGTAGGGTCACGCCCGTAAACTTCGAACAGATTTTATAGCAAATTTAGAGGAGCGTGCATTGACAAAATGTACGGCTTGCCTTAATACAAACTCAGTAGGCAGATGCTATTCAGATTTTAGGGCCACATTGCGGTAAAAATGTAGGGACAAGTTTTGGATTTGCGTAAAGGTACGGGAATGTCTGATCAAATTTAAGGGGTAAGCTAATCCAAAAATGTAGGGGCTTGCACTTAAATTACCTGCAGATTTTATAGCAAATCTAAGGGCGCCCCGTTTTTTAAATACACGGTTAATTTTATTTAAAATCCAGGGCCACGTTACGTTAAAAATGTAAACGCAAATTTTCAATCTACGTACAAATACGGAAAAAATTGATTAAATTCTAGCGGTACGTTGATGCAAAAATGTAGGGGCAAGTTTTCAAATATTACAGTTAAGTTATCAACTTTCATACAAATTTTGTAAGAAATTTACAGACATTTATGTTTGTAAAGATACGGGAATTTTTGATCAAATTACTTGTCAAAATATATGGCTTGTCTGAATAAAAATGACGTAAAAGTGACTTAGTACTGAGTAAAAATCTAGGGGCAAATCCTCGGTCCACATAGAGGTTTTGTAGCAAATCTACGTACACAGATTTGTGTCCGTAGAAGAAGCTGACGGTAGAGAGATCACATTAAAACCTAGGGGCACATTTCTGTAAAAATATAGGGGCAAGTTCACAATCTTCAATCTTCATACAGATTTTGTAGAAAATTTACAGACATATACGTGAGCAAACGCACGGGAATATCTGAATTAAACATTGTTGACAGTTGTAATTTGAATTCTAAGGGCACGTTGGGTAAAAATAGAAGGGCCAGACTGCAATATACATCGACTAAATTTGTAAAAAGCCTACGGATACATATCTTTTAACCTCCACTTAGATAAATTAGTTATTGAAAGAGATGGATAGTGGATGTAGGAAGCAAACAACATTTCAAGTTTGTCAAATTGCCAACGTTTCGTCCTATATTGAAGTGTTCCTCAGGGCTCCTTCAATACCACAAAATGTGCTTAATCTTAAATTAATAAATATGATCAATTATTTATTGTGGGTGCAAAGAAATTCTATATTTGTGCACTAGATACATCTGAGCACTAATCACTAAATGCATCTAAAATAGTAGATAGTATTGAAAATCGTAAATATTTTTTATCGCTTTTTTTGTCGTTCTTGTTAGCCCAATTCACAAACTGTTTATCAACAAGTTGAGAAACGTATACGCTGACTTCATGACCTAAAAACTTCTGTTAGTAAAAAATTATATGTACTTCAATCTAGACTTTTTACCGCTGCAAAGAAGAGGTAATCCAGCATCCCTAAAGGTACTGCTTCTAGCCCAACGGGTTTTTGTGATCTGCCGATAACCATTGGTATCAATTTCTGTACTTCAACACAGTAATCGTACCAATTGGTTAAGTAGAGGAAATCACCAATATTGGATATCTGCAAATATTAAAAAAATAAATTGTCCATCGGTTATTCCGGTTTGTTGCAAATTTTTACCGAGTTTTGTAGTTGCTGTCCAGTGTAGCACATACATGCAATAATTTGAAGATAAAGTAGACAAAAGAAATAAAATTTAAAACGTTCCTAAAATTACATAAAATTCAATGATAATCTAAGTTGATTCGAGAGTTAGTTACTTGTAGAGCATTGTATAACAAAAAAGCCACTACCATAGGAGCTAGAAGTGTGACATGGCCGAAAGTTTGTTTGCATATGCAGTTAAATTCCTCACATAACCTGAAATTTTCCAATCAAATCTGATCTAAATTAACTCGATTTACTCCACACTTACTGCAAAATATACTGATGGTACTCAATGCAGAAAAAAAATTTCTTGCGTTGGATTTCCTTAGTTTCGTGACTATCAAGAGATGCAAAAAGATCGCGTAAATGTAGAGCTTTATCCCCGATGAACTGACAAACTTGGTACTGCAGATAACCGACCAGTAAAAAGGAGCTTACAATGAGCACGGTCAGTAATTGGTATACCATAAGTAGATGCTTATAAGGCATGGGGTTCTCGAGTCCTGATGGTATCCAACTCGGAATAAGGAAACCACAAACTTCTATCTGGCCACCATTCTAAGACAATTTATTGTTTTTTTTCTTCGTAGCCATTATTCATATTTCTACTTACCGCCATGCAAATACCATCGCGAAGAAATTCAATGAATGCAATAAAACTTACAGCAAAAAGTGAAATTATTATGTAAACGATTCCATTTTTGTCACCGCTTTTTATCTGATCAAAATTCGGAGATTTTCCGAATCTATCACAGTCAACCACTTTTAGAAATAGTTCTGCCCAAAGTCCATGTTTGATAGCAAAAAGTACGTTAGTACCACATGTGTTGATTGCTCCTATTATTATAGGCACAATGCCGATCACCAACTCATAATCTTTTTCTGAAAGTAAAAAGTTATTAAATATGAGTAATAATTTATTACCATAACACACATATACAATTTGCCTTGTTTCTAACATTCCTGGGTCAAACTAACAATTGGACACATTTTGTTTCATTTATTTACTAATTTTCTCTCAGATTGGCGTTTTTCTCTCGCTTTTTCTCCCCCTCTCTCTCTCTCTCGCTCTCTCTCTCCCTCGCTCTCTCTCTCCCTTTAACGCAGACTTCAATTTTTACTTGTTTCTATTATTAGTGAGTCAAAATAATAATTCAGGAGAAACATTATATTTGTTTTTGTTTTTTCGTGGTTAATTAGTTTTAATTTAGTTTAATTACTTCTTCTTTTGAAGTGTTTTTCTTTTATAATATTGTCAGTCTATCTCCCTTTAAAGCCGATGGACAGTTTATCTGTCTCTATTATGAATGAGTCAAATTAAAAACTGAGGAGAAAGTTGAAAACCCTTTTTATTTTTTTGTAGTTTATTCTTTTGAAATACGTTTATTTTCCTTTTATTTTATTTTTCTTTTTTTTTCGACCATACAGCTTTACAGAAAAATTTTGGTCAAGTTTCTTCTCAGTTTTCTTTTAAATTTTTTTTCATTATTTACCTGTCTCTTTTATTAGTGATTTAAAATTAAATTTATTCCTTTGAAATTTTTCATAGTGCTTTTCATTGTCATCTATCTCCAAATAAAAACATAAAATTGAGCACATCAATTGTGTGGCGCCATCTATTCGACGGCTGATGCTTTTGCAAAGGACTTACAAACATGTGCAATGAACTAAACGTTTTTAATGTTTTTGTTTTCTTCTTTGGTCTAAGTTATTTACTTTTAGATTTTTTTTTATTTTATTATCTTTGCTTTATTTATTTATTGTTTTTATTCATCTCTCTTTCTATTTTTAGTGCGTCGAAATAAGAATTAAGCTCGGAATTGAGAAATGACGTTTCTTCATCTCTTCTATCTGTAAATAAAAACACAGTCTTCTGTTTGTTTGCTTTCTTCTTTTCTTAATGTAGTTTATTTACTTGTCGCTTAATTTCTTTTGTTTGTGTATTTTCGCGCTCTATTCTTTATAGAGATTTACACTTTCGTTTTTTGCCAAGTTTGGTTAAGTATTTTCCTAGTTTTGTGTTATGTTCTCTTAGGGTTTGTTCTGCATACTTGCTCTTTATATTCTTTATTTTGTAGTTGTTCTATATTTGTCCTGTATACTTGTTCTGTATATATATATATATATTGTTGTTTTTGGTGTTACATATTGTAAACTTTTCTCTCTCGCTTTGACCCACACTCGTAGATGCCGAATACCTTTCTCTTTTCTGAGTGAGTCCAAATAAGAATTGAGTTAAAAGATATTTTTTCTTTTATTGAAGTCTAGACCACTGTTTTCTTTGTTACATTTCTTCAAATTAGTTTAGTTTATTTGCTTTTAACTAGATTCTTTTCTTTACATTTGCTTTTAACTTTGTATTTATCACTATATCTCTCTTTTTTGCCAAATTTAGTACGTTTCTTTAATAAATATCTTTTATGTTCTCTCTCTGTCTCTCTCTCTCGCTCTCTCTCTATTATCACCTGTACACACAGTTTATTTATCTCTTTTATTGATGTTCCAAAATAAGAATATATTTATAAGTTTTCTACCTCTAAATAAGAATAAAATTTCTTTTTAACACTTTTTCTTTGTTTGGTTTGTTTATCTTACTTCAGTCTCTATTTTTTGTTTCTGTTTAATCTCCTTTCTTTATTCAATTTCAATTTTTTTCTTTAACCTTCCTTTCTTTTATATCTCATTCTAAGGAATATACTTGGAAAACATTTTTTCCTTTTCTTTTACCAACTTTTCTAGTCGTCTTTCTAGTTCTCCCTTATCTTCCCTTAGTGTGTTAGTCACTGAGTGTCAGACTACAGAATTATTGGTGCTTCTAAAAACAACTTGCAAAGATACGTATGCAATGAACTAAACAGTTTTCTTTGAAGGGAAATGACGTGAAGTGAAGAAGTACATGGCAGAAAATCATTTTAATTCGTTGTAACTTTTTGTTTTATTTTCTTATTCTTAGTTCAAATTATTAACTTTTTATTTATTTTATTAGCTTTTTCTTTATTTCTCTCTTTATTTATTTTATTATCTTTCCTTTATTTCTTTCTCTCTTTTATTCGTTTCACTCTCTCTATCTATTCTTACTGACTCAAAATGAGAATTGAGCACGGAATTGAAATAAAGGTTTTTCTTTCTCACTCTCTATTTCGAAAAAAATCTGAACCACTCTTCTGTTTGTTAGGTTTCTTCTTCTGTTTAATTTAATGTATTTGCTTGTTGCATAATTTGTAATTTTTTTTTGTATTATTGCATTCCATAGCGTTTGGCGACGGCTGATGCTTCTACAAAGAACTTGCAGAAATTCGTGTGCTATGAAATATACGGGCTCCTCTTTTCTTTGTTAGATTTTTTGTTTATTTAATTTTAAACGTATTTTTTTATATTGTTTTATTTTTCTTGAGCTTTGTATTCTTCCCTATATCTCTCTTTTTTTCAAATTTCGTACGTTTCTTTAATAAATCTTCTCTTATATTCTCGTAGTGTTTGTTCTGTTGAGGAACATACTTTTTCTTTTTGTTTTACCAACTTTCTAGTCGTTTTTCTACTTCTCCCTTATCTTCTCTTAGTGTCTTAGTCACTGAGTGCCAGACTACAGGATTATTGGTGCTTATATGGCGCTTGGCAACGGATGGTGCTTCTACAAAAAACTTGCAAAAATACGTGTGCAATGCACTGTACGGGTTCTTGTTGTCTTTGTTAGAATTCTTGATCTTAATTTACTTTATTTAATTTTAAATGTATTCTTTTTTATAGATTTTTTTTTGTTTAACTTTTTATTCTTCTCTATATTTCTTTTTTTTGCCACATTTAGTACGATTCTTTAATAATTTTTTCTTGAGGTTTGTTCTGTTTGTTAATTTTACGCTCTCTCTCTATCTCTCTCTCTCTCTCTCTCGATTGTTTATTTTACATAAGTCTCTCAAAAACAACAAAATGTACGTACAGAACGAGTATACGGGACAAATATACAGCAAGTACAAAATAAAGAATATAAAGGACAAGTAACACTACCAATTTGGAGAACAATCCCTGAGAGAACAGAAAAATAGGAAAGTACTTACAAAACTACCAATGTCGGCGAAAAACAAAAGCCTTACTTTTTCTACAACGAATGGAGCGCGAAAATACAAAAAAATAAAGAACTTAAATAACAACTAAATAAACTACACTGAAAAGAAGACGAAAGCAAACAAACAGGAGAGTGGTTCAGACTCAGACTTTGGGCTTTCATTCAGAGATAGAAAAGATGAGAACACAATTAAATCTAAAGATATTAAAATAAAAAAAAAATAAAAGTAAATAGTTTGAAAACTATAGAAGAAAAAAAAACAAAAAACGAAACAAAGAATTAAAACAATTTTCTGCCACGCATTTGTCGCACGTCACAGAAAACCGTTTAGGAACGAAAAGGATGTTCTCTGACAATGAAAAACAACATGAAAACTAATAAATCGTAAAAAATATTATAAAACAAAACTGAGAAGTAACTTTATCAAGTTGGTTAACTGAGGAAAGAAAGGTACACCCGAAAAAAATAAAGAAACAAAATAAAAAATAAAAACGAGTAATCTGCAAAAAATTAAAGAAAGCAAACTTTCTTCCCAATTTTTTTTTTCACTCACTAATAATAAAAACGGATAAACTGTCATCTGCTTTAAAGAGACAGAGCCCGAAATATAAAAAAAAAGTATTGAAAGAAGAATATGAGAGAAAATTAGGAAGAATGCGCACAAAATTTGCCAAAAAATGGGGGTTTGACATTAATAAAGAGGTAAATAAATTAAGAAAATGCGTTCACTTCTTATAGAAAATGCGTTCACTTCTTATTTTGACTCACTAATAGTAGAGATAAGTAAACAGAATCTCTATATGGGGGGTGAGAGGGAGAGAGAAAGAAAGTGAAGCAAATATACAGAACAAACCCTGAGGGAACATAAGACAAAACTAGAAAAATATTCGACCAGAGTTATTTAATATAACGAATGGAGAACAAACATACTCAAAATGAAGAAACTAAGCAAGTAAAAAAACTACATTAAAAATAAGAATAAAACAAACAAGTAAAAAAAAACGAAGTTCAGACTTTATGTGTATATTTAGAGAAAAGAAAGAGACACCTTTAGCTCAATTGTTATTTTCACTCAATAATAGAAAGAGCGAGTTAAACAAATACAAGAAGAGAGAGAAATAAAGCGAAGCTAATAAAATAAATAAAAATAAAAAGTAATTGAATTAAGAATAAGAAAAAAATCAAAAAGTTAAAACGAAGTAAAACGATTTTCTGCCATATTTTTGTCAGTTCACGTCACTTCCCTTCAAAGAAAACTGTTTAGTTAATTGCATACCTATCTTTGCAAGTTAAAAGCACCAATAATCCTGCAGTCTAACACTCAGTGATTAAATCACTAAGAGAAGATAAGTGAGAAGAAGAAAGACGACTAGAAAAGTTGGTAAAAGAAAAAGTATTTTCTAAGCATATTCCTTAGAATGGGATATAAAAATAACAAAAGTTAAAGAAAAAAAATTGAAACTTAAAAAAGAGAAGAGATCAAACAGGAAACAAAAGACTGAAGTGAGATAAACAAACCAAACAAAGAAAAAATGTTCCAGAAATTTTATTTTTATTTGGAGATAGATAAAGAAAAAACCTGTCAATATATTCTTATTTTGGATCATCAATAAAAGTGACAAATAAACTGTGTGTACAGGTGATAAAAGAGAGAGAGGGAGAAGAGAGAGAGCGTAAAACTAATAAACAGAACAAACACTACAAGAATATAAAAGAAATTTATTAAAGAATCCTACTAAATTTGTCAAAAAAAGGGAGATATAGAGGAAAATGCAAAGTTAAAAGAAAATGTAAAGAAAATAACATAGTTAAAAGTAAACTAATTTGAAGAAATATAACAAGGAAAACATTGGTCTAGACTTAAATAAAAGAAAAAGTAACTTTTAATTCAATTCTTATTTTGACTCACTCAGAATAAAGGCAGGTAATGGGCATCTATGTGCGTGGGTGAAAGCGAGAGAGAAAAAAGGTATACAATATATAACATCAAAAACAACAATATAGATACAGAACGAATATACAAGACAAATACAAAATTAAGAATATAAAGAACAAGTATGCAGAACAAAATATGCAGAACAAATCCCAAGGGAACATAAGACAAAACTAGGAAAATATTTGATTAAAGGATTAAAGTTTTATTATAACAAGTATGGATCAAACGTACACAAAATGAAGAAATTAAACAACAAGTAAAAAAAACCTCATTACAAATAATAATAAAACAAACAAACAAACAAGAATATGTTCAGACTTTACGTTTATATTTAGAGAAGAGAAAGTGAAACCTTTAGTTCAATTGATATTTTGACTCAAGAAGAGAGAGAAATAAAGCGAAATAATAAAATAAATAAAAAAATAAAAAGTAAATAATTCGAATTAAGAATCAGAAAAAAAATAAAAAGTTAAAACGAAGTAAAACGATTTTCTGCCATATTTTTGTCAGTTCACGTCACTTCCCTTCAAAGAAAACTGTTTAGTTCATTGCATACGTATTTTTGCAAGTTGTTTTTTAAAGCATCCATAATCTTGTAGTCTGACACTCAGTGACTAAGACACTAAGAGAAGATAAGAGAGAACTAGAAAGACGACTAGAAAAGTTGCTAAAACAAAAAGAAAAAGTATTTTCCAAGTATATTCCTTAGAATGAGATATAAAGGAAGAAAAGTTAAAGAAAAAAAATGAAACTTAAAAAAAGAAATGAGCTTAAACGAAAAAACAAAACTGAAATAAGATAAACATAACAAAAAAAAAGGTAATAAAAATAAAAATACTAAAATAAAAAAAAAAAAAATACTTTTAAATATATTCTTATTTTAGATCATCAATAAAAGAGACAAATAAACAGTGTGTACAGTTGATAAAAGAGAGACAGCGAGAGAGAGAGAGAAAAAGAGAGAGCGTAAAACTAATAAACAGAACAAACACTACGAGAATATAAAAAAAAATTATTAAAGAAACGTACTAAATTTGGCATAAAAGAGAGATATAAAGAAAAATGCAAAGTTAAAAGAAAATATAAGGAAAAGAATATAGTGAAAAGTAAATAAACTAAACTAATTTATATATAATAAACTAGACGAATTTTAAGAAATGTAACAAAGGAAACAGTCTAGACTTAAATAAAAGACAAAGTAACTTTTAATTCAGTTCTTATTTTGACTCACTCAGAATAGAGACAAGTAAGCGGCATCTATTTGCGTGGGTGAAAGCGAGAGAGAAAAAGGTTGAGACTTTATATTTTTATTTAGAAAAGGTAAAAAGACACCTTAAGCTGAATTGTTATTTTTGACTCACTAAGAATAGAAAGAAAAAGATAAACAAACACAAGAAGAAAGAGAAGTAAAGCGAAATTAATAATATAAATAAAAATTAAAATTGAATTCGTTGAAAATTCAAACGATTTCTGCCATGTATTTGTCAGTTCACGTCACTTTCTCTCAAAGAAAATTATTAAGTTAAAAGAAAATGAAAAAATATAAAGAAAAGAATATAGTCAAAAGCAAATAAACTAAACTAATTTGAAAAAATCTAACAAAGTCTAGACAGTGGTCTAGACTTTGTCATTTGATTTCGACATATTTTTTTTACCTCAATTTTTATTTTGTTACACTCAGAATAGAGACAGGTAATCGGCATCTTTGTGTGTGGGTGGAAGCGAGAGAAAAAAAAGTATATAATATACAACAACAAAAATATTAATATATATAGAGTTAAAAGTAATTTTTTTCTTTTATCTCTAAATCAAATCAGAAAGTCTAGACGACTGTTTTCTTTGTTAGATTTCTTCATCTTAATTTAGTTTATTTACTTTTAATATATTTTTTTCTATACGCTCTCTCTCTCTCTTTTTCTCCCTCTCTCTCTCTTGCTCTTTCACTTGGTGATACAAAATAAAAATGTATTTAAAAGTCCGCATACAAACAGTTTATGTGTCTCTTTTATTGGTGATTAAAAACAAGAACTTATTTTTCTCGTCTACCTCTTGAGTTCCCCAAAAAAGGTTTTTTTTTCATTTTTCTTTAAATAATAATATAATGTATGAAACAATTTATTTCTTTGTTTGGTTGGTTTATCTTAGTTTCACTATTTGTTTAATTTTATTTTTGTCTATTCCTTCATTTTCCTTTCTTTTTATATCTCGTTATATAGAAAATACCAACTTTTGTCAGTCTAATTCTCCGTCTTTTTTTAATCTCTCTATTACCCTAGTCACTGAATTCCTTATACATATCAGTTTTGCTTTCGTTTTCTCCCTTTTAAATACACACACACACACGCTCTATCAGAAATATATATATATTTTTTTAACCAACTGTAGTCTGTGCTCTTTCTAATTTTCTGTTTAATAATCTTTTACTGTGTGTTCTGTGTAACTGTCTCAGTTTCTCTCTATCTCTTCCTCTCCCGCCCATATACGCAAACACACACACACTGTAACAAATTCCTTTCTATAGTACTTACTTCTAATGCTGCCCACAAGCAACAGTATGTAACTGGTAAAGAACAAAATATTCCAAATGAATATCCAGATGGACAGGGCTAAAAAAAATCGTTTTTTGCTTTGGTTGTTTAAAGGATAGTACCTCAACAACGCCAAAACACGAAGGCATTGGTAGAAAGGAGTTTCCTTCTGGATTCGATACATTCTTTGAAAGCAATGCGACCTACTTGTAACGTGAGGAAAAGATATTAAAAAGTAATGTATTCAAATGGCTGCGATAAAATTTGTGGAACGATGCTACTAATAAATTTAACAGAGTATTCCAGATAATTTGAAAATTGGATTTAACTTACTATAAGGTTTTTATGTTTAAAACTATGTATTTTTAAACGTTTTTTTTATTAAGGCCGGGTTTATACCACTTCTTAACTGTAGTCGTAATCGTCATGTTAATTTTTATCCATTGCAACTCATGTGAGCAAAATATCCACGGTAAAAGTAAAAAAAAATAAGAATTAGTTTAGATTACAACTATGAAGTCGGATAAACACACAAGTACAATCGATCTACTACTAATCGTATAGTCCACTACTAATCAGTAACTATTCACTATAATCTCGTTAAAGAATTAGATTAAACTCTGTTTTTTATATTTTCGCCATACTCTTAAATAGCACTAAAAGTTGGGTAAACAAGGTAATAAATCACGTTCGGCGATGAGTCGCGACAGGTCCAAAGATCGCCCGGGAACGATTGAAGCCGCCTGGCGCCCATTATTAACATTATGAAAAATTAAAAATACCTTTAGGCTGAAAATAGGTTTTTGGACTAGTTGGAAGCGAGTTCTCACATTACAACTGTTTTACCCCCAAAAATCGACTTCAAAAGGAAGCTAATTTAATGCTAATGCGATTTTGTAGTTTGAGCTGTGGGGTAACTCTGTCGTTCTAGCTGTGATACTAATTGTCACACTGTCTCAAGCTTTTGTTTATGTCTAGCTTTTCTTGGTACTTGTAGGGTCTTTTGAGCTCAAATATTTAATAAAACGCTTAGAACGATACTCTAGATATCGACAACGCGGAACTTTCAAAATTTGACCAAAGCCCGAATCAAAGACACTCCGTTCTTTTGGAGGGTTAGAGAGTTTTTATACAAAACTTCTTTCTTTGGTTTTACAGATGGAAAAAATTCACAGTTCCTGAACGATATCCTACATAGGTTAGAAGAAATCAAGGAATTTACACTGGAGGAAGACCACACACCCATTTTCCAAACCATAGAGAATTCATGCATCAAACTGAAAGAGAAGTTGGCCAAAAAGCAGAATGACAAGCTTATGAAGCTTCAAAGAAAGGAGACAACATTCGACCACCACCAGCAAGGCCCGAGGACAATAGTAAACATATTGTTACGATTCGCAGCGACGCCGCATGGGAGGCGGGGCCACGCGTGTGTGGTTGGTGGAGCTTCGCGACCTATCCGCGCTGCGTCATGGCTGACACGAGTGATTTATTGCTCTGTTTATCTAGAAGGCAGTTGTTTACAACCTTTTTTTTATGTGAGATTATTCAAGAATTCTTATCAAGAACTTTTTAGGTTTTTCTATAATTTTAGTATTGTATATAAAAGGCGCATAGGGCGCGCGGTTAAGAATAGTCTTATTTTAAGCGAGCTATAAGTAAGCTAAAGTACGAAGCGATAATAGAAGGCTATAAAGTGTTTAGTAGTGAGTTATTTATAATAATAATAATAATAATAAATCATTTATTGCCATCAATATCACCCTTTGACAAGCAACGTCAAAAAGAACAGTTTTTAGATATCAAAAAACTAACTAGAAAAAAAAATTAATTATCAATAAAGGTAAACGTATAAAAACACTTCTGGTGAAGCCATGCCTTGACTCTTTCTTTGAAGAGCCTATCTGACCCAATTTCTTTAATGTCATTTGGCATTGAATTAAAAGCTTTTATAGCTCTGTAGTGGGGGCCTTTTGTAAAGAATGCGGTACTGTGTGAAGGTATTGCGAGTGCCTGTCCATTCCGAGTTATTATGGACATATCATTTGCATATCTGCTGTTTTTAGTATCAAATTGGTTACTATTTCTTTTTACAAACATGACTAGTGATTGAAAATAAAGTGAAGGCAAGGTTAGCATACCCAACTGGCCAAACAGGGTGCTGCAGGAGGTTCTAGGATGTAGATGTAGAAGACATCGTATAATCCTTTTTTGCATTCGGAACACTCTTATTGCTTGGGTCGAAGAGCCCCAAAAAGTCAGTCCATAAGATAATATTGATTGCGCTTTGGCAAAGTACAGCAATTTCAGGACATCAAAGGAGACAACATGTCTCAGTCTTCGAATAAGACAGCAAAGGTTACTCAGACGTCTCAGCAAATGCCCTATGTGCGTCTCAAAACTCAAAGTTTGATCGAGCTGTACACCCAAGAAGTTTACTGCAGCTGCAGTTGGGATGGACCTTCCCCTGAGACACACATAGAGTGAGTCACCAACCGTACCTACAGTACGGTTGAAGACAAGTAGGCCGGTTTTACTCGTGTTTAGTGTCAGATTATTATCTGTGCACCATTGGTCCATCGTCTCCGCCACCCGCGAGGAACGCAATGAGAGCTCTCCGAGACTATCGGATGCCACGACGACAGATGTGTCATCTGCGTACTGACATGTCAAGTTTCAGCCAAAACCCTCATTTAGGTCATTGGCATAGAGAAGAAACAAGAGTGGACCCAGTATGGAGCCCTGAGGGACACCCCTTTCGATTGTATTAGGACTGGAGAAATAAAGTCTATTTTCTGTATTCTTAATGCGGACGCTCTGTTTTCTTTCATTTAAGTAGGATCGAATAAGGGCCAGCGCTGCACCTCTTATCCCATAATTAGGTAGTTTATTTAATAATATTTCATGGTCCACCACGTCAAAGGCCTTCGAAAGATCGAAATAGAGCCCGGCGACTAATTTTTTTTGGTCTAGCATTTGAGTAATATACTTCATAGCACTAAATATTGCCATGTCAGTGGATTTCCCCGGTCGAAACCCAAATTGACAATCCTTCAGAACCCGGAAACAGGTTAAATAATTCATAATTCTATTGTAGATGACTCTTTCAAAGACCTTTGAAAAAGATGACAGAAGAGATATTGGTCTGCAGCTGTCCTTATTCAGAGGATCCCCTTTTTTAAAAACAGGTACTAGCATAGCATCTTTGAGAGCTGATGGAAATATATGAGAGCTGAGACACTCATTTATTAAGGAGCTAAGGGGAGCAATCACGGCCTGAGCTATGGATTTGACCACATATGTGGGAACTTCGTCTAGTCCAGCAGAGAATTTATTTGGAAGATTCATAATTATTCGAAAAACTTTGGGGTCGGTTGGCTCCAAGAAGTGTGTAGGGATATTCAGGTTGGCAATGGATGTTGCATTTGGAGGGATTTGAGGCTTTCCTAATGTGAAGAATTCTGCTAACATACTGGCTATTTTGGTAGTATCTGTGACTAGCTCAACATTTGATTCTAAGTTTATAGGTTTGAGGTTTTTGACTTTAGTAGATTCAGAATGTATTATGGACCACGATGTTTTAGTTTTGTTGCTGGATGAAGTAATTTTACTGTCATTTATAGATTTATAAAAGGAAGATAGGTATTGACGATAGACTTTTTTCTCCTGCTTATAATTCTCATAGTGAACTGGCGATTGGGTTTGTTTGACCCAAACATAAAGATCTTTCATATAGGTTGAATAGTTTTTGATTTCTCTAGTGATCCAGCTGGGTCTACCAGTTCTTACCCTTCTTGTTTTCATCGGAAAAGCTTGATTAAAATAGTATAGAAACGTATTATAAAAAATTTTGTACATCTCATTGATACCAGTTCCTGAAAGGATTTCATTCCACGATTCAGTGAATAGCAAATTATTGAATAACAGAATGTTTTCTTCGGTGAAATGTCTCCGAAGTCAAGTTATTTACTAGTCAAATTGTACCTGTATGTATTTGTGGAATAAATAAATAGTGTTTTTGTGTTAAATCGTTACACTGGAATTATTGAACCCCGAGTTCGCAACAATTGGTGTCAGAAGTGCGATTCCAGTGGGAATTTGAGGACTAATATTGCTGAACTGTAAGTGAGTGCTTCATTGCCAGTGACTAGAAGCCAGCATCAAGCGATGGAGGATCAATTTGCCACCCTGCTCTCGCTTATGCAAGAACAGAAGGAAGAGCAGAAAAAACATTATCTTGAACAGGAGAAACGTTATAACGAACAGAAGGAAGAGCAAGAAAGACGTTATAAGGAACAAAAAGAGGAACAAGAAAAACGTGATCAAGTACAGGGGCGACGTCATCAACAATTCAAAGAAAAATTAATGATCCATCTCGCAGCTAGGGATCAACAATTGGAAGAAAGAATAATGCAATCCGTTAACGAATCCGTTAACGGCGTTAACGAAGGACTCGAAGCTGTCAACCAGAGGGTTCTCGAGCTAGAAAAGAAATTCCGGGAACAACGAGGACGACAACGTGTCTACAGAGAGTTTTAGCACAGCCAACGCTAAAATTAAGCCTCCCGATTATGACGGTACTACGGCCTGGGAAATTTCTAAAACCCAATTTGAGGCAGCTGCAAAAGCTAATGGCTGGTCCGAGCCCCAGAAAGCTACATCACTAGTGGTAGCACATCGTGGAAAAGCGGCTGAATTACTCCAATCTCTGTCGGCAGCTGATCAAAGTAATTATGCAGCTTTAGTACACACTCTGCAACTACGATTTGGAAATGAGCACAAAAAAACCGTGTTCCAGGCCCAGCTGAGGATGAGACAGCAAAAGTCAGGTGAATCCTTACAAGAATTTGAGTCGGACATAGACAGACTCATTCACCTGGCATATCCATCGGCCCCTGAATCTTTTCAAATGCAATTTGCCGCCGAACGGTTTGCAATTTGCCGCAGTAAGGCCCAAGGATATCAGCGAGGCATTAGTTCGGGCCCTGGAATTCGAGGCGTTACGAGTGTCATCTGGTTCTTGTCCACGTGTACGAATGGCAACTTGCGATGACGAGGAGGATACGTCAAGGACTGAATCCATGGCAAGTTTACATAAAACGAATAAGGATATGGCAGTCAATATACAAGCCTTGTTGGGAAGAAATCCTCGATCAACAGACAATCGGGGCATAAAATGTTTTAACTAGGGCAGACTGGGTCACATCAAGAATAACTGCCGTAATAGGGCAAGAAGTCCGTCGCCGTCGTTTAGAAGACCGAGCGGCGACCAAGACCGCCCTAGGTCCTAGGAAAACTAATTCCGGTCAATGCAAGGGGGCAATTGACCGGGCCCGTTAAGACCCCCAGGATCTTTAAAGTCAATTATTTGCATGGCAAAAGTCTCACAGTGCCTGGACGCATTAAGGGACAGAAAATTCAGATTACCATCGATACAGGAGCAGATGTGACCATTGTAAGGCCAGCTAAACTTGTCGGATATACCATACAACCATTGCCCAACCCTATTATGTTAAAATCAGTCACTGGAGAGTCTTGCCCTATAGACGGAGAAGCCGATGTCACCATCATTATTGGAGAAAGACTCGAAGTTCGGCATAAAGTGTTGGCTGGCAGGATCAAAGACGAGTTTATTTTGGGAATGGATCACAAACGGAATATTCTCATATTTGGAGATGAGGAGTTTACATTAACCCATGGAAATTTGGAAACTAATGTCCGTCTACTGGTGGTGGAAGATGTGAAAATTCCTCCAAATTCAGAACAAATTATCACAGTGACTTCTGAAAATGATCCTGGGTGGTCCATAGGACTTATAGAACCTAACCTGGATTTGACGACTGAAATCATGGTAGCTCGAACTTTGACCGACACGAAGAAGACTATGCCAGTACGAGTTGCCAATATTGGAGAAAAGCCATCAAGCTCAAAGAAGGAACAGTTCTTGCCAATTATGAGCCTGTACATTGGGTATGCAATTGTGTCGAAGCAGAGACATCCAAAATTGAATCTTCTAACCAAGCTTCGCCA
The DNA here is from genome assembly GCA_951812265.1 of Taphrorychus bicolor. Taxonomy (NCBI): domain Eukaryota; kingdom Metazoa; phylum Arthropoda; class Insecta; order Coleoptera; family Curculionidae; genus Taphrorychus; species Taphrorychus bicolor. Next base: position 20,161,629 of record OX638303.1, read on the forward strand.
GAAGTTATTGATGCTTCCAAACGACATTGGAATCACCTGTCAACGGAACAACTTCAGCCTGCCATAAAATTTGCTATGGATGAATCTGATATGTTCAACTTCAAGAGCAATGACAGTCAAACTGATTTAGTTGTCCATAAGATAAACACAGGAGATGCCCAGCCAATACGACAACACCCACGAAGGGTCCCTCTTGCTAAACAACAAGAAGTTAACAGTTTGCTGAATGAAATGTTTAAGGAGGGCATCATAGAAGAATCATCTAGTCCATGGTCGTCGCCTGTAGTCCTTGTTTAAGAAGAAAGATGGTTCAACGCGGTTCTGTGTTGACTATAGGAAACTGAATGATGTGACCAAGAAAGACAGCTACCCATTACCACGTATAGATGACACCTTAGCAACTTTATCGGGATCAAAGTGGTTTTCCACTCTAGATTTAAAACGTGGGTACTGGCAAGTAAAGATTGCTTCCGAAGACAAAGAGAAAACTGCATTTTCTACTGGTTCTGGGCTACACCAGTTCACTGTTATGCCTTTTGGATTGTGCAATGCTCCATCAACTTTCGAGCGACTAATGGAACTTGTTTTGAGGGGGCTTACTTGGAAAACTTGCCTGGTGTACTTAGATGACATAATTGTCATGGGACGTAATTTTGACGAGCATTTGAAGAATTTAAGATAAATCTTCAGCAAGTTACGGAATGCTCACCTAAAGTTAAACTATAAGAAATGCAGCCTATTTCAAAAGCAAGTCGAGTACTTGGGGCATACTATCTCAGAACAAGGCATTAAAACTAGCCAAAGTAAAATATCTGCCATTAAAGATTGGCCAGTTCCCCGAGACAAACACAAAGTAAGGAGCTTTTTGGGACTATGTACTTACTATAGGAGATTTGTAGAGGGATTCACCGACATCGCAAAACCGCTGCACAAATTAACAGAAAAGAAAACACCGTTCTTGTGGAACCATGATTGCAGTCAGGCGTTTGCAAAGCTTAAAGCTGCCCTCTGTTTTAGTCCAATCTTGGCTTACCCTATAAAGGACGGACTGTTTATTCTGGACACGGATGCAAGTAACTGTGGTCTAGGTGCAGTACTCTCTCAAAGACAAAACGGGCAAGAGAAGGTCATTGAGTACTACAGTAAGACTTTAAGTAAGCCAGAAAGAAACTATTGCGTCACTAGAAGGGAGCTGTTGGCCATCATTAAAGCAGTCGAACATTACCATCGCTACTTATATGGAAAAAGGTTCCTGATTAGAACTGACCATGGAGATGGTTTTTACAGATGAAAAACTCTGAAGGTCAAATAGCCAGATGGATAGAGCGCCTGCAGCAGTACGATTTCCAAATTGAACATCGACCAGGAAGGTCTCACGGAAATGCCGATGCATTGTCTAGACGGCCATGTAAAGAAGATTGTCGGCATTGTCAAAGAACTGAGCAGCGCGAGGGACTTCGTTTATTAAAATTAAGATAAAAATGGTTATAATAAAACACAACTGATAAAATGGTTATAACTTAGAATTAAAAGGTACTTACATTATTCGAAGCTATGGGTCATCATCATAGGGTTAACTGATGCATTGAATATTATATTAGTGTTTCACTCATAAATTATTAACAAAAAACAGACTGGCCTCCTTGAGGCATAATTTATTTAGCGTAACAACATCGCGAAACTAAAAACGAAGAACGAAGAACAATCCCGAAAAAAATGCTCTCTACGTCTTTTATACAATTTCCTCGGTTCCCACTTCGGCTGAGGGGCTTCCTATCCGAATCAGAAAAACATCGGTCGGAATTCTAAATTGCTATCGTTAGCACGTTTTTTAATTGCTCTGTTTATTCCGTTTGGACCGAGGTCACTTCGACCTGGATGACTCGAATAAGGTGATACATCATTTTCATCTTTAGTAAATAATAATTTTATATGATTTATATTCGTGACAATATCTCAAAAACTCTAAGAGTTATAAAGAAAAAATAAAAAAAAAATTCAACACCCTGTATCTCGGAGACGAAGCTTTTGCGGGTTATGTTTGTATGAACATTGTACCCTATTTTTGCCTAGGGATTTTCCAGTTGATTTCAGGATACCTTGTATTGTAACTTACAAGAAAGTTCAAACCTTCTGCAAACGCCCTGTAACTCATTTGGTAGACAAAAAACCAAAAAACCGCCAAAACCGTCCCGAGATATCGACCATAGCTCTTAAATGTCATTACAAAAAGAGTTTTAAAGTTAAGGCTCCCGTCATGACATCGTAGTAAACAAAATTTTAATCAGTTTTTATTAGATTTTTTGCCATTCTTGTACAAATTGGAATAAAATTGTCTTATTAACTATGAGTCTACGTCGCTGATTTTACAACCAGTTATCTTTTAGAAATCGTTTATCTTATTAAAATCGGCAGCGGCATTCTCGCGATACAGGGTGACTTACAAACGAGCGTCAACTTTTTGAAAAACCCCTGTAATTTATTTTGTAAGCCAAAAAATCGAAAACTGCCGAACATATCCCGAGATACCAACTAACCCCATTAAATGACATAACAATGAATGTTCTGAAATTACGCTACCTACCAAATGCAGTGGGTGCCGAGGTGTTTTTAGTGAGGTAAGGCACCTAGTGGTGGCCGTGGCCCCTGTCCCTACTAGTCACCATTAGACCGGACGGGACGGGGGCGGGGCCTCTCTGGGTGAATCCCACACTACCCGACCGCCATAAAACCAGGCCGGGTGCCTGCTGCAGGTTTTCCCCTCGTGAAGAAAAAAAAAAAAGGTAAGGTCTGGTTAGTTCAGGTTAGTTCAGGTTAGTCCAGTTCTAGTTTCCCTGGTTAGGTTAGTTCAGTTACACTTTTGTCGATTAGGTTAGACTAGCTTAGGTTAGTCCAGTTCTAGTTTTCCTGATTAGGTTAGTTCAGTTCTACTCTTTATGTTAGGGGTAGAGAATAATATAAAAAGCGAGCCCTTAAAGGGCCCGCTTTTTTCTTTATTTTTAGAACAAGTTAACTTTCTGTTATTTCAGGTAAGGTTTGGTTAGTTCAGGTTAGTCTAGTTCTAGTTTCCCTGGTTAGGTTAGTTCAGTTACATTTTTTACGTTTAGGTTAGACTAGTTTAGGTGAGTTCAGGTTAGTCCAGTTCTAGTTTTCCTGATTAGGTTAGTTCAGTTCTATTCTTTATGTTAGAAGTAGAGAATAATATAAAAAGAGGCCCGAAAGGGCCCGTTTTTTTTTTATTTTTCGAACAGTGTAACTTTATGTTACTTCAGGTAAGGTCTGGTTAGTCCAGCTCTAGTTTCCCTGGTTAGGTTAGTTCAGTTACACTTTTGACGTTTAGGTTAGGTTAGCTCAGGTTAGTTCAGTTCTAGTTTTGCTGGTTAGATTAGTTCAGTTCTACTCTTTAGATTAGGGGTAGAGAATAATATAAAAAGCGAAGCCGAAAGGGCCCGCTTTTTCTTTATTTTTAGAACAGGTTAACTTTCTGTTACTTCAGGTAAGGTCTGGTTAGTTCAGGTTAGTCCAGTTCTAGTTTCCCTGGTTAGGTTACTTCAGTTACACTTTCGACGTTTAGATTAGGTTAGCTCAGGTTAGTTCAGTTCTAGTTTTTTTGGTTAGGTTAGTTCAGTTAAACTTTTTACGTTTAGGTTAGACTGGCTTAGGTTAGTTCAGGTTATTTCAGGTTAGTCCAGTTCTAGTTTTCCTGGTTAGGTTGGATCGGTTACACTTTTTACGTTTAGGTTAGGTATGCTAAGGTTAGTTCAGTTCTACTCATTATGTTAAAATTAGAGAATTATAAGAACTCACGAGTCGTTGCCGCAATATCAGTTACGTAATTTTCTTTTATTTTGTTTCTAGATGCGACCACATAATTTTATTGCACTTAATGATGAACTCCGACGTTTGGCATCACTGTAAATATATTTCTAACACTACTGTCAGATTCGAGAGTTTTCGCATCAATTTTGTCAAACATTTTCAATTTGTATTTTCTTGTTTCTCAGTGAAAAGTGGCTCATCCAAGAATTTTTTTCTTTCAATCTGTTTTATAAACCAGGAGCTACTATTAAAAAAAGAAAAACCCTTGAAAATCGAGATGACATAAACTTTACAAGCACCGTTAGAAAAAGGGGAACAAGAAGATTTTTTTGAATCAGTTCTATTTAGTGATGAGTGTACTTATCATAACGATGGTTCTTTTAACCGACACAATTTTATTTATTATTATAATTAATTTTAATAATTATTATTCTGATTTTAACCCCCATGAATTTAGAGTTATTAATAATCAACATAGGTGGTCAGTAAATGTATGGGGGGCATAATGGGACAGTATGTGACCCTAACCTTATTTTTTTGACAAACATGTAAACGGAATGATGTTTCTAAATTTTTTGAGAAATCAGCTTCTAATTTTACTGGAAGAAGTTCCTCTAGATATAAGAACAACCATGTGGTTGCAAATCGATGGGGCACCTGCTCATTATCATCGTGAAGTCCGGGAGTTCTTAAATGTTCGTTTCCAAAATCGATGGATTGGAAGAAATGGAACACAACATTGGCCACCCCTTTTTATGGGGATATGTGAAAGGAATCGTGTATAGTACGCCACCAACCACAAAAGAAAATATGAAGGAACGGATCAGAGAGGCCTTCAGAAGCATAGCTCCCTATATGTTACGCAATGTGAGTGAAGGATTTAAAAACAGAATACGTTTGTGTTTAGAATCAGATGGTCGTCATTTTGAACAAATTTTATAACTGTTTGTTTTTGTTTGTTATTTATTGTATTTCAAATTGCCACTATTATTGCACTTAATTTTTTTGTAATAGAGATGCTAAATTTTATAAGAACTCTTGTAATATAATGTTTTATTGTTTTATTTGATATGTTACGCTAAATAAAGACACTTTAACATTCAGATGACTGCTAAATAATCTTCATGATCATAATTTTGTAACTTATAAATTAATATTTGACAAATACGGGGTGTTCATTAGAAAACTTCGTCTAGTCGGTTGTGAAATGTCAGAGGAAAAGAATGCAGAAACAAAAGTCCATTTACTTTCATTATGCCATCCTTTTCTGTCAAAATTTTATAGCCTCCTAAATGAAGTTTTCTAGTGAACACCCAGTACTAATGATAATAAATTTTGCTTTCTCAAAATTAGGTATTGTAACAGGTAAAGTAGATTACATAATTCGTTTATGTCAGCTCAAATTCAGAAATAAATCAATTTTCCAAGAAAACGCAAAGACCTAGCTATAGGAATGTTTAATAGTTTTGATAGGAAACTAAATTCTGCATCTAATGATACTATAAAATACAGGGTGTCTAATTTAAATTAAACGAGTTATTACTGTTTGAAGTTTGCTTTAATTTGGTGTTCATTTATTGACATTCGGTGCACGGTAGTTAATATTTAATACACACCGCAAAAAATCCAATGTACTATTAGCCCACCAGCCAATTTTGGTGGTTGAAAAGAAACCAAGTGCTGAGATAAACATTTAATTTGATGCTGCATTTTCACAAAATCACGAATATCTGAAGAACGGTACGGCTTACATGCCATAAACCTTAATAAAACTTCCTTTACTTTTGTCCGTAGGTACCGAAAATACATTAATATACTAGGTGTCTCATTTAAAAAGATACAACTTTAATCAATTTTATACATTTGGGACCACCTGTATACAATGACAATAATTTTTAAATGTACTTCCAATAGACCCCCATCCATTCCATATACAAAACTTTTTTTAAATCTAAAAGGTTAGCCATAATCTTCCGTGTCGAGTAACGTGAATCACCCTGTATAAATCAAAGAATGTACACCATTTTCTATGATTACCATGGAAACTCGGAATGCTAATTTTTGGCAGTTTCACAACAGATTTACTGCCCGCACCCACAGAACAGGAAGATGCAGAAGTATTAGCGGCATCCCGAGCTAGTATGTTATTCTTTAAAGCCTTACATCTAAAATATAAGTTATCTACTTCAAAGCGCACAGCATCATATTGTTTAAATTGATCGTCAATAATTGACGAGATCATTTGATTATTGGCTACTTGGAAATCTTTATAAATTTTATCTAATTTTTCTTCTCGGGCGAGAAAAAGCGCCTTAAGAGAATCATCATTAGCTGCCACAGTTGCACTATCATGAGTTGCTTAATTCGATTATAAGCTGTAGTGCGCTTCAAAACGTATTTAGTAAGCTTCTCCGTCATAGTGGATACTCAGACTATATATAATGTGTAAATCAGTCGATCGATAGTGAATCGCCAGTAAACCAGTTGTAACGTAAACACTACAAAACGGACGTGAATCAACAATGTTGGTAAATAAAAAAAAAACCTTCCACTATTCTTCCGCAGGTAAAGCGGAGAATTGAGGGCTAACGGGCATCGCGCATATATTTTCAGTGGTGACTATATGCGCGAGTACTACCGGTGCCGAGGTACAGCAACAAGGCGATATAATTGAAAGAACCAGGTTTAAATGGATGAAATGCAAAATCTCGATAATTTGTTTCCCCCATGGAGTTTCACAATTAATTAGCGTATTTCAAAAGATAATAGGTGATTGTTTATCAATCTATCCCGCTCGAAGGAGCAATAAATGATGCCGTAAAGGCACATGATAAAGCGAATAACCAGCAAACCCGAGGACGTACAAAAAAGGACTCCTACCTTCTATGGTCCATTGAATCTTGAAGATGGCCCTCTTATGCAGTTCTCTGTCTGGATATACTGGTCATTAGTCCGATAAAATGGATTAATAACACGACCCGAGAGCTGAGTAGTAGCGAACGACATATTGCTTACACGAACACTGACTGACTGAAGGTCATCGAAGGGCAGGGAAAGTACAGTTCTATACGTCCAAATACATCTATAATAATTATTGGCGAGGTACCTATGTCACTTCGAGGTAGACAGATTGAGAACAATAAATATATGAAAAATATAAAGTAAATTAATGATTCCGTAACACACATTTTTTGCCAATTTGGGTGTACTTTTTTCACATTTCACCCTGGAGATTTCACATTTTTGTAGCAAAAAACATGACCAAAAATCAAGGGCCTAGCTTTGAATTTGAAATTTTGACTAATTTTTAAACTTGGCATTTCAAACTGCCACATTGAGATAGATTTGTGCCGAGACCGTGCATCTAATCGAATGGCTTTCTATCCCAGGGGATACCTTGGAATGTTTTCTTTTTGAAACTTAGAAACCTTTTTCCGGTGGGACGTTGCGAAATGGTCTTAATTGAATTTCGAAGAGAAAGATGCAGATTTTTTTTAAATCTTTGGCCAAAAATCACGAATGGTTCCAAAAATTCCCACTTAACTTATAGATGGGCGAAGGGAAAATTCCCAAAAAACTTTGAGCCCAATTTTGGGTTTTTTCCCACCTTTTTTTGAAAGCACCCGGTAGTTTCAAGATTTAATGTTAGATTTTAGATTCGAATTCGATAATTCCAGATTCTGGTTGGTTTTCTTGATAAACTAAACACTGGTTAGTTGATCAAAAGCTTCAAACTGCACAAACCGACAAATTTTTGCTTAATCGGTAAGTGATAGGCGTATTGAAAATAGAAAAGGAAGTTAAATTTAGAGGTTATAATGGAATAAACCCGGAATTTTCCCGGAATTGTCCAGAGAATAAACCCTCAAAAATAAAAAAACCGGGTGAAAACCCATCTCTAACTTAACTATAGGGTGTCGAAAGCATTCGGAATTAAGCTCCTCCCACTGAACGTCAAGTGACAGCTAAGATTTTCCGAAATATAAACATTAAAGATTAATAAATTTTAATTATTAATAAATTAAAGGCTTAAAACCAAGGAAAATCGGCCGAAAAGGGTGGAAAACAGTGTGGCAAGAGAAAATTTGAACATTTCTATGAAGATTATTGGAAAAATGCCCGGTGCTCGAGAACGTGTTCACAAAGACTGGTCGATTTGAAAATTTCGTGTCCCGATTTATGTCAAGAAATTCACCTAAATCAAAGACCCTCTTTTTCAGATGTAGAGTTTTAACTTGAATGTAAAAATGTAGACTAAATATGCCTTTCATTAACATACCGGCCGTGACGTAAGCGAGTAAAGATATCACTGATATCTCTGAAACGATTAAAATTAGAAAGCTGAAATTTGGCATGTGTCTTACTACGGCTACATGGTACGATACGACGTTTCATTCATTCAATATCGCCATCATCAGGATTTTATATTATGTCCGTTTACCCGTTGGTTCAAGTTTGAATGGTGAGTAACCTACTGAGGTGCCGTAAAATGTGAATAGCTGATGTATATATCTTAGCGAACATAGCTGAGATATAGCTGTTTCATAAAGTTTTATGAGCCAATGGTAAGATCGAGTTGAAAATCGAATGCTAGATTTTCCTTATGTAATATTAGTGCAAAGAAGCATCTTAAACAGTCTCAGACGAGGCAGCGGAAAAACTATTACCATAAGAAGTGCATTGATCTAATGTGTTTTGAAATGGGAGAAATATAGAAAAGGTTGTATTTAGGGTACCATTGATGGTTGAAATTGGGATGGTAGGTACCTATGGGGGTATAACTGACTCAGCTATCATAGCTACAGTAGATGAGTAACGTTAACTGTTTAAGTTACATGGTTTAGCTTCGGATGCTGGGTGCCCATGGGGATACCATGAATGGTAATATAGCTGACGGTAGCTAGGTTATAGCTGTTTTATTGAACCGATGGTGATATTAAATTGAAACTCGAACGGAAGTGGCTCTTAGGTAAAATTCACTAAAAATTCTTCTGTAGCTTATTCTGTCCACTGCTGAACAAAAGCCTCTCTCAAATGCTTCCATTTCCCCCGTTCTTGTGCAGCCAGTATCCAGTTTCCCGCTGTTCTTCTTATATCATCGCTCCAGCGGGTAGGCGGTCGTCCTCTGTTACGATATGCGTCTTGTCTTGGACGCCATTCTGCTATCTTCTTTGTCCATCGGTTGTCCGTCATTCTGGCAACATGCCCCGCCCAGTTCCACTTTAAATGTAAGATAGTCTCGACAGCATCTCGTGTCTTCGTTCTAAGTCTAATAGTTGTATTTGGGACTCTGTCTCGAAGGGTGATTCCCAGCATCGATCTTTCCATCCTGCGTTGCATCACTTGTATTTTCGTAATGTTTTTTCTTGTAAGTGTTAGTGTTTCTGCACCATATGTCAGCACGGGAAGGACGCATTGGTTGAACACCTTTCTCTTCAAGCATATTGGGAGATTGGACCGAAACACTGATTTTAGTTTTCCAAATGCTGCCCAAGTCAGACCTATTCTACGCTGGATTTCGCGTGTTTGATTGTCCCGTTTGATACTGATTTCATGTCCTAGGTATTTGTATGAGTATGTCTGTTCTATATTTATGTTGTTAATTTTTAGAGAATTGTTTAGAACAAGGTTTGTCATATATTGTGTCTTTGACAGATTTATTTCAAGGCCTACCTTTTCTGCGGCTGTTTGTAAGTCTTGTAACATTGTTTGTGCCTTAGCCGTGTCGTCTGTTATTAGGACGATGTCGTCGGCGAAGCAAAGGTGGCTTAGATTTTCTCCATCGATGTTAATTCCCATGTTGTTCCATCTTATTTTGTTTAGCACACTTTGCAGCAGAGTAACGAATAATTTAGGAGAAAGCGCGTCACCCTGTCGCAGGCCCCTTTCAATTTTGAACTTGTTGGTATGTTGATTGTTGTTTATCTTCACGTATGCTGTGGATGTAGTATATATGTATTTAATAGCTGAGGAGTAACGGTAGTCAATTCGGCATTCTGCAAGTGCTTCTAGCAGTTTCTGGTGGTCCACTGTATCAAAGGCCTTTTTGAAGTCTATAAAAATCAGCATAAGCGGTTTGTTGTACTCTATACACTTCTCAATTATTAGTTTCATTGTGAGCAAGTGATCGTTGGTACCGTATTTTGTTCTAAAACCCGCTTGCTCTCTTGAAAGAAAGAACTCTAGTTTGTTTGTTAGACGTGTTGTTATAATCTTTGTGTAGAGCTTATAGATGTGACTTAGAAGACTTATTGGCCGGTAGTTTTCAAGGTTCGGTTGGGTTGGTTTCAAAATTCACTAAAAATTACATTTTTTAAAAATCCAAGATGGCCGCCTGAAAAGTTTTTGTTTTAAGCTGAAAGCTGAAATTTGATGTGTGGCTAGTTTATGAGAAGGGCTAGAGGTCTCTAAGGTACGAAACCTTGCCGCAAGTACCAAAGTTTCAATTTTGGAAAGTTTTTAAATTTATTGACACTTTTTTGCCACATTTTCGTTATTTTTGCTAAAGTGCGCTGAACCAAATATATCCGAGATTTAGACTTTATGCTTACTATACACCTTCATCAGGGTTTTCTCTTTTATTCCAAATATTGCTTTATAAATGTGCCAACCCCAAACAATGAGTTTTTCGTATATACATGACAAAATAGCTTTAACGAGGACCATTAGACTGGTACTAACTGTTCGATTTTAACGTTTTCAGCTTCCGAGATTTAATTTATTAAGTTTTTCATTGATAGGGGTAGAGTGACATTTGCCATTTTATAGAAAAGGTATTTATGACAATATAGAACCACAGTGTCTCAACTAAGTGTGAGTGGTCTCAAATACTGCTCAAAACTTTTATTACCATTTTGCTTACCTTAACAATAATCTCATAGGAAGTGAAAAAGTGTGTGAAAATTTCTTAATGTTTTCATTTGATCCAACATTATGCCAACTAAATTAAAAACTTGGAACGACAATTTAAGCAGGTATTTTGTTGTTGTGAATGCTGTATTCATTGGTGTCAATTGCATCGTTATATCATGGTTTGGAATTATTTAGATGTAAGTATTAAAATGTGTAAGGGGGGCTTTAGTGCACAACCGTTTTATCAGTCTCGCTCACCTTCCCTTGGAATATGTGGATTACAGCCGGTTAGAAGCACAAGGATATGTAATGTTTGAATGCACTCAATGTAATGTTTGAAAGCATTTTAATGAATGATTTACAAAACTGTTACAAATTTTAATCACTAAAAGATAAAAACGTTTTTCTTCCTCTCGTTATCGTATGTCGTATATCATTTGTCACCTCATTCCCCACTCCCCAAAACCCTGAATAGATGGCAGCATTCACCCCGGTTCTACACTTCACAATGATGCAGTCGGCCCACAGATGGCAGCTTCCATCCTAGTATCGTGCTACAGACTCCCCCTTCGCAATCCTCTTAAACGTCCGCATGAGGACTGCGAAACATGGTTTGGTCTTAAGGGCAGCAGGAACATTTTGGTGGCCTTCGTACTCGTTGCGGTCTCTTCTTAGGCCCCTGGATTTGTGTACATGCAGTAGATCTTTCGGTTGCGCCATCGGGTTCTTGCTGATTTATAGGTTCAGGAGGTCTTTTTTCATCAGACGATGTATTGTCACCTTCTCGTATCGGGCTCTGATTTTCTAGGGCGCCCTCAGGCTCGTCTTTGGTCGGCCTCTTCCTTTTATAGGTCTAATTGGTTGGGTTTCTGCGACAGCGTTTTCCTTTCCATGTTTGTACCTCTTCAGAGGGGACACATGGTACTTCCCCAATGTAACATCTGGTTCCGTTGGACTCGCTATCTTATACGTTGTCGGACTGGCTTGGAGGCGATAAGTTAAAGTCCATCTCTGCGTGGAGCAAACTTGGAAGTGTAAGAATCTTCCTTTTTACTTAGAGTGTGTACATCGACAAGGACTTTATCCCCTACTTGTAATTCTTCCTGCTTTCTTCTTTGATCTTTATAGGTTTTATTAGTGTCTTGGTTCTTCTCGTGTTGCTCTCGAGCTTCCCTGAGAACGCGTGTTAAGTTGCGTAAGTATGGCGTTATCTGCAGCACGACGTACTCAGTGCTCATTATACTCCGCATATCTCTTTGCACATCGTCAGGAGAGCGCAGTTCCCGTCCAAAGATTAGATAGGAGTGGGTATAGTTTGTGGCTCTATTGACAGCAGTGTTCATTACGAATCTTACTGCGGGCAAGACGACATTCCAGGCTGTGTGGTCGTCATGAACATAAATTGCCAGCATTGTTTTCAGATCTCGATTTCGGTTCCACGGAGTTTGCTTCGGGATGGTATCCTGGTATCAGACTTTGGTCAAAACCCAGACAGTGCGCCGTCTGCTGCATCACGGCGGTGACGAACTGGGTGCCGTTGTCACTGATGATCCTTCGTGGTACTCCATATCTCAGGATCACCTCCTCAATTAATGTTTTTGCACGGCTTTCGGCGGTAGCAATTTTTAGGGGAAGCAACTCAACCCATCGACTGGCCTGGTCCTCGATGATAAACATCCACTTATATCCCTCAAGAGTTTCTGGTAAAGGACCGAAAGGATCCATTGACAGCGTCTCAAATCTTTGTGACTTTGCCGGAGTTTGCAGTAGTACAGATGGCTTCATGTAAGTTGACTTGAACTTCTGACACATGTCACAATTTGACACATATTTCATGACATCTCTTCTAAGTCCAGTCCAATAGTAGCGCTTCCGGATTCGCTGGATGGTTTTCTCTACTCCACCATGACCAGCAGTGCAGCTGTCATGAAATTCCCGTAATATGGTAGGTATCTTCTCACGGGGTGCAACTTGCTGAGGTTCTTCTTGGTCCAGTTCAGGCTCGTATCGAAACAAGATTCCATTTGCCATATGATAACCTAGCTCAGTCCACCGCTTATAGTCTGTTTGGTTTGGTTCTTCCAATTCGAAACATTCTATAATTTTGTGAATGTCAGGATCCCTCAGCTGAGCTTCACCGATTTCAGTTGACTTTTCAGTTGGCAGGTCTACTGTGATTAAGCTACATTTGAACGCCCTGGGACTGAATATAAAATACTGAATTCTCAAATCATAAGTTTCTAAGGTGAGGGCCCATCTGGCCAGACGTCCGCTCGGTGATTTTAGAGACAATAACCATCTCAGTGGTTGGTGGTCACTTTTAACAACCACGATGCTTCCAGGTATCCCCGTAACGTGTCGATATCCCACACTACTGCTAATGCCTCCCGCTCCGTCGTAGCATAATTTCGTTCTGCTGCAGTTAGTAATCTGCTCGCATATTCGACCGGCCTTTCGTCAACGCCCTCCCCCTGGAGCAACACCGCCCCTACAGCATACGCACTGGCATCTGTTCTTAGTGTATGTGGCAACTTTGGGTCGGCCTGTCTCAAAATGGGTGGCTCCGTCAGCAATCGCTTGAGAGTACTAAACGCAGTTTCTTTACGAGTATTCCAGGTCCATTTTGCGTTTTTCTTTGTAAGCTCTGTTAATGGTCTAGCAATTTCAGAAAAGTTCTCTATAAAACGGCGAAACCAAGAGCATGTTTGGAGGAATGTGAGCAATTGCTTCACATTATTCGGCGGTTTCATTTCCAAAATTGCTGTAGTTTGGCCAGGCCTTGGCACAATTCCCTGTGGAGTGTTCTCATGGCCCAGGTACTGCACTCTTTCGCAGGCAAATGTACATTTATTCCGGTTTAAGTGCAGCTGGAATAATTTTAGCCTATCAAAAACTAGCTGCAGGTCATGCGGGTGCTCTTCAAATGTCGATGACAATATAATCAGATCATCTAAGTAGGCCAATATGGTGACACTCTGAAGTCCAGCGCGGAACCTATCTATCATCCTCTGGAATGTCGAAGGAGCATTCCTCAGGCCAAAAGGGCATTACATTGTACCTGAAGAGCCCAAATGGAGTGATAAAGGCCGTCTTATCCCGGTCTTCAGGTTTGACTCTGATCTGGTGGTATCCTGATTTCAAATCAAGCGTGGTCATAAAAGATACATAAAGGTACACAAAAGCGGGTTTCTCCATTCTTCTTGGGCACCAGTACCACTGGGGATGCATAGGCAGCCTCGCACTCTTCAATATGTCCCAACTCCAACAGCTTGTCTAACTCTTTTTGGAGTATTTCTTTCTTAGCCTCAGACATTCTATATGGTGGTACTGAGACAGGAGAATCATCAGTTAGTGTGATAGTGTGTTCTGCAAACGGGGTTGTGGTATTTTTAACAGTAAAGATGTCTCAGTTTTTTATGAGTAGATCATTCATTTCTGTACGTTGTTCATGTGTTAAATTGGTTGCTTCTTCGGCTCTCAAATCCAGAGTGTTAAGTTGACAGACATGAAGTGAAGTACTCAATGTATCCACTTTGGGAATAAGGTTGATTTTCTGCTCCAAGATTAAATCATGCTTTAAGCTCTGGTTAGTCTGGTAATATCACCGATTATTTGGGGTATCCAGGATGATGTATTTTTGATAAATTCGATTCCAAGTAGTGTTCGAATTTTTTCCTGATTCTTCAGAGAAGTGAAACTAGTTTCCACCTGCCTATCGCTTAAAGTCACTGTGACTTGTGGAAAGTAATAAGCCTCGACTGGTCTTTCTATTCCATCTGCTGGTTTCATACGAAGAGTTTTGTCTTGATAATTTATATGATTTTTAAGAAATATGTCCCTAAGTGACGGGCTCGCAACATTAGTTTTTGCTCCAGTATCAACTATGGCAAAACCTGTGTGGTGATAAAGCTCTATACGCATCATTGGTCGCCTATTAATATCATGGTCAAAAGAATGGCACAGAAGGGGATCGAGGGTCTGTGCAGCGGTGCTGCCACTCTTGCATACAGGACAATTGGATCTCACATAGCCCACCTTGCCACATCCATAGCAAGCAAGCAAAGGGCGTACTGGTGTGGGCTCTTTTGTGGTTGGAAAAGCATCAACAGCTGCCTGCATTCTTCATTAGAATGGTCCAAATTCTTACAGTAATTGCACTGGACTACAGATTTCTTTGTGGTTGATTCTCGACTCAGGTTGGCATTATGATTGAACTGTTTTTTCTCACTCAAAGCCTGCTCTGCTTTCCTGGCAGCTTCTACAAGTTCTCGAAAGCTGCAGCAAGTTTCTCGATTCAATTTCTCCCGGATTTGTGGATTAAGTAATCCAAATACCATGTCTAGTTGAGCCCCTTCTGGCAATGGATGACTTGATAGGAGGCGAGACAACAATGCTCTTGCCCTACTAATAAACTTATCAGTACTCTCATCTTTCCTCTGTTGGTTGGCAAAAAGTTCTCTATATACAATAGATACTGGCTTGGCATAGCCATAAGCATGCCGAAGTAAGGCTATGGCCTCATCAAAGTTAGGAACATCACTTTTCACACCTTGCCACCATGTGGCTGCACCTCCTTGTAGTAACATTGATAGGCCCTTAAGGGCATTCTCCTCAGAAATGTCAAGGCACTCTTTGTATGTGATAATACTGTCGATAAAAGCCTCAACATCTTCCTGTTTACGAATAAAATCTAGAGGTGCATCGTGAAAAGTTACCTTTGCTACTATTGTTTATATCACTATTATTTTAATTTTGGTTTTGTATGCCTTGAAGTAGGTCCTGTAGTATTTCTGGCGTCATCACTAATTGAGTTACTGTAGGTACGGCCTCAGGTGCATCAGTCATTTTGTCAAATCAAATTTATATAGGTACTCACGTCAACAGTAAATTAAAACAGGCATACTGAAGTAAATCCAAGTTATCGATAAACGGAAAATGAACAGTTGAACCTATTCAGTTCGGCCCAAACTGCCAAGTGTTTATTTTAAACAGCAGTTAGCACACAAAATAAACTGAATGTAAATGTCTTGTGAAAAATCTTGATGTCAAACTGTCGCGTACAGTGTCGACTATTTTTAGACTACGAAATTCACAAACGAAGTCACAAACGAAATCACGTTTTGATTGTCTCCAAACTGTCGAGTACAGTGTTGAAGAAAAAAACGAAGTCAAAACGGATAAAAATGCACATTGCACATTCACTGGTTCACTACCATCTGCACCAATTTGTAAGGGGGGGCTTTAGTGCACAACCGTTTTATCAGTCTTGCTCGTCTTCCCTTTGGATATGTGGGTTACAGGCGGTTAGAAGCACAAAGATATGCACTCAATAAAAATAATTTTAAATTAAATAAGCTTAGCCTTTGTAATAATTTAGTTTGTTTTTTTAGTTGTTTGAAAGCATTTTAATGAATAATTTACAAAATTGTTACAAATTTTAATCACTAAAAGATAAAAACATTTTTCTTCCTCTCATTATCGTATGTCGTATGTCATTTGTCACATCCTTCCCCACTCCCCAAAACCCTGAATAGATGGCAGCATGCACCCCGGTTCCGTGCTACACTTCACAATGATGCAGTCGGCCCACAGATCGCAACTTCAATCCTGGTATCGTGCTACAAATGTCGATAAAAAGTGGAAAAATTACGTTTTAGGCGCCATTTTGAAGAGGAAGGCAAATACTGACTTAAATTGCATATTTCTTACATATTTTTGTTCTCTCTTTCACATGAGACTATTTTTGATAAAATCTATGACAATGAATTTTGGTCGAAAATTTGGACGACCTCTATTAAATTTTTGAAATTTTTACATTTCCCTGTTTATCTCGGAAATGGTAAGGTTTTTGGATATGCAGGTTACTATAATATAATATGAAGAGTATAATATAATATGTATATGAAGAGTGTGACGCTTTTTCTTCTTATATTAACTTAATATATCGCTCATTGTATGCAATAGTGGCGCAATTGAAAAAACAAACAAGATTTTGGGTTATAAATAGGACACTGTTTTGAAAATGAATTATGTATAATACGATCATAAAAGGAAATAATTTTGTGCCAGTTTTGTTCTAAGGTAGAGGTCGGAATTTCTAGTTCGGACATCTTGTTATCTAGAATTTCGACTTTTTTGAGTTGTGCCACTATTGCATTCAATGAGCGATATGGTTAATTAATGGGATTACTTGACATTGATTAGCACTTGTTTGTTAATTGCAGCTTCCAGGACGAATTATCCTCAAAACGACAATTAATAAACTTTACCTAAAAGAAAGAGCGTAGACTGTGAGTATAGTAAGTAATTGTGCAGGAACACTGATGGGTCGCTAACTGTACACAGGAGACGCGGTAGGTTCTATAGGGTGTTAGGTGTATCAAAAAATCCCAATAGGCGCCAAGTGATTTCCGGTAGACACCGGGATATTGCGCAATAAAGGTATACCAATCACGAAATATATTATCTCTCTCCTATTTACCCTAATCGCAATTTACTTAAGAAAATAAAAAAATTTTATCCTTGACTTATCGCAAGATTCTTGTATATATGTATGAAACTGTACCGCAACAAAATAAATGCCAAAGGGTTGAGTAGAAAATTAACCCAATTTGTATTGATCATTAAATATGAGCACAATTCACAAGCAATTCAAAAGGGTTTAGTAAAATCTACAAAGTAAATGAAAGCTTACAATGTGTTGACAGAGATTTGAAGTTCTGGATAATATGGTGAATGTAATTTTTCAATAATTAATCTACCGAAATGTGCAAATGCAAATGTCTGACCTCTTAGGGTGACTTTTACAAATTCAAGTTAAACTTCAGATTGAAGATAAAACTCCAGATTTAACCTACATTGCATTGTTTATCTGTCAGGTAAACAATGCAATGTACATCAATTCTGGTGTTTTATCTTCAATCTGAAGTTTTACTTGAACTTGTAAAAGTCGCCCTTAGTGTCAAGTCTGACCCAGAAATGATAGTTAAACTGTCTCTGAAATAAATCAACACCGCCAGGCAGATATTGATAGGTGTTTTAGTATACCGGGAACAAAATTAGGGTTATCAATAATCAATAATTATGCGCGGGCGAAACTCACGATTATGGTCATAAAACGTCGACAGTGGGAATTTCTGCAAATAAGGTCTAGGATGTAAAGCTAGAATGTGATTACAGTATCCCAGAGGTAGGTTGGTGGTCCGTGAAGCGGTTACGTTAACGCGAAATTAAAACAACTGAGGAAACACGGGCCCTCAATATTTCTCCTCAAAACGATAAGTTACACAATAATACCACAATTATCTACATTTAGGTGCGTCACTGTACAAACATAATGCTGTCCAGGGCCTAGCAAATAGTTACTGCAAATGAATTTAAGTGAAGCCAACAAAAAAAAAGAGACTGAAGGTTTAATAAAACAACCGAATAAGATTAATTACTTGGGGTCTCGGTTACAATAAAAGAAAACTACTAATTTTAATTCGGAATTTGACGGCCAAAATCTCACTTAGCACGGAGTCATACACCCGCTACTATCGACGTCTACTAAGATTCTAAATGAAAATAAACTGGAAAGCTCTCACTCTGATAGTATATCCACTCCAGGCGAGGATGTTGTCTCTGGAGGGAAACTCGGCCAGCAGGGTGCCGTCTTGGACGTTTCGGAGACTTCACCAGGCGTCAATAGACGTGAGAACTGACCATCAGAGCCGGCGTCACAGAGTCTCAAGAAAACACGTGAGGGTCCGGGTCACGGGGCGTCGATAGGAGGTGTCCGATTAAGATTTAAATGTGGGCTTTCCGCTGTACGGTAAAATAACTTCCGCCTTATGGTGAAACCCCTGTAAGGCAGTTTTGCCAAGTCAAGGATTTTATCCTTAGATCTAAGGACTTTTAGGAACGTTCAGGAATTTAGGAGGATTTCGTAAAATCTGTAAGAATCTGAGGATTTTCTATTGCATAAGGTACAGATTTTTACTAATTAAAAGCGACAAATACGAACCAAAATTATAAATGCATAAAAAATACAACGCTTAATGATATTCGCGAAACTACACTACTACTACTGAAGGAGTGCAGCCCAGAGAGTAAACAGAGCACTTTGAGTAAAGCCGCATGATCTCGACACAATACGGGGCAAGCATCAGCCGTCTATTGTCAAATGGTAAATGTCATTGATTTGATGATTGGATGACGTGTCTCGTGCCGACTGTTGTTACTCGTTACTGTCGTTCGTTTCGACTGTGGTGACCACAGTCGAATCAGTCAACGTCGGGAACGCCGTAGCTGTAGAAAATCTTCTTTCTTCGTGTTGGGATTATATCTGCAAAATACTAGGGGAGATATGTCTGAGATGGCATACTTTTTTAAATTAGTTAATAATAATTTGTCTATAAGAGCTACAACGACCCTTAAAGTTTGATTTGGTGGAAAAAGCCGTAAACTATTATGTAAACACCTTTATTAAAATTTAATACAAATATTTTTCTTCTAAAACAAAGTTAAAAAACTAGCTTCCTATGCCATCTTAGCCGCATATATGTGGCTTAGATGGCATACTATTCAAATAGGTGCTTTGTTAACGACAAAGCTCGCAAACAAATTTTTTTGCAGTTCTGGGCAAGCCTGCACATTCGGAATGAGCCCATTTTAGACAACTCTGACATCTCAGCCACATTTCTCTTGCACGAGATCGCTTATATTCTTCATTGCAAAAAAGACATGCGGCATCATCTTCATCGTCTGTTTCGTAGTCGAGAGTTCGTTCTTCTTCTGAGCCCTCAACAACTATTTTCAAACGTTTCTTTGCAGCACGAGCCGATTTTCTTAGTTCCACCGCTTCTTTTTCCACCACAGCTTGTTTTACTAACTCAATTTCTGGGGTATTGTTGATGACGCCAAATTTTCCTTTCCTTCTGTTGGATCGTTTCTGTGTCTTTGCAGTTGGAAGGGGCGATATCTCCGCTATTGTAGGATTGGTAGTAATATTATTACAGCATAACCCTGATGGGCCTGGTTGATCGAAAGTTACGTTTTGTTCACTATTGTCAGCAGGACCATTAACTTGGATATCAGTAAGAACAGCATCATTAAATGGGATATCTGTAACAGCAGCAGGTGCAAACATCCATTCTGGAAAAATGTTTGGGTTGAGAGGAGAAATTCCAGTGGTTGAAAATCCACTAGTGGCATTTTTAACAGTAGCAGCTTTCATATAAGCAGCAGAAAAAATTTCTGCCACTTGAAAATGGGTCACAATTCGACCTGGATGATTTTTTAGCCAGGAGGTTAACTCTTGGTTATAATATGTTCTTAACGATCCATAAAAACTGACATCGAGAGGCTGTGCCCGATGGGTACAATGAGGAGGAAGACAGAAAAGAATCACTCCATTTTGTTTTGCGTAGGTTAGAACATCCAAGCTCTTATGGCTAGAGTGGCCATCAATCACTAATAGGACTTTCTTCTCCAAAGATGGCTTTACAAATTTAACAAAATGCTTTAGCCATTGTAAAAAAACTTCACCATTCATCCACCCCTTTTCCTGAGTAAGTCCAATTGCTCCTGGTGGACCATGATCCATCAGTTCCGCCTTCATATTTTTGCGTGGAAAAATTAAAGCAGGGGGTACAAATGTCCCAATAGCACTAATACAGCAAACAACTGTTAGATGTTGTCCCCTCTCAGCGCTGGTTATTACCCCCACTTGTTTCCTTCCTTTGGTAGCAAATATTTTTACATTTTTAGATGGGACGGTTGACAAACCTGACTCGTCAACATTCCATATATCTCCAGCTTCAAACGAATGTTCCATTAAAACTGATGATAAACGTTCAAAATAAGTTTCAATTTGAACTTTATTAAATGATTGTGCTCTAGCAACCGAAGTTGATTCGGGTGTTCTAAGCGATATGGTAGGGTTTCTTTGGGTAAATCCATAAAGCTAGTCCCATCCCGCAATTTGCTTCTCAGTGGAGAATCTATGGGGAATCTTCTTGGCTTCAGCAATTTCAAAAGCAAGCTTTCGCACTTCAAGTGTTGTCAAACCGAAAAATCTGCTCTCCAATATTTTAATATGCTCTACAAGTTCATTTTCCAGTTCTTTAGAAAATGTAGCTTTTCGGCCGCCTAAATATCCTTTTGTTGCACCTATAGGACTTTCTGCTCTTCGCCGTAAAGTAGTAAAAGGAACATTATAAGTCTTCGATGCTAACTGCCAACCCATTGTTTTCTTTTTGACGGCGTCGATAGCTAACTGCATGTTCTCCTGTGACCAACTTTGCCTGCTGCTTTTTCTGGAATATTTTCCCATTCTGTAATTGACAAAAAAAACCTGATTGATAATTTAGGCTCGTTTGAAATTACGTAAATATAAAACTTTTTTTAAACTTAATAAACTATTAAATGATACAATTTGACTTAGAAATAAATGATTACGGGTAAGATGGCATGGTATGCCATCTTGACCTGTGGTATTGTATGCCATCTTTGACTAAAATGCATCATCAAGCAAATTATAACCTAATTTCTTTGAGCTGATTATATTTTAGCTTTTTATTATGGTAAGTAACTACAAACTATGCATTATGTTTATGCAGGATAAAATGTCATACCTTTTGTTTCAAATGTCGTAAGAACAAAAACACTTTTGAAAAGCAAAATAGTTTTTCGGTCCACCAGGCAACTGTTCGCGCCAATTATTTCGCGAGGAATGATCCGATAGATGTTTTCGCTACACAGTTGCCAAATCAACCGCTGCAGAACCGGTTATTGTAATTGTCGTCGCGAAATGTAAAGCACATTTCGAAAAATGGCCGGTATGCCATCTTAGCCAGTATGCCATCTCAGACGTATCTTCCCTAATACTATATACTAATAGTAATAGTACATTATTATGAGTATGTTAACAATTTTAGCTTTGGGGAGCCACAATTTATAAACAAAATAAGCATTTCCTAAACTAAAAATGCTTTTAGCCGAATATTGAAAAGTTACATTTCATTTTATTATAAGTATCTGGCATTTTGGTTTCTTTATACCTAAAGGAATTAGTTAACACATTTAAAGATGCTACAATTTTTGTATTCCAAATGTTTCCTATTTTACCGGTAAAATTTCCGGAAATTGTCTTGAACATTTTCCGGAAATTTTACATGACTAGCGACAAGTGAGACCACCTGATTATATGACAAACTAAAAAGAAACGACATTTTTTTGCATCCAAGGTCATGTTATGTAGGTCGCTTTCATTTATTAAATGAGAGAAAGAGAACACCCGCCCCCTTTGCTTATTGTTGGCATCCGCGAAACAAAATACTGCAAAACCTAATAGAGTTTCTAAAACGTCCAACATTTCGTTATTCTGCCCATCTCTTTCTACATTACTATCTCTAATAAGGTGTGGCCCCGCGTCAGGACAAAAATAAAACAAGAGACACGCTAAACGAATTGCGTTGTTGATCCTTTGGCAACAAATTGTTTCGCCATATTTGTGTCTATTAAAACAAAGTCACTGCCAAGCGCCTATTGACATTTTCCCACAATGCAACTGGGTCTCGCCTTTCGTCGCCATGTCAACACTCAAACAATCGCGCAGTGCAGGTCATAAATTATCCAAATAGATGAAAAACTGACATAGGGAGCTCTGAAGGAGGAAATTTGACATTTCAAAAAAAACTCCCAAGCCCCCACCCCATCTAAAAAGTGCCGGTGTTGGCCGATTTCGGCGATTTCTACGCGGAAACAGCCGAAATGCCGAACTCGATTCGATTTGTTTGTATCGCATTTATGCACATCACTATATCGCAAAAATGGCGTCGTTTTTGTATTTATGAATATTATAATCTTTTAGTTTATTTCTGGTTTTAAATATAAATTTAATACAAAATTTTCGGTTGTATAACGTTATTAAGTGGTTTGGTGTGATATGTGGGTAATGGTGATGTTCCTACCTAGAAAATAAGAGGGGCAGAGGCAGTGGCTTATCAACCATACCGCCGAGCCCCGCTACGGCGGGGGGCCCGGTATACAGTCTATAAGGGGCCCTAAGCGAAGCCGTTACGTGGTTGATTGAAACATTGATTTGAACAAGGCACAAAAATCAAATTTGGCGGGGGATCCCGCCACAGTAACCAGATCCTCCTTAAGAATTAAAAAAATGTCAAAGCAATGTCCAGTGTAGCAATGTAAGTAGGTTTGAAGCAGTAACCACTAAAGCTAATCTCATGCATAATATTATGCATAATTGTAATTTGAAAAACAGTTTTGTTTTGTGTAGGTATTGGTGATTGTGATTCAAAGAACTACTTCTATGCAAGCAAGAAGGGACTGCAAAGCTATAATTAACATGGATTGATAAGTCAATAGCAAACAGAATAGTCCACTTTAAAATTTGGTTGTCTCTGCCATGCTGTTTCTCAAAGGGTTGGACTGTTCACAAAAATATAGAGGCAAGATTAAAGTAAGTACAATAGATGACTTTTTTTTGTTTTAGTAACTGCAACTTTATCAATTAATAATAGAAATTTCTACTTACTTTCCATGCAATTTCTCGGAGAATTTGGTTACTTTCCTAGTAGTACACATTATACATGCATAGAGAACTAATTAAAAAAAAAATGGAATGCTTTTTTGTGGTAGGCTGAGTCTAGAGTCTATAAAGTTATTAACAAGATGCATGAAAAAAGGTCCACAGTTTGAATGCAAATGTGGAGATTTAAATTTGCTATAACTTTGACCCTGGACCCTGACTCTGTCTCTATAATAAGTTGTGGCTTCTTCATTAGGCTTTACATGTTGTAATAAAGTTACTAAAATTTATCTTTAAGAGGAGACCGAGGAATGGTTTTTAATAAGGAAATGTAACTAGTTCAGTTTACATGTAACCTATATGGTGTCAAATTTAGATTAGAAGGTTAATAGTTTTTGGTTATTTAGTATTTCAATGTTTTAAATTTCAGTCGTTTGTCAAATGCTAAACCTGTGTAGTTGGATTAAAATAGTTTGGCAACCTTACCCGATAATACAGGACCAGTTTCTAGAAATTAGTCAGTAGGCTTGTTAGGATTGTTGAAACAGATTCCATTGCTAGCAGTTGAAAAATAAAGAGCTCTCTAAAGAGTTAAAAGTAAGGAAAACCGTTTAACTACACGGGGGTCTGGCATTAGTAGGACTCCTCAAACATTCACTACATGGGTGTCTGGCAGTAGTAGGGCCCCACATACAAACATTACACAGGTGCCTGGCATTAGTAGGGCTCCTAAAACATTCACTATACGGGTGTCTGGCAGTGTAGTAGGGCCCCACACACACACACAATCACTACACGGGAGTCTGGCATTAGTAGGGCTCCTAAAACATTCACTATATGGGTGTCTGGCAGTAGTAGGACCCCATATACACATTCAATCATTACACGGGTGTCTGGCAGTAGTAGGGCCCCACATACAATCATTACACGGGTGCCTGGCATTAGTAGGGCTCCTCAAACTTACACCGTCGGAACTAAAATTAGCGAAGCATTAACGGGTTATTCAAGTATTACAAATTAGTAGTTTAGCCATTTGATAGTAGGGCCCCATTCCGTACCGTTATCATTTATATTCTCCTCCGATTTCCTCACCCATACCCTTTTCTTTCCGAATTAGACTTTCTGTAGATTTATTATAAAGTTCAAGAGTTTCTTATCTGCCTAGTTGGAAATACTGTGATAATAAATTATCGATCTTGATTACTAAATCTTTGAATCTGTTGGTGGACTGAATGCGTGTTGTGTGACTTTCACCTCTAAGAATAAAACAACATATCCTGGGAGTCATTCTCCACTGTTTAAAGGCTTAGCCCTTAGGCATTTCTTCTGTGGCCCCTCTACCACATAAACCCATAGAGGGTGGCGCCGAGACACTTCTTTTTTAGGTAATTAAAATAAGGCAAAATCCTCATACTAATCCTTCAAAGAAAGAACCCCCTTTTTCCTTTTGCAATGTATAAGGCAAAGTATATACTCCAATGTCCTGTTTAATAAATGTGAGTTGCCTCTGGCCCAACAGTTAACTAGGAGGCAGCTGTATTTTCTCCCTATATTTTTTTAAGACTTGGGGCAGAGTCACTTCTAAATAATTATAATTATAGAACATAAAGATCATATTTTAGCTTTAAGCTTTTTCAATTATTAGAGACCCTATTGTAAAACTAGAGCAATTTTTATGTCTGATGATTGGTAACATTTGTGCAGTTTGGTATGTTTTATTGGAAAAGTGATGCAGTGAGTTTTGCACAGTGCAACATTTTCAGCATGAACTCTAGTAGCTATTTTTTTTTAGTTTGATCTTAGTGCAATCTCATGTTTTAATGAGAATGTACTGGGGCTATTATTTGAAGAGACTGGAAGTGCACTGTTGTTGTCTCAGTGCAACACTCATTTTTCTAATCAAAATTGCTATTAAAAATCATGTCATAATTGCATATAGCTAATGAAATATGAAAGTAATCCTGTTATACATGACTTCAAATACTATAAAATTTGCAAAATTAGCTGTCATTGTCTATTAAAAATCATGTCATAATTGCATATAGCTAATGAAATATGAAAGTAATCCTGTTATACATGACTTCAAATACTATAAAATTTGCAAAAAAAACAGTTTGTTTTAATTAAAAATAACAAAGGTCAAATATGTTTAGGTACATAAGTAGGAAACCTCTTTTTTGCGTCCCAACTTTAAGTACAGGGGCAATATTTATTAAAAAACAAAAAAATTTCCTACTCTTTAAAATTGTTCCCACATGTATGGGGTGTTCAATATAAAACTTCATTTAGCAAGCTTTGAAATGTTTACAGAAAATGATGACGTACCTAATCAAAACAGGTGAACCATTTGCAACCGTGGTTATGATTAGATGTTCTGTTATTTATGGTAATCCTGTGAATCCTGAAAACCAGTTATATATGGAATGGTGCTTCTGAAAATGGTACGTCAAGAGTGTCCAGCTGAAGCTACCAAACATCAGTCTTCGGTTTTCTCAGTTAATCTGTCAACATTGTCTGTTTTTTTTAACTGTTTATGAAATTTGGATTGTTTTTCATGGTTTATTAGATATCAGGTCTCAAGTATAAAAATAGTAAACCCAAGAGTAAACCATTTATTGCTGAAAAGAGAACCCTGTATCCTGTTTTCTTTCTTTTTCTTTAAGATTGTATGACAGCTAGTCACTGATGGTAGTGGTGATAATTAATTTTGTTCCGAAAATAACCAGGTTTTCAGGAACCTTCGTATATCAAATGTCAAATCAGTTATTTACCAGGTGGTTAACCAGGTCTGGAAACAGTACAAACATGCCCAAAGTAAAAGGACTTCTGTTAGAGGTCTAATTTCTGTTTCTCCTTTGTTAAATTTTTAAAAGGCCACACTTCAATGTCAAGTTCGAAAATATTACATCGTTTCTTCCTCAATTTACTTTATTACTTTATTACCTATGTTACTACAGCAGTAGTGAGCAGTCATCATATGGCCCAACAGCTATGCAATGCCTATTTTTCTGTTCATTCATCCAATGTTCCATTATGCACAATATGTCCATGGGACTTTCTGCAAGGAAGGACTTGATATAATTTTGTTTATCCCCAGCAGTTTGACGCTGAATGTGCAGAGTTTTCAAAGTGGAGCTCCTGACTGATGAAGATTTCAATCCCCCTAAAGAGTTTTGGGTCTCGCTACCCTGTTTGAGCCTGTACCCTTGTACAGCTCTGGAGGTGCAGAATATGGTTAAACCATATCTCACCATGGGCTATAAGTGACTCGCGTGTGTTGTTGATTTGTCTAATACTTAAATTTTCTTTCGTTTAACTTTACTTTACTTTAAGTTTACCCTTGAGATGTAAAAGTGAATCTTAATGGCTGTAGAACACTCTACTTCTACAATAACTTAAGGACAAACATATCTTTATTTGTTATTACTTAAACTTTTAAAAAATGGACCGACTACTTGTAATCTGGATAGACAAATTATTTCAAATCATTTTATCTTTTCTTGATGAATCCATCATAACAAAAAGTCACGATTTTTTGACACAACTTTTTGTTAACTAAGGGCATAGACAGAATTAAAAACTTAAGTAATAAGTTTTATGCATTTTTCCTCATTCAGTTGGTCAAGAGCAATATTTTGGCCAATCAGTTTAAGAAAACCCTTGAAACATAAAACCTATTGCTTAGTTTTTAATTGTGTCTGTGTCCCTTATGTTACTTAAGAATAATGCTTTATGGGCCATTTGCACCAAGCAATTTTTAAGTGCATCTAGTTAAGGCTTCCTTTATTGGCCCACTTAAGGCCCTACCATGGTTACTCATGCTTATAACTATGGTTGAGGGGTCCTTAACTTTAGGTTAACCTAAATTTGCTTGGTATAAACATAGTTAAGGGCCGTTTGGACACCTTTTCTTAAAAAATTTAGTACGTGACAGATCGAGTGACATCAATGCATTATATATGGGAAATTTGAACTTCCACCTTAGATCAACACTTTGGGAAAGGTGTGCAAATGGCCCTAAATGGAACATTTTACTGTGAAGTTTAAGCATTTTGATAATAAAAATCATTCCTCAAAATTTGAATTTGACGCACTCAATAGATTTTTCGATATGTCCGCAGCATCTTGGGGGAAAGCAAAGCCCTCCCCGATATTCTCCAATAAATGGCTGAACTTTCATTACAGAAAATTGATAAACATTTCTTGACTTTGCCCGTTACAGTAGATAATTTTGAACTAAAAGTCAAACAACATCTACTCATTTTATTTTTTGCAATATGGAAACACATTGTGTAACTATCAAGTCAAGTGTTAGGGACGTAAAACTATTAATATCACAAAATCACAATATTTTATATTTATTTCTTCTTAATGTGTATGTTTCTTTTTTTAGAAAAGCCCAAAAAGAAAACACTTTGTTCCTGATAATTCAGTCGGACACAGAGAATAATTTTAGGTGTTATTTTTAGATGTTTATGTGTTTATTTGCTGATAATACAATTTAAATAGATCTTTTTTCCCTTTTAAGTTATATAAAAACGTAAGTTGTATATAATAAGGCCTCAATGTTGGTGTATTTTAATGTTTTAATAAAGGGTTGTCGTACATAACAGTTTATTCTTTTAATAGAGCAGGTAATTAAGTGGTTTTTGAAATTAAGGCCATTTCAAATTGATATTCATCTAGCTGGCTGGAAAGTTATGTAATATTCACACAGTCTACTAGATGAATATTTATTTGATATAGTAGACATTACCTGTGGATAAAACAAAAACCTATATATGGACAATTGTTACGATTCAGGTGGGTAAATAATTAAGTTGATCGCTAATGGAAATGCAATGCGAATGCGCTGTGTCACTTGTCAGCTGTGGCAGCTTTGGTTTGGGAGCAAAATTTGGCCTGTCATAATCGTCACTTCAGTTGATTGACTTTGACACTTACATCTAAATGTAATTCTCTTATCTATGGTGCAGGTGACGCGACGACTCGTAATGGCGGTGTCGGTCGGTCGTTTAATATTTTGAATTTTCCGATAAATATTAACAGTTATTGATCGGGTTTTATTGTGTGTGTATACGCGGACTTTACCACAAACTATTTACAGTGAGTTCTCTTCGAGTTTGTACGGTTTGTGCCACAAGGAGAAGATCAGATTCCAGAAAGTTTTAAAGGTAACTAACTAGTAGGTTGTAGGTAGTTTTTCGCCATTTCAATACCCTGAGCACTGTAGCAGCGACAGGTTGTGGAAAGACTCGAACTTCAAATAGTAAATAACTAAGCGAACTTTATTTTCAACAGTCAAAGAGTTTCAGAAACACTTTGCTAATTATTTCTACCTATAGTCTACGTTACAACGTTGGTTACACATTATATACATGTAAAATGTAGGTATTTGGGGTGCAATCCTACTTATTGGCCGTTCCAGAATTACGTATTTTGACATGAGTGCTCTTTAAAGCAATATGGCCGACCATTAAAGCAATGTGGCTGAGCAACCAATCAATATATCAAAACCAAAACTTTGAGATCATGTTTGATTCGAGATACGGGGTGACGCACTAGTGTGATCAACTGATCAAGTCTAATACCGATGGGGAAATAACTTCATAAAACGTGTTCACTAAAATTCCATTAAATACCACTAATTTCCACTTAAAGTTACACTAAATTCTACCACCAAACTACTCGACCTGGATATCGATTTACATGGTAAAATCCAAAAATTCCATGTTACATTTTTTTGAGACAATATAAAACCTAAATATATGCACTATTTATCATAAAACTACTAGAACCAACGAATAAAATTGATTACTATTGAATGATAAGTAAAATCGTGCATTGCGGACTTCAACACCTGATATGTCGTTTCAATGAAGATTTGTCCGAAAATCTATAAGAAGAGCTAAGGAAATAGAAGAATAGAGCTACACATAGAGCCCATTTTCGAATGTCCGCCTAGAACACTAACTGTAATAAGTAATAAGGTAACACTACAAGATGAATAATGCCATATCTCAATACAGAGCATTTGTTTGTCCCAGAAATAAACAACAGGCAGAACGTGAGGAAAAGGAATGGAAAGCATGATGTTCTCTCTCTCTCTCTCTCTGTATTTTTATCTCAGTGACGTCCCATCATTTTTTTTTATCATTACCTATATTTTCAACCAAAAAATTTAAGTCATTAATGTTTGATGAAACTTGGCATGTTGAGAATTGTCCAGATAAGTGATTAAGGGCCGTTTATACGAAGCAATTTTGAAGTAACCTAGTTAAGGATCATTTGCACCAAGCGATTTTCAAGTACACCTAGTTTCTAGGCTAGGGTCTAATAATCATTCAAAACATGCAAAAAATCAACGTGACAATTTGGCTTTATTTCACCAATGGGAGCTGTTCCTTGGCAAGAAAGCTATATTTACCGTGGATCAATGCCAGAGTAAATACCGTAAGATGACTCCTTAAAAATCACAATTAATTAAATTTAATTTAATTGTAGCGTAACATGAGTCCTATTTTATTTCTGGTTTCAAAGTTTCATTTGATGTGAGACTGTTTCACTAATAAGAACAATAAAAACACAACAAGGGATTCTTGTAATATTTATGAAAACTTTTATTCAAACAAAAACTTGGTCGTAAAATAATCATATAATTAGTTCTAATAAGTAGTAAAATAATCAAATAAGCTACAAAATGAACCTTTTTCATTTATTGCAGCATAAGTGGGTAAAAATATTTTCTTAAGACTAGGATTATTTAAACTAGATACATCTGCTGCAAATCAGAATAAAGACTTTTATATAAATAAAAAAATAAATAAAGACAACAAAAACATTTTTCTTTTTAAATTATAAAACAAAAGAAGCGATAAATCCATTTACCCTCATTACCACCCACGTTATTTAAGCCAGGCTTAAATAACTTCGGTGCAAATGGGGGTTAATAACTTATTTTGCAGAACTAGCCCATTGTTTTGTCAATTTCCTCAGCAATTTCCTAAAATCAAGTAATTCTTGTAGTTACCTTCCTAGTAGCAATATGGAAATCCATGTAATCAGTACTATGCTAATACCCATGAACCACTCTAATACCAATGCAATGATAAAATTATAAATACTCACATTTTTGTTTGCAGCGCTCTATCTAGGAATCCTAATTTTTTAAAAAGTATCTATCCTTGCTTTGCTGCTGCCGAGCCTCATGGTATATTTTTTGCTTGCCTCCTTGCTCTCACATATTTTTTTTTAAGGTATTCCCAGTTTTCCTGACATGACTTTACTGAAAAAAAAAAACCTATGAGCAAAGTAGCTATAAAAAATAAATAATGATCTTGAAAAGTTTACTACAGACAAAAGTTCAGAATCTGAATGTTCAATTCAGACCATTGTTCATTACATTAAAGAAGCCTTTCAAATATAGACAAGTTTTAAAACTGTGCCATATCATAAGAGGATGCATTAACACATCATTTTTAATATAGGTACTTACCATCTGTCTCCATTATAGACGCAATGATGGGGAAAGATTTGTATCAAATCAATTAGTGAATCTTGCTGTTGAATATCCATATTTGTACAAAAATGTATTATTATTGCCACGTATTTTATTTTTAACCCGAGGGGACCAAATAATAAAAAAAAAACACAAAATTTTTGGTTATATAATACCCGCATGAAAAATTCGCGTCAAACGTCAAAATGTCGGTCTACTGGACATGCGCAATGCAACATTTTTCTTAATTCTTAATGCTTAATTGCTAAAAGTTAAAAATTAGGAACTTTTAAGGTTAAGCACTAAGAACGAAAATTAAGAATTAAGAATTAGGAACTTGTATAAACAGTGCCATTAAATAACATGGTTTTAACTCCTTAAGAATTAGCAAGTAAGAATTAGAAATAAGGAATTAAGAATAAAGAAGTTGGGTAAACCCTGCCTAAGTTACACTAAATTCTACCACCAAACTACTCGACCTAGATATCGATTTACATGCTAAAATCCAAAAATTCCATGTTACATTTTTTTGAGACATTATAAAACGTAAATATATGCACTATTTATCATAAAACTACTAGAACCAACGAATAAAATTGATTACTATTGAATGATAAGTAAAATCGTGCATTGCGGACTTCAACACCTGATATGTCGTTTCAATGAAGATTTGTCCGAAAATCTATAAGAAGAGCTAAGGAAATAGAAGAATAGAGCTACACATAGAGCCCATTTTCGAATGTCCGCCTAGAACACAAACTGTAATAAGTAATAAGGTAACACTACAAGATGAATAATGCCATATCTCAATACAGAGCATTTGTTGGTCCCAGAAATAAACAACAGGCAGAACGTGAGGAAAAGGAATGGAAAGCATGATGTTCTCTCTCTCTCTGTATTTTTATCTCAGTGACGTCCCTTCATTTTTTTTTATCATTACCTATATTTTCAACCAAAAAATTTAGGTCATTAATGTTTGATGAAACTTGGCATGTTGAGAATTGTCCAGATATGTGATTAAGGGCCGTTTATACCAAGCAATTTTGAAGTAACCTAGTTAAGGGCCATTTGCACCAAGCGATTTTCAAGTACACCTAGTTTCTAGGCTAGAGTCTAATAATCATTCAAAACATGCAAAAAATCAACGTGACAATTTGGCTGAGTACTTTATTTCACCAATGGGAGCTGTTCCTTGGCAAGAAAGCTATGTTTACCGTGGATCAATGCCAGAGTAAATACCGTTAGATAACTCCTTAAAAATCACAATTAATTTAATTTAATTTAATTGTAGCGTAACGTGAGTCCTACTTTATTTCTGGTTTCAAAGTTTCATTTGATGTGAGACCATTTCACTAATAAGAACAATAAAAACACAACAAGGGATTCTTGTAATATTTATGAAAACTTTTATTCAAACAAAAACTTGGTCGTAAAATAATCATATAATTAGTTCTAATAAGTAGTAAAATAATCAAATAAGCTACAAAATGAACCTTTTTTATTTATTACAGCATAAGTGGGTAAAAATATTTTCTTAAGACTAGGATTATTTAAACTAGATACATCTGCTGCAAATCAGAATAAAGACTTTTATATAAATAAAAAAATAAATAAAGACAACAAAAACATTTTTCTTTTTAAATTATAAAACAAAAGAAGCGATAAATCCATTTACCCTCATTACCACCCACGTTATTTAAGCCAGGCTTAAATAACTTCGGTGCAAATGGGGGTTAATAACTTATTTTGCAGAACTAGCCCATTGTTTTGTCAATTTCCTCAGCAATTTCCTAAAATCAAGGAATTCTTGTAGTTACCTTCCTAGTAGCAATATGGAAATCCATGTAATCAGTACTATGCTAATACCCATGAACCATTCTAATACCAATGCAATGATAAAATTATAAATACTCACATTTTTGTTTGCAGCACTCTATCTAGGAATCCTAATTTTTCAAAAAGTATCTATCCTTGCTTTGCTGCTGCCGAGCCTCATGGTATATTTTTTGCTTGCCTCCTTTCTCTCACATATTTCTTTTTAAGGTATTCCCAGTTTTCCTGACAAGACTTTACTGAAAAAAAAAAACATGAGCAAAGTAGCTATAAAAAATAAATAATGATCTTGAAAAGTTTACCACAGACAAAAGTTCAGAATCTGAATGTTCAATTCAGACCATTGTTCATTACATTAAAGAAGCCTTTCAAATATAGACAAGTTTTAAAACTGTGCCATATCATAAGAGAATGCATTAACACATCATTTTTAATATAGGTACTTACCATCTGTCTCCATTATAGACGCAATGGACTGCCATGAATTATTGCATGCCAAGCCATCCTTATATTTTTTGTTTCTTTTTGTCCCAGAGATGGGGAAAGATTTGCATCAAATCAATTAGTGAATCTTGCTGTTGAATATCCATATTTGTACAAAAATGTATTATTATTGCCACGTATTTTATTTTTAACCCGAGG
The DNA here is from genome assembly GCA_951812265.1 of Taphrorychus bicolor. NCBI lineage: Eukaryota > Metazoa > Arthropoda > Insecta > Coleoptera > Curculionidae > Taphrorychus > Taphrorychus bicolor. The sequence goes on from OX638303.1 coordinate 20,194,805, forward strand.
GGAACCAAATAATAAAAAAAAATACAAAATTTGAGGTTATATAATACCCGCATGAAAAACTCTCGTCAAACGTCAAAATGTCAGTCTACTGGACATGCGCAATGCAACATTTTTCTTAATTCTTAATGCTTAATTGCTAAAAGTTAAAAATTGGGAACTTTCAAGGTTAAGCACTAAGAACGAAAATTAAGAATTAAGAATTAGGAACTTGTATCAACAGTGTTAAAACCATTAAATAACATGGTTTTAACTCCTTAAGAATTAGCAAGTAAGAATTAGAAATAAAGAATTAAGAATAAAGAAGTTGGGTAAACCCTGCGTAAGTTACACTAAATTCTACCACCAAACTACTCGACCTAGATATCGATTTACATGCTAAAATCCAAAAATTCCATGTTACATTTTTTTGAGACAATATAAAACGTAAATATATGCACTATTTATCATAAAACTACTAGAACCAACGAATAAAATTGATTACTATTGAATGATAAGTAAAATCGTGCATTGCGGACTTCAACACCTGATATGTCGTTTCAATGAAGATTTGTCCGAAAATCTATAAGAAGAGCTAAGGAAATAGAAGAATAGAGCTACACATAGAGCCCATTTTCGAATGTCCGCCTAGAACACTAACTGTAATAAGTAATAAGGTAACACTACAAGATGAATAATGCCATATCTCAATACAGAGCATTTGTTTGTCCCAGAAATAAACAACAGGCAGAACGTGAGGAAAAGGAATGGAAAGCATGATGTTCTCTCTCTCTGTATTTTTATCTCAGTGACGTCCCTTCATTTTTTTATCATTACTTATATTTTCAACCAAAAAATTTAAGTCATTAATGTTTGATGAAACTTGGCATGTTGAGAATTGTCCAGATATGTGATTAAGGGCCGTTTATACCAAGCAATTTTGAAGTAACCTAGTTAAGGGCCATTTGCACCAAGCGATTTTCAAGTACACCTAATTTCTAGGCTAGGGTCTAATAATCATTCAAAACATGCAAAAAATCAACGTGACAATTTGGCTGAGTACTTTATTTCACCAATGGGAGCTGTTCCTTGGCAAGAAAGCTATGTTTACCGTGGATCAATGCCAGAGTAAATACCGTTAGATAACTCCTTAAAAATCACAATTAATTTAATTTAATTTAATTGTAGCGTAACGTGAGTCCTATTTTATTTCTGATTTCAAAGTTTCATTTGATGTGAGACTGTTTCACTCAGAGACATTTACACTACGTAGACAAGGCAAGTCATTCATAAAAGTATAAAATCCCTATGGCAACATCCATTGTAAAATGATGAATGAACTAACAAGAGTGGGGGAATGGTTGGAAGACAGCACGCGCTTTCTTAATCCATTGGCGTAGTCAATTTTTTTTTCATGCTTCGAATAATTTATTATAATATTGAAATATTATATGTAAGGAGGGATTTTGGAGTGCTTTTTAGATATATATACCTAATTAGAGTTTATCCTGAAATATATCGATAAAAATGGATCACAACTATTGAGGGCTGAATTCTGGTAGTTTTCAAATATTGCTAATGTGTGTTTATTTCGGGAGAATTTAAGAGGGCGTTAGGGAACTTTGGTTGTATCTCTTATGGAATCGTCTAGTTACATATTATATATCCTTTTGTAAAGATCATTCCTGTTTTAATATCAATCAAACAAAACATTAATTGTGTTACTTAATTTATTACATACAACTTTTTTTTATAAAAATAACATTAATTTTCTTATCAAAAAATATCAACCTCTACTCTAACAATGTATACATAGGTACTTACTTAAAGTAGAAGCAAAAATACATTACATAATCATTATACAAGCATACTGATGGTTATCCCAGATTTTCTTGGCCAGTCATTATTTATACAAAAAGTAAGAGTTAAAGCAGTGATACGGCTTACCGCACAATTTAGAAATGCAGGGAAATATACAGGGTGGCGTAAAAAAGAGTTGCAGATATAATTTACATAATTTTAAAGAAAATCGTATAAATATTTTCACACACTTCCGTTCTGTCTTCTCTTCCTGGATTTTCATTTGTTTTCCTATTAAACAGCGTCAACAATTCGACATTTTTTTAACTTTGAGGGGTTGTATGTTGTATGTCCGAAATCGTTTAAGATAAAACCAAACGGTTTCAACTTTTGTATTTTAGATTTTCAAGGCCTATCAAATGAGAACAAGAAATTTATTTTTTTTTTACAATTCTTCTTCTTGATCTCAGTTTCTCCCTCGGAGGTTGCTGATCATCATGGCTATTCTAACTTTAAATGCAGCTGTCCGAAATAGTTCGATAGATGAGAGGCCAAACTAGTCTCGCAGGCTACGTAGCCAGGAAATTCTACGTCGACCGACGCTTCTGCGTCCCACGATCTTCCTGATGACTTGACTGCATGATGAGCTGCAGAATTTCATATTACAATAGAAAGTGCAAACCGTTTTGTTCTATTCTTAAACGGTTTCAAGCATACAACATACAACCCTTCATTCCAATTCAACATAAAAAGCATAAAAAAGAAAAGTAATCGAAGTAGGTACATATACGATATGCTTTACAAGGAATGTTTAGAACAAACCACGGAACAGAAAAACCAATGTTAAAATATTTTAACGGTTTTCTTTATAATTATGTAAATTATATCTGCCGCGATTTTATACACTTACCTGCATATTTTTCTAAAATTTTTGTTTGTGTAGTAAAATAGTGATTGAAGTTTACCGGTAATTTTTATATCATTTTTCTCACTGGTAATTTACAGGTATTTTACCAGTAACCTTGGAAATCAATATCAAACGTTTAGGATTAAGTAAGAATATTTTAATTTAGTAAGAATATACCTCAGAGAGGTTGCCACCTTCCAATAATTGTGGTGTGGGGGGATAGATTTTATAAAAAGTATGAAATGATATTGTTGCGAACTCAGGGTTCGATAATTCCAGTGTAACGATTTAACACGAAAACACCATTTATTTACTCCACAAATACACACGACTACAATTCGACTACTAAATAGCTCACTACTTAACACTTTATAGCCTTCTATTATCGCTTCGTACTTTAGCTTACTTATAGCTCGCTTAAAATAAGACTACTACCTAACCGCCGCTCTATGCGCCTTTTATATACAATCCTAAAATTACGGAAAAACCTAGAAAGTTCTTTATAAGAATTCTTGAATAATCTCACATAAAAAAAAACGGTTGTAAACAACTGCCTTCTAGATTAAGCCAGACGAGCAATAAATCACTCATGTCAGCCATGACGCACCGCGGATAGGTCGCGAAGCTCCACCAACCAACACGCTCCCATGCGTTGCCCCGCCTCCCATGCGGCGTTGCTGCGATCGTAACATTGCCCTCCTCCTAAGTCTGTTCGTCCCGAACAGATAAGAGTTCCATGGTATCGTGCTAATCGATCCAAATGAACGACCTTCATCTTTGACCTAGGGGTCCGCTGGATCCTATACACCACATCATTAATCTTCTTTATAATTGTATAAGGTCCTTCCCAATTTTGGCTAAGTTTGGGCGACTTCCCCACCTTTCGCCTCGGATTGTATAACCACACCAAATCACCATCCTGGAAGCCGCGGGAGTTAGCTAGTAAGTCATATCTTGCTTTGGCTCGATCACTGGATATCCGCAGTTTATTCCTGACTTGTTCATGAATATTGTCCAGCCTCTCCTTAAGTTCCTCCACAAAATTCTCAGAGTTGAGTGAGTCTTTTTCTGGTGTTCCATACATCAAATCCGCAGGAAGCCTCATTTCCCTTCCGAACATCACTTTCGCCGGAGTATAACCAGTGGCTTCATGCGTAGAGCCTCGATATGCCATCAACATGAGAGGTAGATGGTTGGTCCCAATCACGCTGATGATCTGCCACCATTTTAGACAGGTAATGTTTTAATCTCTCTACCATCCCATCCGACTGTGGATGCAAAGGAGTTGTCCTGGTCTTGCGAATTCCGAGAAGTTCCATGACCTTCTGGAAAACAGCCGATTCAAAATTTCGGCCCTGATCAGAATGAAGTTCGAGAGGGACCCCAAATCTGCAGAACATTTCATTTACTAGCACCGTTGCCACAGTCGTTGCTTCTTGATTAGGCAGGGCGTATGCTTCAGGCCATTTAGTGAAGTAATCCATGGCGACCAAGATGTATTTATTGCCCGACTCAGTCTGAGGAAACGGTCCCGCGACATCAATTGCTACCCTCTCGAATGGAGCACCTACAGTGTACTGCACCATTCGGCCCCGTGATCTTGTTCGAGGTCCTTTTGTGGCACAACAAACTTCGCACTTGCGGCACCAAGATTCGACGTCTTCATGATAGTTCACCCAATAATACCGCTCTTTAATTTTGGCCAATATTTTATTGACCCCAAAATGGCCTCCGCTTGTTCCGTTGTGCATTTCCTGTAGTACATCTGATTTTCTGCTACCAGGAACAACCAACTGACTGACTATGGACTTGCCATCCGGACTCTCCCACGCTCTCTTCAGTAGTCCATTTTCTATTTTAAGAGAGTGCCACTGGGCCCATAGCGCCTTCAGGTTTGGACTTCTATCAGCAATTTCTTGCCATTCTGGTCTCTTATCGTCAGTCTTTGCAGAGAGGATGGGTCCAATATCTGGATCATTCATTTGTTCTTCTCGAAGGGTCTTTGTGGTCCAGCCATCGTTTATTTCCACCGACGTTCTCCTTACAGAAGGATGTCCCTCACGTTGCTCAGTTCTTCGACAATGCTGACTATCTTCTTTACATGGCCGTCTAGACAATGCATCGGCATTTCCGTGATACCATCCTGGTCGATGTTCAGTTTGGGTCTTCTGTCCTTTAATGCGTCCGGTCTCTGTAACACTTTTGCCACCCAAATTATTGGCTTGACTTGATTGATTGACTTGACTGATCCTGGGGGTCTTAACGGGCTCGGTCAATTGCTCCCTTACATTGACAGGAATTGGTCTTTCCTGAATTCTAGGGCGGTCTTGGTTGCCGCTCGATCTTCTAAACAACGGCGACGGACTTCTTGCCCTATTGCGGCAGTTACTCTTGACGTGACCCAGTTTACCGCAGTTAAAACAATTTATGCCCCGATTGCGTGTTGATCGAGGAGTTCTTCCCAACAGGGCTTGCATATTGACTGCGATATCCTTCAACGCTTTATGTAAACTTGCCATGGATTCAGCCATAGATGTAGACTTCTTATCACCGCAGGTTGCCACTCTTACACTTGCAGAAGAACTAGATGTCACTCGTGACGCCTCGAATTCCAGGGCCCGAACTAGTGCCTCGCTGATATCCTTGGGCCTTACTAGACGTAAGTGGTATCTCATGTCACTATCTCGAACTCCCTCAATGAACCTTTCGGCGGCAAATTGCATTTGAAAAGATTCAGGGTCCGATGGATATGCCAGGTGAATGAGTCTGTCTATGTCCGCCTCAAATTCTTGTAAGGATTCACCTGACTTTTGCTGTCTCATCCTCAGCTGGGCCTGGAACACGGTTTCTTTGTGCTCATTTCCAAATCGTAGTTGCAGAGTGTGTACTAAAGCCGCATAATTACTTTGATCCGCTGCCGACAGAGATTGGAGTAACTCAGCCGCTTTTCCACGAAGTGCTACCACTAATGATGTAGCTTTCTGGGGCTCGGACCAACCGTTAGCTTTTGCAGCTGCTTCAAACTGAGTTTTATAAATTTCCCATGCAGTAGTACCGTCGTAATCCGGAGGCTTAATTTTAGCGTTGGCTGTGCTAAAACTCTCTGTAGACACGTTGTCGTCCTCAAGTTGTTCCCGGAATTTCTTTTCTAGCTCGAGAACCTTCTGGTTGACAGCTTCGAGTCCTTCGTTAACGGATTGCATTATTCTTTCTTCCAATTGTTGCTCCCTAGCTGCGAAATGGCTCACTAATTCTTCTTTAAACCGTTTCTGTTCTTCTTTTTGTTCTACATAACGTTTTTCCTGCTCTTCTTTCTGTTCTAGATAACGTCGTTCCTGTATTTGATCACGTTTTTCCAGCTCTTCCTTCTGTTGTTAATAACGTCGCTCCTGTACTTGATCACGTCTTTCTTGTTCTTCTTTTTGTTCGTTATAACGTCGCTCCTGTAATTGATCACGTTTTTCCAGCTCTTCCTTCTGTTCTAGATAACGTCTTTCCTGTACTTGATCACGTTTTTCCTGTTTTTCCCTCTGTTGTTGCATGAGGGACAGCAGGGCGGCAAGTTGATCTTCCATCGCTTGATGCTGGCTTCTGGTCACTGGCATAAACCTGTAATGTCCGGCAATGAAGCACTCACTTACAGTTTAGTAATATTAGTCTTCAAATTCCCACTGGAATCGCACTTCTGACACCAATTGTTGCGAACTCAGGGTTCGATAATTCCAGTGTAACGATTTAACACGAAAACACCATTTATTTACTCCACAAATACACACGACTACAATTCGACTACTAAATAGCTCACTACTTAACACTTTATAGCCTTCTATTATCGCTTCGTACTTTAGCTTACTTATAGCTCGCTTAAAATAAGACTACTACCTAACCGCCGCTCTATGCGCCTTTTATATACAATCCTAAAATTACGGAAAAACCTAGAAAGTTCTTTATAAAAATTCTTGAATAATCTCACATAAAAAAAAAACGGTTTTAAACAACTGCCTTCTAGATTAAGCCAGACGAGCAATAAATCACTCGTGTCAGCCATGACGCAGCGCGGATAGGTCGCGAAGCTCCACCAACCAACACGCTCCCATGCCTTGCCCCGCCTCCCATGCGGCGTTGCTGCGATCGTAACAATATGATTTTTTTATTAAATCCCAGCGAAAAACATATTAAAATCTATAATAGTGCTTAGAAAAATTTTAAATCATTAGTAGGTACTACCCTGTGACTCAAAATTGCAAAACTGTTGTTATTTTAAAAATACAACTTTTTTTGAAAATGAGACATTATGACCCATTATCATGCATTATGATGGTCATATGACCATCATTTGTCACGAAAAATAAATGATAGTCATTTTACATCACTAACAATTGTGGCTATGACTAAGAAGTTGGATAAACCATTCCTTCTACTTTTAAAAATTATACATTTATTACTTACAACTTTTGCATTTTGTGATATTACTTAGTACTAAATTTCAACTACCTAACTGGTCTTCCAAAGCTAACTACTAAATTTAGCAAGCTATGTAGGTAACTAACGTGGTAATTAATTATGCAAAAAAAAAGAAAAAAAAAACAAGACTACCTTTTTAACCTAGAATAGTCTGAACATTTTGATTTACTTAAATATTGAGATTAGGTACTTACTAAAAAACCGAAAACACAAAGCATATGATTAAAAATCGCCTCTGGAAAGAATTAACACATACGGCATACCCTAACTTTAATTGTTCTAGATAAAAGGCAACCTGAAAAATTATGAAAAAAAAAACAATTTTGAAAGGCCATCTTCACAGTACCAGCGCCCTTAGGAATGAGGGAAAAATCTCTGGTGAATTTTGGTGTAAATATACAAATTGGGATTTCAGTGGTACCTATTTATTTAACAAAATTTGAGGTTATATAATACCCGCATGAAAAACTCCCGTCAAACGTCAAAATGTCAGTCTACTGGACATGCGCAATGCACCATTTTTCTTAATTCTTAATGCTTAATTGCTAAAAGTTAAAAATTGGGAACTTTCAAGGTTAAGCACTAAGAACGAAAATTAAGAATTAAGAATTAGGAACTTGTATAAACAGTGCCATTAAATAACATGGTTTTAACTCCTTAAGAATTAGCAAGTAAGAATTAGAAATAAGGAATTAAGAATAAAGAAGTTGGGTAAACCCTGCCTAAGTTACACTAAATTCTACCACCAAACTACTCGACCTAGATATCGATTTACATGCTAAAATCCAAAAATTCCATGTTACATTTTTTTGAGACAATATAAAACGTAAATATATGCACTATTTATCATAAAACTACTAGAACCAACGAATAAAATTGATTACTATTGAATGATAAGTAAAATCGTGCATTGCGGACTTCAACACCTGATATGTCGTTTTAAGGAAGATTTGTCCAAGAATCTAAGAAGAGCTAAGGAAATAGAAGAATAGAGCTACACATAGAGCCCATTTTCGAATGTCCGCCTAGAACTCTAACTGTAATAAGTAATAAGGTAACACTACAAGATGAATAATGCCATATCTCAATACAGAGCATTTGTTTGTCCCAGAAATAAACAACAGGCAGAACGTGAGGAAAAGGAATGGAAAGCATGATGTTCTCTCTCTCTCTCTGTATTTTTATCTCAGTGACGTCCCTTTATTTTTTTATCCTTATATTTTTAATCAAAAAATTTAAGTCATTAATGTTTGATGAAACTTGGCATGTTGAGAATCGTCCAGATATGTGATTAAGGGCCGTTTATACCAAGCAATTTTGAAGTAGCCTAGTTAAGGGCCATTTGCACCAAGCAATTTCCAAGTAGGTACACCTAGTTAAAGCTTGCATTATTACCGTGGTTACTCCTGCAAGTAGCCTATGTTCTAGGGCTCCTTAACTTTGGGTTTACCTAAATTTGCTTGGTGCAAACCAGGGTAAAGCTTCCATTGTTACCATATGGTTAATAATAATAATAATAATAAAAAGCTTTATTCCCAATGTTCAATATACCTCATATACATGAAAATACACTGAGACAAAGTAAATAGTGTCAAAGAACACATTATTTCAATATAACAGCCAAAGGGACATGACCAACACAGACAACTTAAATGTTCATATTGAAAAAGTCATCCATCAAATATGGCTCAAGCTCAATCAGTAATTGTTTTCTCTGTACTTTAAAGTGTTTTTGTGTATTCAAGCATTTGATATTATCTGGTAAATGATTAAATAGTTTGAGACACATATATGATGGGCTTCTCTCTGTCAAAGCTAGCCTATGTATTGGATAAGTGACATTCTGTGTTCTATTGTTATACAAATGTGTAACCTGTAAACCAAATTTATTTCGGTTTTTGAAAAAAAAACCATTAAACATTCATAAATATATAGTCCGTAAAAAGTAAACAATCTATTTCTCTTAAACACTCCCCTACAGCTCTCAATGAATCTCATTTTACAGATTATCCGTACTACTCTCTTCTGAACTAAAAATACCTTTTTATTTAGTTTGCCGGACCCCCAAAAATAGTTCCATATTTCATAATGGATTCAAAATTAGCATAATAGAGAATTCGCAAACTTGTCGCACTTCCATAATTGCTTAGTACTCTAATTCCGTAGCATACTGGGTTAAGTTTTCCTACAACCGAGTTAATGTGAAATGACCAGTCCAAATATTCATCCAAATATACGCCCAGAAACTTGGTTTTGTCTGCAATCTGAGTGCTGGATTCCCCCAAAAGCATTGTCTCTGGCTTGACAATTCTAGCTGGCAGGGTTCTGAACAGCATTATATTTGTTTTGTTTTTATTCAAAATTAGTTTGTTGTTATCAAACCAGTTCTTTGCTCTCTGCAAGAAATTCGTTCCTCTATCCTCCAAGCCAGCCAAGGTTCTCTCACCTAACATTAGGTTGGTATCGTCCGCATAACACACTATGTTCTCATTACTTCCAGTTATAATTGATGTTAAATCGTTCAGAAAGATAACAAAGAAAATTGGTCCAGCAATTCCAATATCCCTTGTCATCATCTCAGAAAAGTAAGTCTGTCCATCCCCCTTTATTTTTATTTTTTGTTCTCTGTGTGTTAGATATGATTTAGAAAGGTTCAATGCATTCCCTCCAACTCCATATTTCTCCAATTTTATCAATAACAAGTTAATGTCTACACAGTCGTATGCCATTGAAAGGTCCAAACAGATTCCCAGTGCTAGGCATCCTTGCTCTTTATATTCTAAGATAAGTGTAGTAAATTCATAAATGGCTGTCTGTGTGGATCTTCCAGTTATATATCCATGCTGAAGTTCAGCAATTGTTCACACATAGCTAATTCAAATAAATTTTAAAATGCTGGTAAAATACTGATAGGCCTGTAATTTCCCTTTAACTCATGATTTCCCTTTTTTAAAAGTGGCTGAATTAAAGCAATATTGAGCTGTCTTGGAAATATTCCTGTTTTGAAAGAGTTATTTATCAAATAGCAAAGGACCTTCTTGATAATAGGAATGGAGGTTTTTACAATGCTGGTTGGTATCTCATCTATACCACAACTGTGCTTATTTTTAAGTTTATCTGACAATTAACATATGTTATGTGGGGACACTGGTGTTAAGAGCATGGACTGATCATTACCCAATATGCTACATGCTGAAGGCACATTTGGTAGATCTCTCAATAATTAGGAAACTTTCGACAGTAACTACTTATTATAGTCATTAGCCACGACATTAAGGTCACCCTTAAAACCAACATCCGATTTCGTCCATGCTTGTCCTGTAATGTCTTTACAAGTGTTCCACATGCATTTATTTTTGTTGTCAGATAGCTCCAAACATCTTTCATAATTCTTGGACCTCACTGCTCGTAGCAAACCATCATACTCCTTTTTAGTTTCTTTATATGCCTCTCTAAAGTTATTTTCGCGTCTAGATAAGTTTAAAAGAACGTCCAGTCTACCGTTACATTCAGCAACTCGTGGATCATTATACAGGTGATTATGTCTCTTTTTAGTACCGGTCAATTGGTAAGGAAAACAGTTATTAAAAACTAAAAGAAATTAAGCTAAGAAAGTTTCCCACTGCTTATTAATGTCTCCACGAGCTACCTCATGTAGCACAGACCATTCTTGAGACTTTAGCTGTTAATTCCTGTAATGGAATTTAGGAAGAATGCTCAGGACACTTGGTAGTTTATTATTGTGTAGGGTTTAGGTTGGAAGGTTGAGTAGGAACCACTGTTGGATTAATACTGAATTTTATTTACAATTAACAACTATTTATATACAAACGTCCTAAACAATATTAAATGAGTTAAAACAATAAATTGCTGACACATATTGTTCTGTGCTCCACATTGGAAGGTTGCGTGATTTTCTTGCTGACGCTGCGCCTGGTATCTGGTTGTGTGGTGTTTACTGGTGACCTACTGGCGGTGCGTTGGTGGCAATAACCTAGTTAGTTAATTTTGTATTGTTTCTGAAATATATAAACTGGAATTATTTTTATGACTAAATGTGAGTTTAGACATTAGCAAATCTGTAAACTGCGCTCTATTTTCCTCAGAGAAACATCGTTTATAAACTGATTTTTTAAACGTTTTATTTGAGTAGAAGGTAATTTTCTGAGCAGTGTGGTCTGAAATAAAAATGTGTAACACTAAACTGTCAATAACATCAAACATGACAAATATATTATCAATGCATGAGGACAAGCCATGTACCATTCGAGAGTCACTAAAAATAGTTTGCCTTAAATTAAATGACTGTGCCAAAGATAGCCAGTCAGTTCTGTACCCACTGTCCCTAAGCATATCTACATTGAAATCCCCCGCGACGATAAAATTTTTATTTTCACCTACAGTACATGATAAAATGGACTCCATCGTCTCTAAGAAACGAATCATATTTCCTGAGGGTGGTCTGTAAACTACAATAATTATGCAATGGCGGCCGTTAGAGTCAAATTCAATGGCAGTACACTCACAATGGTTTTTCACAGATAACCTTTCAATTCCTTTTCTTGGCACACATTTCCTGCTCTTATGCACAAAGATGGCACTACCACCATGTTGTCCAGATTCACGGCAGTAACTAGCACCGAGCGTAAAATTGTAAAGTGATAAATACTTTAACTCCTGTATCGACTTCCAGTGCTCAGTTATACAAACTATTTGACATTCAGCATGCTGCGTTCATTTGATCTACTGAATTACCGAGGGATTGCACATTTTGATGTATAACACTCACTCTACAATAATTATGTTCCTTTTGACCTGATTGTGTATGCTCTACTGATTCTTTTTTTTAGCAGCGGTTCTTTATCTATAAAAAATTCTGTTCATAGTTGATTCTGCTTCTGAATCTTTCTAATCTCCGCTTGTAAACTGGACAGTTCACATTCCTTGCCGAGTGTTGGTAGATTTCCAACTTCATCTTTATGCAATTCGGGTAGCTAAATTCTTTCTGAAAACATTCGATAGGTTTGTGTTCCCCGCCACATTTGTGACAACACTCTTGGTCCCTGCAGTACTTTGCCACATGGTCGAAACCGGCACACTTAAAACATATCGCCATATTAATGTGTTCTTGTACATACACAGACACTAGATCAAAATAGATTGTCCTTTTTTTTTTAAAACCACTTTGTCACAGCTGGTGGTGCCTGCAAGATCCAGTTTTCTTTTTCTGGATTCCTACATTGTCGTTTAGTAACCACTTTAATTTTGTCCCTCACTTCTATTTGCAATTCCCTGACAATTTCGTTGTTAAGCCTTATCAGCTCTTCAACAAAATCAACATCAGAAAATCCTTTCGCAATGCCAGTAATCATGAACATAGGATCAGTTATGTCATTTTCTTTATAGTTAATATTACTTTTATTTTCTATCATTTGCCTAAGTTTATCCTGTTGGTTTGTGTCGTGACTTTCGATAATAATCGCCCCTAAAATTTGCTTAATCTTAAATTAATAAAATATGATAAATTATTTATTGTAGGTCCAAAGAAATTCTATAATTGTGCAATAGATAGATCTGAACACTAACCACTAAATACATCTAAAAAAGTAGATAGTAGCAATAGAGAATCTTAAATATTTTTATCGCGTTTGGTCGTTCTTGTTTTCCCAATTTACGAACTTTTTACCAATAGGTTCAAAAACGTATACGTTGTTTTTATGACCTAAAAAATTCTATTAGTACAAAATTACAAGTACTTGAAATTAGACCTTTTACCGTTGCAAAGAAGACGTAATCCAGTCTTCCTAAGGGCACTGCCTCTAGCCCAACGGGTTTTTGTGATCTGCGGATAACCATTGGTACCAATTTCTGTACTTCAACACAGTAATCATACCAATTGGTTAAGTAGAGGAAATCACCAATATTGGATATCTGCAAATATTAAAAAAATAATTTTTCATCGGTTATCCCGGTTTATTGCAAAATTTCACCGAGTTTTGTAGTTGCTGTCCAGTGTAGCACATACATCCAATAATTTGAAGATAAAGTAGAGAATAGAAAAAAAATTTATAGCCTTCCTAAAATTACATAAAATTCAATGATAAGCTAAGTTTATTCGAGAATTAATTACTTGTAGAGCATTGTATAACAAAAAAGCCACTACCACAGACGTTAGAAGTGTGACATGGCCGAAAGTTTGTTTGCATGTATAGTTAAACTGCTCACATAACCTGAAATTTTTCAATCAAATGTAATCTGAATTAACTCGATTTACTCCACACTTACTGCAGAATATACTGATGGTACTCAATGCAGGTAAAAAATTTCTTGCGTTGGATTTCTTTAGTTTCGTGACTATCAAGAGATGCAAAAAATTGGCGCAAATGTAGAGCTTTATCCCCGATGAACTGACAAACTTGGTACTGCAGATAACCAATCACCAAAAAGGAGTTTATAATCAGCACGCTCACTAATTGGTATACCATAAATAAACGCTTATAAAGCATAGGGTTCTTTAGTCTTGATGGTATCCAGCTCGCAACAAGGAAACCACAGACTTCAATCTTGCCACCATTCTAAGACAATTCATTGTTGTTTTTTGTTCGCAGCCATTATTCATATTTCCACTTACCGCCATGCAAATGTCATCGTGAAGAAATTCAAGTAATGCAATAAAACTTAAAGTAAAAAGTGAAATTATTATGTAAACAAGTCCATTTTTGTCACAGCTTTTTATCTGATCAAATTTCGGAGATTTTCCGAATCTATCAAAATCAACCACTTTTAAAAACAGTTTTTCCCAAAGTCCATGTTTCACAGCAAAAAGAACGTTAGTACCACATGTGCAGATTGTTCCTATTATTACAGGCACAGTGGCGAGCACCAACTCATGATCTTTTTCTGGAAGTAAAAAGTTATGTAAAAATGAGTTTATTAGCGTAGGTACCACACACACACACACACACACACACACACACACACACACACACACACAATTTGCCTTAATTCTAACATTCCTGAGCAAACTAACAATTGGACACAGTTTGTTTCATTTATTTATATTTTTTGTATGTTTTCACAACCCGATTTTTTTTGTCAAATTTTTTCCGTTTTCTTCCTCATTTTCTATCACAATTTCTTAGTGTTTTTCTTTTAAAATAGTTTCACTCTCTGTCCTCTCTCTCTCCCTTTAAAGCAGACTTCAATTTTTTCTTGTTTCTATTAATAGTGAGTCAAAATAATAATTCAGAAGGAACATTGTATTTTTTAATTTTTTTTCGAATTTATTATTTTTAATTTGGTTTAATTACTTCTTAGTGCAATTCTTTATTGTTCCAGCTATGCAACTCTATACGAAACAATTTTTCTAAATTAAGTCAAGTTTCCTGTCTCTACTATTAGTGAGTCACAATAAGAATTGAACACATTTTATTTTACTTATTTACGTTTTTTGTATCCTTTCACTCTCCCATCTTTTTTGGCCAACTTTCGTGCGCCTTTTTTCCAATTTCCTCTCACATTCTTTTGGTGATTTTCTTGTATAGTAGTGTCACTCTATCTCCCTTTAAAGCAGAAGGCCAGTTTACATGTCTCTATTATTAATGAGTCAAAATAAAAACTGAGAAGAAAGTTGAAATTGCATTATTTTATTCCTTTTATTTTCTACTAGTTTAATCTTTAAATTAGTTTATTTTATTTCCTTATTTTTTCGGCTATACAGCTCTATAGGAAACGTTTTTCCAATTTTGGAGAAATTTCTTCTTAGATTTGTTTTAGATTTTTTTTCACGATTTACCTGTCTCTATTAGGTATTAGAGAGGTAAAATTAAATTTATTGCTTTGAAGTTTTTCATATTGTTTTTCATTGTCATCTATCTCTAAATAAAAACATAAAATTGAGCACATCCTTTTGTTTGTGTGGCGCCATCTATTCGACGGCTGATGCGTCTAGAAAGGGCTTGCAAAAATACATTTGCAATGGACTAAACGGTTTTCTGTGAAGTGACAAATATTTTGAATGCATACCTTTTCTTTTTTTATTTCTCTTTTTTATTCGTTCCATTCTCTCTTTCTATTCTTAGTAAGTCAAAATAAGAATTGAGCATGGAAATGAAACCAAGGTTTCTCTCTCTCTCTCTCTCTCTCTCTCTATTTCTAAATAAAAAAAAAGTCTCGACCAATCTTCTGTTTGTTATTTTTCTTCTTCTTTTTAATGTAATTTGTTTGTTTTTTTTAATGTGATTTTTATTTGCCTGTTCGTGTTGCATGTTATAATTAATTTTATTTTCTTAATTTCTGCATTTTTGTGTATTTTTGCAATCTATGGTTCTCGGCAACTGCTGATGCTTCTACAAAGAGCCTGCAAAAATACGTGTGCACATAACTATATGGGTTCCTGGTTTCTTTCTTAGATTTCTTCATCCTAGTGTAGTTTATTTAATTTCAAGTGTACTCTTTTTTATTTTTTCTCTTCAACTTTGTGTGCTTCTCTATATCTCTTTTTTTCAAATTTCGCAAGTTTCTTTAATAAATTTCTCTCATATTCTCGTAATGTTTGTTCATTTTTACGCTCTCTCTCTTTCTCTTTCTCGCTCTCTCTCTCTTTTATCACTTGTACACACAGTTTATTGGTCTCGTTTATTGGTGATCCAAAATAAAAATGTATTTATTTTTTTTTATCTATCTCTAAATAAAAATAAAACTTCTGGGACACTTTATTCTTTGTTTGGTTTGTTTATCTTTCTTCAGACTCTTTTTTTCTTCCTATTTAATGTCTTTTCTTTTTTAAGTTTAAATTTTTCTTCTTCAACTTTCCTTCCTTTTATATCTCATTATAAGGAATATACTTGGAAAATTATTTTTCTTTTTGTTTTACCAACTTTTCTAGTAATCTGTCTAGTTCCCTCTTATCTTCTCTTAGTGTCTTAGTCACTGAGTGTCAGAGTTCAGGACTATTGGTGCTTTTAGAAACAACTTGCAAAATTACGTATGCAATGAACTAAACAGTTTTCTTTGAACGGAAGTGACAAATATATGGCAGAAAATCGTTGTAGTTCGTTGTAACATTTTGTTTTTTTTCTTGTTTTTAATTCAAATGATTTACTTTTTATTTTTATTTATTTTATTAGCTTTGCTTTATTTCTCTCTCTTCTTGAATTTGTTTAACCCTTTCTTCAGAGTCAAAATAACAATTGAGCTAAAAGTGTCTCTTTCTCTTCTCTAAATATAAACATAAATAGTTGCTAGATGTAGCGGCCTCAAAAGTATACTCCAAAAGTTATCGGAAACAGGACCAAAAGAAAATTTCCGCAAATTAGGCAGAAACTGCCGACGTTTCGACGTTTATTGATGTCTTTATCAAGGTTATTCTACGACTAGAGTGGAAACTGTGTCGTAACTCATACTCAAAAGCCATCCGCACAGGCGAGGAAGAGCAGATGATGCGGAGTGTAAACAAGGCGACATAAAACTGATGTGAGTGTTTATTACCGGACTGTTGGTACTGGTGGTTACATCAGTATACACAAACATAAAGTCTAAACTTCTCTTTTTTTTTGTTTTATTCTTCTTTATAATGTAGTTTTTTTACTTGAAATTTAGTTTCTTCATTTTGTGTATGTTTGCTCTCGATTCGTTATAATAAATAACTCGAATATTTTCCTAGTTTTGTCTTATATTTTCTTATGGTTTGTTCTGTATATTTGTTTCACTGTCTCTCTCTCTCCCCCTCTCATCCCCATACATAAATGCTGCTTACTTGTCTCTACTGTTATTGGGTCATAATAAGAAGTGAACACGTTTTATTTATTTATTTACGTTGTTTATATTCTGTCAATCTCGTATTTTTTGGCCAATACATTAATACAAGTGCAATGAACTAAATGGTTTTCTGTGAAGTGACAAATACGTGTCAGAAAATCGTTTTAATTCATTGTAACGTTTTTTTTTGTTTTTTTTTCTCTTCTTTACTTCAAATTATTAATTTTTATTGTTATTTATTTTATTAACTTCGCTTTATTTCTTTCCCCTTTTTATTCGTTTCTCTCTCTCTTTCTATTTTTAGTGAGTCAAAATAAGAATTGAGCACGGAATTGAAATAAAGGTTTTTTGTTCTCTCTTCTGGAACACTTTTTCTTTGTTTGGTTTGTTTATCTTACCTCAGTCTCTTTTTTTTCGTTTAATCTCGTTTGTTATTTACGTTTTAAATTTAGTTTTCTTTAATTTTCCTTCCTTTTATATCTCATTCTATGGAAAATACTTGGAAAATAATTTTTCTTTTTCTTTTACCAACTTTTCTGTCTTCTTCCTAGTTCCCTTTTTTCTTTTCTTAGAGTCTTAGTCACTGAGTGTCAGAGTACAGGATTATTTACACTCAAGATGTCACGAGGCAAAATAAGAATTGAGTTAAAGATTTCTCTTTTTCTGCTATCTCTAAATAAAAATATAAACTCTGAACTACTCTTCTGTTTGTGTGATTTCTTCTTATTTTTAATGTGGTTTATTTTTATGGGGGGATAAAACTTCATCTAGCAGGCTATGAAATTTTGACAGAAAAGGATGACATAATCAAAGTAAATGGGCTTTTGTTTCTCCATCCTTTTCTTTTGACATTTCAAAGCCAACTAGATGAAGTTTTATAATGAACACCTCGTATATTCTCTTAGGGTTTCTATTGTATATTCTTTATTTTCTAGTTGTTTTATTTTTGTCCTGTATATTCAATCTGTATTGTTGCTTGTGGTTTTGAATATTGTATGCTTTCTTTTTTTTCCCTCTCACCCACGCACACATATATGCCGTTCACCTGTCTACTATTAGTGACTCAGAATAAAAAATGATTAAGAAATTGATGTTTCTTCTATCTCTTATTAAAACTCAAAGTCTAGACCACTCTTCTCTTTGTTAGGTTTCTTCATATTAGTTCAGGTTAGTTCAGGTTACTTATTTACTTTTTATAATATTTTTTTTCTCTTTTTATTTCATATCCTTCGCACAATCTATCTTTTTTTTTCCAAATTTTTCTTATATTTCAATAAAGTTTGTTGTGTTTAGTGGTTTTACGTTCCCTCCCCATTATCTTCTCCCCTCCGCACACAAACAGTTTATGTGTCCCTTTTATTGGTGTTTAAAAACTTATTTTTTCGTCTACCTCTTGAGTTCTCCAAAAAGGTTTTTTTTTCATCTGTCTCGAAATAATAATAAAATGTATGGAACGATTTTTTCTTTCATTAGTTTGTTTATCTTAGTTTCTTTAATTGTTTTTTTTCTATTCCTTCATTATCCTTTCTTTTTATATCTCGTTATCTAGAAAATACCAACTTCTGTCAGTCTTCTCCTCCGTTTTCTTTTATCTTCTCTAGTACTGTAATAGATCACACACACTGTAATAGATTCCTTTTTATACTACTTACTTCTAATGCTGACCACAAACAACACTATGTAACTGGTAAAGAACAAAATATTCCAAATTAATGTCCAGATGGACAGGATTAAAAAAAATTGTTTTTTGCTTTGGTTGTTTAAAGGATAGTACCTCAACAACGCCAAAAGGCGAAGGCATTGGTAGAAAGGAGTTTTCTTCTGGATTCGATACATTCTTTGAACAACGCGACCTACTTGTAATCTGAGGAAAACATATTAAAAAGTAATGTATTCAATTGGCTACGACAAAGTTTGTGGAACGTTGCTACTAATAAATTTAACAGGGTATTCTAGATAAATAGGGTTTTTATGTTTAAAACTCTGTGATTTTAAACGTTTTTTTATTAGGGCCGGGTTTATACCACCTCTTAATCGTAGTTGGAATCGTCATGTGAATAATCATCCTTTGCAACCCATGTGAACAAAATATCCATGGTAAAAGTCAAAAAAATTAAGATTTTGTTTAGATTTCAACTATGAAGTTGGGTAAATACACAAGTACAATCTATCTACGTACAGTTTACTACTAAACAGTAGCACTTCACTACGCACACACACATCATTATTCGCTTTGTTCTATCAGCTTTCTTGGCCTCGATAAAGAATTAGATTAAACTTTGTTTTTATACCTAAAGCTTGCAATCTAGAAAACTCCTTAACTTTAATCGAACAATCAAAGATTCCCGACAAACTCTTAAATACCACTAAAACTCGGGTAAACAAGGTAATAAAAAATCACGCTCGGCGACGAGTCGCGACTGGTCCAAAGGTTTCCCGGGAACGGTCGCAGCTGCCTGGCGCCACCACACAATAGTTACACAGCCTGTAGATTTTTAACTTTTTGTGCTATGCTGTGTTATGTATTTTATGATTAGCCAATCAAAATGGATTATTTTGATGGATATTAAACAGATAACGCTATTGGCTATTGAGGAGCATATATAGTGTTCCAGTATCTTCTGCATCTCGTTAGCATTGAAAATCTGACATATTGCACCCTGCATAATACAACACTGCAGCGCGACTGCGAGGAATAAATACCACGGAGCTCACCACAGTCGAATCTGTCAGTGTTGGGAAGCACGGGAGATAGATCACTTCGCCCTTGGCCTCATCGCCGTTGATAAGGTCTGCCGCAGCTGCAGACGAAACGTCAGGAACAAGTTCCATTGGAACACTGCTTCAAAGCCCGGAAAACACTATAGATTTTATTTTGACTGGCCGTGAAAGCCTTCACAGTCTCACTTTACAAATGTTTTACCTAATTACCGCCAAAACTAGACTTCAAAGGTAAGCCAGTTCAATGCTAATTCGATTCTGCAGTTTGAGTTGTGGGGTCACTCGGTCATTCTAGCTCTGATACTAATTGGCACACTGTCTCAAGCTTTGGTTTATGTATAAAAAACTTTTTTTAAAATTTAAAAGTTTAGCCATAATCTTCCGTGTCGAGTAACGTGAATCACCCTGTATAAAGAATTCATTATTCGTTTTTTTATGCCACCCCGTAGCTCCTTGCAAGCTATTTTTATTATTGAAAGACAAGAAGATTATGGCCGAAAAGAAGATAAAAATTCACACAACGCGTCCAAAAGTGCAAATTTGGAGTTTTTGGAGAAATCTGGGTTAGAATATAGGACTAAAGTCGATTAAAAATGACCCATTCATCTAAAAAAGCAAAAAGCGGCTAAAAATGCAAACCAAAAGTTTATGGAAAAGTTCAGGTTAGGATTAGGACTAAAATCGATTAAAAACGATCGACTTTATCTAAAAAAGTAAATTTCGATGATTTTTTAAAAAAGTTGGGCCGGGATTAAAGCTAAAATCAGTGAAAATTTACTCAAAATGTATAAAAATACAAACTTAGATGGCTTGGAGAAATTCAAATTAAGATTATGACTAAAAAGGGGTTAAAAACTTACACAAAGCGTCTAAAAGTGCAAATTTGGAGTTTTTGGAGAAATGGGGGTTGGAATATAGGACTAAGGTCGATTAAAAATAACCCATTTCATCTAGAAAAGCAAAAAGCGTCTAAAAATAGAAACCAATAGTTGAGGGAAAAGTTCAAGTTAGGATTAGGACTAAAATCGATTAAAAGCCACCAACTTTATCTAAAAATGTAAATTTCGATAATTCTTTAAAAAGGTTGGGCTAGGATTAAGGCCAAAATCAGTAAAAAATAACTTAAAATGCATAAAAACACAAACTTGGATGGCTTGGAGAAATTCAAATTAAGGTGATGGCCAAAGAAGGGTTAAAAATTGACACAAGGCGTCTGTCTAAGAGTGCAAATTTTGAGTTTTTGGAGAACTACGGGTTAGAATATAGGAGTAAAGTCGTTTAAAAGTGATTCATTTCATCTAAAAAAGCAAAAAGGGTCTAAAAATGCAAACCGAAAGTTTATGGAAAAGTTCAGGTTAGGGTAAAAAAGAAAATTTCGATGATTTTTTAAAAAATTCTGGTTAGGATTAAGGCCAAAATCCAATTTCCTATAGAAATTTATCATGCCAAGAAATCTTCGCAACTCGGAGGAGATAACTTTCTACTAAACATCTACAATAACATTAACCTTCTCAGAAAGAGGTTTAGAACTTTCAGAAAAAATCTGTTATCCCAAAAATCAGACTTCTTTCTCATCAAAAATGCATTTTTGATTAATGGTCTAACCATACTTTTGCAGTCTCTCAAAAATTATGAGAAGATGCTCTTGATGCTGTGCTCGTCTCTTGAAGCGGCAAGAATATCATTTATATACGCAAAACAAAAGCTTCCCAGTAAACAATTGAACGTTGATTCAACGTTAAGAAAAAACCTGTAACCAAACGTTTTTTCAACTTAATTATGTCCATTGAATCAACGATTTTATCAACTTTTCTTAAAACGTTTCATCAACGTTTGCTTAAAACGTTTAATCTACGTTTGGCTAAAACGTTTAATCTACGTTTGTCTAAAACGTTTAATCAACGTATCTATCAACCTTAATTATAACGTTAAATCAACGTTTTTGATCTATTTTTTTCCATTTATATGAATATAATTTATGTCAAATGAGTTTTACCAGGCTTTGAACCCAGTTAAAACTTATTCGATAAAAATTAGTGAACCCGTTTAATCAGTTTTAATTTTAGTTTATGACAAAAACTGTACAGCAAAAATGCTATGTTAAAAATATCCAGAGCGTTAATGTTTAGTTAAAAAAGCACATACAAAAACGTGTTTGACCCCAGGTAGCACACTACGTCGTATGGACGTCCAAATGACGGCTACATATCACATCCACAAGATGTCCATTTGTTGCCGTCGGTGGGACGTCTGCGTTTAGACGTCTTCCGACGTCCATTTATTGACGTCTCTACTTATTTAATATATCAAACTTTGCATTTTATCATAAAAAAAATCATTACATATTTTAAACATGTTTTATTAGAAATATAATACTGGTGCTAATTACAATCAACAGTTATATTCTATAAATTCGTTTTTGATGATATATATGTTGAAACTTAAAACCAAAGGCAGGACAGCACTTAGGGGTTGATGGGGGTGACTGTAAACTAGGAATAATTTTAAACAAGAATTAAATTTTTTAGTACTTACTTTTGGGTAATGTCTACCTCATACACTTTTTTGGACGATTCGTTCATTGTTGGAAAATGAATTCCGCACAATTCATAGTAAAATTACTCTTAATAACAATTTACCCCGGAAAGGGCTCGGACAAATCCACCTAGTAGTACCTATTTATGTTCGAGATTCAGAAAATTACTTTCCCTTTTTTTTTAAAAAAAAACATATTCATGCCAAGAAATTTAGTGGAGCTTAAAGTAAATTAGGTATATAGGATTTAAAATAATTTTCCTGGAAATTGAATCTGGTAGGTATACACATTTTATGTGTATGAGAACGAGGCAAAAACCACTGTTGAATTTTGGTGTATACACATTTTGACTTAGTTCTATTTAACGGATTGGAATGCTTTCTCAATGTGACTGTAATTCTAGAGACAATAAAGCTTTGATTGTCAAGCATTAATTTGTGTTGTGATGCATAGATAAATAATTTATAACAGCCTTAATATGTCTATATGTACCTAATTTACTCCAGCTGAATTTAACCATATCTACTTTAATGAATTGGCCTGCAAAATAGTATAGTCACACTCATCAAAACCAATGGTGGTAGTCAGATTCTAGCCATCTTGTCTCTAATCTTGAAAATCAGTAAAATCTTAACCCATGAGTACTCACCTTTTAAGCGATTTGAAATCTTTTACCCTAAAAAACCGGTAAACAAACAAAACGAAACGCACAACGAACGTCGTGTCATGGCCGAATAACATCTCAAGCAGCCGACAGTGCCGACGCCAGACCCCCGTGAAAAAGATAAACACCGGGGATCGGGGTAATACGTCCTACCCCTCTAAGCCTCGTTCTAGGAATCTGGGTCGTCCAGCGTTTACGCCAACGCCACTTAGCGCTCAGAGTATATGACATGTAAACCTATTTTCAACGTTTAGTTATCATTATAAATTCAACCAATATCTAGACATACTCAACACACATTTTAACAATGTTGATGTAACGTCGAAAAACATGCTTGTTCATTTTCGATAAAATCAACCAAAAATCAACAGCTTAAAATCAAAGAGACAACTATAAATCAACCAAACATATGATGATAAGTTTTAAAAGACATTTCGCAATGGCGCTATCGTGACGGTTTAATTACTGTCACCTATTTTCAACGTTTATTCAACAGGATAAATACAACCAATACCAAAACACATCCAAAACACGTTTTAACAGCGTTGATTTAACGTCGAAAATCATGATTGTGCACTGTCGCTTATATCAACCTGAAATCAACACATTAAAATCAACGTGACAACCATAAATCAACGGACCAAACGATGATTCAACGTTGAAACAACGTTCGACTGTTTACTGGGTTAGATCTCCCAAAGCTTTATTTATAAAACGTTGAAAGTACTGGGCTGCATTTCGCAAACCAAATTGCATCTTGGTCAACTCAAATATCTTGGTCAACTGAAATAAACCAAAAACCTCCACCGGTAGATACCGATGGGTAGATCAGATGATGATATGCTATGAACATGGTGCAAGATGGTAAAGATAGTCTTTGTCTCCAGAAAGTGAGACAACTAATGTAGATTTGGGATTGGACACCTATCTTCAATAGTAGAAGCCTTCAAGCGTCGACAATCACCGGTTGGTCTCCATTCACCAGGGGTCTTCTTTTTCACAAGGTGTAAACAACTGTCCGAATGGCCCTTTGAAAGACGACAAATTCTCTTTTCAATGAGATATTGAAATTCCTGTTTAGATAATTGTAGCGTAATGAAGAGGTAATCGTCTAGTTTTAGCATGGAGAGGTGGTACATTAGTACTAAACTTATGGTCATTAATTTAAAACCAAATGTGGGTATAGGAATGCTATTTGCAGCAAAAAGTACGAATTCATCATGAAGGATACATTTATCGTTCAGTGTTCTAGGTTTAACAGGAACATCTGAACCTGAATCGATCAGAAAAGGAATGCCTGTTACAGGATCGCTAATAATTAATCTATAACTGCATTGACCAAAGATGCTTGATCAGGTGAGTCTGGTTGGCGACTAGAAGATGCCACATCGCTTGTCGCTTCTAGTGATGTGGGTTTCTCTGCTCGTTTTCTCTCGTTTTCCTGCTGATTATAATTGCAAGGCTGCATACATTTCTGTTCCTTCTCCTGAAATTTGCCATGATACCAGCAGAGTTCCGGTGTGTGCTGCTTATTCCTAGATGGAGTTCTGGATCTATTCCTGTTGTGGTTTTCACGTCTGTTGAAACGTCTTGCTTCGTGACTTGCCGTTAGCTCCTCCACCTGATTTGAAAGTTTCTGCACAGCTCAAAACCTCCAAAGAAGCCTGGAAAATGTTGTTAGTTTTATGAACTGCAAATTCCTGAGGCTGCTCGATTTCTGCCTTCTTATCTGCCATTTTAGACAGGGTCTCCGACGTATCGTTGCTGGTAGCTAGTACAAATTGTCTGAGTGGGTAGGTGTTGCAACCATAGGACTTTTAACGTCTCCTTAGAAACGGCGTTACCTTCAAGTCTCGTCGCTTGAATGAATAGCTGTGATGGCTTTTTATCACCCAATTGTACTTCTAATAAAAGCTTTCGAAGTTTTTTCTCGCTCGACGATTGCAATGAGGCGATTTTTGATGCCCTCATACTTGCCGACTGCAGGAGGATTGGTTACAAACACAGTTACTTGCATTACCTTCGTATCTATAACAACAACCACCTGGTTATATTTTGTTGAATCAGCGGTTATTTGAGACAGTTCAAATTGAGCTTTAAGTTGAATGAACCAGAGCTTGGGATCAGCTCTCCAAAAGGGTGGAGCTTTGACAGTAAAAGGGTCAACGTGGGTGGGAAGTTCTTGGGGTTGATTTGATCAGGTATTTTATAAGTTTACTGATGCACTAACCTGGGTAGATGAGGCCTTGGTACGTGGTATGTCCCAAGGCCTGGTAAATTTAAAGTTTGTCAAAGTCACGAGTTGCAGTTTTTGCTCGCGGTCCCTAGTTTGTCTTGCTCACCAGTCGTATGTATCTCGCAAACTTGCAAAGTGTTTTAACTAAGAATAATGGGCCTAGCCGTCTTCAATTTTTTAAATTATTGCAGTTTTCCTTACTACGTTTAAGTAAAATCGTAACTTGCCAAACTCACGAGCCAGGAATGTAGAGCGCCAGGAAGGAACAACGGGAGAAGATGAAGAAGAAAGCGGATGGCCTACTCTACCATACATCCACAAAGTAACGGACAGGATTGGCAGGCTACTAGAAAAGCTCAATGATAAAAGTGTTTTTAAGCCAACTCGTACAATAAAGCAGAGCTTGAGATCGGCAAAGGACCGCAGAGATCCCCTATCGGCACCCGAAGTTTACCGAGTTCCATGCAGCTGTAGCTCGGTATACATTGGCACCACAAAAGCACCACAAAACGCAGTGTCAACACGAGGGTTACGGAACACAAGAGGAGTTGCAGGCTGGGACAAACACAAAAGTCAGCAGTAGCAGAGCACGCTCTCTTCGAAGGTCACGATATCCATCCCTCCACTGCAGCGCGACGGCGCCGACGGGGAATAAATACCACGGAGCTCACCACAGTCGGATCAGTCAAGGTTGGGAAGCACGGGAGTTCACTTCGTCCATTGCCTCATCGCCTTTGATAATGTGTGCCTGTAGACGAAACGTCAGGAAGAAATTTTATTGAACCATGGCTTCAAAGCCTCGAAAAGACTTTAGATTGTATTTTGACCATCCGTGAAAGCCTTCACAGTCTTATAATAAATACGAGGGTAGTCTCAAACTGACCAATATTTAAAATTACTTTGTGTAAAACACTTGTAATCCTGCATAAACCCTGTAAAATCGCTATTGATAGTTTCACAAAAATTGTTTTACGAAAACCCAATCGCACTATCTTGGCTAGTTTTCGAGACACCTTCTAAAACTATTGAAGTTGAGACACCCTGTACAAAGGCAAAATGTATTACTGTTGTCATCATGTTTGTTGATGACTGATTAGATTAAAATCTCGAGGTACTGTTATTGTGCAATAACATTATTTATTGAAAGATTAAATAGCTTACAAAATAAGTGCAACGCTGTAAGTCTCTAAAAGAATCACTTCCTATTCATTTATTTCGACCTGGTGACCAGCAGGTTTAAGCCTGTGTATGCAGTTTTTATAATCTGAAATTAATAATCACTTTACTGCAGCGTCCATTGGTTAATTGAAAAACTGTTCTTACCGTGGCGAACAGGGCATAATTTAGCCTGCCAATAGGTATTGCCTCCAGGGCCATACTGCCTTGTGACCTCTGAATAACCATTGGTAATAATTTCTTGATTTCAAGGTCATACTCGTACCAATTGCTTAAGTAGAGGTAGTCTCCAACTTTAGATATCTGGAAGCATTATGTGGATTATAGCAGTAGAGAGTTTGTGGGACACCCTCCTCCTCTCAAGGACACTCCTATTCAGAGCACCCTAAAAGAGAGCAAACTCCTCCTCCGAAAACCTATAAGAGATCAAACTGTTCTTTCCAATGTAGCGTTTTCTTTTTCAGATAGAAAACCTACTGGCTTTCCTTTCACACTTTCATAAATAATCTGTACCATTTTATTTCCAAAGAAATATGAGTACCTTGGCCGCCATGTTTGTTCACCTTGATTATTGTTTCTATACGATTCTTCTACTTGGAGATCTATGGCTAGAAATCCTTTGAGAGTTGACTTTTTTTGGACATTGACATGTGTCAATGGGTTGATTAATTATTTTGCTGTCTGTACAGCATTGCTAAATTTCACCAATATTTTTACTTAGATTCCCTTATTTTCTTCATGTGCTCTTCTAATATTTTCCCTAAATTTATCTTTTATTTAGCAACAATGTCAAAATTTTCATATTTCGCGGATCATTTTAGCCTTCCTTTTATTTCCCCCTTTTGACATATTAATTTCCGTTTTTTGACCAATTCTGAGCCCAGGTGTTAAAGGTAAAAACGTTTGTTGATCCCTTTTCTATCTTGACCACGGTCCAGGGCATATCGGACGTGAGCCTGTCCCTAAACGGCTACAGCCTAGCCATGTGGCTATGGTAAAATAATCTCATATTTTGGGGTAAGACTTTCTTTAGTTAATTTAAACTTATCTAAGCCTTTCTTTGTTCAATTATTAGGTCCAAAGTTTGAGTACTAAAACTCAATACCTCCTGTTTTTTGGATCTTACAAGTACATACCATTCATCTTGCACGTGTGCCGACAATGGAGCCCTTAGTGACGGTGATGGCTCTTAGGTTTTAAACCGTTTGGGTTTTGAGCCCCTTTTGCCGAAGATGGAACCGTTGTGACGGTGATGGCTGTTAGGTTTTAAACCGTCCAGCATTAACACACATGATACACTGATTATCTACATCAACTTCCAAGAAAGCCCTACAAACTGGCCAAGTATTGCAACTGGTAGGAGTAGATTTAATAACCTGCACTAACCATAGGTCAGAACTAACACCATAATAAATAAATATGCCTAATTTTAATAATTCCTATTGGTTTTACTTTGGTTTGATCACCTAAACAATATGAACATCAATTAATTTCTATGATAATTTTCTCAATTTTAATATTATAGCTATAATATTTAACTTAAATTGAGTGGTGACCAATTAACAGGTCTAGCTTATCTAACTATATTAAGCTTCAACCATGACCTAGCTCTCCACCTACCCAAAGCTGCCGTTCGCATAGACGTCACACGAAAACCTGTGGACAGCGCAAACTCCTATTACCCAACGATTTGCCATCACGACTACCACCACCTTGGAGTCAGTTGAGTCACGTTGGAGTTAGTGTAAATGGTTTCTTTTATTGATGGTAGAAACAATTTGACATGACTGAAAGTGGGTACACTTTTGTAACTATGAAGGTGTACCTAATAACTGCAAATTATTTTCACTATTCTAGAGTCAAAATGTTGTCCATTCAATATTGGAAACACTAATTATAGTTTTGAGAAAAATTTCCAGTTTTGCAGACTAACAAGCACGACTTTTGAATATCTTGGACAAGAATCGGTCAGTTGACATTTATTGATTCCCACAAGGGAAGC